>BSBK01004073.1:190000-1445000 GCA_027943335.1 Chamaecyparis obtusa | reverse complement strand
GGCTCAATATTTGTTGAATTTGTGATTTAAACTTTATCATCAATATATGCAAATTTTGAATACGAGCTTTGTTCTTGTCTGCACAAATCTAAATCATGCTGCCAAACAAAGAAAAAATTCATTAACTTGCTGCAAAGATCTCAGCATGCGTTAAGGGAAGAGAAAGGGCAAGACAAAAGTGAACGGATGTCAATGGGTGGAAGAAACGTGGAATCCTGTGATATGTAGACCTATTTCATTGAGGAAATAATGTGGAAGCAACGCGGTATCACACAGGAAAGAATGCTGACGACAAAGAAAGAACAGTAAAGAGAGTCGGTGATGACAAGGGAGGCAAGCGGTGATAACAAGGGAGTCAAACATCATAGTTCCTGTATATCTATACTTACAGTGTAATGCTTTGTGGGGTAAGATATGGTGAAATGAAAATGTTGTAACAGTGGAGTGAATAAATTATTGTCTCAAAGATGTTTAGTTGAAGTGAGAAAGGGTTGAATATGATGTGGAACATAATCATATAGAAGAAGATAATGTAGAGTTGTATTTTAAGAATTATATACATTACAAACAAATTTTCAAGTCCAACAACAATGTGGATAGTTTGGGTAGATGCAAGTAGAGATGAAGATAATGGGGGAGGGAAGGAGGAGAAAAATAGATAGAGAGATAAAGATAGGAAGAAAGAGGGAAAATAGGGGATTGAGAGTTTGAGATAGAGATATAAGGAGAGATGGAAGAAGAGACATGGTAAGGAGGAAGAGATGAAGATATAGGGTGAGAGGAAGGAAAGAAATAGATAGAGTGTTAGAGGTACATGGAGACATAAAGATAGAGAGATATGGAGAGAACTAGAGATAGAAATATAGAGATGGAGAGATGGAAAGAGAGAGAAATTGGTACAATGATCTAAAAACTTAGGGAGAAATATGGAATTTAAAAATTTATAGAAATAATTACATAGTTAAAATAAGTCTAAAATAAAAACATAACAATGCAAAAAAATAAAAAATAAATAAAAAGATATTAAACCCTAAAATTAATGCTGGAAGCAATGATCTAGAATCTAGGTAGATTGAACAACTTACAAAATCCACATTGTCAAATGCTTGTAAAAGTAAAGAAGCCCACCTATTTAATCAATGCATATAATTGTACATGAATTGCATGGAATTTGTGATTACCAAATATAGATTTGGTGTCTCAATTAGGAAAAGACTTAAATTTACTTACAATTAAATGCAAAAACTCTTAATAATAAATGAGCTATATGTGCTAGCAATCTCATTTAACATTAAAATAATAGTTTTGAGACTTCCATAGCGTGTGATACATCTATGTCCTCTAAAACGAAGAATATATCTTGTTTATAAAAAATTATATTTGGTAGACTTTTTCATTGTCTTCCTTGTTAATAATGAATTGTATAAAAATAATTGGGTTATATAATAATTATTTTTAAAAAATCCATTAAAAACTTTTAAAATAATGTTGCAAACCAAAATGATGTCATTATGTTTAAATCTTCTCATAGAATTTGAAAGTTTCAAATAATAATTGAGCATAGAAATCAACTTTGGACCTAGAAAATAGTAGGAATTGCATAAAAATCAATTTTCAACTTAGAAAATTACAATAAGAAATTGCATACCCTAAGAATGAAATAATTGCTACACCAAATTTGATGTTCAAAGTAGAATTGCATAAAAATCAATTTTCCACCTCGAAAATTACAATAAGAAATTGCATACCTTAAGAATGAAAGAATTACTAGACCAAATTTGATGTTCAAAGTATTAGTTATCGATGGCATGTAATATTATGCTATACAACAACCCACTTGTTTAATTTTTATATTAACATTTAAAAATATTTTAAATAGAAATACTAATACTAAATTTTAAATATAATAATAATAATTAAAAAAATTAATATTATTGAAATTATTATAAATTTTAAAGTTAATTATTTAAAAAATAAGTAAACTATCTAATCGTTTGATATAAATTTAATTTTTTTTAAATTAAATTTAATGAATTATTAGATGTAAAAACTAATTTTTAAATAAAAAGCAAAACATAATAATTTAAAAAAATTAATATTATTGAAGTTATCATAAATTTTTAAGTTAATCATTTAAAAAATAAGTAAAATATCTAATTATTTGATATAAATTTAATTTTTTTAAAATTAAATTTAAGGAATTATTAGATCTAAAAACTAATTTTTAAATAAAAAGAAAAACATAAATGTAGTTAATTATTTTTAATCAAAAACCAAATTTGAAAAATAATTTTTTTAATTAAATTAATTATTTGAAACAATTATGAATATATTTTTTTAAATTCAATTTTAATATTAAGATATGTTAACATTTATTTAAAAATAAAATAAAATAATATTTAATTTTTTGAATTTAAAAATCATTTTATAATTGAAACAAAAATGTCAAATTTTAAGTAAATAAATAATAAAAAATTATGAAAAAAATATTTATCATTTATTAATTATCTGAATTATTTTATATAAAAGAATTAATTATATTTAAATCAAATACTAATATTATGTTTTACAAATATAACCAAAACATAAATTATATAAAAAATAAATATATAATTAAATAGTATTAAATAAATATTAAATATAATTTTGTTGTCCTCCATTGGATAACTCTTGGATCTTATCAAAATCTAGAAAATATCCATATTAGGCCCGACTGTATTTTCCCACCATTGGACTAAATATTATAACATTCTCTTAATACATTTGTGATGAAATAAAAATCTTTATATGTATGAGGATGCATATGTGTAATTTTCCATATTCAAAATAGAGTCAAAAGAATTGGGGAAATTTTATAAATATGTTTTGTTGAGAAAAGTCATACTTATGAGTATTAGGAATTGCATGACGTGCCATGTTTCTTGTTGCACTCTGTAAAGTATCTTGCAACAACTGCTCTTGAGAATTATCTTTCTTTGATTCCGATTGAAAAGTTTGGTTTGAAGACTATTCGATTGATGGCTAATTTGGTCCAACTGGGAAGCTATATTGCAAGTATGCACATTGACATAAGGAGAGCAGTCTACTCACATGTCAAATAATCAGAGCAGGTAGGGGGAGGCGATGCGTCGAGGGTAGTGATAGTAGCAACAACCTCTAATTTTTACTATTTTTTGTTATTAAGTTTTAATTTTTTTCTTACTCTTTTTTTCGAAGAGCCAATAACATAACAGATAATTAAATTTTTTAGATTTTTAAAATATATACAAATTTGTAAACTATAGGACAAACTTGAATGTTTAAAAAATAATCAAATGTGATTGGTTTATGCATCAAACAGATGCAATAGTATCTTGTCGTAGGTAGGAACTAATAAAAAGAGAGACGACATGATACTAATAAAAAGAGAGATGGAAGAAACACAGAAGGGGGCTTTACCTTCTTCTACAAGGATTGAATCTAGAAGAGGTGGGTGATTTTTTTTAGAGAAAAGGCCAATTGATGGAACAAGTAGAGCAACTTGTACTTGTACAATAAAAGAAGATATTTTCTACAACAATTCAAATTGTGATATTGCTATCAAGATTCAACTTTGTAGTTTTTTGAGTTAAGTTCACTGACCCATGTTTCATGACTAGTGGTTCACACAAACTCATCTCTCATGAGAATGAATAGAACACTTAACACTCATTGGATCTAGGTGATGTTCACAAAGGTGAAGCATTGAGACTTCTTGAGACTTCTCAGGAGGTCACCCATCCCAGTACTACTTCATGTTGAGCACACTTAACTACAAAGTTTTCTCCATGGTTAAACCCACTCTTCTTGCAACCCCATTTGTAAAACCTTCACCCAAGTGTTGTGCCTTATGAACCATTCATTAGAAAGCCCCTTAAGCTCATCAATTGAGTAGGAGATGTTTTCCACAACAAGTCAAATTGTGATATTGCTATCAAAATTCAATTGTGTAGTTTTTTGAGTCAAACTCATTGACCCATGTTTCATGAGTAGTGGTTCACATGAACCAATCTCTCATGAGAATGAATGAAACACTTAACACTCATTGGATCTAGGTGATGTTCACAAAGGTGAAGCACTGAGACTTCTCAGGGGATCACCCATCCTAGTACTACTCCATCTCAAGCGTGCTTAACTATGAAGTTTCTTCCATGGTTAAACCCACTATGCTTACAACCCCATTTGCAAAACCTTCACCAAGTGTTGTGCCTTAGGAACCATTCATTAGAAAGGCCCTTAAGCTCATTAATTGAGTAGAAGACATTTTCCACAACAAGTCAAATTTTGATATTGCTATCAGGATTCAATTGTGTAGTTTTTTGAGTCAAACTCATCAACCCATGTTTCATGAGTAGTGGTTCACACGAACCCATCTCTCATGAGAATGAATGAAACACTTAACACTCATTGGATCTAGGTGATGCTCATAGAGGTTAAGCAACTGGACTTCCTAAGAGGTCACTCATCCCAGTACTACTCTAGCTTGAGCGTGCCTAACTACAGAGTTTCCTCCATGGTTAAATTTGTAATACCCCAAAAATGGGCTATAAGTTCATTAACCTCCTACATCCACAAATCGAACGAAATCAACATTGAAGTCCTAACCTAAGGCACATCTAAACATCATCGAATCCTAATTGATTATCTTAAATTCTACATCAAGGAATATTCCTAGCAATATTCCTAATTATCTTAATTATCTTTAATTTAATGATTATTTGGCGATAAATCACATTTATCCTAAGTTTGATTAATTGAATATTTTCATATTTAATTAATTAGATTTAATATCTTGCCACTTAATTATGTAATTAAATTTAAGTCTATCTATTATTAATTGTATTATTTAATTTTGACAATAAATCCAATATCCTATGAATAATTGATTAAATTTTTATTTAATTAATTAAAGCAAGTTGTCATTATTTAATAATATAGTTTTTTATAAAAGTTTGATTAAATAATTGATTAACCCATAAATCAATTATTTATTTTCAAAAATCAATTAAGTTGAGCATAAATCACTTTATTTATTTAATTAATTCATAATTATTATGTACAATCAAAGAGCAGTTAAACTCCAAATTAGAAAATCAATGCAAGTTATTGACTTTTTGGAACTCAACATCATTTTTGAGTTTTAAAGTTGATCTAAACTTCTAATTTGAGTTAAAAAGCTATTTTTGCATGATTTGCATGTTTTTGTGAATTAAATTATCCTTTATTTAAAAATAACTCAAAAATCAAGCTGAGTTAATCTGAGTGATTTATGGCTTTTTTCCATGCACCTCCAAAGCCCTAGATTTCTATAAATTAAAGCCTCAGCTCATCTCAAAGCATCTCATATTTTTGCATCCTCGCACTGTCGGATTGGAGGACAAGGAATCAAAGCTTATTGCGAATCAAGGCTATTGTGAGATCAATTTCATTTGCATTCATATCATATTAGTTTTCATTTGTTAGATCATTTAGCATATCATAGCATATCATTTTTTACATATCATAGATTCATATCAAGTTTATCATTCATATTGCATAGAAATACCAAAAAAATAGATTAATTGCATTCATATTTCATATCAGTTTTGCATTCAAATCCTTCATTTAGGTGTCGTCTAGGTCACTGATCTCGATAGCAATCTAAGAACATTAATCTCACACCTACTAGAAGGCAGTAAATCGCTTGGTTAAATTAGATTTCAATTTTGCACGATTTTGATTTTTGCTAACCTCTAATGTTTTACTGAAGTGTTGTGTCTACAGATTAGGTACAATTTTCACACACACATTTCTGGCACCCACCGTGGGGCCTTGAGCCTCATTCTCTTCATTTTTATCAAATTTTATATATTTTCAACATCACTTTTTCATCATTTTTGCGCAAACAGGAAAAACGCTGCCTACGAGAAATTTGACGCCGCTTACGAGCAATTTGACGCCGCTTACAAGAAATCTGATCACGCCTACAAGCAATCTGATCACGCCTACGAGAAATTTGTTCACGCTTGCAAGCATTCTGCTCACGCCTACAAGCATTCTGCTCACGGCTACAAGCATTATGCTCACGCCTATGTTAGTTTAAGTCACGCCTTTGCTAGTTTCACTCACGCCTATGCCAGTTTAAGTCACGCCTATGCCAGTTTAAGTCACGCCTGTGCCAGTTTAAGTCACGCCTATGCACGCTTCAGTCATGCCTGTGGCAGTTTTGGTCACGCCTATGTTGGTTTTGGTCACGCCTATGCCAATTTCAATCACGCCTATGCCTATTTTGATCACGCTTGCTTTCTATTTTCTAATTTGTTTTTTTTGAAATTTTTGGCATTTTCAAAATTCGTGCCACTTCGGAAAATTGGCACCCATTTTTGCAAAATTTTCACATATGGTATTGAAAGTTTAAGTGTGATATATCATTGGAAAGCTCTTTCTGAGCCAAATCCAAGCATGTTGGTTTCATTTTCAAATTTTGCCATTTGATCAGCTATTTGCAAATTTGTAATTTTAGATTATTGATTTCTAACGCTTATGGTTTGCTGTTGATTTGTCTTGATTTTGTACTTTCGAATGTGTGCTAAATTCTAGATTGTAGATCTTTGGACCTAAGGTGAGTCACTACAATCTCTATAACACTTGGTTAGGACTTAAAATAAATCTCTCGTGTGTCTAGCTTGAGTACTTCTTTTCATGCTTTTGTTTTACACACTTGCATAATTGATACTAGGTTGTGACACCTTAGGTATTTATTTAGCAGTCTTAGATACTTTTGATTGATCTAGATTACTATCTTGGGTTATTAGACTCGCTAAATCCGTCGGCCCCTCATTCTGCCTCGTGGTTGCAATCTCAGCACCATAAAGGGGAGGGGTCTATAAGAGAGAAGCGTTAATTGTTCCACCAGGCAACCCTTTTGTGCTTTTTAGAACTCACTTGTTTTCTAAGTTGGAGACTCATTTTCAGCTTGTGTGAGGTGTTAAGTGTTCAACCTTGTGGACTCATCTCATATTCACTTTAAGCGTTAAGTGTTCCTCTTTCTGCATTTTGGGTACTTTTGGTAGATTTTCTTTTGGAAACATACATCTGTGCTCACATAGTAATTAGGCCCTATGAACACCATTCGTGATTCTTGAGATATTGGATTCCCAGTGAAATCCTTCTTGATGACAGAATCCTTGTAGGTAGGGAGGATACTTAGTGCATTTCACATTCAACTTGGTTAGTGCGTCTTCTCTTATTGATCGATACATTCTCTCCCAGGAGAGGTTGATAGATCATGTGGGGTAGACATCACGAGCTTTGGTGAATCAAAATTGGTTAGTGCATCTTCCCTTATTGATTGATACATTCTCTCTCTGGAGGGGTTGATAGATCACGTGGGGTTGATATCATAGACCTTGGTGAGACAAACTTTATTTTAGCGTGTCGGATTAATTTGCTTGCTTTGTTTGGGTTAAAAGTGAAGAGGCATCAAAACCTTGGAACTGGAGCCAAGTCCCCTTGTGGTATACTATTGTGAGTCACCTTTAGAGAGGGTTAACCATAGTGGACAATCCCTTCACAGGGCAAACTGTGTTGATGGAACCTCAAGCGGTAATAGCCATTTTCACCATGGTAGTGATAGCCGCTATATAAATATCCTTGTGGAAGAAATCTCCATGGGTATGGTTCATTATTGGGTTGTCAGATCTCCCTCGCAGCTCCTGAAGATTAAGTTCTCGAACTATGTCAAAACCCTGGTGTGCCAGGATTGGAGTTCACCCCTTTGGATCATAAAAGTTGCAGAGTCAAACCATTACTAAAAACCCTAGCGAGGCCAAATTTTCATTTTATAGGGTATATGTGCGTTATTGCAAAACATTTTTGGAACATACACAATTAGTGCTTCTGAGGATTAGAACGAATAAGTCACTTGATTGTTCATGCGCAAGGTTGCTTTTGCCCTTGTTCATTGTTTTCAAACATGCTTGAAATCACATGCTTGCTATTTTGCATGCTTGTTTATCTATCTAGTTACTGAAAATGAACAAATCTGTTACAATCCTCAAATCTGGACATTGAAATTTGCAAACAATCTGAATCTGCAAACTCAAAATTTTGCAAAAATTGACGTAAAATCCTTTCTGGAGTCAAAAATCATTTTAGGAAGTCAAAAGTCATACGATTTTTTCCAAGTGTCATTTCATTACAACCCATCTGTCGTATGATTGAGTACCCAGTTTCATACGAGTTTCCATGCCAGCAAATTCTCAAAGTCAAAATCTTGCAACTGTTGTATGAGATTTCTAAGTGTCATTTCATTACAACCCATCTGTCATATGATTGAGTACCCAGTGTCGTACGAGTTTCCATGCCAACAAATTCTCAAAGTCAAAATCTTGCAACTGTCGTATGAGATTTTCAACTATCATTTCATTGCTACCCAACTATCATACAAGTTTCACAACTGTCGTTTCATAGCATACCCACTGTCGTACGAGTCTGCAGAGTGTCGTTTGGGAAATTTTTGAAAGTTGTCAAAAAATTGTCAAAATTGCCAGATATTTAGCTTTTTTAGCCTAATTTCAGAATCTATCGAATGAATCACTATGTCAGGAATAGAGCAGTAGCTATTAAGAATCCAATCATTTTCCTAAAGTGGCCTTTTGAATCCGATTCAGCCTTCTATTTAATCAATTTGAGTCCTTATCATCCTGTGTCAAAACCTTGTCATAACTATCAATCTTCAATCAATCATCAAAATGACTAAGTGTTGTGATATCTTGTCCGCTATCTTTTGGGAACCTACCCATACATCCAGGGCACAGTATCCTTCATCCACATCTAATCAAATCTTCAATTCAATCAAACCTTGACAAGGTTGCATCATCTGATCATCTTGATTCAATTCATTCTTCAGTTATCTGGATCTTATTCTTTTGTTTCACTTGAGGTGAATGGTGGAGCCTAGAGCTTCCTCTCACAAGAAATCTATCACCACTCTCCAAACTCCAACTCTTGAGAAACTCATCAATTCTGGTCTTTACGAGGATGACAGTCTTGGCAATTATCGATTGAAATCTAGTTACATACCTCCTCCATCAACTCACGGAGGTACTCAACATACCCCCCATCAATCTAATCCAGGGAGTCCACAAACTCCTACCATGTCTCAAGCAGGGACAAATTTTGGCTCTCAAAGAGCTCAATCTCAACATGGTGCAGATCAGGAACCCACACCTGAAGAAATTGCTCAATATCAAAATGATGATAACTTCAAATGAATGATGAAGCATTTCTTGAAAGAAGATAGAGAAGCATACTTTTTACAATTAGCTCATCAAGGAGCTAAACTTCCTCCCAACTTCAATGTTGAAGACATCATTACACATGAGGAAGAGAATCCACTCACAGCTATGATGAAATAGATGCATGCTATACAAGTTGAACTTAACAATCTCAAGAAAGAGAAGGAACCTAAAGAGTTCTCCATGGAGGCTCTATGTCCTTTTCCATTTGACAAAGACTTGTATATGCCACCATTTCCAAAAAGAGTGGAGATGCCAAAGTATGACAAGTATGATGGACACTCTGATCCTCAAGATCATGTCAGAGAATTCTGTATGCAATCAATGGAGTTCATGCATGAACCGACCTATCTGATGCATCTCTTCCCTTGATCTCTAGGGGGAGTAGCCATCCACTGGTTCTCTAGACTACCTTCTACTATCAAAACTTTTGAGGAGTTGATCAAATTGTTCTACCAGTAATAATCCTACAATATTCAGCACCCGGTCACCATGATCGATATCTGTAATCTCAAGCAATATCCAAGGGAACCATTCCTAACATTTCTCAAGAGATGGAGGAAGAAGTTCTCTCTATATGCCAGACCTATTCCAAAAATAGAAAAACTAGAAATCTTCATCAATAACCTTGTTCCAGAAATCAATTATCCTCTACAAATGCAAGATCATACATCTTTTGATAAGATGGTGGATAATGCTATCAAAATTGAAAAAGTACTTGTGAAAAAAGGAGAAATCACACTTCAAAAAGACAAGTACGAATCAGGATCCAGTTCTAAAGACAAGAACAAAAATTGGAACAAGAACAAAGGCATCATCATAGATGGCATTGTTGACACTGTCTGTGCCCCATCAAAGGCACCAGCCTACAATCTCACTCTTGGCACTCAAGCCATTAAAGCTTCAGTGCAAAAGTCTTCTCCACCATCTCAAAGGAAGCCAGAATACAAAAAATGGGATAAACATAAAAAATTTACTCCTCTAGGAGAGTCTTTAGAATTAGCTATGAAAACTCTACTGGCTGATAACATCATCTCTTTACCACCAGTCCAACCAAATGATTAGGACCCCAAACCAAAATGGTGGAGAGAAAATGAATTCTGTGATTTCCATCAGAGTAAAGGTCACAAAACTAGTAGTTGCTACCACTTGAAACATACCATTCAAGATCTGATCGATAGTGGAGACATCACAATTGATGATCCCAAGAGCAATAACGATCATACAGCATTCACAGAACCATTTCTGAAACATGGTCAAGAAGTTTCAACTTCTCAGCCTAATATGGAGGCCAAAGTCAACTATGCCTACCCTGGAAATAATGTTGTCATCAATATGGTTGAACCATGTCTCTCTGAAAGTTGCAATGTCATCACAATTGTACAAAGAGATAGAGATCATTCCTCAGCTAACGCACTTACTCGATCACAAGCTCAAATGCATCTGAAAGGACAAATCCCAGATTCATCAACTGTCCGTAAGGTGCCCTTCAATCTTTCATCTGCTTCTAAACAGAAGGTTGCTTCCAAATCTTCCAATCCAAAGGATACAAGGCCTACGTCTTATAGCATTATTCAACAACTCCAGCACACTAATGTGAAAATCTCCATGTTTGAGTTGCTTCAAATATCTCCAGCTCATAGAGCCATTCTCGATAAAGCTTTTCTCGGTTCCAATGTTCCTGATGACCTTGATTTAGATAGGTTCCAGACTATGGTTGGACATCTTACATCTCCACAATATATCTCCTTTTCAAAGGAAGATGACAACTCCTTGAGTCACCCACATAATCAGCCTTTGCATATAGAAGTCTTGATCCAGAACCGTAGAGTCAAACGTGTGTTGATAGATGGGGGCGCTGGCCTAAACATTTGTTCTTATAGCTTGATCACACAATTGGGATTTTCAAATTTGGCTATTGATCCTAGAAAGAAAATAACTATCAAGGCCTATGATGAACAAGAAAGATCTTCTAAAGGCACCATTGTCTTACCTATCAGAGTGGGTCCAATTATCAAAGATACCATTTGTCAAGTGCTTGATCTACCTTTGGCCTACAACGTCCTTCTAGGGAGACCATGGATACATGAAATGCAAGCTATTCCTTCTACATACCATCAATGTTTGAAGTTTCCTTATGAAGGAGTAGAGGTTACTATCCCCACAAATCTAAATACAACTTGCAACACCTTGAAGGAAAGTGAAGATAAGCTTGTACCTAATAACAGAGAATCTTCCATTGAACCAACTAAGGAAGCATTCACATCTAAAATGGAAGATCTTGCAAAAGAGGTTAATATCAAAGAAAATGGTATGGGAGAATATACTATCGAGCTAGTCTTATCTTTGATATCTCTCCCTATCTTGCCTAAGTCTTATGGGCAATCTTTGAAACAATCCAAACCAGACTCTAAAGAACCTCTTGAAGCATATAAAAAGAATTTTGTAGCAGAACAAGTATCCAAGAAAGAATTTGAAGAGGATGAGGCTGTGCTATCATGGTTGTACAAAGATGAACCTGAATATCAAGTTGTTCAAACTGGTGACTCTACAGTCTCCAAACTCTCTTCCAAGTCATATGCTCTAGGAGATAAATTAATAGCTAAGATGGGATATTCAGGTCAAGGGCCTCTAGGAGTCAGAGGAAAAGGTCTCGTGATCCCTCTCCCACATACTGGTAGAGAAAATAAAGATAAAGTCAGCTTAGGCTTTAAGAAGAAACCCTATCACCTCAAAGGTAATTGCTCTCATGTCATAGAGCAGATCGTACCAGGGGAACCTCTTCTTAAGAAAGAAGAAACAAAACCATTAGATAGTGATTCAGATAGTTCAGAACTCATCCCCTATGAAAAATTTCCTAAAGAGATCAAAGACCTTCTTGATGATAAAGATGATCCTATCAAGAGAATTAATGTAGTAGAAACACAAGAACCTACTATCAATCAAGAGATAGTTGCAACACAAGAACTAGCTAATCTGGAAAACAATCAAGAAGAGGGAAGTGGTAGTGATTCTGAGATAGATTCTCATGAGTATGAATACAAATCAAAATCTGAGGGTAACCCTTCTTGGGGTATTCACCCTGACTTTACTCATGTTCTAAGATTTCCTAGAGATCTTGAATCAAAAGCTGAATCAAATGACTATGAATGGGGAGCCATTCCAGAACCAGATGAAGATGAGCTTATCATAGAGAAACATGTTGATGTTATTCACCAATATGCACCTCAAACCAACGTAAGTCTAGAGCGAAATGATGAACCTATCGAGTCTAATCCACCTATGGCTGAATTGGACTCCCACGATGACATTAAGCCTATTCACGAATTGGATCTCTTAAGTTGTAGTATCACCTTTGAACTTGAGCATCAGGTTAGGACCAATGATGATAGATCCATATCCATAAACACTATATCCCAATCTTTCCCTACTTTAACTATCAAATATCCAGAACTTATTGATCAAACCTCCACGAATCCGAGCCATGGTATTTATACCTTCCTGAATGACTATGCCCTCGCTTGCTACCTCAATGTAGTTGAGCCTATGATTAATTCCATCAGTGAACCGAGCATCAGCATGACCGAGTCGGACATCAAATATCTTAGTCAGAAAAACAAGAATAAAAAGAAAAAGAAAAAGAGTTTTGAGGGTGAAAACCACTTTGTGGCAATCTCAGAACCTACAAAAGTAAAAATAAAAGATGTATCCAAAGGTGAAAACCTCTCTGAGGTGCCTAAGGATGAGATATTTGATGTCCTTCTGAATCATTTACAGGACAGATCTCTGGTTCTAATTGAGCCCACTCAATCCATCAATTTGGGTACAACAGAGGAACCATAATTGGTACATGTAGCACAATCATTATCAGAAGAAGAGAAGCAAAAATTTACAACATTCCTAACAAAGAAGAAGATCAACTTTGCATGGAAATATTCAGATATGCCAGGATTGGATCCTAATCTCATAATGCATCATTTATCTATCACTCCAAATGTCAAACTTGTCAAGCAAAAATTAAGAAAGATGCATCCTCATGTTGCACTCTTGGTAAAAGCTGAATTAGAGAAGCTCCTAAATGCTGGATTCATCTGAGTTATTGACTATGCAGAGTGGATCTCTAATATTGTACCTATTTCTAAACCAGATGGCTTAATCAAAGTGTGCACAGACTTTAGAGATGTGAATAGAGCATGCCCTAAGGATGATTTTCCACTACCTAACATTGATATGATAGTGGACATGACTGCGGGGTTCAAGATGTATTCCTTAATGGATGGTTTCTCTAGATATAACCAAATAAAAATTGCTCCAGAGGACCAAGAGAAAACTGCTTTCACATGTGCATGGGGCACCTTTTGTTAGAATGTCATGCCATTTGGGCTTAAAAATGCTGGTGCTACATATCAAAGAGCAATGACATCTATTTTCCATGACATGATGCATCAAACTATGGAAGATTATGTTGATGATACTTTAGCAAAATCTATGATCAGAACTAAACATCTAAAGGACTTGAGCGTGATCCTAGACAGAATGGAAAAGTTTAGTCTCCGACTAAATCCTAAGAAGTGTGCTTTTGGTGTCACTTCTGGAAAGCTCTTAGGATACATAGTTTCAAAGAAGGGCATTGAAGTTGATCTGGCTAAAGTCAAGGCTATAATAGAAATGCAACCTCCCATGAATATCAGTCAAATGAGGACATTGCAAGGAAGAGTTCAATCTATCAGAAGATTCATATCACAACTAGCAGATATATCACAACCTTTTACAAAAACATTACATAAAGGTGTGACCTTTGCATGGAATGAAGAATGTGAGAACAACTTTAACCATATCAAGAAGTATCTATCAAATTTGCCTAGCTTGATGCCTCCTATTTATGGGAAGCCATTGATCTTATATATCTCCGCAACAGCCACATCACTAGGGGCATTGCTAGCGCAACATGATGAAGAGAAAAAGGAAAGAGCCATTTATTATATACGCAAAACATTGGTGGCATATGAAAAGAACTATTCTATGGTTGAGAAAGCTTGTCTTGCTATGATCTTTGCATCACAGAAACTGAGACACTATATGTTAGCTCATACCACACATCTAGTAGCAAAAATTGATCCACTAAAATACCTACTCAGCAAGGCTGCCCTCACAGGTAGACTGGCTAAATGGGTCATGCTTCTAAGAGAATTTGACATTGAATATGTTGAAAGAAAAGCTATAAAAGGTCAAGTTATTGCTGATCAACTAGCGGATTCACCCATGTTTGATGACACACCAATGCAAATGGAATTTCCAGACTCCTCTATTATGCACCTATCTTCTAGAGAATGGCAATTGTTCTTTGATGGCTCCTATACATAGAATGGATCTGGAGCAAGCATATTGTTCATAACTCCTCAAGGATACTCCATCCCAAAAGCATTCAGACTAAAGTTCCCCTGCACAAACAATATTGCAGAATATGAAGCCCTTTTGAATGGTATGAAACTAGCAATTGAATGGAGAGTAATAGAACTACACATTCATGGAGACTCTCAACTTGTTATTCATCAAGTCAATGATGTGTACCAAACTAAAGATGAAAAGCTCATTCCTTACAAGAGAATGGTAGATGATCTTAAGAAATATTTCATATCTATCACATTTGAGCAAATTCCTAGAATGGAGAACAAGGCTGCTGATGCAATGACAACACTATCTACTTTATTACAGCAGCCTGAACATGAGCTACGCTACGAGTTCCTGGTGGAAACACTATCTTATCCTGCATATGACTCCCCTGAAACCCACATGATCTGCACTGTTGTTGGTCATGATTCATCTAGATACAAAGACCTCTTTTCCTATTTCCAAGACCAAATCATTCCTGATACCTTCAATCACCATGAAAAGAGATACCTTATCCGTAATGCCTCCCAATATGTCATCATTGGTCACGATCTATACAAATGAGGTCTAGATGGTATGCTACTTAGATGTTTAGAATGGGAAGAGTCTCAACGTGCATTAGAGGAAGTCCATGATGGTATTTTTGGGTCACACTCGAATGGTTTAACACTAGCTTGAAAACTTATTAGGGTTGGGTACTATTGGCCTAAAATGGAGAAAGAGGCTATCAAATTTTCTAAGAATTGTCAAAAGTGTCAAGTGCATGGAAACCTAATTCATGCTCCAGGGAGGGATCTAATCCCCTTTACAACACAATGGCCTTTCCATCAATGGGCATTTGATCTTATCGGGATGATTCATCCTCATTCTTCTAACGGAAATACCCATATAATCACAGCCACAAATTATTTTACAAAATGGGTAGAGGCGGTCCCTTTGACACAAGCAACAGGGAAATAGATATCTATGTTCATATTGAACTATATCATATGCCGATATGGGATACCTCATTCCATAATCACAGATAATGGTGGGCAATTCAGGAATATAGACCTAGATGATCTATGTTCCAAGTTCAAGATCACCCAACATTGGTCTTCTATCTACTATCCACAAGGGAATGGCCAAGCAGCGGCTTCTAACAGAAATCTATTAAAGATCTTGCTCAGAACAGTAAACAAAACTGGTAGAGACTGGTATCTCATGATTAATCCAGCTCTATGGGCCTATAGAACAAGTATCAGAATGCCTACAAGGGCTACACCTTTCGCTTTAGTTTATGGGTCTGAGGCAGTACTACCTATTGAGGTTGAAATCCCATCACTAAGAATCAGAATGCATGGTCTAGTAACTGATGATGACTACAGAGTGTCTAGGTTACAAGAAAAGGAACTACTAGATGAGCATAGACAAGCAACATATGATCATCTCAGAGTATATCATAAGAGAATGTCTAGAGCCTACAACAAGAAAGTCAGACACAGAGAATTTCAGGTTGGTGATCTAGTCTTGAGAAAAAATCCTAAAAATCAATCCCATCGAGAACACAAGGGGAAGTTCGAACCCAACTAGCTGGGTCCCTTTGTCATCACTACTACTTTTGGCTCTGGTGCCTATCAACTCTCAATGACTGAAGGAGAACAGCTCCGAGAACCAATCAATGTTCTCCATCTGAAGAAATTCTACGCCTAAGGCATTCAGTCTATGGTAAAATGTCCTGAAAAAAATTATAAAAATCAGAAAAAGTCCTAAAAAAATGAACATCTTGGTGAAAACCTAGCAATAGGCACCTTGATGATTCACAAAAAAATCAAAAAATATCAAAAGTACAAAAAAATTGAAAAAATGAAAAGTACAAAAAAATGAAAAAAGAGAAAAAGTGCCTTGGTGAAAACCTGGAAACAGGCACCTTGGTAGAAAAAATAGAATCTCTGCCAAGATGGTGAAAACTCGGCAAATGGGTGCCACTTGTTTCAAAATGCTCCATCTATCAGCACAATCTTGGTCTTTCCCAGCTTTTAGTCTTGCTTTAGTTTGTACATATCTCCCGGTTTGTTTTTGCATTTCCAGTTTTCAATAAGTCAGTTTGTCCACCAATCTGCTCAAGTGTCTGTATCCTATCAATGTTCAAACTTGGGGGCAATCAATGTCATATCCTATGGTCTCCAGTATATCTTAGACGTGTCATATCCAGTCAGAGTCCTTTGAAGCTATATCTGAGTCAGTCAGTCAGTCTCCTCTCCAGAAAGGATTTTGCATCTACAACAACGCAATCAAACAACAAACTGAAAATGATCTGTGCTTCATGCTTTTATCTCCTTGTATGCTTATTGATTCGCATTGAGATTTTTGCATATTGTGTCCCTTCAAGCTCTTTGATGATGTCCTTTATAGGATTTAGAGAGTGATGACTAGGGGCATAATCTTTTCTTTGTCTTTTTCTTGTATGTAAAAATCTAACAACTTTGGAAATTCTAGATTGAAATGGTGTCCGACTGTAAGAGCCTCTATCTCAAATTGGATGGCCATGCGTACCTCGACCATTGATACCTAGAAAATTCAAGGAAGTTTGATCTCATTATTGTCTTTTTGAGTGAGTTCTTTCTCCTACTGTGAAACACAATCTTACCTAAGGATGTGAACGATAAAGGGTCACTACGGGTAATTCACATTGGATTTAGAATAATCTCTTGGCTGTTTTATGTGTTTGTCAATGCAAGGCATATCCCGGTCATCACAACGTTTATGTTTTGATGCTTATACAAATTGCTATATCAAAATGGACATGATATTCAGGTCATCCTGGTGTTTATACCTTGGTGCTTATATCTAATCCAACATTCTGAAAACAAAATCAATATTCATATGTCTATGGTTGCCTAGCCAGTGGGTGTTGTATTGATTCTTGTGCATACAAATCGATATTCATATGTCTATGGTTTCATAGCTAGTGGGCATTGTATTGATTTATCCAGTTACCTAAAAGTTCAATGATGATAACAAATCGACATATGATCAGTGAGTAGGTCCTAGGTATTAGGTTGCATTTCATTTTGCATTTCATTTTTCATCTTTGTATGATCTCACAATGATTAAACGAACTTCAATGCTTAAATGATTCTTCAAATCGCATCTTCAAATCTAACAAGAGCTGAATCTCACATGAAGGTTCCTCCAATGAAACAACAAGTAGAATCCTTTTTCGGGATCAAAATCAAAATCTGAGATCATTCATATTATTAACTGCTTATTCAACCTTCGATCATCATAGAAATCTATTATTCAACTTAACTGATTATCTTACATTAAACAATCAAAATTTCAACTTGGTTAACTATGGTCAACTCATGGTTTCACCTAGTCAAACTTGGTCTTTTGGGACCTTCCGACGATGTAGAATGCATTCTTCAATGTGTTTAACCACTTTTCCAATCAATTAACATGCTTCTAAACTCTCAACACTGACTTTTCTTGTCAGATTTCAATTTTAATCCCGAAGGGGGCATGGTATTGCACATCATTCAAAGTTTGTAAATCAAATTCTATCAATCTTTCCTCAGTAATCAAGACAACAACCACGTCTAGTTATTGATTCATCAAAAACCTCATTGCTTGAGGCAAATCTATCATCACTTGGGGCATATCAGATTCATCAAGATCTATATCAATCTGGTATTCTCTTAATCTTGTAAACTGTATCAATTTTTGCAACCATCAGATCATAGTGTTCTTTCCTTGGTTCTTCGACAACTGAAGGGTTTGGATGTGATACCTGCTAGTTCTGCTAAGACAATCGAGTCTAGAACCGGTCACTCACTTCTTTGCAATCCTAAGGTTTGGAATCAGGCATTTTGACACTTTTTCGCAATCATAGGTTCATTTGCTGTTATAGTGAACATTATCTTTGGTCATTCAGGACCTATTATCTCCATATCAAATCAATATCAATCAACTTCTATCTCATATCAATTATCAATTTCGAATCAATTTCATATCTCTATCAAACACAGACTGTCTTTGAACCACTGCGCTTCACACAGTAATTCAAAGAGGGGCAAAATGTAATACCCCAAAAATGGGCCATAAGTTCATTAACCTCCTACATCTACAAATCAAACAAAATCAACATTGAAGTCCTAACCTAAGGCACATCTAAACATCATCGAATCCTAATTGATTATCTTAAATTCTGCATCAGGGAATATTCCTACCAATATTCCTAATTATCTTAATTATCTTTAATTTAATGATTATTTGGTGATAAATCACATTTATCCTAAGTTTGATTAATTGAATATTTTCATATTTAATTAATTAGATTTAATATCTTGCCACTTAATTATGAAATTAAATTTAATTCTATCTATTATTAATTGTATTATTTAATTTTGACAATAAATCCAATATCCTATGAATAATTGATTAAATTTTTATTTAATTAATTAAAGCAAGTTTTCATTATTTAATAATATAGTTTTTAATAAAAGCTTGATTAAATAATTGATTAACCCATAAATCAATTATTTATTTTCAAAAATCAGTTAAGTTGAGCATAAATCACTTTATTTATTTAATTAATTCATAATTATTATGCACAATCAAAGAGCAGTTAAACTCCAAATCAGAAAATCAATGCAAGTTATTGACTTTTTGGAACTCAACATCATTTTTGAGTTTTAAAGTTGATCTAAACTTCTAATTTGAGTTAAAAAGTTGTTTTTGCATGATTTGCATGTTTTTGTGAATTAAATTGTCCTTTATTTAAAAATAACTCAAAAAGCAAGCTGAGTTAATCTGAGTGATTTATGACTTTTTTCCATGCACCTCCAAAGCCTTGGATTTCTATAAATTAAAGCCTCAGCTCATCTCAAAGCATCTCATATTTTTGCATCCTCGCGCTGTTGGATTGGAGGACAAGGAATCAAAGCTTATTGCGAATCAAGGCTATTGTGAGATCAATTTCATTTGCATTCATATCATATTAGTTTTCATTTGTTAGATCATTTAGCATATCATAGCATATCAATTTTTACATATCATAGATTCATATCAAGTTTATCATTCATATTGCATAGAAAATACCAAAAAAATAGATTAATTGCATTCATATTTCATATCAGTTTTGCATTCAAATCCTTCATTTAGGTGTCGTCTAGGTCACTGATCTCGATAGCAATCTGAGAACATTAATCTCGCACCTACTAGAAGGTAGTAAATCACTTGGTTAAATTAGATTTCAATTTTGCACGATTTTGATTTTTGCTAACCTCTAATGTTTTACTGAAGTGTTGTGTCTATAGATCAGGTACAATTTTCACACACACAAAATCCACTCTTCTTGCAACCCCATTTGCAAAACCTTAACCAAGTGTTGTGCCTTATGAACCATTCTTTAGAAATCCCCTTAAGCTCATCAAATAAGTAGGAGATATTTTCCACAACAAGTCAAATTGTGATATTGCTATTAGGACTCAATTGTGTAGGATTTAACTTAGCACAGAGAAACAATGTGGTACCTATGGTGGCTCATTTTGTTTGCACTAGAGACAATGCCCATCTTAAACACGTTTGATTTCACAATTATAATTTTTTTAGTTTTATAAGTGATTTGATGACTTGGCTTGTGGGATTGTTATATGTGAAGGGTCAAAAAATAGTCATTTCAAATATAATTCAATTACCATGCATGACAACCATCTCAAATATTGTAAATACTTAGACAACTAGAAATCACACCTTGGTGTGCAATGGGTACGCCAAAGAGGTATGTGAGGTTAATTGGTTGGAAATTTAGCAAATGATGTTGTAACTTATGCTTGACAAAGGTGTGAATGAAGAATTAATAGCTTGAAATTAATGATGAATCCACTTAGAAGGATGTGAGCATGATTGAAACAAAATCTTCTTCGCTCAATAACCAACAAGCTCATTTTAGTTTTGAAATAGAGAGTGAGGGAGAGATAAGAATCAAAAAAGAAGAGATAAAGGTGAGAAGCATAGAGAGGGGTAAGGAGATAAATAGGGTATAGATATAGAAAGATAGTATAGGAATAGGGTGTGATAGAGAGAGAATATAAAATAATAAATATAATTATAATATTAATTATATAAAAGAAATATAACATAGTAGAATTTATTGTTCAAGACATGTCAAAGAGAATAATTCATCTCAATGGTTAGAAGGATATAATCTTACCTAAAATTTAGATTTTAAGTCTGAAATTTATTTTATTATGTAAAGTCTAATTTCAATAATAATTAACATTTTAATAAGACAAATAACTAGAAATTAAATTTGTTCTAATAATTTTAATTATTATTTAAAAGTAAATGTTAGAGTAAAGTATTAGTTTAATTGTGTTAATTAAATTAACTTTACTCCCTTCTTAAGATGTCACCTTTTTTGCTTTAGTTGTTTATATTTAAACCTCTCTTACATTGGCAATGTTATATTTAAAACACTCATGCACTAGTTGTTTTAAATATAAACTTGCATGCATTAGTCATGTAATAATTAAACTAATTATTACATGCACTTCTACTTTTTAGGGTTTTCCTTTCAAGGATTTCAATCTCCTTTATAAGGTTGATCCATTGTATATTTTATTCATTCATTAATTGAGGATATTTTCTTCTTCATATTTTTGAGTCAAACCCTTGCTCTCATCTTGTATCTACCTCCTTGTAATAGGTTTTCATATGCAGGTGATCTTTGGGTCTATTTTGGCCTGTTTTGGCACTTGTAATTGATTAGATCCTTGAGTGATCTTGTGTCTTATTTGTTTGAGTCTACTATAACTTCTTATTTTTTGTTGTAATCATCAAAATTAGAAGTCCAATTTGGTTCATTTTGGCAAGTGGCAATTGTACATGCACTATATATAAAGTGTCAAAATCATCTATTTTTGGGGGTTCTTTGGTTCATTGCATTTTGGGGGGTGCATTGATTTTTTGATCTCATTGTTTCATGTGAGAAGTGCATCATGGATGGTTTAATTAGGTTGACAAGAGAAAACTATAAGAAATGAAGTGAATTGGTTCTTGCTCATCTTAGTGAACATAACCTATTGCCCTATTTGTATGAGGATAGACCTACTAGTCCTCCATATGATGGGGACCCTTGGAAAAAAATTCTTAATCTTATCTATTGTAATATGGATATGGATGTTATGGATTCCCTTGATGACTACGAAGATTGAACAAAGACTATTCTTGATATTTGGACTATTCTTTGGGAAATATATGGAGATCCTTATGTTCCTCCACTCCTAAAAGGTCTAGAACCTCCAGTTGTAGCTCCTACTTCTCCTATTTCCATTGTCTCTTGTGATTCAATGCAACATGATTATCCTTATCTTCTAGTTATAGTTCCATGGGATGACTACTTGAGAGACATTGCAGGTTTGTTTGTGGAGTCCTACATTTTAGATTTGGGAGACGCTATTGATGATATTCATCTTCTCTTTGGTGAAGATGATCCTTCTTCAATTTTTGCAAGGGAGTATGTTGACCCTCATCTTCACTCTCCAGTTGATCCTTCTTTCGAGATTGACATGATTGTGAATCCTTTGATACAACATTTTGAGGAGGTCTCTTTAACTTCAGAGAAGACATTTGAGTCTTTGGAGATTGGCTTTCACGAGTCTCAAACTTCACTTGAGATGTCACATTGCATGGTTGACCATTCTCACGTGTTAGAGATTCCTATTCAGTTTCTTGAGACATTATACATTTTGAGGATTCTTCGTAGAGATTGGGGAGAATTCATTAATACATGTTGAACTTGTTTCTTCCTAAGGGGAGGAACATCATTCAGTTTTCTTGGTGCAGTTTCTACATTGATCCAGGAGCATCTATCATGGGTGTACATTCTACATTGAGGGGGGGATTTCTTGCTTCTCTTCCTACTTTTTCATTTGATTCTATCATGCACCACCATAAATCTTCTCAAAATAATATCCTCATTGATTCTATCACCATTGTTATATGTCATTGTATCATCTTAAAATGGAAGCACTTCCATGATAAGAATGTTTACCCCTCTGAGTAAGTGGTCTAGGGTCATGTCAAGCACCTTGAATAGGTCTTTGCATGGATCTATCTTTTTCCCCCTGTTCTGCTTCTCTCTCCACCCATTTCCAACCTTTTCCTGGCACTTGGTCTTGAGAATTTGAGATCTGAGACCTCAAGGTCAAGGTCAACCTCAACCCTAACCTAGGGAAGGGTCAAGGTCAACCTCGACCCTAGCCTTGGGCCCAATTTTCAAGTTCCAGAGGTTTCAGGATATTGGGCTTTAGAAAGTTTTATTTTCTCGCTTCCGGGTTGGCTATTTCAGATTTCAGAATGGTAAACTCTTAAATTGCATTTAATCTAGGTCCATTTCTAGGGGTTAAGGTTAATTGGAGTTTAATTCTCCAATGTCAGCCTCTCTAGAAGTTTGTGTCTTAGATCACTATAAAAGGAAGCCTTCCTCTCTCATTTATACATCCACTTTTCATGAGCAAGTTTTCACTCACCATTGAATTCAAGCAAGAAAATTCAAGCAATCATCAAGAAAGAAAGAAGGAGAAAGAAAGCATTCAAGCATTCCTCCATCTTCAAGCATTCGAGATCCAATTCATCAAGGAGATCCATTAGTAGCCATTGAAGGATTCAAGCTCTATGGAGCCCTCTTGTTGAATATTTCTCCATCCATGTCCATCCAAGCCTCTTCCTAATTCAAGATCCATTCAAGATTAGTGTTGAAGATATAATTCCATTGATTTGAGACATCCTACATACAATTCTACATTCATTTGGAGCGTCCCTACTCGTGGATTCAAGGATTCAAATCCTCCACAAGGATTTCAACATAAGCAAGGTGAATAGTTCCATTTACTTTATTTATATATTACAAGTTCAATTACATTTCAAGGTTGATTCCAAACTAGGGTTTGACCAAGGCAAACCCCCCATCTAAACAACAAAAACCATTTTTCTTGTAGGTACAGGTACATGACAATGAATTGTAGTTCAGATCTAGATACCCTTTTCGGCAAACTTTCAAGATCCATGAACAGAATTTTCGTCAGAGCTGTTTCGGGTCAAGGTCGACCTTTAGTGGGGGTTAAGATTGTGCCTCGAGGTAAGATTGTGCCCTGATTCTGAGGTCAAAGTTGACCTGACTTCAAGAGACAAATTTTTTTTGGGTTTTCTTTATCTTGACATTTCCAATCTAGATCAGGTTGCAGAATTCCCCAAAACTATGCATAGACATCAGAAATCAGCACTCTCCAGATTTGCCCTATTTTGAGGTTAGTATTTATCTTCTATTCATTTAAGATTTCAAGCACATAGTGTCTATAGAAAAATATAAGATTTTGTCCTTTCTTCATATTCTCCATAGTTTTATTCATTTGTGTATTGGTCACTTCTTTGTGATTAATCAATTTGGATCTCTCCTTTTGGGAATTTAGATTCGGGATAGATCTTATATTTCCCCCATTCCTCACATAGATATAACAATGTTTTGTAAAGGGTAAAGATAGACCCCCTCTTACATCTTTACCATTTTCATTTTGGTGAACCCGATGCACTTACCTCTTTTCTTTTATGGAATTAGATGCCCTATTGTGTTTATGGTGTTAGATTTCCCTTTATATCTTTTTGGTGTTAGATTTTCCTTTTATGTTAAATCTTGCATGCTCATAAAATTAGATTTCTTGCTTTTATATTTCAAAAATACAAAAAAATTGCAAAATCTCTTTAAAATACAAAAATATTCATTTGTTCATGTTTTATGTTTTCTTAGTTTAGTTCATTTGCATTGTATTGGTATATGAGCTTTACTACCTCTAGTCCTACTTATAATATTCCAGTTAGAATAAGTTGTAGACTCATGGGCCTTTGATCCTAAATCTTCCTCTCCTTTCCTTAGGATCCTGGATGACAATTTGATTATTCATGATTCCAATCCTATTATGGAGAAAAATTCTTCTCACTCATCTCATGAGGATGATTCTTTAAGATTTCCTCCTAAACAAGCACTACAACATTTGGGGTCAAATTTCAACGCCAATTTGTGATGCCACTACAATTTGTGTTTGTTTTTTGTGTTTTTTTTGCAAGTGCCCCCGATGGTATTGTAATAGTGATGATGATGTCATAATTGCAACACCCATTTGGTTATAAACAAAAAAAAAGAAAAAGAAAGTTTCATTTGTAATTTTTGTGAATTTGAAGAGCTGCCATGAAGACGGCACTGTAATTTTGCGTGGCACAAAGAGGGCATTCAAGTTTGGTGTGCGTGAAGAGGCCAACACCATGTGTGAAGAGGGCACTGGCACTTGAGGTAGGCATTCGAGCTTTGTCTTCTCATTAACTCAATTTCATTTTGATGACATTTGTTGATTTAATGGCACAATATGAATGTTAATAGTGGCATTGTTTACATCTTAGCATTTGGAATGCTCGATGACCCACAAGCTTTGAGAGCTAGGGCATCATCGCTATTACCTTCAAGGCATTGTGTGAAGTGTTCTATCTCTCTTTATTTGTTTTTCTATTGATATTCACTATGTGGTACTCCCTATTTATGATCATTTCATGGGGAAATATCTTGGTGGCTTGTGGGATGCAAGCTAGGGCATCATACATTGTTTATGAGCTCACTATTGAATACTGACATTGTTTACATCTTTTCATTTGGAATACTTGATGACCCACAAGGTTTGAGAACTAGGGCATCATTGCTATTACCTTCAAGGCATTGTGTGAAGTGTTTGATCTCTCTTTATTTATTTTGTTGTTGATATTCACTATGTGGTACTCTCCATTTATGATCATTTCATGAGGAAATGTCATGATGGCTTGCAAGCTACAAGCTAGGGCATCATACATTGTTCACGAGCTCACTGTTTAATACTGACATTGTTTACATCTATTCATTTGGAATACTTGATGACCTGTTAGCTTTGAGAGCTAGGGTTGTTTCTATTACCTTCAAGGCATTGTGTGTAGTGTTTGATCTCTCTTTATTTGTTTTGTTGTTGACATTCACTATGTGGTACTCCCCGTTTATGATCATTTCATGAGGAAATATCTTGATGGCTTGTGGACTACAAGCTAGAGCATCATACATTGTTCAAGAGCTCACTATTTAATATTGGCATTATTCATGAGCTCACTGTTTAATATCTAGCTAGGCCATGTAAATGGTACCAGGCCAACCCAATGAGCCCAACAAAATGTGTCATGTTTATCTTTGTCAAATACACTCATTCACCATTTTGTTCTTGTTCTTCACACAAATATTACATCAAAAGTAATTGTAAACAATGATTCCAAGAAGAAAGAAATAACTACAATAGATCAGACCCCAAAATAATACAGTCAAGGAGAAATAGTGCCCTAATTAGAGACAAAATGAACTCTTAATGTAAGCAAGCATGGAACCAAAGAGGGGAAAGTAAGGCACCAACCAGACTCAGAAAAATATAGCAACCAAAATCATAGAGGACACTGATAGAACAAGGAGGTTAGCCCACACAAATTTCATACCTTGCCCACACAAGATCAGTTGTAAAGATCTTAGCCTTCTTCTCCCCTGAATTCACAATAAGAATAGTTAAAATTGAATGCTCTTAGTTTTTCTTCAAATATATTCAAAACTCCTATGAATTCATTGTGCATCAGGTATGACATATGAAGGAATGAATTTGAAATAAGAAAGAGAAAATTTTCTGTTTAAAAACTAGCATAATTAAGCCTCAAACAAAAAAAGTGCAAACATATAAACTTACAAGCTATATACACTGCCCTGATCTACTGAAAAGGTCTTAGCCTTCTTCTCCCCTGAAATCACAATAGTAACAAATAAAATTCAATACTCTTAGTTTTTATTCAAATCTATTCAAAACTCCTATCAGCTCATTGTCCAATAGTTAAACTAACCTATGACTTCAAAGGAGGAATTATGAAATATAGTTGTAAGTAGTTATCTCTTCTATAATGATGAAGGAGTCAAAGGGAATGATCAATGAGGTTGTTTCTATTAGATCATACATTAATACACTTACTATTTTGAATTTGAGCTTAGGCATCATGCAATGTTATTGTTGTCATTGCACGCTTGCTACTGTTGTGCACCATATATTATTTTATACACTATTTATTTCATTGAGACTGTGAGGTTGGCATTTGTAATGTATTTTCTATTATTGGATCAATGCTACCATGTTGTTGAGTCTGTGTATGGCTTGAATATGAACATGCATAATTGTAGATGAGGATCAGTAATAGGGTGCCAGGCATTGCTTAGATCCTTTGGATCTAACCCCATCTTTTCCTTCCTTGTAGGTTTTGGATCATACAAGAGCATACTGGATTGAACCCCAGGTCAACACTTCATTACTTCAAGGAATGTCTAGTACCTTCATTATTTATGTTCATCCACTTATGTATGTTTGCATTCATTCATATTCTTCTAAAAGTTGGCTATGAGAGACCATATATGACGATTCTTGATGTTTTTGGGTCATTTGATGAAAAGATGTAAAAGTTTCTTAAAAGTTTATATTTTTTATTTCAATTTTTAAAATCATAAAATGAATAAAATTTAAAGATAAAAAATTAAGATAATATTTGTCTTCACTTAAAAAAAAAACTTAAAGCTCATAAAGTATGATAAAAACTTAAAGCTCATAAAGCATGGTAAAAGAGGGCCCTAACTGTGCTAAAATGAGAAATTTACCACCTTGCACTGCTCTTCATATGGCAGCTACTAAGGAACTATGTTATAAAATTTCAAGGCATGAAATTTTATACTTTTGGACATCATACTTTTTTCTCCTTAGCATTGAGTTTACAATGTGGGGGAGTCGAAGAAAATATATGTACAGTTATAAAATTTCATGCCTTGAAATTTGGTATGAAATTTTATAACATAGTTCCTTAGCATTTGATCTTTATATGGAAGCCATGAATTGAGGTAGCCATTCGAGATTTGTCTTCTCGTTAAATCAATTTAATTTTGATGGCATTTGTTGATTTAATGGAAAAATATGAATGTTAATACTGACATTGTTTATATCTTTGCATTTGGAATGCTCGATGACCCATGAGCTTTGAGAGCTAGGGCATCATTTCTATTACCTTCAAGGCATTATGTGAAGTGTTTGATCTCTCTTTATTTGTTTTTTTGTTGATATTCACTATGTGGTACTCCCCGTTTATGATCATTTCATAAGGAAATGTCTTGATGGCTCGTGGGCTACAAGCTAGGGCATCATGCATTGTTTATAAGCTCACTGTTTGAGCACCTCATGTCCCTATTTGATTGGTCGGTGCTTTGTTTGTTATATTGATTCTATTAGATCAAATAGGGACATTAGTAATAAAATAGGGACATTAGTAATAAAATAATACACTTACTATTTTGAATTTGAGCTCTGGCATCATGCAATGTTATTGCTGTCAAAACAGTAAGTGTATTAATGTATGATCTAATAGCAAAAACCTCATTGATCATTACCTTTGACTCCTCCATCATTACAGAAGAGATAACTACCTACAACTATATTTCATAGTTCCTCCTTTGAAGTCATATGCTAGTTTAAAATGGAGAGGGGTCTCAAAATATCGTAAGTAAAAACATTACACAATGACATTCAGATTAAGTAAAATATGAATTCACATGCCTTTAATTATGATACACTTTTGAAATTATCACTCATTGGTCATTTGACAATTCAAGATATAAGTATCAGAATATAAACTGTTGTAAAAAGAAGAAACACATATGTATCATCATTTAATACAAAATATAAAAGTATCCCACAAACACAGTTTCTATTATAACAACCATCCTCTAATCCCATGGTGTACTGATCTCAAGGTAAGAAAAATTTACTTAAGCCATCATATAAGTATCATCCTAAAGTTTAAATAGACATTGACTATGGATATACAACACTGAGCCATAATAAATTATAGAGTTTCACTGCAATTTCTATGTCCATTGCCATTAAAATATATCACTCCTCCTGTTATATAGGCATCCTTCTCATTAAGTGTTGTCATTAAAATATATCACTCCTCCTGTTATATAATGTATATGCATACTTGTTTAAAATTCCATACTTGTTGCTCTTAAATATTATTACCATTTCACTCAAATTTACATGACATTAAAGCCAAGCCCAAAATGTATACATACGTGTAAGTATAGGAGAAGCTAGATTCTGCAACTATTAAAAAAAAAAAAACTATATCAATAGCAGCTTACGAGAAACTATACTTGTGCTTACCACACCATACCTCAGCATCATAATGCTTATCATTTTCAAGCTTCAGCGAGGTTTCATACCATGCATCGTCCATAGATTTGTATGCAATGCTGATTTAGGCTAGAGGTAAACTACATGTGTCATGTAAACAACATGGTTGAATGCAATCTCTTTTGCACATTTTCAAGAGTTTTCCCACCAATACAAGCCTAAATAACACATTGAATGTAATCTACAAACACTGCATGGTATGAAGTCTTGTTGAAGCTTGAAATATATCACTCCTCATGTTATTGTCAAAATTAAATTCAAATATTTCTCAAAACATTTAATCTTGTAGAATTAAGAAATCCTTATCTCAATAATAAAACAATCTTGCATAATAGATTTTGAATCACATTAACACACACCCATGTTCTGTAGCATAGTTCATTTTAGAAGTGTATGGATTGACTATGCACATGCATAATTGTAGATGAAGATCAATAATATGGTGCCAAGCATTGCTTAGATCCTTTGGATCTAACCCCATCTTTTCCTTCCTTGCAGGTTTTGGATCATATAAGAGCATACTGGATTGAACCCTGGGTCAACACTTCATTACTTCAGGCAATATTTGGTACCTTCATTATTTATGTTCATCCACTTATGTATGTTTGCATTCATTCACATTCATCTGAAAGTTGGCTATTAGTGACCATATAGGACCATTCTTGATGTTTTTGGGTCATTTGATGAAAAGATGTAAATAGGGACATTAGTAATAAAATAGGGATATCTTAATCTTTATGAGCTCAAATTCAAAATAGTAAGTGTATTATTTTATTACTTGAATAGAATTTAAATGGAATCACCTCATTGAATGGGGGAATATGAGATTTACTTCTAAATCCAAATTTCCAAAGGAGAGATCCAAATTGATCAACCAAAAGGTCAATGGACAAAAGAATCAATCTATGGAGAATATGAATGAAGAAGAAAACCTTATATTTTGCTATGAAGAGTATATGCTTGAAATCTAAAATAAATGAAAGGAAAATGCTAACCTCAAAATAGGGTAGATTTGGAAAATGCTAATTTCTAATGTCTGTGTACAGTTTTGAGCAATTCTAGTACCTGTTTCAGACTGGAAATGTCAAGACAGGGAAAACCCAGAAAACTTTTATCTTTCAGGCAGCAGGTAGTCTTTGACCCCGATAAAAGGTCAAAGACTACTTCAGGATTTTGAAGGTTGTCTTTGATTTTGTTCGCAGATCTCAGAAGTTTTCAAAAAAGGGTATCCAAATCCAAGCTTCGATCTGCAGTCCTGCACCTGTATCTGCAAGAAAAAGAGGGTTTTTGTTGTTTGGAATGGGGGTCTGCCTTGGTCAAACCCCAATTTAGAAATTAACCTTGAAATTGAATTAAAATTGTAATGTGCATAAACAAAGTAATTGGAACTATAATAGATAAAATATGGATGAGGTCCAAGAACAATGGTTTGCACATAAAAGAGACCCCAAAGCCAATATTTTACACATGCATTTGAATTGTAAGGGGATGGAATGTAAATCTAGAAAATGCTTGAAATCAAATAAAATAAGATACATACCTCATGATGAAATTAATCTGGAAATACCTATTTTCTGGTGCTTGTGTACAGTTTCAGGCAATTCTACAACCTATTCTAGATTGGAAATGCCGAGACAAAGAAAACCCAAAAAAATGTTGTCTTTATAGAAGCAGGTAGTCTTTGACCTAGATAAAAGGTCAAAGACTAAGATTTTGAAGGTCGACTTTGACTCTATTCACGGATCTCGAAAGTTTGGCAAAAAGGGTATCTAGATCTACACTTTAATTCACCATCCCGCACCTGTACCTACAAGAAAAATAGTTTTGTTTGTTGGGGGAGGGGTTTGCCTTAGTCAAACCCTAGTTTGGAATCAACCTTAATAATGGAATTGGAATAGAGAATGCTAGAAAGTATTAGAAGTAGATCTAACAATGAAGTTATGATATTCAATAGACATGCAATTGTATTTCAAATGTAAACAAGTATGTTAATATGAAAGCTTGGAATCAACACTAACAAATATAAATTTAAACCTCCATGATTGTATGCTTGGAATCCACCTTGAGGGAAGAATGAATGGATCTTGAAGATGAACAAAGGATCTTGAAGGAAGATCACACCACCATGATGGCTAGATCTAGGGTTTTGAATGATTAATCTTGAATGGTTGAACCAAATCCCTTCAAAGGATTCAATGCTTGAATCTTTAATCTTCAATGGAGAACTTGAATGGAGAAGAGGACTTGAATGCTTCCTTGAAAATGCTTGATGCAATGCTTTCTTGGTCTTGCTTGAGAGCTTGAGAGATGAGATGAGATATGAAAACTTGATGGAGAAAATGAGAGAGGAAGGCTTCCTTTTATAGTGATCTAGGGCACAATCCTCTAGAGGGGCCACCTTGGGGAATTAAATTCCAATTAGGCCTCAACCCTTTAGGAATGGACCTAAATTAAATATAATTTAGGAGTTTACCGTTTCAGAGACCAAAATAGCCAACCCAGAAGTGGGAAAATAATTCTTTTTGAAACCCGACATCTGGAGATCACGAGACCTTGAAACTTGAACCCAGAGTCAAGAATGAGGTTGACCTTGACCTAGGTCATGGATGAGGTCATCCTTGACCTTGAGGTCATAGATCTTAGGGTCTCAGTCCAGAATGCTAGGAAAACACAGAGAGAAAGTGGAAAAAGGGGCAGAATCAGGGTAGAGTGCCAGGAAGAGGCACAAAATCCTATGATGAACATGATAAAGTTCAAGAGGACCTATTTGTAAGTCCTACCTAGAAAATAGAGCCATAGAAGAGGGAAATTAAGGAGAATCCTCAGGATCCTAACCCTAATTTCACCTAGAATCAAGGAATCAAGTGCAGAAAAAATGTGAAAAATTAGGAAAGAGCCAGATCCAAGCAAAGACCAATTCAAGGCATTCGACATGACCCCAAACCACTTACTTGGAGGGATAAATACTCTTAACATGGAAGTGCTTCCATTTTAAGATGATACATTAAGCCCCCACTTTAGCAAGAGTATGGACTCGATGAAAACTCTTGGTAAAGGAGAAGAAAGAGGAGATCCAAGTGGATTCACAATGAGATAAAATAACACTTAGCTAAGGACACAAGCCCCCAGGCTAATGATTCTAACTCAACATACATGCACAAGGTTGCGAAAAAGAGAAAACCAAAAGAACAGGGGTTAGTACTAAATAACCAAAATCAATTAGCATAAGAAACCTCGCTAAGAAATATTTCTCATACTAATATCATATTTGGAAAGCTATCATAAAAACATAAATGATTACATAAGAAAGACAAGAGTAACACTATAAATAACATAGCTTCATGATCCAGTCCTACTAGCATGAAAGTGAAAAGAGAGAAAGGAGAAAGTGATTACCTCACCCAGTAAGATGCCCACCTTACCGTGAATCACCCTGGAGGGAGAGCCCAATAGGTTCACCCATAAACTGTGCTTGCAATTGTAATGCATCTTCTAACGGATTCTAGAATACCCATAGATCTACCTTCTTGTATCACTATGAATATGAAATGCATGTCTCCTCAGGATTTAGCAACTTATGTGCATTACCTTTGGAAGATTTAGCATATTGGAAATACATGTCCCTTTAGGATTTAGCAACTTATGTGCGTTACCTTCAGAGGATTTAGCATATTTGAAATTGGAAATGCATGTCCCTTCAGGATTTAGCAACTTATGTGCATTACCTTCCAACACTTAGCATGCTGCAAAACAAAAGGTTAGGACAAAAATGCATAATATAGAACGAGGGAGGTCGTATATATGCCCCCCTCCTTAATATGAAAAAACATACTATTTTGACATGTTAAGGAAAGAAAAGAACAAGGATAAAGCCCTTTTTAACATTAAGACTGATGAGTCCAATTATTGACTCAATTTTGTTATGATCTTTATATTTTGTTGATACTCTGACAAACATTTCTAAGACATTTTATGACTTATACTTATGTGAACCTATGCCAAGTACAACTAAAGCCACAAAATCTATGGGTAGCTTGAGTGATATGTTTTGTTGACTATTATAAATATAATGTAGTACTTCATATAATTATTTCAAGCTGTGTGAACTAACATTTAAGTACGAGTTGAAAATGTTGACTTGCATATGTGTACCGAATGTTACTAACCTTTTAGGTAAACACGGAGTGGTATGAAGAGTGGCGCATCTACATTAAAGAAGGAACATTAGAAGACCAACCATGGCAGGAGAATCCAACATGATTCTAATGGATATGCCAAGCTTTGAAGGAGCTACTATCCCAGAGAATATAGGGAATTAGTCCTGCTATATTTCCTTAGAAAAGTTATTCTATTGTTAGTTGTAATTGTATTATGTCGTGGTTGTTTTATCTCCTTCATATGTGGTGAGGTTTAATGAGACTTTTCTATTATGTTTTCAATAAGCGTCAATCCTTGATATAAAGGGATTTTGATTGATTTAGTAGGTAATGAAGAAAGATAGAATTATGTATTCAGTATAGTGGAAGTTGCTCTGTTTTGTTCTTCATAAGTTATTCAGTTGTTATGTAACCAGTTAGGAAGAATTTAATGGAAGAGTGATTTTGGATTATTTCTTGTGTTGAGTAGTTAGGAGAAGCCAACCAAGGGAGCCTACTTGGGAGGTGGATTAGATTAAGTAAGAATAGATTTGCTTCCTTTACTTTTCCTATTTTCAAATAGAGTTACTGTTTTACTCCTGCAACATCGCCACTATGGTTGTTCTTGCAACATTTGTAGAGACGGGTATAGTGAATGTTTTGAGTTGTTGGACAGGCTTAGATTTATTTCATAAGTTTTCTGCAGCAATTTCGTTCAATAGTTAAGTGTGTATACTTTCTTGTAGCAATAGCATAGATTCTATTCATGCATTTTATCTTCCTGCAACATAGCTGTTATGACTCCTAAAGGAACTTAGAGCACAAATTGTGCTATCCCATTTCAAGTCTACGTCCTTGGGTTGACAATCTAAATGCATTTCATGATGGGGATAGGTAATCCATAGTGTATACAAATAAATGTACCGTCATAGCATTAGTGTTAATCAATGACAAATAAATGAAATAAGAACTAAATACAACCACAATTGAGAAAATATTTCACAATATCAAAGACTAATTGAGCATCCTATGGCTCTCTAATTAGAATGAATAATGAAGCTCTCAGCAAGCTCACTAATGACAGTTCTAGTATGAGAATGATGATGATAAGACAATGCTAATGCTAAAGCTCACAATTATCAATATGAAATACTAAAATTACTCTCAAAATGATTTCTAAATTCAAATTGCAAGAGGTTTGATGCAATTCTCAAATAGGTGGTTGATGAATTATGAAGGATTTTGGCCTTCCTTTTATAGATTTTCCCAATGTGAGGGGGTGTGGTTGCATTTGATCATGGTTGAGTTGGGGTTAAGGTTTTGGTTCCACCCTTTGAAGACAAAGCAAAGTTTGTGTCCTCAAAGCTTGGGACAAGAAGACAAGATGGATGATTGAGATTCTCTTTCACTTTGAGTGATTGAGATTTTGATAAAAGCTTTTTCCTTGATTCGATGATTGGTCATTAATCTCGTTTGATGTTATTGATGTTGTTGATCTAATAATGTGATGGTATGCCCCCTCAGAAATGAAACATATGTTTGTTTTTAATTCGATATATTGATTGATATGTTTTCATTTCTGAAAAACACTTTTGATATGCCCCACTTCATAAATTGCCTCTCTTAACTGGGATAGATTAATATAGGTTAGAGTTCAATTTTCACCCTAGAATTAGGTCAAATTAGCATAAATACGTTGAAAAACCTAATTTTACTATTCCTTTTTACTTTCATCTTCAGTGAGTTTGCTCTGGTCCCATGCTATTTTTCATGATGGTTGTGCCTATTCAGGAGCATCGATTCAAGCGATGTCGGAGATATGCTAGACCACCTGACTATGGAGCTTCGATAAGTGGTTTTTGACCCTCGATAGTGCATTTATTATACCTTAAGTAGCATTTATTGCTTTTCCAAATTTCAACGATGCTTTGAATTATTTCATTCACGCGTACAAAAATTTTAATGTCGCTTAGCATTTTTAAATGTCACATCTGCGATTTTGAATGTTGCTTAAGAAAATTTTAGTGTCGCTTAACACATTTTCATTGTCGCTTATGGTTAATTTAATCACACGTAGACCTAGGTAAAAAACTAAGTTTACCATCTACTCACGCATTGAAAACCATAGCACTTTTTAATGTCGCCTGTCAACAATTTATTGTCGCCTAGCTTAAACGAGTGTCGCCTATGAAAATTTTGTTGCATAACAACAAAATAATGTCACCTGTCAACATTTTTGTGTCACGTGAGATAAATGTCTCCTGCGATGATGAAAATCACGCCTGTAGCATGTTTCACAAAATTTTCAATCATACTTGACTATTTTTGATAAAAATTTTAGTACATCCTGATGATTAATTTGAATAATATGAGTAGGTTAGTTATGTTTGATCAAAATAATTGATTAGAATAGAGGTATAGGAATACCAATGAATTTTAGTTATCAATCTGTTATGATAGGATGATGATTTAATAGTTTACCCTCAAGATCTAGAGATGTAAACCAATGATTTTCCCTCCTCAAGGTAAAGAGTTAGGAATTGTGATGTACTCATTTATGAGCAAATGGATTGTGTGATAACTTTGATCGACTTTAGATGTTCCTTGGTATATTATGCTGATATGATTCTCTCATTTTTTTCAAACAGGCTGACGATCCTGTATTATATATCCATTCAGTTCCATCCTGGGTTATTGACCTTGGGCAGACATTGACTGATGCTAAGTTGCGTGTGATAGAGTTATGTCGTCTAAGCTTTCTTCTTGATCTTCCCTAGTTCCAGCTGAATCATGGCTTGATGATAGCTGTGGCAGAGCATTGGCATTCTGACCACAATACTTTCCATCTCCCTCATGGTGAGATGATGATTACTCCAGAGGATGTATATCATTTGTTACGAATTCCTTGTTGGGGAGAGCTTGTATATTATGATTTTGTGTATGATTCAACTATCTGCCAGTGAGTGTTCAGAGACAACTATATTGATGATGATATGATCAGCTAGCCATAGTTTGCTTCATTCCCTGTATTGCCAATAGTTCTTGCTGCCATGATTAGTGGACTACTTCTTCCAGATTGTCGAGGTCGTGGCTTCTCTATGGGTTGGGGTAGGATTTTGGAGGATCTACTAGCACATCCATGAAATTTTGATTGGGGTTATTGTGTGCTAGCCCAACTATATCATGATCTTCATGAGGTTGTGTATAGAGGGAGTTCTTCATTATCTGTTGGTGCTATCATTCTACAGTTATGGATTTGGGAGTATCTTCCCATTACTAGGCCTATTTCTGATAGGAGACGACCTCACAGATATCCTTATGCTTATCTATATACTGGGATGGTGATTCAGCATCATTTGGGTGACCTGGATTATTGGAGACATCAGGTAGATGACCTAGATGTTGTGACATGGTGCCCTTATCTTGGTTGCGAGGGTTGGTGGGAGGATGATGATGAGTTACCATATATGTTCTATCCATGTTGGATGATTGGCAAGTCAGATATTGTTATTGAGTGATTCTATTTTGGTCAGGTCTCCAGACAATATGGTAGGATTTAGGAGATGCCTTTGGGCAATGCCTTATATGCTCGAGTACATATCGAGAGATCTCTATGGGGTCCATGTATTGGTTATCAGTTTGCTATGAGTCAGATTGTTGGGATGCCTTTCTGTAGATGAGAGATGTTACTAGGGGTAGTTGACGCTGAGATGTCCCATGAGTATCGAGACTAGTGGTCTCAAAATAGGTTCATTCATTTCACAAATCTAGCAGAGCCTATGCCTACTCGCCATGGTGGTGATGGTGATGATGGGCATGGAGGTGGTAGACATCGGAGACATCAAGGTCATAGAGGTCCTCAAGGTGCAATAGGTAGAGGCCATGTGAGAGATGTACATATTCAAGATGGGGCCAGAGATAGATAGGAAAATGCAGTTCCTATAGTTCATCCTCGAGCTGCAATGAGATAGGATCGAGTACATCACTAGCAGAGAGCACAGAGATAGGCTCATGTTGATGCTACTCGGCAATTTCCAGGAGGTTTAGATCCTTTAGTATAGTTACAGAGAGTGGCCTTGGCACAATAGGATGATGGTACCCCTCAGGTTTAGACACCACAGGTTCCAACACAATAGATGCCTCCACCAGATCAATCACCACAAGATCAGGGACAGGGTTTGCAAGATGTAGTAGTACGAGAGGTACAGTCTATGAGGGCAGAGATATCCACTGTTGTGGGCCGGTTAGATCAGGTTGCCACCTTGATGTAGCAGTTCCTATCGACAGTCATTGGGTAGAGACAGGATGGAGCGAGCACTTCTCAGGCTCCTCCCTCACAAGATGGTAGAGGTCCAGATGGTTCTGGTGCTACAGGGTCATGATTGATTATTGATAGATTGATCTTGGATTGATGTACTCTTGTTGTACATTTCCTATTTTTGATCGATCGGAACTTGTGATGTGCCACTTTTCATGAGATTATATCTTGATATACTTGATGTACTGGATCCATTGATGAACATATTTTTGATGATATCTGATGATCTATTCCTTCGGTCTTATTGATGAGTTGATGTTATGAGATTATCTTTTGATGCAGCTATATGATGTTTAGGATGCACTTACTTTTGACGATGTGATGGATGCAACATATCTTATGTTTATGATATAGATGGATGAATGCAATGATGTATGGATGCTTATGAGATGTTTTCTATTGTTGTTCATGTATGGATGCAAAATTATTTTTATGACCAAATGGACGATTCTATGTTTTCTTTGATTTTTCAAATGTATGCAATGTCTATCTTTAATTACATGTATGCAAATGATGTATGAAGAATGATTTCTTTTCTATTTTTTTGTATTTGGATGAATAATGATTAATCATTAATGATATGCATGAATGAAAAAGATAATCTCATTTTCATTGTTTGGAATGACGGATCATGATGTGTGATTCAAACCCCTTCTATTGTATTGTCCCCCTTGCAATTTAAACTAAGAAAAGATAACAAAACATAATGCACTTAATCTAACATGGATGCAGCTAACTGTCATTATTCAAGATTTGGAGTTTATTTTCATCATTGAGCATTTTTGGAATCCCGTTGCTAGTACAATCATCACTAGTTCAAATATGATGATATGAATACTTTTTGCCACTTTGTTTTCTTTCCCATTGGTCTCTTCGGTACACCTATCACTGATTGAAGCCAATCATGAGAGGGTGAATACCGATTTTGTTAGATTCTATGTTGCAAGTGGATGTTGGTATTATGATATGGAAGATCAAAATAGCCAAGAGATCCGTTTGCGTAAACAAGCAAAAATCTCCATTTTATTCTATGTACAAGTCCTCGATGATTCTTTGATGATCATGTCCTTAGACAACTTACATGGTTTAAAACATTCATTTTAAGATAGTCATGCAGAAATCAAGAAAATATCATCCTTTCATCATAGCTCATCTAGTCTAAAACTTTCATCGATTTTCTAGAAAAAGATAATTTCATCAATTATTTCAACACTTAGAAAAAAAAATTGTCATGTTTTTCAAATCCATAGTTCAATTGCAGTTCCATCCATTTCATTGTTTAATCTTGATAAAGATAAATTCATTTAATTCTTGGATCAGATTCTTCATTTTAGGCTCAAATTGGATTAGGATGTAGATTTGATTAAGTGTTCCTCTTTTGAGTGTGATGAATTGATTGTTTGATTGAATAAATCTTGTTGATGAATCCTTGCTCCTTTTGAGTAGATTGCCCCCCAGTTTGATATTGATTTTATTTGTGGGACTTAGGACAATTTTTTGATTAGGTAACCAAAATCTTGAGGTATTTGCAAATGCAACTGTGGGGTTTTATTATGATATATACAAATGCTAGCGAATGCAATATTTACAAGGTGACTTGCTAAGTATGCAATTGACTTGGACTTTCAATGGCGCCTATTTATAGGTTTTCACCGATTGAATGGATCAAGCTCTTTTTTCTATTTTTAAAACTTTTCTCTTTTTTTGCTACCAAGGTGCCTATTTGCTAGGTTTTCACCAAGGCACTTTCTTCTTTTTTGATTTTTTTGTATTTTTTTCAATTTTTCAATTTTTTTGTTTTTTTCCATATCATCAAGGCGCCTATTTGCTAGGTTTTCACCAAGACAACATCTTTTTTGAATGTTTTTAACTTTCTTCATGCTCAATTTTCCACTGTTTTTGATCTTTTGTGCTTTTCAAATGTTTTTGATATTTTCAACTTTTCCAATGTTTTTGGGATTTTCAAGATCTCTATTGAACTATGTACAATAAATATGATGCTCTGATACTCTTGTCTACCTCATGTATAGAACCTTTTAAGATGTATGCTATTTATAGGCTCCTGAAGCTCTTCACCATCACAATTTGATAACTTGTATGTGCCAATTCCAAAATCTTCAACAATGAGAAATGGTCCTAACTAGTTGGCTTCCCACTTTCCTTTCTTCTCCCTTTCTTCTTGGTTCTTGGGATTTTCTCTTAACGCTAGATCACCTATTTGGAATGTTCTTGGCTTGACATGTTTATTGTAAGATCTTGACATTCTATTCTGATACACCTTTAAGTGATCAAAGGCTTCTTTCTATTTTTCATCCAATAGTTCTAGTTCTTGTAGTCTAGAAACCCTATAGTCCTCTTCATTGATCAAACCATGCATATATATCCTTAATGATGGAAGTTCTACCTCCAAAGGCAATACTGCTTCTATTCCAAAAACTAAGGAGAAGGGTGTAGCCCCTGTTGGCATCCTTATGCTTGTTCTATAAGCCCACAAGGTCGGGTTTATCTTGATATGCCAATCCCTACCAAAATTATCCACCGTTCTCTTCAAGATTTTCAATATGTTTTTGTTTGTTGCTTCATCTTGTCCATTACCTTGAGGATAATAGATTGAAGATGAATGATGTATCATGTGGAATTTGGTACACAACTCCATTATATCTTTGTTCTTGAAATGTCTTGCATTATCCATTATGATGGCATGAGGTATGCCATATCTACAAATTATATGACTTAGGATAGACAAGGATATCTATTTGCCTATTGAAGTTGATAAGGGTACAACTTCCACCCACTAAGTGAAGTATTATGTGGTTGTTATGATGAATTTATGCCCATTTGAAGATGGAGGATGTATCATTCCTATTAGATCTAGACCCCACTAGTAGAATGGCCAAGGTGTGGTCATTGGATGAAGTTCTTGCACTAGCACATGTATCAAATTTCTGTGAAATTGACATTTCTTACAAGTCTTTGTAAAGTTACAAGAATCTTTTTCCATGGTAGGCCAAAAATATCCTATCCTAAGAAGTTTCTTAGCTAAAGACAATCCATTTGAATGTGATCCACAAATTCCTTCGTGAATTTCTCGTAAGGCTAAGTTTGATTCTTCCTCTTCTAAACATCTAAGGAGCATTTTGTCAAGACTTTTGTGATACAATGTTTTGGAAATTATAGTGTACTTGGAGGCTTGTCTAATGAAACTCTTCTTTTGGTTTCATGTTTGGTTGATAGGAAGGGTTTGGTCTTTCAAATAGGTGTAAATTGGTCCATACCAAGGTGATTCAGTTGTAGTAAGTAGGAAAATGGTATAAGGATGGGTTGGATCATACGCGGGTTGAGTTGCTTCTTCTACCAAGAACTCATATTGAGCACTCTAATAAGGCATCTGTAAAAGTGAGGCCAAAGTTGCCATAGCATCTGCTGCTTTATTCTTTTCCCTCGACACTTGTTCAAATGTGATGATAATGAAATAATTTTTGAGGTTATCCACCATTGTTTTGTAAGGTACCAATTTGTCATCTTTAGTATTATATTCTTCATTGACTTGATTTATGACTAATTGCGAATCTCCATATACCTTTAGTTCTGTTACTTTCCATTCTAAGGCCAGCTTAATTCCAATAACCAAGGCTTCATATTCTGCTATATTATTTGTACATGGAAATAGAAATTTGTATGACTTAGGTATAGTAGATCCTTGAGGCATGATTAGAAGTATGCCTGCTCCTGATCCATGGTGAGTGTAAGAACCATCAAAGTAAACCTGCCATGTTTTTTCCTCAACCTTCACAATCTCTGAATCTGGGAATTCAACTTGTATAGGATGATCATCATGAAGTGGTGCATCTACTAATTGGTCTGCTATGACTTGCCCTTTAATTGCTTTTCTATCAACATATTCTATATCAAATTTTCTTAGTATCATCACCCACTTTGCTAACCTTCCATTTAATGCAGTTTTGCTTAGTAGATATTTCAAAGGGTCAATTTTAGCAATGAGCCTTATTTTATGGGCTAACATATAATGACGTAATTTTTGTGAAGAAAAAACTATAGCCAAGCATGCTCTTTCCATGAAAGTATAATTCAGCTCATATTTGACTAAGGTTCTACTAATGTATTAGATTTCCTTTTCTTTTCCATTCTCATCCTCTTGTGCTAGGAGTGCCCCCAATGAATTCTTTGTTTCTGAAATATACAAGATTAAAGGTTTGCCTTTGATAGGCGGCATCAATATTGGTGGATTCATAAGGTACTTCTTTAGTAGATTGAAATCCTCTTCACACTTGGTATCCCATTTGAATATAGTGTCTTTATGCAACAGTTGATTAAAATTGTGGCACTTTTCTGCCAATTGAGAGATGAATCTCCTGATGGATTGTATTCTTCCTTGTAGGGATCTCATTTGAATAACTATTTTGGGTGCTTCCATTTCCATTATGGCCTTTACTTTAGTAGGATCAACCTCTATTCCTTTAGCGGATACAATTTAACCTAAAAAAATTTCGGATTGGACTCCAAAAGCACACTTCTTTGGGTTAAGTCTTACTTTGAATTCCTCTAGTCTTTCAAAAATCTTTGCCAATATGGGAAGATGTTCTTTCCTTGAATGTGACTTAGCTAGAATGTCATCAACATAATCTTCCATGAATTTATGCATCATGTCATGGAATATAGTAGTCATTGCTCTTTGATAGGTTGCTCCGACATTTTTCAAGCCAAAAGGCATGACATTCCAACAAAATGTACCCCATGCACATGTAAAAGCAGTTTTATCTTGATCTTCGGGGGCTATCTTGATCTGATTATAGCCACTAGATCCATCCATGAGTGAAAACATGGAATGTCCCGTTGTTAAGTCTACAATAACATCAATGCTTGGTAATGGGAAGTCATCTTTAGGACATGCTAAATTTAAGTCTCTAAAATCCATGCAGATTCTTATAGACTTATCCGATTTTGATACCGGTACTATGTTGGATATCCATTGTGCATAATCAATGGCTCTTATGAATCCAACTTTCAATAGCTTCTCTAACTCTACTTTGACAAGTAGGGCTATATGTGGGTGCATTTTCCTTAGTTTCTGTTTGACTGGTTTAGCTCCTTCCTTTATATTGAGATGATGCATTATCAAGTTTGTGTCCAAACCCAGCATATCATCATAAGACCAAGCAAAGTTGACTTGCTTTTCTTTTAAGAACTCAATGAATTCTGTTCTTTCTTCATTTGATAGGGATGATGCTAAGTGAATAATCTTGGGCTCTATATCTGATCCAATGTTTATCTTTTCTATTGGCTTGATTAGAATTGGAGACCTTTCTTCATAGTGGTCTGGTAGAACATCCAAACTCCCTTCCAAAGGTGCCTCAGTTGGGTTTTCACCTTTAGAAACATCCTTTATTTCTTTTTTTCTTTCTTTTGGATCTAATGTTGCCACAAAGTGGTTTTCAACACTTGATTCTTTTCCTTTTCTATTTTTTTTTTTTTCATTTTTTCTTAGATTAAGAGTTTGGATGCTCCCTTTGATTATTTCTTCTTGATAGTCCTTGGTAGAAGAAGCTTCAACCATGTTGAGGTATTGGGACAGCGTGTTGTCATTCAAGAAAGTTGGCAAGGTGTCAGGTTCAGTGACATCCCATTCAATTAGGTTCGGTCGAATGAGAATTAATGGGTCAACAATTGGATTTGTCTCAATGGGGCTTAAAGTGTTTATCACATTATTAGAAGGTTCATACATTGTATCTTGAAAATCTTGGACATGGGATTCCTCTAAGTGTTCTAAAGAAGAAGGATCAAACTCCTCCTCACTAGACTCCACTATGGTTTCTGTTGGATAAAAATCATGTGGATTAAATCTAGCCTTTGATTCTTCCATAGTAGGTCTCCATGATGGAACATGCAGCTCACCTACCCATTGAATTATTTCAATTTATATACTTGGTACATCATTTTGAACCTCTTGACTAGAACTAGATACTTTATTTGAAGTGGATTCAACCATTAGTCCTTTTTTTTTGGTAGATGCATATGTATGAATAACATCAATGCCTTTGTCATGGCATGACTCATCTAATAGAGTCTCCCATTCCCATTCATTAGAATCCTCATCACTATGAGATTCTAATTGGAGTATTTGATCATAGACTTTGGGATAATTCTTTTGTGTATATCCTTCTTCAAGATATCCTAAACCTATCTTTTTCTTGGAATCTCACCATGTGGACTCTAAGGGTTCAATTAGCCCTTCATTCCTTGTACCTAAAGGTCCTTGACCTTTATAACCCATTTTTTGCATGATTGCAAACCCTTTGCCATATTGATGTGTAGGGATGATTGGATCTTGAATATGTTTAACATAGGCACTTGATTCTTCATCTTTATATAGCCAATTCAGAATTTCATTATCTTCTTCATTCATGGTGGATGATGTGCTTGCTCTCACAAAGTTATCATTATACCTATGAGGCAATTTTGAAGGTTTTCCAAAGGATTTTGGTCATAAGGGTAGATCCATCATTGATAAGGAGTATTCACCTACTCCTTGCTGTTTGATTTTTCATTGTTGATCAAAGTTTTTCATCATTTTATCCATCTTTTGGTAGTGTGCTTCTTTGGTGAACACTTGGACAGCCTTTTGTGATAAGGAGTCTTCTTTTTCTTTTTGGGTTTCTTGAAGATATCTTGTGATAGCCTTGGTAGATTCTTCTTTTTCTTCTTCACTAAAAATGTTATTCTCATTAACCTTCTCTTTTCCTTTAGTCAATGTAGATTGGTTAATGAGTTTTGGAGTTTCTTGAACAACAATTTCTTCTTCCATCTTTTCTTTTCCTTTCCATAAAGGAATATCCTTGAAACTTTGACCTTGTTTCATTTGATTTGATGTAGACCCTTCAGCATTATGTGGAATCAATGAGTCATTGATAGGTTTGACGTTATTACAATACTGGAAGGGATTGAGGTCTCCACTTACCATTATCTCTTTCCCTTGATATGGAAATTTAAGGCATTGATGGTAGGTTGAAGGAATAACCTGCATTTCATGGATCCATGGCCTTCCTAACAAAATGTTATAATTCAATTTGAGGTCCAATACTTGGCATATGGTTTCTTTTTGTATAGGACCAACTCTTATGGGAAAAACTATGACTCCTCTCGATGCTCTTTCTTCATCATTGTAGGCTTTTATGGTTATCTTTTTCTTTGGGTCAATAGCCTCCTCAAAAAATCCTAAGGCTTTTACCAAGCTAAGGGTACAAATATTTAAACCAGCACCTCTATCTATAAGGACTCTTTTCACCCTATGCTTATGGATCAACACGTCTATGTGTAAGGGCAGATTTTGGGGATGATTAAGAGACATATCATCTTGCTCAGAGAATGATAGGCAATGAGATGCAATTAGATGCCCCACCATGTTTTGGAATTTGTCTACCTCCAAATTTAGAGGCACATTTGTTTCCAACAAGGCTTTTTCCAAAATATCCTTATGGATTGGTGATAGTTTGAGTAGCTCAAGAATAGAGATTTGAGTGGGAGTCTTTTGCAATTGATCAACCAAGTTATATTGTTTTGATGATGATGTGGAAGCTTGGTTTGGTATCACCACTTTTGGAGCATTATTAGATATGACAATTTTCGATGCTTGCCCCCTAGTGACCACATTTGTTGATGTTTCTCTTGATTTACCTTTTATTGCAACCACATTTATGCTTTGATCTTCTTGACTTATGGTATTTATTGTGTTATCATAAGTATGGGCAAATTTTACTTTCTCATTACCCTTCTTTTGACTTTGAGTCACATTGGATGACTCACCCTTTTCATGATTCAAACAGGGGTTTTTATAGGCCGTATGATCTTCATTGTTTTGAGGTCCTTCAACTTGGATGATGTTGTTATTAATCAAATCTTGTACTAAATTCTTTAATTTTATGCACTCGTTGGTTGGATGACCTCTTTTCTGATGGTATTCACAATGATGAGATGCATTCCACCAATGAGGTTTGACTTTGGGTTCATAATTTGATATATCTGGTAGTGTGATAACTTGATTTGCTAACAAAGTTTTTAGTACATTCTCCAAAGGTTCACCCAAGGGAGTGAATTTCATTTTATTATAACTGGAGTTTGATTTTGATTTATCCCAAGTCTTATTGTTGGAAGTATTTGAATTATTGCTGTTATAATTATTGGAATTATATGGAACTTTATTTGCTTGGTTGACATTGTTTGAAGAATTCGCTCCATATGGTAGAATAAAAGGGGTAGACTTCAAGTTGTGTGACTCCACAACCCCATCATTCACAAGATTTTTATTGGTAATTTTATTCCATGATTTCGATTTATCATTGTGATTGTTGGACCCTTGATTGAAATATTTAGGAACATAATTATTATTATTGCTGTTGTTGTTGTTGTTGTTAGATTTATTGTCTTTAAATAACTTAATCTCCCCTCTTTTGACCAAAACATCTTCAATCTTAACTCCATTTTCAATAAGTTTATCAAATGTTGGAGGGCATTGAAGTTGTAATTGATAGTTCATTTCTGTGGTCAAGTTATTGGTGAAAATCTCCATCTTTTCTTTCTTGGGGATAGTTCGTGGATACCTTGCGAAAACGGTCCTCCACCTTTGTAAGAATCCTAAGAAGGACTCTCCCTCTTTTTTCTTGGTATCACATAACTTGAGCATCGTGATCTCATGCTCAATGTTGTAAGAGTAATGGGTTATAAACTTTGAGGCCAACTCCTCAAAAGTCTTGATTCCTTGGGGTAGTTTTGAAAACCACTCCATTGTGGGTCCTCCTAAGCTTCTAGGAAAGAGTCTTGTTAGGTACGTATTTTTATGCATGAACTCTATACTTAGGGCACAAAATTCCCTTAAGTGATCCTGTGGGTCTGTTTTACCCATGTATTTATCGTATTTAGGAAAAACGGTGTTGAAGGGAAATGACACCATAACTAGGCTTTTGTCGAATGGAAAAGGACACAAAGCTTCAATTGAGAAGGTGTTAGGTTCAGCCACCTTCTTTAGGGTATCTATTTGGTCTTTGAAGGCCTTGATTTTCTTAGTCATAGTGCTCATTGGATCCTCTGGCTATTGGTTTTGCTTAAGCTGGTCTATATCAAAGTCATGATGAAGCTTTACTCCCTTATGTGCTAGGTTTAGGAAAAAGTTCTCCCTATCCCTATCTATTAATTTCTCCATAACTTCTAAGAAGTCTAGATCTTGGGCAGCCTTGTCAACTCTTTCTTCAAGCGTACCCATTGGATCTTGGTTGGTGTTATTGATATTTCCTTGTTGAAAATTATGGGATGTTGAATTCCTATCCAAGTCATCAAGGTTTTGTTCAAATAGGTTTGGAAAAAGGTCTTCTTGGTTGTGACCTTGAAATGCACTTTGGTACTCAATTTCATCTTCTTTTCTTTCCACAAGAATTCTATCACCTTGTAAGGATACTCTATATGCTTGGGATCGCGTGGAAACCGGCATCCAACAATGGTTCGTTGTTTGGAATAATCCTTGATATTTAGAGTTGTTGATTTTATTATTGAAGAGATTTAAAAGATAAGATGATTTTCAATGGATATCTCTCACTTGTTTATGTATTTGCAAACACAACAACCACACATTCACTTGTCTCTTTTACCCTTTTAAACACAAATGTTTGATGTATAGAACATTATCATGGGTTTTTCACAAGAAAGCACTTCAAGCACCTACCTTAGCACAATTTGGTTCGTAAACATGGCTCTACAAGGTGGTCTTTGCTACTTTATCAAGGTTTTAGTAAGTATTCCATTCAAATAGATTTCAATCTCTCATCCCCCAAGGAGGCTTCCCACATGCACCAAGGTACAATTTTGCGCAATCCGTGAGGACTACTAGAGGAAGTTCAAGAAATTAAGATCCGTTTGTCATGAACCCCATTAAGGATACATGCATTTCATTTTATAGTGGGTCAGATTCTCACGGTGAAAGCAAGTGTATCCCACTTTGGGTTGTCCCTCTCACTAGCCTCGCTAAGGCAAATTCGGGAGGCAAGCCCACTAGATTTCTAGCATGTTCATTGAAAAGCAAGAAATGAACTTAGTAGGACAAGTTTGGGAGTTTGATCCACTCAAAGAGTGAAGAGCATATCCCTATTGTCTTCCTTTGTTCCACACAATCAAATACATATTTGTTCTTTTTCAATCCCTTGACAAGGGGATTCTTATAATTGAAGTGTGAAAGGCATTTCGTACTTTATCCATAGCTTATATCAAGTGAAATGCCACAATCTAAGAAAATGCAAGCTTGAATAGATGAATACCTTGTTCATAGCTAGCAAAAAGCTAGGGGCATTTTTGAGAGTATATTTTTTTGCAATTTTTTAACTCACCTTAGGCATAGCTCCATCCAATGTGCTTAAACTCCATCAAGTTAGTCAACACCACCAAACAAAGTGAGGGGAAACCACAATAGAATTGACAAAACAAAGATGTATGTAAAGAACTTTGATCATTTTTAATTGTAAAACTTCAAAAAGAACTTAAGGACTAAAGATCCAATTAAGAGACACAAATTTTCTTTTATAAGCATCAATTATATCAAGGTATTTCTGATATACCTGACTATCTTCATCTTGTGTTTGCTCAAGGAAAGCTTTGATATGTGCTTGATTCTCCTTCTTTATCCTTTTTGCAATTATCTTTTCCTCTTGATTGTATCTAGATTCTAGCCTCTATACCTTCGAATGTCTGGGCATTTCTTGTCAAAACATAGAAATAGAGAATTAGAAATCTGAATTTATCAATCTGCTGACAAATTAAGACAAAAATCTTTAGGCGACATTGTCTAGCAAATAAGCAATAGTAAATTTCTCTTAAGCGTGAATTAATTGTTCTTAGGTGACACTAAACCTTTCACCAGGCGACACTGACAACTTAACAGGCATAAGAAAATTACTTCAAAGTGTAATAAAAATAGTCAAAGCAACAATGAATTAACTCAAAGCAAGAATTAATTAATGCAAAGCATAAAATAAAAGTTTGGAAGTGTGAGTGATTTAACCAATTGCGTAGCAAAGCTTTACAACAGGCGATAACAGATTGTTGATACGTGACACTTCTTTGCTCATAGGCATGACTATTTTGTGCAAAGGCTTGCACACTTTTTTGTAGAGGCGTGAATTCTTTTCTCCAAGGTGATAACAGAATGTTTAAGATAGCATCAAAATGTATCACCAGGCATGAGTATTCAGTGGATACGCATCGATAAAAAGTCTGTAGGTATCATTAAATCTATTACAGGCGTGACTGAATGTTCTATAGGCGACACTTCACCTATTTCCTACAAAAATTCCATGGAAAATAGCAAATGCAAGCATACAAAAATTGATCTAAATGATAAGATTGATAAATTGAGGCTTAGAGCCCCATGATGGGTGCCATTTTGTATACAAATAAATGTACCTTCATAGAATTATTGTTAATCAATGACAAATAAATGAAATAAGAACTAAATACAACCACAATTGAGAAAATATTTCACAATATCAAAGACTAATTGAGCATCTTATGGCTCTCTAATTAGAATGAATAATGAAGCTCTCAGCAAGCTCACTAATGATTGTTCTAATATGAGAATGATGATGATAAGACAATGCTAATGCTAAAGCTCATAATTATCAATATGAAATACTAAAATTGCTCTCAAAATGCTTTCTAAATTCAAATTGCAAGAGGTTTGATGCAATTCTCAGATAGGTGGTTGATGAATTATGAAGGATTTTAGCCTTCCTTTTATAGATTTTCCCAATGTGAGGGGGTGTGGTTGCATTTGATCATGGTTGAGTTGGGGTTAAGATTTTGGTTCCACCCTTTGAAGACAAAGCAAAGTTTGTGTCCTCAAAGCTTGGGGCAAGTAGACAAGATGGATGGTTGAGATTCTCTTTCACTTTGAGTGATTGAGATTCAATTTGAATTGATCCATGTGAGTGTCTTTCTTTCAATTTCATTGGTTGATTGATTTTCCTCTCCTTTTGGTTTGTTGAGAGTAATTGATTTTCTTTAGCCATGCACCCTTTGAATGGGTTGAATTAATTTAATCCAGGACTATACAATCAATCAATTAAATTAATTGTATTTTGATTTATATTGCACTTGATTAGAATGTTCTCAATTTTGATTGATCTTGAATTAGAATTTGATTTTCATTTTGATTGGCTAATTATGCATTTTGATTCAATTGATTCAATTATGTCCTTAATTTGCTTTGATTTTACTTCATTTGCTTTGAATTATCGTTAAATTGTCTTTGTCCATTTTTAGGTGACTACACATAGCATAGATATATTACCCTTAAGAGAGACAATGGCATGATTATCTCTACCTATTGTGAGACTATTCATTTTTGGTGTCATTGCTAGGGATGGTGTTAAACTAGGAACCTTAATGAGTTATTTATTTTTTAGATTAGCTTCCTATTTTCAGTCAATACCAAGAAGTTGTGATCTTGCTTCACAAGTCATCAACTTACTTGCATGCATCAAAGAAGGCGAGATGCTCATGGCATATTTCTTCCAAAAGAACCTGTTAAATTGAAAGAAGAGTTTGAAGAGCTTGAATTACCATTTCTTGAGGCCAGTCCTAAGTTTGTTGCATCATCTTCAATAGAAGAAGAAGAAACCCAAGAAACATTTGACCTCCGTCCTTTTGCAGAAATATTAGCCAATTTCCATAATAATCCCAATCTAGGACCACCTATTGCTTAGAGCCCTCCAATAAATAATACTTTCCAGCCACAGTTTCAATATCCAACAACTCCAGTAATGGAAGCTCCTACATTTCCATTCCCAATTCCAAGTTTTATTAACAATCCTAACCTCAAGAACATACTTGCTTCAACACTTCCAAAGTTCTATGGCCTTGTTACAGAGGATCCTGACACCTTTTTGTTCGAGTTTGACATACTGTGTCAAATTTTTGACTATAATATTGATAGTCATAAGCTTAAGCTTTTCCCAGCAACACTAAAGGAGTTATCCCTCAGATGGTTCATGGGCTTAGGAGTGAATGCAATAGCTAATTGGGATGGAATGAGAGATTTGTTCCTAAGGAATTATAAGGAATACTGTAAGGGAAGTGATTTAAAAGGAGATGACATCTTCTGTATGTCACAAAGGGAAGAAGAGACATTAGCAGACTACACATCATGCTTCTTATTTAGCTTACAAAAGAACCCACAACATGCATTGCAGGAGGATTCAAAGAAGTTGATTTTTCTAAGAGGAGTGAATGAAAATTGTCTTGAAGCTCTAGACCTCATGGTTAGAGGTGATATATCTTAGTCCTCCTGGGATGACCTTTAGAATATTTGTATGAACTATTCTAGAGTAGTAGTTAAGAAAGGAAGGGGATTTCATTTGACATTAACTAAAGGAAGTGGCTCTGGTATTTCAAAGATGGAGATTTCAAACCTGCTCTCAGACTTCAAGAAAGACATCATCAATGATGTTGCTAACCACCTAGACACAATGACCACTAAGAAGAAGCATGCTGATGCAAAGGTGCAACTGGTTGAATACTGTCCTCATTGCCGAAAATAAAAGAAGGATTTTCATAAAAAATTGGTCGTAAACCTGGAGAATCAACATCTTCCAACTGAATACTTGAAGATAGATAGAGAGGATGAGAAAGTATTCTTTGTTTCTCAATGCCGGCCATGGGCCACAAGACAAGGTATACCTCAAGACCCATTGCAAACTTCAAGTCCATATAATAGTCAGTGGAAAAATTAGAATATCCAAAGTCCTCCACATTATAATCAACCCACTTGGAATAATGCTTGGCCAAATAATCAACAGAATCAATGGTATCCTCCACAGCAACCCCAATGGTCACAATTTCCAAAGCAATGGCAACAACCACAAGGAAATTGGCAGCCCACTAACTAGTGGAGAGGACCTTAGCAATGGCCTAATCCAAATCCTGGATATCCACCCACTATTACATTTGGGGCCAAATTCTAACAGAAGTTTCTGACGGGTAACTTTTCATTATGAATTTGGTGGTTTTTTTTTTTGTAATAGGCCTTGATGATGTCAGTATTCTGATGGGTGTCTAATTGACCATCAAAATTCTGACAGATTCGGGGTATAGATAAAAAAAAAGTGAAATGAACTCATCATTTTTATTTCGATTGGATAGAGGGAGGGGGAGAAAAGGAGCGAAAGCTGAGCACGGGAGAAGGTATGTGATTTCTTCATCTTTCGAGCCTCTGGCATCATATTCAAATGCATTTCATTTTATTTGATCATGAATGCTCTTTGAAATGACCGCATTCTACTTGTGTCATGCCGTAGCCAGTGCTTTATCTCTATTATTTGATGTTATTGGTGCTTGTGCTCAAGGATATCGATTCATTGTATTCAAATGTTTGGATTCACATTTGTCGATATTCCTAGCATATATGTTTAATGACGCCATTGTAAATTGCTTTCACTGAAATGACCGCATTCTACTGGTGTCGTGCCCTAGCCCATGCTTTAACTCCATTATTTGATGTTATTGGTGCTTGTGCTCAAGGATATCCATTTTTTTGAAATGTTGACTGTGGTTATCAAATGGACAGCCCATGAGCTTCTAGCTAGGTGTCATTTATATTGATAGCTTAGGGCATCAAATGTATTATATCATTGATAGTTGATACTTTGTTAAAAGGAAATAGCAAAGAATGATTTTTATTTAGTTTCTCTATTTTGATCCCTAAGTGGCTTACAACCCTAGAGAAGTATATGAAGATTTATGGATGTAGTTGCAGGATACATAGTAGCTGATAATTCACAATAAATATATGCATCCAATTTGTATAGCAATTAATACAAAGAACTAGGGTCCTCTAATGGCCCAATCATCCAGACCTTGACTGTCCCCTCAACTAGTGACCCTTCAAAACTGGGTTATCATGCAATCAGTGAGTGATCCTTCATTCTCCTAGTGAGCTTCTAGGCAGGCACCATTTGTATATTTGATAGCTTAGGGCATCAAATGTATATTGTATCATTGATAGTTGAGACTTTGTTAAAAGGAAATAGGACAAAGAATGATTTTGATTTAGTCTCTGTATTTTGATCCCTAAGTGCTTACAACCCTAGAGAAGTATATGAAGATTTACAGATGCAGTTGCAGGATACATAGCAGCTGATAATATACAAGAAATCCATGCATCCAATTTGAATAGCAATTACTGCAAAGAAATAGGGTCCTCCAATGGCGCAATCATCTGGACCTTGACTGTCCCCTCAACCAGTGACCCTTCAAAACTGGGTTATCATGCAATCAGTGAGTGATCCTTCATTCTCCTAGTCTATTCTGCATCCAAACATATTGGAAATACACGATACAATGATAAAAAGTCTTTCACAATCCCCCTTTCCTCAAGTAACACTATCAACCATCCCTTCCACATAGCATTTCACTATTTTATGAGTGGATTGTGTAGGAACAATTAACATTAAACAAGGAGAAAACTCCTCAACACATCTTGGAAACCATTGAATTCAATAATAAATGAAACCTAACACCAACACTATTCCTTCCATAGTTGCAAGATACATAGCAGTTGATAATTCACAAGAAATCCATGCATCAAATTTTTATAAGGATATCCTACTAATCAATAGGAATTTTCTTGAGATGAACAATGATTATGCATTTTGATGGCAGTGTGTTATTTCAAAAGGATAATATAAAATATTAGGAGTATATGTTATAAAATACTAATGAAATTAACTATAGGTCAAATATAATCAAAATTGCAATATAAAGATTAAAATAGATCTTGAAGAAATATGGGAACCATTTTTGACAGATATTGTACAAACAAAGAGAATACTCCAAAGAGGAAATGCTTCAATGTGGAACAATTGAAGGACAATATTTTACTTTTATATGCACATCTGCAATATTTTTGATATATTTCTAAGATAACAAAACCATAGAAAGAATAGCATATAGAAGAAAGTAAAGAATAATGATCACACTTTGAAATATTGTGGAAAATTAAAGGAAAGAATGCTTGGTGGGGTTATCATGCAATCAGCGAGTGATCCTTCATTCCCCTCTTCCAGTGACCCTTCAAAATTGGGTTATCATGCAATTATTGAGTGATCCTTCATTCTCCCAGTCTACCCTGCATCCAAACATATTGGAAATACACAATACAATGATAACAAGTCTTTCAAAATCCCCCTTCCCTCAAGGAACACTATCAACCATCCCTTCCACATAGCATTTCATTGTTGTATGAGTGGATTGTGCAGGAACAATTAACATTAAACAAGGAGAAAAATCCTCAACACATCTTGGAAACCATTGAATTCAATAATAAATGAAACCTAACACCAACACTATTCCTTCCATTCATTTCTACCAAGAATAAAGCATTTAATCCATTCAACATTACATATAATCATTAGACAGTTACATTTCTTGACTGTGTAGAGGAACAGTCATGACCAATATGATCAAAACTACTTTCACCCTTGCACAAGCTATTCCTCACTCTTAATGATTATAAACATGCCATTGTTTCAGTTTTTCTTGTGAGTTATGATAATTTTTGTAAACATGTCATTGGTTCAGTTTAGTGTATTCATTTTTGTTAGACAAATCTTCATTGTCTTCTAATTGTCTTCTTTATATAGTAGCATGTATTAATTGGTTGACAAATAAAGAAGCATTTAGGCAATCGGAAGACAATGAAGATAATTTTAAATGCATCTAACACAATGTTTTTTTACAAAATTGAACCAATGACATGTTTACAACAAAGAAATAGAGTGATAATAATATGCTGAAAATTGTATTCTATTTAATACACGCCAAAGGACCAGTCCCAACAATTCTTAAACATACTTTATCTGATATGATGAATTCTTAAACAATTAAGGTTGGAGTAGACATAGTTATCACATAGTTTTTTTGTGTGGTACAAGGAAGATTTGGCTGATTAAGAGTGAGGCCTTCTTTAGAATCTCATATAAATTTGGCTGATTAAGATGAGAAGAAAAACACATTTCATTAGTTAAATTTTTCAATTTCATGTATTTTTTCTCCTATTTATTAGGTGCATGAGTTGAAGGTTGAATGTAAGAGTCTTATAATGTTGTGTTACCTTAAATCTCAAGTTTTTGATACTCCTATGATGATCTTTCTCAATAAGTATTTTATTCTATTGTTGTTTTTTGAATAATATATTGGGCAAATACAAAATGGTGTACTTCTACAGGACAATGAACACAAAATTGAAGTATCAGACAAGACTTGATCAAGTTGTAGGTGGAACGTGTACTCAAATAGTAAGTAATGTAGAATAACAAAATAAGTAATCTATCATGTCTATATTTTGTTATTTTCTGAGATTACATCCATGTTCTATATTCACAAAATGGTTCAAAATTGAAATTTACAATTCGATAAAAGTATTGACGGGTGTTGTTCCCTATACCCTCAATCAACAACTTGCCTCTATTTTATGTTGATTTACAAACTACTATATTATTTGAATATCTTTCTTTCTTGCCACAATAGGAAAGAGTTTGAGGTGGAAGACTACAATAATTGAAGTGTTTCAATTTGGTATACTATACTACAACATCATTTCATAACTAAGTTTTCAATTTCTATATATAATTAGGTTATAGAAAATCTAAGTGAAGAAGCATCATGTCAAACAATCCAAGTGAAGAAGGTAATGGGGATGCAATCAATAGATTGTGGTCGAACTTGAAAAAAAAAGGCGATGGAAAATGTTATTGTCCTTGCAATAATTGTAAGGGCTTAAACATTAGAAGATTGCTAATCAAAACAGCTAAGAGACACTGTAGGGATAATGGTCACATTGAAGGAGGCTTTGATTATCATGAATTGGTAAGTTTTTCATTATATTTATTTAACAATTAATATATGTATGAAATACACCTGATGATGAGATCATTATCATGGTTTATTTGTGTTCATCATTTTAATATAGGTCGACCTCCCTATGGGAGTACGTGATATGGACCATGGAGGTGCGAATATTGAGAATATGGCTTTGGAAGTGGAGGATCATGGAGGTGCAAATATTGAAGCTGAAGATTATGATCCCATGGAAGATGATGATGATGCACCAGATGATGGTACTAATACATTGATCCATGACACATTTGGTATTGGCGCAATTGATGATGATGATCAAGATGATGTTGATGTCATCCATGATATACCTCTACTTGAGAAGGTAGCCACACCCCTTTACAAAGGCTCCCAAACAACTCTTCTCTCTATTGTATTGTTGTTGTTAAACTTGAAGGTTATGAATGGTTTATCCAACACATCAATGTCACGTATGCTATGATATGTCATATATGTCATTATAGTAATTAAATGGTGAAACATGTACCATAAATATTGTTAATATTAACAACATATATTTTTTTTCTATAGATTGATAGGTGAGTTCTTGTTACCACCATCGAATATTCTCCCTCGCTCATACCGAGAATTATGTGCCACTATGAAAGATATTGGAATAGAGTATCAAGCAATGGATGCTTGTCCCAATGATCATATTATTTATCATAAAAAACATGAATTTGCAACAGAATGCCCTGAATGTCATACGAGTAGATATCGAATAGATCAAATAACAAAAAAGGTGTCTCACAAGGTTCTTCATTACATCCCCATTATACCACGTTTGCAAAGATTATTTAGGTGTTGTAGCTTGGCACAATTTATGGATTACCATGCACACAATAGGAGTCAAGATGACATTATTCAAATGCCTGTGAATGGTTCTATATTTAAGGACATAGAGGAAAAGTGGCTGCACTTTATCGAAGAACCTTGAAATCTCAAGCTTTCAGTGGCAGCGGACGATGTCAATCCATTTGGAGAGCTAAGATCTGTTTGCACTATTTGGCCTATTTTTGTCATCAACAATAACATTCCTCCATGGATGTCAATAAAGAGGGAGCACATTATGTTGGCAATGATTGTTCTAGATATTTGATCATTTAATAGTTATCTACATGTAATTATAAATCTTGTAGTAAAATGGTCACAATAATTATGTAATGTTGTTGTTCATTCAACCAGATAAATACCAAGTTAAAGATATGAATGTTTATATTGAGCCTCTTATCAACGAGTTAGTGGAGTTATGGAAAGGTGTCACTATGTATGACATCTCTAGACCAATAGGAGACAGACAATTTCAATTCCATGCAATGCTTGTATGCACAATACATGATGCCCCAGGGCTAACACATTTTTCTGGTATGTTATGGTGAATTCAAGTTGCACATGATAATTCTAAAAATAAAAATTAACATATTTAATCCAATTGTATCATTACCTTGTAGGTCTTCAAACAAAGGGAAAATTTGCATGTCTAGTTTGTGGTCCAACAATGAAATCTCGTCATTCAAAAAGTTTAGGAAGTAGGTGTTTGATGAGTATAGACACTTTCTCCAAAAAAATTATAACTATCGAATTACTGAAAAACATCTTTTCAATGGGAAAGAAGAGACTACATCTAAGCCACGGAGAATGACACCTCACTTATGGAAGTTGCAATATAATAGAATTAATTGTCAAGGTACTACCATTCTACCTAACGGTTTATGTTTGGAATTTGTATATTTTTATTGTGTTTTATTTGTTGATTATGTAATTGATGATCATGAATGTCATCAAGGAAACACTACTGAGCACCTTCCAAAGGGACTAAAGAGTTATCCCAGACAATTTAGTAGGTTGCCCTACTATGAGCAACTGCAAGATGTGCATTTGTTTGATACTATGCATATTGGAAAGAATGTAATGGAGACATTGTGGAAGATATTGAATGGAAGGCGTGATAAAGAAAAAATTGTCAAAATTTGTAATGACATTCATGAATCCAATCATGCAATGAAAAATTTAATTGAATCAAATAGAAATAGAGAACAGATTAATACAAGTGCCCTTCCTTGGTTATTAACAGAACAACAAAGTGATGCCATAAAAGAAGTGATACGAAAAATTTGATTTCCCACAGGATTTGCTGCAAACATAAGCAGTACCATATCAAAGAAAGGTGAATTTGGGCCAGGGTTGAAAATGCATGATTGGCATACCTTCATCAAGGTAAGTCATGTTCTTTTGTATTTACAATATATTTGTAAACTGCATGTACTTCTCATTGTATTAAATGAGAAAAGAATGACATGATTATTTTTATAATTGTTGCAGTTTGTGCTACCCCTTTCTCTCCTAGAGAACTTCGACAATAACATCAAACAAGTGATATATGATCTTGGAAAATACATGAGGTAAGCAATGATATCTATTCAATTTGTTGTATATATATATTGTAAAGTCTCATGTTTATATATTTTTGTGTCTTGAATGTCTTGTAGGTGGTTGTCATCTAAAGAAATCCATAGAGCAGATATAAAATACTGAAAGAGAAGAATTCCTCTTCTAATGTGTGAAATGCAAAAGTGTCTACCTTCAACCTTTTTCAATGCACAAGAACACTACCTCATACACCAAGTTGAGGAGATTGAAATGTGTGGACCTGTACACACTCGGTCAATGTGGATGGTTGAGAGGCACCTGAAATTTTTGAAGGCTTTGGTTCGGAAAAGAGCACATCCTGAGGGTTCTATGGTGGAGGGATATATGGTATACCAGACTATGGTATACGTTATTGAATATCTTCCTAAGCTTGTAGCAAAGATCTATATAGATCGCATTTGGGATCTTAAGACCATTAGAAAATTCGAAGGGGAGTACTTGGTGGGGGAAGGCAGAATGAAGAAAGTGAGAGGTAATAAAATATAAGATGTTATTGTAGCTGTTAATTAATTCTTAATCTTCAAAATTAATCGGTTGTAAGTCATCTATTTATTTTTTGTACAGCTGCTCAAGAGTGGGATGCAATACATTTTTATATTGCAAACAATCAATATTGGATGATGAAATGGATTGAATGATGTCATCATTTAGGTCACACATTAACATGGGAAGCTGTGTCTTCATTGGTTAATGAAGCTCATCGTAACGAAGATCCAAATGTTACCCAAAGGGAAATAGATTTAGCACATGGTTTAAAAGATTTCTAGGTACATATAAATTTGTTAATCACTCATATGTTTATGAACTCTCGATGCATTAATTTATACATGTTTTACATATTTTTGCATGTCAAACACCACAAGGCTATGTTTTGCAATGGTCATAAATTTCGCATCAAAAAGTTGGATGACACAAAGAAAACTTGTGATTCTGGGATAAGTGCAGTCTTTCAGGTGACTAATATTTCATCTAGAAATTACTTACATCCTTGAGAGTCCAAAAATCAACACTATGGCATTTTGGATGATATACTTAAGTGTGACTTTAATTCCTTTAGATTAGTTCTCTTCATCGTCAAATGGTATAGGCTACGACTTAATCAAAATGATCCTGATAGAACTGTTATTGAACATGACAATGGATTTTCAATGATTAATACAAGGTGGTTTGAGCCAGTTGGGGATGAACCCTATGTTCTTCCAAGCCAATGTGAGCAGGTATTTTACTCAGAGGTTTCGCATAAATTGGGTTGGTCATTTTTTGTTAGACATGATCCAAGAGGAAGGCTAATGAGGTATAGTGCGATGGAAGAAGAAGATTGTGAACAACTAGAAGATGATGTAGATGATGATCATGAACAATAGTTAGTCGATGATGTTCCTGATGCAACTTTTCTTGAAGAAGAAGAAGAAGAAGATGATGATGATGCTACTAATGATGATGATGATGATGTTGCTACTGCTAATGATGATGATGATGTTGATGCCGATGACGATGAAGACAAAGAGCATGGTAGTGGTGGTGATGATGTCGATGTCAATGATGATCATGGTGATTAGTTGGATGAAGAAGAAGATGAATGACATGAATGAAATGTACAGTTACGTGATCACTACTTAATCTATTTAATATTGATTTCTTGATAGAAATGTGCAGTTATGCAATCAATACTTAATCTAATTAATTTGTGATGAACTTATGATGGGATGCTTATGGTTTTTAATGTACTTACTATGTGGTTTTGAGTATATGTATCATGAGTTTTTTAGCTAACATTAGATAATTGAATTACATATGTAGGTACCCGGACTCCTTTCACGAGCTCCCACATAGTCTCATGGATCGATAGGTATAAGTCAATACACCCTATAGAGATTAATGTATTTCACAATTTGCAAAATATCTCGCATTATCTCTCTCATTTGATGGAGTGCAGGTAGCAACAAATAGGTATTTGTCAGATGTGTCTTCCTCGAGTGAAGAAAGTGAGTCATTTAGTATGTCTGAATTAGGAAGATCAACTAGAGGTCAAAAGACTAGAAGGAAATTCAATAGATGCATGAAATTTTTCCTTGCTCAAGGGGGGTCATGTTCTTATGATGATGAGAGAAAAGGCGACATTGAGGTGCCCTCTAGGTACCAAAATCTACAGAAACAATGGGTCCCCAAGGAACTTCCTCCAATAAACACTAATTTTAGTGTTAAAGACAAGATATATCGTATTGCACCATCGTTAATACATGGTTTGGGCCTATTTTCCATGGATGGAAAAAATGTATCTTACAAAAAAGTTGTTGAATTGATGGAGTATGTTGGACCTTGTTACGATTACAAAAGTTGGATGCGAATTGTTCAATATAAAAAAATTATGCGCAGGTATGCACTCTCGGCAAATTATATTCAACAAAAAGACAATGAGAAAAGTAAAAGAGTGGCTATATACATTAACAGAAGGCCAAAAGCATCAGGGAATATTGTAGGTTTTATAAATAGCACGCGACCTCTGTCAACTATTAAGCAACCCAATTGCATATTTGAGGCGCCCGAGGGAAATCATGTATTTGTATGTGCGATAAAATCAATAAGTGCAGGGGAAGAGTTGCTTATTGATTACAATTTAAATTGCATAGATACAAATGATGTCACTATCATTAGGGTGTAGGTACATACTGTGTACCATTAAATAATTAAGTTTTTTTGCCAACCACATTTAGAGAGTCTCCTCACCATCCACCTCATCTCCATCATCATCTTCTAATGAAATTTATTAATGTAGTCCTTTCTAATTATTGGTTAACTTTAAATAATAACACAGGACCACAATATGGAGCAACCACCTAGTGGGGACAATGATGATCATGCATGCACTTCTTCCCAGCAGGTAAACCTCTTTGTTATTGAACTATAAATTAGATAGAAGCAAAATGTTAAATAAAGTTTTTTATTATATTCTTTTCATCACTGTTCAGATTAATTCTAATAGTGTTAGTAATATTGTTGTCATAGACAGGTGGTCAACAGAGAAAGGGAAAGGAGCCCACAGTCCCTGAAGAGGAGTCCTTTGACAAGGACCTAGTTGTTGATTTGGGTGCTTGTGATGAGCCGGCCTTTGCAATTAAAAAATGCCTCCACAGAATTGGAAATAGATTGGCTGAATTGGCATCTATATTCCCTCTGACTCTTGAGTCACAAAAGAGGGCAACTAAACTGATGCACCTATCTCAAAATTACCAAGTATTAATGTAATTTTTAATTATAACAAAAGTTCAATAATAGTTTTTATGTTATAGTAGTCCTTTATGTCATTAAAAAATAAGTGGATGTGTTGCTTTTACAACTTTTTTTGCATAATTTTGATCCTTGTGGCCATGATGAGGGTACTACAGCTAGTTCAAGTAGATTGCATGTTGGACTATATTTTTTTTTACTCTCTAACAATATTTTCCATGCTAATCAATGATTTTATTATGCTCTAACAATCTTATTCTTCAGCACCTGTCAATGATCATTTACTATCGCCGCCTCATACGATGGCAGGCTCAGATGTACTACATCCTGCAATGTTGGCAACACATAGCATGGCCACAAATGCCATGGCACCACCTACTTGTACACATATTTTATTTTCTCTATCATTATATATATGTTTATTTCCCTTGAAGTGTTCTTTCTTAGGGCCATTTCGTAATGGAATCAATTTATGTAACAGGGGATGCAACACTTGATGGTGATTTTCCTAGATGTACTAGTATTGCTAGTATGGGAATGATGAAGGATTGCATATTGCTTGTGAGTGAAGAAGAAGGACTTCCCTTGAAAATAGAAAAACTTCCAAGTACTTTAAAGATTGGACCTTTCTTTTACTATACAATTGTATGTTAATTACACCTTGCATTCAATATGAGAAGCTTACATCTATTGTGTTCTTATTTTATACTATTATATCCTTCGACTAATGATCCCATGATTATTTTGTAGGGAGTGATGTTTTCTATACTAAACTTAATGATGAGTGTTTGCAGATATTCGGGCCCACCATCTGTATAGGGTGAAACATCATATCTAAACTAAAACCCCAATCCTCTATTTTGATTTCATATCATTGCTAGGATAGTTATCATTACATCCATTTTTTAATCTAACACTATTTTCTTTCTTAAAAGGTGGAAAAGCCAAAATGAAAAGTTAAAGGATGATCTCGTAGAGAGTATGACAAACTTTTTTGGACCTCATGCATTTCAGAAGGGTAAGCTCCTTCAAAGATTCAGGATATGTTTGAGGTATATTAGGGACCAGTACAAGTGTACATTAAGCAAAAACCCACATTACTAGCACCCCCCTTGCATTCCTGATTTAGAGTGGAAATGTCTTATTCTGGATGCGAATGAGAAAATTGAAGTAAAAAGAGGAAATACACCACCAAAGAACAGAAGAAGGTATGTGATATTGTTAAGAATGTAATTGTGTACTAAATACTCTTCATATTTATATGAACTAACATATTTCAATCTCTTCATAGATTGCCTAACACATCAAAGGCAACAAAGGAAACATTACAAAAGCACGGGCAACACAAGCTAGGCTCTGGTGGTTATTCGAAAGTAAGTGTTGGGAAAATACAATCTTTACATGGCTTTTAACACTGAAAATAATTCTTTGATCTTTAAATATTTATTTATAATTTGAAATCTTTTATTGTTTTGATGAAACCATATAATAAAATTTGACGATACCAAGCAAAAATGTAGGGCACAGAGTTCAATATAAGTCTCACAGAAGAAGACAAGAGAATTGGCTTCAACAAGGTTATAAAGTCGTGGTAGAAAGAATTAGAAGTGCACAAGGTTCTACTGATGGATCCATCAGGGTAAGTAAGCTAAATAGATGATATTTCAAATTTAATTATTTACCAATTAGTTTATTTGATGTTAAGTTCCAACATAAAGTGAGTAAATTTGTTTTAAGTAAGAAAACAATGATAACATGAATGTGTATGAAATTGAAATGCAGCCTGCTGATTCTTGCTGTACACAACCTATGGGTGTTGATGACAATGAGGATGTGCATCACAGTAATACAAGTAAACATCTTAAATTGATTGGTGTAGTAATACAAATTTAATTACAATTGGTGTTTGGATTAATGTAACAATTTGTATTGCAGCTATAGAGAGTGTGAGAGGCGACTGTTAATGAGCATGTTGAGGTTGAGGCCGAGGCCAGACAAACTGACCTCGATGTTGATGATGTGACTAGATCAGGTAAAGAGCTATATGATTATGGCCTGTAAAGTACTAAAATACTTTAAAATGTTTAAAATGTTTTTAATTATAATAAAATGTTTTTAATTTAACCCTTTTATATGTTATTGCAAATGACCCCCCTTTGCATCAACAGAGAACTAGGCATGCATTGAGATCTAATGAGAGGGTAGATGATCATGATGATGATATCGATAGTCATCTTAACAATTACATCTTAAAAACTAGAAATCAAAAGAAAAAAAAGAAATGATTGTCATCTATGCACCTTAATTGATAATGACTGATTTTTATATGCCAATGAATTTAATTATGCGGTAGTGAATGTTCATAAATTTTATAATGTGTTAATGAATGTTATCGTGTGATAATTAATGAATGTCACATTTTATTAATGTGTGAATGAATGTTATCGTGTGATAATTAATGAATGTTACATTTTATTAATGGACAAAATAATGAATGAATGTTAGATGTTAACAGGGAATTTAGAGTGATGTTAGGGGGGGTGGGGCCAAAAGAGCTTCCACCTTCACGTGGTTTTCCCTATTTAGTACAGAATATAAAACTATTCTCGAAACAAAGTGAAGCTTAATAAGTTTGTTCCTTATATAGGGTCTCAAGTGTAGCTTTTATCCCACTCTCAACATTGCAAGGCTTCAAGTGGTGTTCTGATATTGGTTTCTCCATCTCCCACTGACATCTTGTCTTTCTCCTAAGAACTCTCACTGAGCTCTGATACATGGATGAGCATAAGATGTCCCTTACAGGCTACACATATATAATATGGTAGATCTAGGGAAAAAATATACTACAACATAGAATGAGTCAACTTGAATCTATAGTTTCTTCATTCACAATGAAAATTCAAATTACAAGCCATATTTTAGATTTAATATTCATATTTATCTTCATCATGATCACAGCCATCATGGTCAGCATTTGGTTCAATTTCATTTGAACCACACTCCATGTCAGGTACCATTATAAGGCATGGAGTGTGGTCATACCCATGTTACCATGATAATGAGTTAGCCTATAAAATTATGAATAGAATACCTCATGTATCATATTTATAATACTGCAGGTGCACCCAAGATTGGCCCAGGCATGCAAGTTCCTACCAAAGGAACCCAAGTCGAACCTAGAGGAGAACAAAAGTAGAATCGGAACCCAGCCTCAAACAACAAACTAGATAACTTGGCTTTTTTCTAATTCAAGTTTATTTCTAAATTCTTCTCCAATTCCAACCTGATTATTCCATATTTTGTTTTCCAATTTTCCTTCTTCCTCACTCCAAATTCAAGGATCACCACCCATGACTTGGTTAAGATGATGAATGCTGGCAATGCCTTTATTACCAAGGAATCACCACCCACCATTAATGAATATTAATGATCATTGTTTCCTAAGGGTAATCACTATTTGTGTATGCTGATCACCCAAGTCTTTGGCTACGATTTGCATGATGTGAGGTTTGTCAGAAGTGGGGGTATGACATGCTGGTTGGATTATAACATATTGACACTTACACCATGAAGAAGACAAATGATTAAATAGAAAGAGAGGACCAACTAGACCATCTTGTGGTCAATCTATATCACATTGAGAAACAACGTCAAGACTCGAGAATCAAAACAATCAAAAGTTTCTTCAAGACCATGAATGATCAACAACATTCCATTAGAAAACAAAACACTAATCTATATTATCATTAAGCCATAAAATATGTCTTTAAAGTTTAGAAGCATCACAAAAACTTTCAAGAAACATAGTACTATCCAAGGACCAAAATGAATACCCTCCAAATGATTATGATTATGTTGATGTTGATGTCTATAATTTATGTCTAATGATTATGATGATGTTGATGCCTATAATTTATGTCTAATGATTATGATGATGTTGATGTTGATGTCTATAATTTATTTCACTTACTGATGCTTGCCTAGATTGAATTTTGAATTGCTAGGTTGGAGAATGCTTTCAAAGTTTAGGGTCTATTCTACATGATACTCTTAGTTACATCTCAAATGAAACTCAACATATTTTTGATGCTGGGAACCCACTACAGAAACTCATCCGCAGGTGAAATTTAATGTTGTGAATCTTGGCATTGTTAATGTTATTACTTTTCCTCACGTTTCATATTTGTGAAAATGTTTCGTAGCACTATCTTGTTCTAATTACAGTGTTCTTTTTTGTGGGCTAGGAGGTCAATCTTCATTGTCTTCATTGTGGGATACAGTGAAGATTTCTCTGACAAATAGCAGGTCTTCTTTAGTATCTTATAATAACATGCTAAACTAATAAAGGTGTTATGGGCATTTAATCTGCAATTACTAATAGACTAAGCATATTTTTACTATGCTTAATGTTCCATTTAAATGCATTTAACACAAAAAACAAATTTACAAAACTGAACCAATGGCATGTTTACAACAAAGATGTGTTGAGGAATTTGCTCCTTGTTTAATGTTAACTGTTCTTGCACAATCCACTCATACAACAATGAAATGCTATTTGGAAGGGATGGTTGATAGTGTTCCTTGAGGGAAGAGGGATTTTGAAAGACTTGTTATCATTGTATTGTGTATTTCCAATATGTTTGGTTGTAGGGCAGACCAGGAGGATGAAGGATCACTCACTGATTGCATGATAACCTGATTTTGAAGGGTCACTGGTTGAGGGGACAGTCAAGGTTCAGATGATTGGGCCATTGGAGGACCCTATTTCTTTGTATTAATTTCTATTCAAATTGGATGCATGGATTTCTTGTGAATTATTAGCTGCTATGTATCCTACAACTGCATCTGTAAATCTGCATATACTTCTCTACGGTTGTAAGCCACTTAGAGATCAAAATAGAGAAACTAAATCAAAATCGTTCTTTGTCCTATTTCCTTTTAACAAAGTCTCAACTATCAATGATACAATACATTTGATGCCCTAAGCTATCAATACAAATGACGTCTAGCTAGAAGCTCATGGGCTGTCCATTTGATAACCACAGTCAACATTTCAAAAAAATGGATATCCAAACATTTGAAAACCAATGGCATGCTTACAAAAAATGTCGAATAGAACTCCCAACAATTCTTAAACATACTTTATCTGATATGATGAATTCTTAAACAATTAAGGTTGGAGTAGACATAGTTATCACACATTTTTTTTGTGTGGTACAAGGAAGATTTGGCTAGGTCAAGTCTTCCTTCGTGCTAGCAGTCTATAGAATTAGACCTTTATTAACAATTGATCATATTAGATAACTAGTATGTTTAAGAATTGTTGGGACTGGTCCTTTGGCATGTATTAAATAGAATAGAATTTTTAGCATATTATTATCATTATATTTCTTTGTTGTAAACATGCCATCGGTTTAGTTTTGTAACTTCACTGTTGTATGAGTGGATTGTGTAGGAACAATTAACATTAAACAAGGAGCAAACTCCTCAACACATCTTGGAAACCATTAAATTCAATAATAAATGAAACCTAACACCAACACTATTCCTTCCATTCACTTCTACCAAGAATAAAGCATTTAATCCATTCAACATTACTTATAATCATTAGATAGTTACATTTCCTGACTGTGTAGAGGAACAGTCACGACCAAAATGATCAAAACTACTTTCACCCTTGCACAAGCTATTCCAAACTTCAAATAAAATGAGCAATATGCTATATCAAATCATTCATATTCATAGTAACCATTCGAAGGATCATTTTGTCAATGAACCCTTTGACTGTATCCCTGCGGGAGAGAAAGGAAACCTCGAAATAGAGAAAGGAAACTTAGTAAAACTAGTCTATGCTGATGTTTGTGAGGGTATAGTCATGATAAGTGCCTCTCGAACCTCTCCAAACATGTAATATTGTCTTTAAATACTTTATTGGTCTCTTCTAAACATTAACCAAATCAAACCTACATTTGAATCCACACACAATAACCCCAAAATGAAGGGTTTTGTATCCTTTAATGAATCTCAGTCACTGGTAGCGCATGGACAGTCAAACCAGTAGTCTCCAAAGCATTCAATAAGTGACTGGATTGTATTTAATACACACTATTCCTTCCATTCACTTCTACCAAGAATAAAGCATTTAGTCCATTCAACATTACATATAATCATTAGATAGTTACATTTCTTGACTGTGTACTAGAGGAACAGTCAGGAAATGTAATTGTCTAAATGATCCAAACATTTGAAAATAGTGAATCGATATCCTTGTGCACAAGCACCAATAATATCAAATAATGGAGATAAAGCACGGGCTAGGGCATGACACCAGTAGAATGTGGTCATTTTAGAGAGCATTCATGATCAAATAAAATGCAATGCATTTGAAATTTGCAGTTGAATATGATGCCAGATGCTCGAAAGATGAAGAAATCACATACCTTCTCTTGCACTCAGCTTTCACTCCTCTATCCAATCGAAATAAAAATGATGAGGCCGTTTCACTTTTTTTTTTCATAGCCAAATCTTCCTTGTACCACACGAAGAACATGCCATTGGTTCAGTTTTGTAATTTGTTTTTTGTGTAATTAGTAATTGGCAGATTAAATGTAGATAACACCTTTATCAGTTTAATTAGCATGTTATTATCATATCAAATAAATTATGTTTAAGAATTGTTGGGACTAGTCCTTTTGTGTGTATTAAACATAATAGGATTTTCAGCATATTATTATCAATCTATTTCTTTGTTCTAAAGATGCCATTGGTTCAGTTTTGTAGATTTGTTTAATCCGTTAAATGCATTTTTCATGAGGAGGGGTCTTGTTCTGAGGAGATTGATGAAGATTGTGCACCTCAAAAACCAATTCATAAGGTACCAATCATGTTTCCTATTCGCTTATATTTTTGGATTGGTAAATCTCCTTATAAGTTTCATGTCCTTTCTTTTGATTACTATGGATGAGATATATATCTTACATTTAACATTCAACTTCTTTACATTTTAGAACATGTAGTGTTTTTTTTGAGGATTTTACCAAATCAACTTTTAACATAAACCAAAAACACCAAACCGATATCTTGCCCTTTCAACTTGACAAAATATTTGCATTTGACCAATAACTGCAAGCAACTGAATGATAAATCCACATACCTGTATCTTTGTAAAATACTTGTAAAATAACTGAATGATAAATTGAATAGAAAACATGATTGGTCATTTTAGAGAGCATTCATGATCAAATAAAATGCAATGCCTTCTCTAGTGCTCGATCAACTTTCACCCGGTCCTTTTCTCTACAAATGAAATAAAAATGATTTGGTCATTTCAAAATAGTGAATCAATATCCTTGAGCACAAGCACTGATAACATCAACTATTTTGATCTATGGGTACCCTAATGTTGGCAAGAGTTATTTTATTAATAAGATTACTCTTCAAGCTTGAAGAAGTGATATATTTTGGCAAATGAAGAGTAGAAAGACGATGATATTCCTAAGATCATGGATGGACACAATGTTGTAGACAGAATGGAAGACATCTTTCTAGACTGGCCCTGGATCCTTCGACCATTGGGGTAGGATCTAGACCCAGGCTAAAAGGATGTCTTCCTTTCTGTTGTGGAATTATCCCTTCTTTGGCCTGCACTCATTCCTCTTCTCAAAAATGGTTATCTAGAAACTTTGGATACTGTTTCTCAGCCATGCATGAAATGTTCTAGTGATTGTATAAAATTACTTTAGGCCTCCAGTATTGATGAGATGTACAAGTGTAAAATGTTTTTGTGAGACTGGGATCAATTTGCGCAGTGTACATAAATGCAAGGTGGTGATTCTTCTCGATGATCGATAGGTAGCTAGGACTAAAGATAACACAGCTCAAGAGACCATCGTAGGTTGTCTCTTTCTTTGGTCTATATTATTGACAGAATGTTTTACCTTTCATTAGCTCATCAAATCTAGAGATTTGAAAGAATTTAATAGAATATTTTCATGACAACGTATATTATTTAAGTTGACGTTGCATGAATTTATCTACTTCGCGCACTTGTATACTATGAAGACAGTGATAAAGAAGCATCTCCTACCATGGCCATGCTTCTTTATCGCCGTCTTCATAGTCTACAAGTGCACGGAGTAGATAAATTCATGCAATGTCAACTTAAATAATATACGTTGTCATGAAAATATTCTATTAAATTCTTTCAAGTCCCCGAATTTGATGAGCTAATGAAAGGTAAAACATTCCGTCAATAATATAGACCGAAGAAAGAGAGAACCTATGATGGTCTCTTGAGCTATTTTATCTTTAATGTGCATATCCGTCAATTTTTGACACTTCATAATTAATTTTTGATAGAAGTGCTATACATTCGATAGATAAAAATGTCAGAGAATCATAATTTACAACAATTGTTCCAACATTAATGCTATACATTCGACAGGCCAACCTGTCGGAGAAATGCTTCACGACTGTCGCTATTCCGATAGTTTAAGTGTCACAAATAGAACCTTTGTGATAGAAACTTTGACAATAATGTCATATCACCGACATGTATATCTGTCAGAATTAGGTGGCAACTGTCAGTATTCCAACAGTTATAATGTCGGAAAGGATATGTTTACGACAGTTAATTCTGATAGAGATTGTATATTTTTGATAGGTTGTGGTGTCAGAATGCCGATGGATGAACCATAGGAAATTTCATAATGAAGCTATTGTCATGTGCAAATTTTTGATGTGATGTGGTGTTGGTAAACCGATGGATATGTCTTCTGTCACAATTTCCCATGCAAAAACTATGACGGGCTCATGTGTCGAAATGCCGACAAATGAGCATTGAAAATCCGACAAATGGCCATCAAAATTTGACCTCAAATGTACTAGCGACCTCTACCACCTCCAACAAATATGCCTTCAATAATGCCACCACCTCCAAATGCAGGTTCTCAAAAGCAGACGCAATTGCCTACTCAACCTCAACCGAATCCCAATAGTCAATAGCCACAACAACAAATGTATGTTACTAATGCTTAGCAGTACCCTACCTATGTACTTGATATAGCTAATATACACCTAAGATCAAGTACTACCTTGCCAGCACCTAAACCACCCCTTATCACTGAAGTGCCAGACCTTCCTGCAGTAGCAGCACCAATTCCAGAGAATGATTTTCCAAATAATGTTGCATCAAAAAATGTTTCCAACTTAGCTAATGCTCATACATCAATTAAACCACCTTTTCCTCAGAGGCTCACCATGGACAAGCCCATACAAAAGAAGATCAGCCATTTGATATCATTGACCAGCTTAAGAACATGCATGTCCAGATTCCCCTATTTCAAGCAATAAAAGATGTTCCCATTTATGGAAAAGAAATAAAAGAAGCTTGTCTTAAAAATCCTAGGAGAAAGAAAAAGGATCCTACAATAGTTCATGTTATAGGACAATTGGCTGATGTTATGCTAGGAAAACTGGTAATACCAAAATATTCAGATCTAGGGAGTCCAGTTGTGAATATCATCATTAATGGTCAGTCTTTCAAAAATGCATTAATAGACTTAGGTGTTGCCATTAATGTAATGACTAAGGATACTATGAATAAATTGAGTATTGAAGGGTTGAGAGCTACTCCAACAGTATTGCAATTAGTAGATAGTTCTACTTTTACTCCTGATGGAATGATAGAAGATATAATAGTTGCCTTAGATTCTTGGGAGTACCCTGCTGATTTCATGATCCTTTCACCAAAAGTCAACCTTGTTGGTTACCCTGTTATTCTAGGATGTCCATGGTTAGCAATAGCTAATGAAAACATAAGTTTTAGATCAGGGAACATGACAATTTTAGATGGGCAAGCCACTAAGAAACTAGCAGTGTATCCTCCAGCTCAACCACAGCTAGATTTGAGTACACCTATATGGCTAGACTTAGGAGATGGGGAAGAAGAATTGAATTTTGTGGTTCAACTCATGATGTTGCATAGGCAATCCTTTCTAAAGATGCAAGAGGAAGATGAAGTCATTGGGAGCATTCTTAATAATGAATGTGTTGTAATCAAATATGTATTTGAGAGTTTTGTGATAGAGTTAAGTACATATGAAGATAATTTTAAGGATTATGTATTACCTTCAGAACCCAATATTATCCACCAATTGCTACCTAGTGAAGTAAACACAAGTCCTATCCATGAAGTATCCATGCTAGACCTTACAACTACTGTAGAGCTTCCTAAAGGTCATAATCTCCATGTGAATAATAAGTTGCCTTCACAACAAATGGAGCAACTAACCAAACTACTACAAAAACATGAGAAAGCCTTTGCATGGGATTATGGGAACATGAAGGGATTAAGCCTTACACTATGTACTCATAGGATATATATCAATGAAGGAAGCCTACCCCTTTGTCAACCTCAAAGAAGGATTAACCCAGCACTAAGGGAGATAGTCAAAACTAAATTGCAAAAGCTATTAGATGTTGGCTTTATATATCCTATATCTGACAGTAAGTGGGTGTCACCTTTGGTCATAGTACCCAAAATGGGGGGAAAATGGAGGATTTGTGTGGATTATAGAGAGTTAAACAAAGCTACCAAGAAAGATCACTTCCCATTACCATTCATTGACCAAGTACTTGATACTTTGGCTGGTAAGAAGTATTTTTCCTTTCTTGATGGATATAGTGGATACAATCAAATAAGTATTTCTCCAGAGGATCAGGAGAAGACTGCGTTCACATGTCCATGGGGGACATATGCATATTTAGTTCTACCTTTTGGGTTGTGTAATGCTCTAGCAACATTTCAAAGAGCTGTAATTAGTATTTTTGTTGACATATCACATGACTATATGAAGATATATATGGATGACTTTACAACATTTGGAGTGACATTTGATGAGGCTTTGAAGAATCTTGAAAAGGTACTAATCCAGTGTAAGGAGCATAATCTATCCCTTAATAGTGAGAAATGCTTTATGATGATGCAGGAAGGAGTGGTACTTGGGCATTTCATTTCAGTAGCAGGAATTCAAGTGGACCCAACTAAAGTAGAGGTAATACTTACACTACCTACTCCTACTAAACAAAAAGATGTAAGATATTTTCTAGGACATGCTGGATACTATAGACACTTTATTCAAAATTTTAGTCAAATTGCTAGTCCTCTGTACACATTGCTTACCAAAGAAGTTGAATTTAAGTGGACACAAGCATGTGATGAGTCCTTCCTGTAGCTAAAGAAACTCCTAACAATTGCACCAGTCCTAAAAGGACTAGATTGGTCTATTCCATTCCACATCCATATAGATGCATTAGATTATGCCATAGGTGTTGTGCTAGGACAAAAGCCTACTAACCTTGAGAATGCAATTTACTATATCAAAAAAAGCCTCTGTGGCCCTAAATTGAACTACACAGTTACTGAAAAGGAACTCCTAGCTGTAGTTTATGCATTAAACAAATTTTGACACTATGTCACAGGCTATCCCATTTTTGTTCACATTGATCACTCTGCAATAAAATATCTGATGAACAAACCTACTATAACAGGCAAATTGGCAAGATGGCTCTTACTATTATAGGAATTTGATATAACAATTATTGATAAGCCAGGGAAGGCCAATGTAGCTGCTGACTACTTGTCTAGACTACAAAATGCTAATGAAGACACTACTCAAGTTGAAGATACATTTCCAGATGAACACCTATTCCATATAGCAATCAAAAACCCATGGTATGCAAACATAGCCAATTATCTTGCAGCAAATAAGATGCCCCCATATTTTTCTCAGAAAGACAAGAAAAAGCTTGCTGAGAAAAGCTTTTAGTTTTCATGGATAGATAACAATCTATTTTACACTGGTCCAGATTAGATTATGAGAAGATGTGTGAGAGAAGATGAAGTATATGATATACTCCATGCTTGTCATGATGAGCCTTGTGGAGGTCACTTTGTAGAAAAGAAAAAATCCTTGAAAATATTAACAACAGGATATTATTGGCCTCAATTACACAAAGATGCAACCAGTTATACAAAAAAATGTGATAAATGTCAAAGGATGGGTCATCCAATGAAATCAAATGAGATGCAACTTAATCCACAAGTAGTAATAAAACCCTTTGATAAGTTGGGTATGGCCTTCATCAGACCAATTGATCCACCATCAAATGGAAAATCCCACATCTTGGTTTGTACAGATTACCTGACAAAATGGGCCGAAGTGAAAGCTATGCAGAATGCAAGAGATGAAAAAGTAGCAAAATTTTTGTATGAAGAAATTTTTACCAGGTATGGAGTCCCCAAAGAGCTTGTAATAGACCAAGGAGCACAGTTCACATCAAACATGATCACAAAGCTAATGAAGGAGTATAGTATAAGACATCGAAAGTCTAGTCCTTATCATTCACAAGAAAATGGACAGGCATAGGTGACAAACAAAGAAATAGAGGCCATATTAAAAAAGATAGTATAGTTGCATCGCAAGGATTGGAGCAGTCAATTAATAGAAGAAGTCTAGGCTTACTGTACCACATGGAAGACAATAATAGGGTTCACACCATTTGAATTGGTATATGGAAAAGCATCAATGTTTCCCATAGAATTTGAACACAAAACATTGTGCACAACACTTGAGCTAAATATCAATCTTCCTGCAACACAAACAAAATGTCTCCTCCATCTCAACTCATTGGATGAAATACACAAGTCAGCATTAGAGAGAACAAAGATAATCTAGAACCAAAGGAAAAGATGGCATGATTCACATATCAAGAAAAAGCAATTTCAAGTAGGAGATTGGGATTTATTATATGATTCCTGATTCAAGGAGAACCCAGGAAAGCTGCAAACTAGATGGCTCAGACCCTATGAAATTCAATATGTCTTTGATAATGGAGCAATTCAGCTGACCACACTTGATCCAATACAATTTAAGCTTCTAGTCAATGGACACCGCTTGCACCTGTATCACAAGCCTCAAACCAAAGAAGAATTCTTGAAACAGTTCAACATGCACAGTTTAATAGCCCCTCAGGAAATAGTTCCTGCAGTAGAAGGTGAAAGCCTTCCTCCTGCAACATCACCATGACATGCTTTCACTAGCATTCATAATAAAACTTCATTTAATGAGGTATACTTCTTCATTCACTTTTCTCTTTTCTTCTCACCAACTCATCTCATTCCTATTTCTACCACCCACTCAAATTCCAATTCACCCACAATTTCTATTTTCAATTGCTTTCAATAACATGCCATGTCAACAATCTTATGCGGCCGCCAGAATCAACACTCTCATCAACTCACATTCATGTACGGTAATTAATCACCAAGTACAAATTTCTTACTCCTTACTTTTAGTGCATGGGTTTAATTAATTATATCTAGTATTGCATTAAATGTATAATATATGCACTAAGCCAGTTTTCCAACCTCGTGCTAAATTTAACAAGTGAGGACACTTGTTCAAATTTTGTAGGGGGAAGGGGAAGTGTACTAACTTCCAAGTGTCATTCCTAAACTACCCTTGTCATACCCATGTCACATCAGTGTTGTACTTAGGCTGCATTCCATTAATTCTTTTAAATCCTTCACACATTTCCCATACTTTCAAATTCTGATTTCCTGAACTTGACATGACTTCAAAAGGATCATAATTAATTTGTGAGGTAACTCACACTTAAGGAATTAATTTCCTCTAAAATCAATGCCATTATTATAGTTCATGTCAAGTAAAACAGATGTAATGCAAGTGAAAATATTGGTATTTTCAAGAATCGCAATTGCATTTTAAAAGAGGGAATTTGTAAAGAAGCCAAAAGCTTAGTAGTAGGTTGGAGAGCTAAAAAATGAGAGATTGGGAATTATTAAGATGGGTGGACAATTATAGAGACATGAACTAGTTGTTCATGGTATTTTGCTAGCAGATGTTGAGGCAGTCTGCAGGTTCAATGCATGCGGCTGGCTCAGTTATTTTCTTCAACTGATAGAGTTTAATGAGGAGGTTGCTATAGAATTCATGGGTACATTTGAAGAAGGACAATCAATTGTATGGGGATTGACAGTTGTTTCTACTGAAGAGAGAATTGCAAAAGTTACAGGGTTATCAGTTGTGGGAGAACATTATCCAAATGAGCATGATGCTAGGTCATCTCGAGCTCAATTCTCCAGGCTGGGTGATCCTCTGCTTGAAATTACTAAGCAGGGGTGCAACAGATTGTCCCTTCCACAACCATTTCTAGAACTGGCTACGCACATCATCAGGTATTTAACTTGTGAAGGAAGATTTTCAAACTTGCATGCTCATCATTTTAAGCTGCTTAGCTGTATCAGGCATAATCTTCGGGTTAATATTCCCAATTTTCTTTATAATATGCTAAGTATCAGTGCCAAGGAAACTCAAAAGGGAAATGCAAACTCCATTAGTCACCATGCCCTAATCAGGATTTTGGTTGAAAAATTTCTTAGGGATGTTTCCCCAATATCATGGGTAGAATTTGTCCAATTTAAAACTTTGCAACCCCAAGTAAATCATGTGACCCAACCTCTAGAAGATGGAGTAGAATCTTCCAGCCCTACTAAAGAAGTAGCTGTGAAAGAAAAAGAACCAGAATTATTGCCAGAAAATCAACCTCCTAAACCTACCCCAGAGAGTAATGTACCCACTTCTTCCTCAAGAAAAGGAAAGCAAAAATTTAGAAAAGAAATCCCTAACTTAGAAGGAGAAATTTCAATCCCTACAATTCAAATTAATAAAAGAAAATAGTCGAGTCCTATAGTAACTACTCCTGTAGTACATAAACCAAAAAGGTCTCGCTAACCTAAAACTACAGTGGTTGAAGAGGCAATTGTGCGTAGAAGCCCTCACATGAGAGGACATGTGTCTCCACCTTCTCCTCAACACCCAGATGTTCCAACACCAAAACCTGCTAAAGAGCCCTCTATTGAAGTTATTCCTAATGACTCTCCTACGCAAGTAGAACCCCAACATATGGAGGAAACTCTTAATGAGTAAGAACCTAGCAGTAGAATGCCACATAATGATCAAGGAATGCCTGAGCCAAACCCTGAAGTAATGCAAGAGAGCATTCTTGTGAATGTTCAATCTACTCCTCCTCAACATCTTGTATATTCTAATGTATCCATTATACCTTACCAATCAACTTGGTTCACTAACTTATTCCAGCAGATTGCTAAGGAGAAGAAAAAAAAGGCTCAAATGCAAGAGTTCCCTTCATCAACAATTAAGTATGCCCTCTTTCATCTATACAACCATTTTATCTTTCAGATAACATGGTGGAAGTAGGAAAGAAACCAAATGCAAAGCGAGATGTTTGAGAATGATGAGGAAATTGAATCTCTCAAAGAGCAGCTAAAGAAACAGAAAGAGCAAATGGACAAGGCCTTAAAACTAGCTGACCAGGTGATAGCTTGTAGACCACCACCTAGGGTATATGCTATTTGTTTAAAGGAGAAATTTCTTTTGTTCCAACTTATGATGACAATGAAGGACATTGATTGTGAATTCAAGTCGGCCCAAGAATTCTATGGTTTGTATCAGACTCTGCCATCATGGCAACAAAATCTGTTATGTGAGATTTATTTGCACAATTTTATTATCCCACATGAAACATAGTGGAATCATCTACTCTATATAGGGGACATTCACCTAAGGGCCTTGATGTCATGGATGCATAATGAGAAAAATTATGACAGACAGCTGAACACCTACAGGGATCTAGAGAAATCTGAGCCTTTGCCATTAAGGGCTGAGTCACATAAGCCTGATGTTCTTTTGAGGGATTGGTTCAATTTGACTTATGGGAGACCGAAGCCAGAAATCAGGGAGAAAGTATTTGCATTGAGGGATAAATTTTATAAAGATTATCATACATTGCCTAATTTTATAGCCCAAAGAGCTCTTTCAGGAGTCAAAAGTAGGTGGAATAGGTTGCCAGAAGCTTTCAGAAAAGTAGAACCACACAGCCCAATTAATTATGAAGCAACTGTCCACAGAGTGGGTAATTACATGAAGTTGTGATGACAACCCAGAAGGGAATTATGGATTCCATTATCCTTCTAGCCATCTACACTCTTTTGGCCTTTATACGACATCAATGCTTCTAGATTGGATCAGTTGGTTAAGGACCATAGCAAGGAAATACAATGCTTGAGGACAAGCATTCTGTTAGTAGGGGACAGATGATGAGTCCAATTATTGACTCAATTTTTTTATGATCTTTATATTTTTTTGATACTTTGACAAACATTTCCAAGACATTTTATGACTTATACTTATGTGAACCTATGCCAAGTACAACTAAAGCCACAAAATCTATGGGTAGCTTGAGTGATATGTTTTGCTGACTATTATAAATATAATGCAGTACTTCATATAATTATTTCAAGTTGTGTTCTAACATTTAAGTAGGAGTTGAAAATGTTGACTTGCATATGTGTACCAAATGTTACTAACCTTTCAAGTAAACATGGAGCGGTATGAAGAGTGGTGCATCTGCATTAAAGGAGTGTTAGAAGACCAACCATGGCGGGAGAATCCAGCATGATTCTGATGGATATGCTGAGCTTTGAAGGAGCTACTATTCCAAAGAATATAGGGAATTAGTCCTACTATATTTTCTCAGAACTATTATTCTGTTGTTAATAGTAATTGTATTATGTTGTGGTAATTTTATCTCCTCCATATGTGGCGAGGTTTAATGAGACTTTTTTGTTATGTTTTCAATAAGTGTCAATCCTTGATATAAAGGGATTTTGATTGATTTAGTAGGTAATGAAGAAAGATAGAATTATGTATTCAGTATAGTGGAAGTTGCTTTGTTTTGTTCTTCATAAGTTATTCAGTTTTTATGTAACTAGTTAAGAAGAATTTAATGGAAGAGTGATTTTGGATTATTTCTTGTGTTGAGTAGTTAGTAGAAGCCAACCAAGGGGGCCCACTTGGGAGGTGGATTAGATTAATTAAGAATAGATTTGCTTCCTGTACTTTTCCTATTTTCAAATAGAGTTATTGTTTTACTCCTGCAACATTGCCACTGTGGTTGTTCTTGTAGCATTTGCAGAGATGGTATAGTGAATGTTTTGAGTTGTTGGAAAGGCTTAGATTTATTTCATAAGTTTTCTACAGTAATTCCATTCAATATTTAAGTGTGTTTACTTTCTTGAAGAAATAGCATAGATTTCGTTCATGCATTTTATCTTCCTTCAGCATAGGTGTTATGACTCCTAAAGGAACTTAGTGCACAAACTGTGATGTCCCATTTCAAGTCTACGTCCCTGGGTTGACAATCTAAATGCATTTCATGATGGGGATAGGTAATCCATATCATAGATATATTACCCTTAAGAGAGACAATGTCATGATTATCTCTACCTATTATGAGACTGTTCAAAGACAATATCCATAGACAACACCTAGTCCAAGCCAAGAAGGTCACAGCTCCTATGAGGCCATGGAAGGGACAAATGCAAAGAGATATCATGCAAGAAGTTAAAAAGTAACCCTTGTGAGGGATAATACACTGTTCAACTTCTAAGGTGAGAGCAACCATGGAAAACCCAATGTCAAACAATGAAAGAGGTTGTGATCAAGGACATAGATCCTTAATGGAAACTAAAATTTTCATGTATGATTGGATATCACATAATAGATAGCTACTACTTAACCGAGGAAAAAGGTGAATCCTGGAAAGATAGAAAAGAAGGAGATGGCATCCTTCTCCCCCAAGTGTAGGAACAAAGATGGAAGGGGACCTATTATATTGCTCACAACACTATACAAGACAACGAGCCCCCAAGGATTAGGCTAACATTGTTTACATAATGTGGAGCTCTATAATAGGAACATAAATGTTATTTAGAGAAAACATGATTGAAATACAACTCATTGCCACATGATATATAAATAACCTTACTATCAATGAACTACCTAATCTTATAATGTAAAGCTTGACATTCATTAGTAGAGTGATCATGAAATCTATGATATAAACAAAAAGGAAGAGTCTTCAAGTGTGGACTACATTTCTTTTTTCATTTAGGTCTAGCAATTATCTTAGCACGAAGGAGTTTAGGCAAACAAACTTCTTGGTCAAATTGCTTCATAGTTTCATCATGTTTTGAAGTGTTGTTTGGGATGTTGTTAACATTGATTTTTTGTTGAGGATTAAATCCCAATCCATAAGAATACTCATGCCCCCCAATATGTAAGGGCATTTTAATTCCTTATTTATGCTTACCACATCCTTAACCATTGAATCCTTGTTTAACTAGGAAATGATAACCATGACCATAACTAGAAGCCATATCAGAAGGAGTCAATGGAACTTCAGTAGTCACTATGTCATCATTAGTAGGTTTGATAGATTCATTATTGTTAGAAGCAGTGACAAAGTTATTACTAAGGGTGTTAGAAGTAGAAGTAAAAAAATGTTGTTCAAACTCTCTTTGTTGCTTCATAAAATCAAGATCATTAACTGTATACTCTCCAAGAAAGGTAGGAGTAAAATCCAAGGTTCCCCAATCATTGCCAAGAATAGCATTAGAGGTAGAAGGATTACTATTAGAAGTAGGAGTAGTGTGGGTTTGAATATTCAAACAAGGATTCTGTACATCATCTGCATGAAGTGTATACATCTTGTTGTTATGTATAAACTTAACTTTACGGTGAAGGGTGGAAGGAATAGCATGCATCTCATGCAACCAAGGTCTACCCAAAAGAAGGTTATAATTGAGAGGTCTAGGCATAACATGAATAGGGGTATTTAGGATGACCAGACCTACTTTGATAGGTAAGGTAATGATGCCTAAGGTGTTCTTAGTAATGTTATCAAAGCCATGTATAGGGACATTGTCAGGTTGAATAGCTGAAAGATCAATGTTAATCGCTTTGAGCATGTCCATGCTACAAACATTAAGTGTTGATCCATTATCAATCAAGGTCCTACGAATGATAATTTTATTGATAGAAACAACAACCATAAGAGCATCATAATGATTTTGAACTTCTTTATAAGGTAAATCCTTTTGAGTAAATACAATACCAAGAAGACCCAGGGTAGCATGCATGCATTGTAAAAGTTATTAATGTTCTCTTGATTAGGAGGTGGAGTGGGAAGAGTTGATAGAGCTTTTTGCAAGGCTTTATAGTAGGTAGGTGAAGTTTGAAGAAACTCCCATAAAGAAATCTTGGCACGAGTATTTTTCAATTAGTTTAACAAATTATACTCCTTGCTAGGAAGATGGGGTGGAGGAGGAAGAATAGGTTGAGAAGGTGGTAAAGAAGTAGAAACCACTGGATTAGGTTGAGGGTTATTCCTTGTAAGATAAGTGTGAACTATCAAATCTTGATCATTGAAAGACTCCATAGACTCCATAGGTTTACCTTTGATGGTAATGCAAGGACAACCTTTGACAGTCAACAAGGGTTTCAGAAAAATCATATTAGTTGTCTCAACACTACAAATAGATTCATAAGAAGGAAGAAAAGAAGACATCCTAAGAGGAGATGAGGTAGGAGCTTGATTCTCCATAAGATCATCTTTAAGAGGAAGAGCATTAAGGGAATTCATATCATTCTCTGCTAATGCCTCATCACTAGAAGGAATCCCAAATGGAGGTAAAGGATCTATAATGTTGTCTTCTTTCGCTAAAATGTCTGCATAAGGTGAGTGTGTTTTAAAAAAAGAGTTATCATCATGTATGAATATGTCATCCATTAATAAATCACCCTCTTGTATCAAAGATTCTTCATGAGGAGGGGAGAAATCAATGTCTTTATCCAAGGGATCATCCAAAAAAGTAGATTCATTCACAATGGTTTCATGAGGAAGAGAGTAATCAACATCCAAATCCAAAGGTTCATCTCAAATAGGAGGATTATCATCCCAATCAATAAAGCACATTGTAGGATCATCAAAACTCACTAAATCTTGATCCCTAAAGGGGAAGGAAGGTAAATTATACTCTAAAATAGGATCATAGAAAAGATATATATTAGGAGAAGAATTAACATCAGTCCCTTACTCATCTTTGTAAAGGTCAATTGAAGAGGTTGTGGAGGAGGGTGAAATAGGAATAGGATCAATGGAGATCTCATTCAAACAATTTTCATCCTCACTTCCATGTACCTCATTAAGGGATCTATCATCTTTTTTAAGAAAGACATCATCAAAGTATTAAAAACAAAAATCATACATGTTGAACACAAAGTAATACTACAAGCATGAAAAATGTAAATATTTTTGTATTTTGAAAGAAATTTTGCAATTTTTTTGTATTTTTGAAATATAAATGCAATAACATAAAATCTAATGTTAAACAAAGGATCTACCACCAAAAAGAAAGAGTTGTCTATCGCGGGTTCACCAAAATGTAATAGATAAAATATGGATGAGGTCCTAGAATAATGGTTTGCACATAAAAGAGACCCCAAAGCCAATATTTTACACATACATTTGAATTGTAAGGGGATGGAATGTAAATCTAAAAAATGCTTGAAATCAAATAAAATAAGATACATACCTCATGATGAAATTAATCTAGAAATACCTATTTTTTGGTGCTTATGTACAATTTTGGGCAATTCTACAACCTATTCCAGACTGGAAATGTCGAGACAGAGAAAACCCATAAAACTTTTGTCTTTTTGGAAGAAGGTAGTCTTTGACCCAGATAAAAGGTCAAAGACTACCTCAGGATTTTGAAGGTCGACTTTGACTTTGTTCATGGATCTTGAAAGTTCGGTGAAAAGGGTATCCAGATATGTACTTTAATTCATCATCCCACACCTATACCTACAAGAAAAATGGTTTTGTTTGTTGGGGGAGGGGTTTGCCTTAGTCAAACCCTAGTTTGGATTCAACCTTAATAATGGAATTGGAATAGAGAATGCTAGCAAGTAGTAGAAGTAGATCTAACAATGAAACTATGATATTCAATAGACATGCAATTATATTTCAAATGTAAACAAGTATGTTAATATGAAATCTTGGAATCAACACTAAAAAATATAAATCTAAATCTCCACGATTGTATGCTTGGAATCCACCTTGACAGAATAATGAATGGATCTTGAAGATGAAAAAAGGATCTTGAAGGAAGATCACACCACCATGATGGCTAGATCTAGGATTTTGAATGATGAATCTTGAGTGGTTGAACCAAATCCCTTAAAAGACTTGAATGCTTCCTTTAAAATTCTTGATGCAATGCTTGCTTGATCTTTCTTGAGAGCTTGAGAGATGAGATGAGATATGAAAACTTGATGGAGAAAATGAGAGAGGAAGGCTTCCTTTTATAGTGATCTAGGGAATAATCCTCTAGAGGGGTCACCTTGGGGAATTAAATTCCAATTAGGCCTCAACCCTTTAGGAATGGACCTAAATTAAATATAATTTAAGAGTTTACAATTTCAAAGACCGAAACAGCCGACCCGAAAGTGGAAAAATAATTCTTTCTGAAACCTCACATCTGGAGATCACGAGACCTTGAAACTTCAACCCGGGGTCAAGGAACAGCTTGACCCTAACCTAGGTTAGGGAAGAGGTCATCCTTGAACCTCAAGGTCTTCCTTGACCTTGAGATCATAGATCTCAGGGTCTCAGTCCAGAATGCTAGGAAAATGTAGAGAGAAAGTGGAAAAAGGGGCAGAATCAGGGTAGAGTGCCAGGAAGAGGCACAAAATCCTATGATGAACATGATAAAGGCCAAGAGGACCTATTTTTAATTCCTACCTATAAAATAGAGCCATATAAGAGGGAAATTAAGGAGAATCCTCGGGATCCTAACCCTAATTTCACCTAGAATGAAGGAATCAAGTGTAGAAAAGAAGTGGAAAATGGGGAAAGAGCCAGATCCAAGAAAAGACCAATTAAAGGAATTTGAAATGACCCCAAACCACTTACTTAGATGGATAAATACTCTTAACATGGAAGTGCTTCCATTTTAAGATGATACAGGAGCTATTCACCTTGCTTATGTTGAAGTCCTTGTAGAGGATTTGAATCCTTGAATCCATAAGTAGGGATGCTCCAATGAATGTAGAATGAATATAGGATGTCTCAAATCAATGGTATTTGATCTTCAACACCAATATTGAATGGATCTTTGCATGTGAAGAGGCTTGGATGAATATGGATGGAGAAATATTCAAGGGGGCTCCAAAGAGATTAAATCCTTCAATGACTAATAATGGATCTCCTTGATGAATGCTTGAATTCTTGAATGCTAGGCTTGAGGATGAATGAATGCTTGAGGATGAATGAATTCTTTCTTTATTTAATTCTTCTTCTTTCTTACTTTCACTTGAGAGCTTGATATATTATGAGATGAGATATGAAAACTTGATATGAATTGATGGTGAAAATGAGAGAGGAAGGCCTCCTTTTATAGTGATCTAGGGCACAAACCTCTAGAGAAGGCTGACATTGGGGAATTAAATTCCAATTAACCTTAACCCCTATAAATAGACCCAAATAAAATGCAATTTAAGGATTTACCATTCTGAAACCTGAAATGGCCGACCCAGAAGCGGGAAAAAAAATATTTCCTAAACCTGACACCCAAAAATCATGGGACCTTGAAATTTGAACCTTGGGTCAAGGATGAGGTAGACCCCACCCTAGGTCAGGGTTGAGGTCATCCTTGACCTAGATCAGGGTCAAGGTCATCTTCGACCCTCAAGGTCATCGTTGACCTTGAGGTCAAAAACCTCAGGACCTTAATCCAGAGTGCTAGGATATGCAAAAATAAAGCAAAAATAGGTGGAGAGAGAATCAGAATGGGGGGAGAAAGCCATATTCATGAAAAGACCTAATCAAGGTGCTTGACATGACCCCAGACCACTCACTCAAAGGGCTAAATTCTCTTAACATGGAAGTGCTTCCATTTTAAGATGATACATTAAGCCCCCACTTTAGCAAGAGTATGGACTCGATGCAAACTCTTGCTAAAGGAGATCAAAATGAAAAGATAATCTTATCATAATCAAAGGGAAAAAGAAAACCTCAAGCCCCTAGGGAATCAAGTCTTTTTCAACTCTAAGATCACAATAAGAGAGACATCTCTAGAGAGAGAGAGAGAGTGTGATTATCTCATCCAATGAGAACTTATGTCCCATTGTGAATCACACAAGGAAATGACACAACTGGAAAGATGAAATAGAACCACCTAGTGAATGTGGCTACTCACTAGTCAACCCATCAAGGATTCACCCTTAGGAATATTCTATTCCATAAGAATACAACCAAAAGAAAAAGAGATCCATTCTTAAGGACACCTCCAACCTTAAGAGATAAAAAGTATATATGAAACTGGAGGGATCAAGAGATCCTAAAATATAAATCTATGCTTTAAGGATTAATTACTAATCCAAAAAGGAAGAAAAGGCATTTTGAAAAATAATACATGTGTATCGAAAAGTGCATGTGTGCAATAAGTGAGCAGAGCATATGCCCCCATGTTAAAGTCATTGCTATCACTTTAATAAGAGCAATGGCTTTAACAGAAACATAAATAACTCCACTGATTATGTTTCCACTATGAGATGCCCCCAAATGAAGACAAATCAAGGGAAATACCACATAAACATACAAAGAGCACAAAAGGGATCTACCTGCCATGGGGTTAGTATGATCATAAGATAATACATATATGATATTATTGCAAATGAATTGACATCATTCCCCAAAGAAAGTAGAACTACAATCACAAAGGAGGAAAAATCACATAAGATATACAAAGAAGAATCTTTTCAAACCATGACATGGAGACCAAAAAGAATCAGTGCTACCACATCTCGAATCCAAGCAGATTACACAAGGAAACATTTACAAACAATAGCACATTTACAACATAACATGAAAAAACATATAAAAGAATAGAGATACATATAGAGGAATTGTACAACAAGTTCAATTACTTTATCATCTTGCACCAACTGAGTAAACAAGGGTCATATAAATGAATCTAACAACATTTAACAAACAAATTATGGGAGAAGCACAGTACAATAGGAAAACACACAATAAAGCTACCACAAAGGACAAGCTGATCAAGTGTGTTGCCTACTCTCCCCATCTCATTTTATATCATTTAGGGAAGGTGGGTAACTCATAAGAGGGACTATATCCAACATAGTAGGAATGATAGCTAGTTCCAAACAAGAATCCTCTTGAGAATCATCATGTTCGACACTAGGTGTAAGAGTTACTTGTGATGAAATCATATTAGGTAAATCAATGTCAATGTCAATAGTCTCATATTCATCAATAAATTTATCAAGAGTATCTTCTTCATCCAGATTAATCAAAATAGGATCTGAGATATGAATAGAATCATCATAATCATGCATCTAAACATCATTATTAGTAACAACTTCTTCTAACGCATCATGCATAGGTTTATCCGAAGAAGGTAGAGATCCTTGAAGAACAAAATTACAAGCTTTAGCTTGAGCACGAAGCTTCTTACAACATTCATTAGAAGATTGATTACATTTTTCTTTACTTGAAATAGGTTGAGAACTAGGAGGAACAATCACAGGATCCTTCACAAGTTCTTTAGGAAAATCAATAGGATTATCAACAATAGTAGGAACTTGATTAACAGAACTAGAAGCCATAGTTAAAGGAGGTATAGAAGGTGTAGGAAAAAGACCATGATTAAGATCCATAGGAGGTACACTTCATTTGAGAATCTTACAATGCTTATAGGCTTGATATGAACGGAAAAGATTGTCAGGTCGAGGAGGACATGAATTAGGTAATGAAGGCCAAAAGAAATCAAGAGCAACACAATCTATGGGCCTAGAAGGTTGATATTAACTATGATTAACTATCTTCACTTCTTCATCATGAACAAATTTAAGACATTTATGGATAGATGAAGCAACAACATGCATGGAATTCAACCATGACAAACCAAGCTTAACTTGAAATTGATCAGAAGTAGGAACAACAAAAAAGGTAATGTTCACAATTTTTCCACAAAGTTCAACTGACAAGTTAATAGAACCAAATGATGGATAAAGAAAACCATTACAAGTTTGAATCCACACATCTGTTGTATCATAAGAATCACATTGCAAGTTTTTCATAAAAAGATTTTCTTCAGTAATAACATTGACTAAGGATGTAGGATCAACAAGACAACCATGAGTAGGTTTCTTAGAAATCCATCAGGAGCTTTAATAGTCTTAGAATCATCAAAGGTAATCAAAAGTTACCAAGGTCTTTTATTCTTACATTGTTGTCGAGGTTTAGGTTGAATTTTCAATTTCGGCTTAGGTTTTGGTTGAGGTTGAGATTGAACTTGAGATTGAAACTAAGGTTGAGGTGGAGATACATTTTGACCAACATGCTCCACTTGATTAACAATGTGATTGAGATCATTCATCTCTGAATCATACACAATTTCCATAGAAGATGACTGAGCAATGGTATTAGTATCATGCGTAGGTAAAGGATTCATATAGATTTGAAGGTTTTGATTAGGAGGAGAGACAGATTTGTTCCCACTACCATCAAGATTATCAACAGATAAGGCATTAGAATCAATTAAGTCTTGAACCTTATTTTTTAAAGAATAACATTTCTCAGTATCATGACCATTTTGACAATGATATTGACAAAAAGCTTTAGGATCAAAAGATTTAGATGCAATCGTAGCAAGTAAAAGAGGTCGAATAGGAGGTAAAGTAATCATATTACCAGTTAACAACCTATTCATAACAGAATGTAAAGTTTCAAAAAGAGGAGTAAACGTACAATTTAATCAAAAAGCAGTGGATGCAGAAGTGGCATTGTGAGATGCAACAACAACTTGATCAACAACTGCATTCGCTTGTTTGTTTATGTTGACATAGTTGTTGAATTTTTTAAATTTATTTGGATTAGGAGTAGCATCACTTTTATCAACTAGAACAAGAGCCATTGGAGTCTTGCTCTCAAATTGACTCACTTGAAATTTGATAATGATGAAGCATTGTACAAATTTGTTGAAAATAGGTAAATTCAGGAAGAAGAATCTTATCTCTAATATCCTTTTGCAAATTTGAAATAAACATATGTTGAATATCAATATCAGGAACATGATAGGAAATCTAAGCATACAAATACTTAAATCTACCAATAAATTCAGTCAATTTTTCCTTAGCACTTTGTGTACAATGCATCAAATCAGTCAAAGACACTTGCAGGCCAATGTTGTTTTGAAATTGTTGATTAAAGGCATTAGCAAGTTTTGGAAATGAATCAATAAAATAAGGAGGCAAGGAACAATACCATTGTAAGGCCTTGTCACAAAAAGTTCTAGCAAACAATTTGGCTAAAATCCTATGGTCATGAGCATAATCACTACAAAAGATTTGAAATATTTTAACATGATGAACGAGATCTCCTTTTCCATTGTAATTCTCTAGAGGAGGTATATCAACTTACTGAGGATCAAGAGTACGAATGATATCTAGGGACAAAGGACTTCCCATGTCACATGTAGGAATACTAAACTTGTTTTGAGTTAAGGAAGCAAGTTGTTATTATAAGGATGACACAATTTGAGCCAAAATGATTATTGTTGAATCATTAGAGGAAATAGGAGGAATAGAAGTATTAGAAACACTAGGTAAAGTGTAAGAAGCTGCAGGAATAGAAGATACAACTGGAGGAACACTAGGAACTACAGTTGGAAGCGGATTGGAATAAGTAAAAGGAACATTATGATATGAAGGTTGTGATATAGGAAGGGACACAGGAGGAACACTCATAGGAATAGAGGGAACCACCACAGTCACCAAAGGAGTATAGGTAGGAACACTAGGTAAAGGACTAGAAGAAGGTTTGACACTAGTGATAGGAGGAATCAACCCTAAGTCTTGAGCTTCTTGAGATAAAGGTTTAACATCTGAATGCATGAGATGAGTAATACCACGTAAGATGTTAATAGCTTGATCACTATCATGAAGAACTTTCTTAAGAGCCTCTATAGCTTGAATAGAATCTTGATTATGTTTTTCTTGAATAAGCCAATTACCCATTTTATCAAGTTCAATTGAGAGTTTCTGGACTTGTTCAGGAGGAACTCTTAAAGCATCATCCTCATCATGAGATGAATGAGAAGAGTTTTTCTCCATAATAGGATTAGAATCATGAAGAATCAAATTATCATCTGGGATCCTAAGGAAAGGAGAGGAAGATTCAGGATCAAAGGCACCCATGAGTCTACGACTTCTTCCAATCAGAATGTTATAAGTAGGACTAGTAGTAGTAAAGCTCATAAACTAATGCAATGAAAATGAACTAAACTAAGAACACATAAAGCATGAATATTTTTGTATTTTGAAAGAAATTTTGCAATTTTTTTATATTTATGAATTAGAAAAGCAACAAATCTAATTAGCATGCAATATTTAACATAAAAGAGAAATCTAATACCAAAAATATAATATAAAGGGATATCTAACACCAAAAAGAAAGAGAGTAAGCTAGTCATATTCACCAAAATGAATAGAATTGAAATGGAATCACCTCATTGAATGGGGGAATATGAGATCTACTTCTAAATCTAAATTCCCAAAGGAGAGATCCAAATTGATCAACCAAAAGGTCACTGCACAAAAGAATCAATCTATGGAGAATATGAATGAAGAAGAAAACCTTATATTATCATATGAAGAGTATATGCTTGAAATCTAAAATAAATGAAAGGAAAATGCTAACCTCAAAATAGGGCAGATCTGGAAAATGCTAATTTCTGGTGTCTGTGTACAGTTTCGGGCAATTCTGTAACATGTTTCGGATTGGAAATGTCGAGACGGAGAAAACTCAGAAAAATTTTATCTTTCTGGTAGTAGGTAGTCTTTGACCCCGATAAAGGTCAAAGACTACTTCAAGATTTTGAAGGTCATCTTTGACTTTGTTCGTGGATCTTGGAAGTTCTCCGAAAAGGGTATCAAAATCCAAGCTCCGATCTGCAGTCCTGCACCTGTACCTACAAGAAAAAGAGGGTTTTTGTTATTTGGAAGGGGGGTTTGCCTTGGTCAAACCCCAATTTAGAAATTAACCTTGAAATTGAATTGAAATTGTAATGTGCATAAACAAAGTAAATGGAACTATTCACCTTGCTTAAGTTGAAGTCCTTGTAGAGGATTCAAATCCTTGAATCCACAAGTAGGGATGCTCTAATGAATGTAGAATGAATATAGGATGTCTCAAATCAATGAAATTTGATCTTCAACACCAATCTTGAATGGATCTTTGCATGTGAAGAGCCTTGGATGAATATGGATGGAGAAAGCTTCAAGGGGGCTCCAAAGAGATTAAATCTTTCAATGGCTAACAATAGATCTCCTTGATGAATGCTTGAATGTTTGAATGCTAGGCTTGAGGATGAATGAATGCTTTCTTGCTTTCCTTCTCCTTCTTTCTTACTTGCACTTGAGAGCTTGATAGATTATGAGATGAGATATGAAAACTTGATATGAATTGATGGTGAAAATGAGAGAGGAAGGCCTCCTTTTATAGTGATCTAGGGCACAAACATCTAGAGAAGGCTGACATTGAGGAATTAAATCCCAATTAACCTTAACCCCTAGAAATAGACCCAAATTAAATGAAATTTAAGGATTTATCATTTTGAAACCCGAAATGGCCGACCCAGAAGTGGGAAAAGAAATATTTCTGAAACCCGACACCTGAAAATCATGGGACCTTGAAATTTGAACCCTGGGTCAAGGATGAGGTAGACCCCACCCTAGGTCAAGGTTGAGGTTGTCCCTGACCTAAGTTAGGGTTGAGGTCATCTTTGACCCTCAAGGTCATCTTTGACCTTGAGGTCAAAAACCTCAAGAACTTAATCCAGAGTGCTAGGAAATGTAGAAATAAAGTGAAAACAGGTGGAGAGAGAAGTGGAATGGGGGAGCAAGCCAAATTCATGCAAAGACCCAATCAAGGTGCTTGACATGACCCCAAACCACTCACTTAGAGGGCTAAATGCTCGTAACATGGAAGTGCTTCAATTTTAAGATGATACATTACTGATGTCCCTTTTTGATGTCCCTATTTTATTACTGATTTCCTTATTTGATCTAATAGCATCAATATAACAAATAGAGCACTGACCAATAAAATAGGGACATGAGGTGCTCAAACAGTGAGCTCATAAAGCAATATATTTAGTCTTAATAAAATCCTATAAAATAACATATATTGTGTGAAGTGTTTGATCTCTCTTTATTTGTTTTGGTGTTGATATTCAGTATGTGGTACTCCCTGTTTATGATCATTTCATGAGGAAATACCTTGATGGCTCACGGGCTACAAGCTAGGGCATCATACATTATCCATGAGCTCATTGTTTAATACTGGCATTGTTTACATCTTTTCATTTGGAATGATTGATGACCCGCGAGCTTTGAGAGCTAGGGCATCATTTCTATTACCTTCAAGGCATTATGTGAAGTGTTTGATCTCTCTTTATTTGTTTTGTTGTTGATATTCACTATGCGGTACTCCCCGTTTATGATCATTTCATGAGGAAATGTCTTGATGGCTTGTGGGCTGCAAGCTAGGGCATCATGCATTGTTTATGAGCTCACTGTTTGAGCACCTCATGTACCTATTTGATTGGCTGACAATCAAACAATGAGCTCATAAAAAATGCATGATGCCTAAGCTCAAATTCAAAATAGTAAGTGTATTATTTTATTAAGACTAAATATATTGTTTTATTAAGATTTTATTAAGAAAAAGTATTTTGGGTTAGTTTTATGTTGTTTTATAAGATTTTATTAAGACTAAATATATGATGTAAACTCATAATTATACTTGATATATATATACTTCAAAGGAGGATATAAGGATTGAACATAAGTCTAAGTCCCCAAACCTATTATTCTACGTGTATAAAACAATATATGGTGCACAACAGCAGCAAGCATGCAATGACAACAATAACATTGCATGATGTCCGAGCTCAAATTCAAAACAATAAGTGTATTAATGTATGATCTAATAGCAACAACCTCATTGATCATTACCTTTCACTCCATCATTATAGAAGAGATAACTACCTACAACTAGGGCATCATGCATTGTTTATGAGCTCATTGTTTGAGAACCTCATGTCCCTATTTGATTGGCCGGTGCTCAAATAATGAGCTCATAAATAATGCATGATGCCCTACCTTGCAGCCCATAAGCCATCAAGACATTTCCTCATGAAATGATCATAAGCGGGGAGTACCACATAGTGAATATCAACAAAAAAATAAATAAAGAGAGATCAAACACTTCACACAATATATGTTATTTTATAAGATTTTATTAAGACTAAATATATTGTTTTATGAGCTCACTATTTGAGCACCTCATGTCCCTATTTGATTGGTTGGTGCTCTGTTTGTTATATTGATGCTATTATATCAAATAGGGACATCAATAATAAAATAATGCACTTACTATTTTGAATTTGAGCTCATAAAGATTAAGATATCCTACTATTTTGAATTTCTATGTGCTTTGAGCCAATGAAATTTTTATCATCATGATGAAGTAATAATGCATTAAATATCTTACTTATGTCCCTATTTGATTGGAGGGTGCTCTATTTGTTATATTGCTGCTATCAAAATAGAATGGTAGTGGTGATTCAATGCATCTACAGCCTCAAAAACATGGTAGCATCGACTCAATAATAGAAAATACATTACAAATGCCAAGCTCACAGTCTGAATGAAATAAATAGTGTATAAAACAATATATGGTGCACAACAGTAGAAAGCATGCAATGAAAATAATAACATTGCATGATGTCCGAGCTCAAATTCAAAACAGTAAGTGTATTAATGTATGATCTAATAGAAACAACCTCATTGATCATTACCTTTCACTCCTCCATCATTATAGAAGAGATAACTATCTACAACTAGGGCATCATGCATTGTTTATGATCTCACTACTTGAGCACCTCATGTCCCTATTTGATTGGTCGGTGCTCAAATAGTGAGCTCATAAATAATGCATGACGCCCTAGCTTGTAGCCCGCAAGACATCAAGATATTTTCTCATGAAATGATCATAAATGGGGAGTACCACATAGTGAATATCAACAACAAAATAAATGAAAAGAGATCAAACACTTCACACAATATATGTTATTTTATAAGATTTTATTAAGACTAAATATATTGTTTTATGAGCTCATTGTTTGAGCACCTCATGTCCCTATTTGATTGGTCGGTGCTCTGTTTGTTATATTGATGCTATTAGATCAAATAGGGACATCAGTAATAAAATAATACACTTACTGTTTTGAATTTGAGCTCATAAAGATTAAGATATCCTACTGTTTTGAATTTCTATGTGCTTTGAGCCAATGAAATTTTTGTAATTTTATAATTTTGAAAAAGAAAGTGTCATTTGTAATTTTTTTGAATTTGAAGAGTTGTCGCGAAGAGGACACTGCACTTTTGGGTGGCGCGAAGAGGGCATTCAAGTTTGGCATGCGCGAAGAGGCTGACACAGGGAGTACCACATAGTGAATATCAACAACAAAACAAATAAAGAGAGATCAAACACTTCACACAATATATGTCATTTTATAATTTTTTATTAAGACTAAATATATTATTTTATGAGCTCACTATTTGAGCACCTCATGTCCCTATTTGATTAGTCGGTGCTCTATTTGTTATATTGATGCTTTTAGATCAAATAGGGACATCAATAATAAAATAATACACTTACTATTTTGAATTTGAGCTCATAAAGATTAAGATATCCTACTGTTTTGAATTTCTATGTGCTTTGAGCCAGTGAAATTTTTATCATCATGATGAAGTAATAATACATTAAATGTCTTACTGATGTCCCTATTTGATTGGACGTTGCTCTGTTTGTTATATTGCTGCTATCAAAATAGAATGGCAGTGGTGATTCAATGCATCTACAGCCTCAACAACATGGTAGCATTGATCCAATAACAAAAAATACACTACAAATGCCAAGCTCACGGTCTGAATGAAATAAACAGTATATAAAACAATATATGGTGCACAACAACAACAAGCATGCAATGAAAGCAATAACATTGCATGATGCCTGAGCTCAAATTCAAAATAGTAAGTGTATTCATGTATGATCTAATAGCAAAAACCTCAATGATCTTTACCTTTCACTCCTCCATCATTATAGAAGAGATAACTACCTACAACTACTTTATAATGCATTGTTTATGAGCTCATTGTTTGAGCACCTCATGTCCCTATTTGATTGGTCGATGCTCAAATAGTGAGCTCATAAATAATGTTGCATAATGCCCTGGCTTGCAGCTCGCAAGCCATCAAGACATTTCCTCATGAAATGATCATAAAAAGAGAGTACCATATAGTGAATATCGAAACAACAAAACAAATAAAGAGAGATCAAACACTTCACACAATATATGTTGTGTTATAAGATTTTATTAAGACTAAATATATTGTTTTATGAGCTCATTGTTTTAGCACCTCATGTCCCTATTTGATTGGTCAGTGCTTTGTTTGTTATATTGATGCTATTAGATCAAATAGGGACATAGAATTCGATATCAACTTATCATATATCCATTCCAAATGATATAAATCCATTTGAATAAACATACATGTAAACCATTTGACAAAATGTCCATATGAAATCTAGAGCAATACATTAATTTTATAGCGAATTCATGATTTATAATGCCCCTTGATTTATAGTGAATTAATTTTATAGTGAATTCATAATTTATAATTCAGTTGTAGTAGCTCAATGTGTTTGAACTCAAGAATACCCCTTTCTTGGTTTCCTACAAAGCCTTTGGTGAAATCTGTTACAAAATGAGAAGCTATGAGAAGGTGACATGAAGCTAATGAAATGAGGCATCTCCAATTTATTTTGCAGATATACACATTAAGGATCATGTCAGATAATACAAGGGAATTCGATCAAAATAGGGAGACAATCACTAGATTGTTGTTTAACTTTCAAAGAGAAGGTGATGACAAATGTTATTGTCCATCCAATAGTTGTAACGGCTTAAAGACAAGAAGAATCAAAATCAAAACAACAAAGAGACATTGTAGGGAGAATGGTCACATTGAAGGGGGGTTTGATTATAATCCAGTCGTAAGTTGTTTGTTATATTATTTTCACAATTAATATACATATGAACCATGGAAGGAGGTTTGATTATCACATTGAAGGGGGGTTTGATTATCATCATTTTTATATAGGTTGATCTCCCTAATGTGAATATAGAGGAACATGGAGGTGTGAGTATTGAAGTTGAAGATCATGATCCCATGGAAGATGATGATCATGCACCAGAAAATACATTTGAAGATGATGGTATGAATGCATTAATTATTGACACATTTGATACTGGTGCTGCTGGTGCTGCTGATGATGATGATTATGATGAGGATGACATTGACGATGTCCATGATAGACCTCTACTTGAGAAGGCAGACACAACCCTTTACAAAGGCTCCCAATCTACTTTTCTCTCTGCTTTATTGTTGTTGGTAAATTTGAAGGTTATAAATGGTTTATCCAACATAACAATGTCATGTATGCTAAAGTTTGTCATATATGTCATTATAGTCTATAAAAGGTGAAACATGTACCATCAAGATTGTTTATAGTAATGACTTATATTCTTTGTTGCAGATTGATAGGTGACTTTCTATTACCACCATCAAATGTTCTCCCTCGCTCGTACAAAGAATTATGTGCCATTATGAAACATATTGGAATGGAGTATCAAACAATCGATGCTTGTCTCGAAGATCATATTATTTATTATAAAGAACATGAAAAATGCAACAGAATGCCTTGAATGCCATACGAGCAGATATCGAGATGATCAAATGACAAAAAAGGTGTCTCACAAGGTTCTTCGTCACATCCCCATTATTCCACATCTGAAATGATTATTCAGGTGCAATAGCTTGGCACAATTTATGGATTACCATGCACGCGGAAGGAGTTGAGATGACATTATTTGAATGCCCGCGGATGATTCATCATTTATGGAAATAGAGGAAAAGTGGCCATACTTTAAAGAGGAACCTCAAAATCTCAGGCTTTCTCTAGCATCAGACGGTGTCAATCTGCATGGAGAGATGAGATCCATTTACTCGGTGTGGCCTATTTTTGTTATAAACAATAACCTTCTTCCATGTATGTCAATAAAGAGGGAGCACATTATGTTGGAAATGATTATTCTAGGTATCTTATTATTTTATAGTTATCTACATGTAAGTATAAGTCTTGGAGTGAAATGGCCACAATAATTATCTGATGTTGTTAATTCAACTAGGTAAGTACCAAGTGAAAGATATGAATGTATATATTGCACCTCTTATCGATGAGTTGTTGGTGTTATGGAATGGTTTCACTATGTATGACATCTCCTGACCAATTGGACAAAGATAATTTCAATTCCATGCAATACTTGTATGGACAATTCATGATGCTTCAGGATTGACACATTTCTGTGGTATGTTATGGTGAATTCTAGTTGTACACAATAATTCAAATTCTAAAAATATACATATTTAATCCAATTGTATCATTATCTTGTAGGTCTTCAAACAAATACAAAATTTGCATGTCCAATGTGTGGTCCAAGGATGAAATCCCGTCATTCCAAAAGTTTAAGAAAATAGGTGTTTGATGAGTATAAGTAGTTACTCTCCAGAAATCATAATATCAAAGTGCAGAAAGACATATTTTCAATGAGAAAGAAGAGACTACATCAAACCCCCAAAGAATGACACCTCACCTATGGAAGTTGGAATATAATAGAATTCAAGGTAATATCATTCCACGTAATGGTCGATGTTTGAAAATTATATATTTTGATTTTGTTTTGTTGGCTAATTATGTAGTTGATTATCTTGAAGGTCGTGAAGGCATCACTGACCAGCTTCCAAAGGGACTAAAATGTTAACCTAGAGAATTTAGTAGGCTGCCCTACTATGAGCATCTACAAATTGTGCATTTGTTTGATACTATGCATATTGGAAAGAATATAACAGAGACACCGTGAAAAATATTGGACGGAAGGCGTGACAGAAAAACTTGGCAAAATTTGTAGTGACATTCATGATTCCAATCATGCAATGAAAAATATCATTGAATCAAATAACAATGGAGACCGAATTAATGCAAGTGCTCTTCCTTGGTTATTAACAGAGAAACAAAGTAATGCCATAAAAGAAGTGATCGAAAAAATTTGATTTTCTACAGGATTTGCTACAGATATAAGCAATCTCATATCAAAGAAAAATAATTTTGGGTCAAGGATGAAAACACATGATTGACATACCTTCATCAAGGTAAGTCATAGTCCAAGAACACTACCTCCAAATTTTTTCAATGCACAATAACACTCCCTCATACACCAAGTTGAGAAGATTGAATTGTGTGGACCTGTACATGCTAGGTCACTGTGGATAGTTGAGAGACACTTGAAATTTTTGAAAGGTTTGGTATGAAAAAGAGCACATCCTGAGGGCTCTATGGTTGAGGGATGTATGGTATACCAGATGATGGTGTATGTTACTCAATATCTTCCTAATCTTGCAATGAAGACCCACATAGATTACATTTGGGATCTCGACTTAATTAAAATTTTTGAAGGGGAGTACTTGGTGGGCAATAGTAGATTTAGGAAATTGAAAGGTAATAAATTATGAGATTTTATTGTAGTTAATTAATTCTTAATCTTCAAAATAAATCTTTTGTAAGTCATCTATTTACTTTTGTACAGTTGCTAAGAGTGGGATGCAATACATTTGTTTATTGTAAACAATCAAGATTGGATGATAGTATGGATTGAACGATGTCAGCATGATGGTCATAGATTAACATGGGAATCCATGTCTTCATTGGTTATACAAGCTCATCGTAATAGAGATCCTAATGTTACACAAAAGGAAATAGATTTAACATATGGTTTAAGAGATCACCAAGTACTTGTAAATTTGTTAATTAATCAACCATATGTTTTTCAACTTGTGATGCAATAATTTATACATGTTTGAAATTATTGCAGGTGAAACACCACAAGACTATATTTTGCAATGGTTATAAATTTCACATCAAAAAGTTGGATGACATGAAGAGAACTTGTGATTCTGGGATAAGTGCAGTGTTCCAGATGACTAATATTTCATCTAGAAACAACTTACATTCTCGAGAGTCAAAAAATTGATACTATGATATTTTGGTTGATATAATTGACTGTGACTTTAATTCCTTCAAATTAGTTCTCTTTGTTGTGAAATGGTATAGACTACGACTCAATAAAAATGATCCTGATAGAACTATTATTGAACATGACAATGGATTTCCAATTATTAATACAAGGTTGTTTGAGCCACTTGGAGAAGAGCCCTATGTTCTTCCAAGCCAATGTGAGCAAATATTTTACTCAGAGGTTCCACATAAACTGGGTTGGTCATTTGCTGTTAGATATGATCCAAGAGAAAGGCCGATAAAGTATAATGCAATGGAAGAAGATACCGAGGAAGATGAAGAAGTGGAAGATGATGTAGATGATGATCACGATCGAGAGCTAGTTGAAGAAGAAGACGACGATGATGTTGCTACTGATGATGATGATGCTACTATTGATGATGATGATGATGAGGATGATGATGAGGATGATGATGATGCTGATGGTGATGGCAATGATGATAGTGGTGGTGATGATTTCATCAATGATGATGATCTTGATGATGATATGGATGAAGAAGAATATCAATGACATGAATGAAATGTACAATTATGCTAGATGTTTGGCATGTTCTAACGATTGTTTTATATGTACTACTCTTATTCACCTTGCTTTATATATCCTTCTTATATATCTTTTCTCTTTTGTTAAGAGAAATTTCATTCTAAAAGAGTGTATTTAATCTCTATATGCTTAAACAACCTCACTAGTTAAGACTATTCTCATTTGTAGTGGGTATGACAAGAATCAAATCACTTGAAAGACATCAGTATTTAGACATGCACAAATTAGTGATGTGATTAAGAAAATTACCTTTCTATATAATTTTCTTTGTTCCCTACAATGGAGTGAGCTAATTCTAAATTGCTTAGTAATTGCTTTTTATTGCATGGTTGTCTTTGGTTTGTCATTTTGTTTTGAGTGTCTAGTGATTTAAACCAAAAACTTCGACTTAGCCAAAAAATGTGCAGGTCTACATTAGTATGTTTCTTTTTATTGTAATTATAATTAGTATGAATGAACAAAATAATGACAATGCAATATTTGTGATAATGTAATATTTGTCAAAATAGCGTAGATGACTTCGGTCAATGTGCCTATGTGTCAATGTGGTGTTGGCCCATGCATGTTGAAGATGTCACGCACAACAAGTAATCCTGGGTGTCAATTTTGGGTTTGCCCAAATAGGAAAAAGGTCTAGATATGTAATTATATTTTATGTTTAAAAATAATGTGACAACTAATCATTTTATGAAGAACTAATGTACATTTGGTATTGCAGGGAAATAGTGGATGTCAATACGTTAGGTGGGTTGATCAAACCACATTTACATCTACCCCATCTACATCTATACCTGATGTAGGAAATGAGTGCAACTTGTGCAAGGCTCGAAAGGCAGCTAGTGCCGCCAAGATTGCTTCAATGGCTAAAGCAGAAATCATATTTCTGTGATGTCTACTTTGTGCACTACTTTGTTGGGACCATATGCGTAAATGTGGTTAACAGAGGGCTATTGTAGATACTGATTTTTTTTTATAGAATTTCTAGTAGATACACATAAAGAACATGCACATAAACATGACAAATGAGAAACATAAATGTAGGCATCATGGTCACAATTTTTTGGAGACACAACATAATTGAATGGTATACCCAGATGATGCAACACAACTATATATCACTCCTTTGGTTCCAAGTTTACACTGCGGTAAACAAACCCATAGATAAAGAGTAAATTTAGAGAGCGGAGGAGGGTCGTAATGACCAAAATAATACAGTGTCCCTATATTATTTCGGTCATTATCACTCTCCTCCTGTGCTCTCTAAATTTTTTTTAATCTATGGGTTTTGTTTACTGTAGTGTCGACTTGGAATTGGAGGAGTAGTGTTTGTGTTGCATTGTCTGGGTATACTACTTAATTATGTTGTGTTTCCAAAAAATTGTGACCATGATGCCTACATTTATGTTTCTCAACTATTGTGTCCCAGGACCCCTTATGACCCTTTATGACCCTTTACGATCCCTAAGAATACATCTTAGAGGTCTTAAAATGTCGTAAAGGGTCATAAGACGCTCCTAGGAGGGGTCAGATGAGTTTCTGCCTTCACGTGGTTGGCCCTGTTAAGTAGAGAATGTTAAAATATTCTTTAAATAAAGAGAAGCTCAGTAATTTAAGATCTCAATCCACATATCAGAAATATATATCGATTCATCTCAATGGCTACAAAATCAACAAATCTCTGCCAAGAACCCAGTTGCAAAGAAACACCACAGACTGCATCGTGAACCTGTTGTGAAGAGGCATCCAATGTCTCATAAGTTGCATCAAATGACCCACTTTTTGTAATCAAAGTCTCTCAGCTCAGTTCACTAAGAAGAAGACTTCTCCCAAGTCATCATGGACACCATAGTGATCTACAAATCTCCAATGTACAAGTTATGCATGTCACTCTCTTGACATCACATATAACTCATTCAAAACTATGGCAAAAATGGTAGACGATTCTAGTGATCCATCACAACCTAATCTCAACAACAATGCAAAGAGTAGCTTGATTTTGTCTTCAAGCCGATCAATGCACAGTCTACTCAAACTCCAAGTCAAGTCACTGTGACACTCCATAGGAACAAAGCACATCCCATTTGGACCAAAGAAGTTGAGAAGTTTCTCGAATTAGATCCGAATGCAATCAGGTCCGCATATATCCCACAAACACATCAGGAAGAATGCATCTCAATTTGATAGGATCCATTCCAAATCCAAGTCTCTAGACTCGACTCAATAATCCACGACCTGCTACCGAATCTACTGCAAAGTCATCTCTGAATGATCCATAACCAAATCGTGAGCAGGAACCAGATCTGCAAGAACATCGTTCTAAATCGATACCAACTCGATCGAAAAATATATATATATATTTTTTAAAAAACCAATTTTTGTCGCAACTGCGACGACCATACAACAACAATGGTTATCTATCAAAACAATCTAAAATCCAGTCATCGCATGTACAACATCGCTATTGGTAAAAAACCATAAATGAAGGATATCCATCGTAAACTTCCAATAGGTCTCCATCACATGTACATCATCATTGTCATTAAAAACTACAAATGATGGATATCTGTCATAAACTTCTGATGGATATCCGTCGCATTAATAGCATCTCCGTCGACAAACAAACTACAAATGATAGCGACCCATCAGAAGATTCTGATGGGTCACTATCATTTGTATTGTTTGCGATGGATAGGCGTCGCAATTAGGATGACCACAAATAGGTCTGATGATAGGTTCGCCTTGTTGGCATCCCCTTCTTGTGACGTCCATTGTCATCGTAATTACGACGCAAATCAAAACTGTCATTTTTTCCAACTACAAAACTGCGATGGCAGGTGGTGTCACTTTATCGACGGTATATAGTCGTAATTCCAACGGTATGCCATCAGAAAAAGGGTGAACCCACAATAGTGGGTTACACTTTTTTGCTTGAACGGACACCGAACTCTACATTTTGAAAAAAACTTTAAGATTTGAATGCATATTCTCATTAAACTGTTTTGAATCGAAAGATAAAGTAAATTAGAGTCTTTTAGGATTTTTTGTCTAGATTCTAAATATATTTTTTAATTTTATTTTTTAATTTATTTGATTTATTTTTTCTTTCTCCCACAAAAATTGGTATGTTGTTGAAAACGTCATTTTCAAAGAGTTGCATTGGTTTCATAGAAAATAACTTTTTTCCTAAAATAGATATCAATGTGATTCTTTTGAATTTAATTTTTTAACATCCATATGGAGGGCATGAAATTTTTTTGATGACATTATCATGATTATTTCATATTTTATTAACATTTGAAGTTGACTAAACTATAATTTTGACATACCTTGACTACATAGCTTATAACTTGTTGTGTATTTGTCCAATTTAATTTTTCTTTTTTTGGATAGAAAGAGCACTTCAATACCTAGGGCATAGATATTTTTTAATTTTTTTTTTCTCTCATTTACTATTTTTTCATAAGTGTCAAACATAGAGGTAGACATACGGTGAAATATCTATGTTTAGTAAAACAAAAAATACAAAGTCATAATAAACTTAATATATATTAATATTATAATCATTGGAAAGAGTTTTCTTAGTAGTACCTTACTACATAGATAAGTTCTTCAAATAGATTCATTTGATCTGCCAAAAGATAAAGTCAAAGTGATTTTTTGTCAGCATTTTAGTAAGTGCGAAGGAGACTCCATTTTAGGTATGAATGAGGAGTATAGATGTTATACCAATATTTTTTTATCTAAGAGGCTTTGAGATAACCATTTGTAATTAATTTCTTCAAATGGAACCTCTCAAGGACTAAATAATTATATTTTATTAAAAATCTATTATTTCAACAAAAATCAGCATGTCTAAAAAAGTGTAACCCACTATTGTGGGGTCACCCAAAAGGGCTCAAATGTACTAGTGAAGTCCAAAAACTTTCAACTAAACTTGATAAAATGGGTTATTGGCTTATTCAAGAAAACCATAATCAAGATTCTATTCAAGCTATCGAGGCTCTTAAGAAAGTTCTTCGTGATAGTGATCAAGGTGTTAATCTCTTATGTGGTATTACTCATCTCGTGCATTCAAATGTTAAACTTTTAGCTCAAGAAGCTCAAGATTTTGGGTTGATTCCTCTAGTTACTAGTGTCAAACCTTCTTCTTTTCCTTTATCTAGTATTCCTACCTATACTCCTTTGGTGACCGTGATAGATCCCTCTGTTCCTATGAGTGTTCCTCTTATGTCCCTTCCGACATCACAACCTTCTTACCATAATGTTTCTTTTACTTATTCAAATCCTCTTCCAATTGTGGTTCCAAGTGTTCCTCCAGTTGTGTCTTCCATTCCTATAGCTTCATACACTTTACCTAGTGTTTCTAATGTTGCTATTCCTCCTATTTCCTCTGCAACAATCATCAGTTTGGCTCAAACTGTGTCATCTCTACAACAACAACTTGCATCCTTAACTCAAAACAAGTTTAGTATTCCTACATGTGACATGGGAAGTCATTTGTCCCTAGACATCATTCATACTCCCGTTCCTCAACAAGTTGATATGCCTAGTCTTGAGAATTATAATGGTAAGGGAGACCCTGTTCATCATGTTAAAATATTTCAAATCCTTTGTAGTGATTATGCTCATGACCATAAGATTTTAGCCAAGTTGTTTGCTAGAACTTTTCATGACAAGGCCTTATAATGGTATTGTTCCTTGCCTCCTTATTCTATTGACTTATTTCCAAAACTTGCTAATGTTTTTATTCAACAATTTCAAAATAACATTGGTCCGCAAGAGTCTTTGACTGATTTGATGCATTGTAAACAAAGTGCTAAAGAAAAATTGAGTGAATTTATTGGTAGATTTAAGCATTTGCATGCTCAGATTTCCTATCTTGTTCCTGATATTGATATTCAACGTATGTTTATTTCAAATTTGCAAAAGAATATTAGAGATAAGTTTTTGCTTACTAAATTTACCTCTTTTCAACAACTTTGCATAGCGCTTCATTATTATAAATTACAAGTGAGTCAATTTGAGAGAAACACTCCAATGGCTCCTGTTCCAGTTGATAAGAGTGATGATGCTCCTAATCCAAACAATTTTTAAAAATTTAACAACTATGTCAAGATAAACAAACAAGCGAATGCAGTTGCTGATCAAGTTGATGTTGCATCCCACAATGCCACTTCTACATCCACTGCTTTTCGATTAAATTGTACGTTTACTCCTCTCTCTGAATCTTTACATTCTATTATGAATAGGTTGTTAATTGCTAATATGATTAGTTTACCTCCTATTTGACCTCTTTTACCTGCTACGATTGAATCTAAATCTTTTGATCCTAAAGTTTTTTGTCAATATCATCATCAGAATGGTCATGATACTGAGAAATATTATTCTTTAAAACATAAGGTTCAAGATTTTATCGACTCTAATGCCTTATCCATTGATAACCTTGATGGTAGCAGGAACAAATCTATCTCTCCTCCTAATCAAAATCTTCAAATCCATACGAATCCTTTACCTACACATGATACTAATACCATTGCTCAACCATCGTCTATGGATATTGTTTATGATTCAAAGATAGATGATCTTAATCACATTGTTAGTCAAGTGGAGCATGTTGTTCAATCTGTATCTCCACCTCAGCCTCAACCTCAGCTTCAATCTCAAGTTCAATCTCAACCTATACCAAAACCTAAGCCTAAACTAAAAACTCAACCTAAACCTCAACAACAACCTAAGAATAAAAGACCTTGGGAGCTTTTGATTACCTTTGATGATTCTAAGATTATTAAGACTCCTAATGGTCCCCTTTACATTTATGCTAGGATATCTTAGATACCTACTCGTGGTTGTCTTGTTGACCCTATATCCTTAGTCAATGTTAATACTGAAGAAAACCTTTTTATGAATAACTTGCAATGCGATTCTTATGATACATCTGATGTGTGGATCCAAACTTTTAATAGTTTTCTTTATCCATCATTTGGTTCTATTAATTTTCCAGTTGAACTTTGTGGTAAAATTGTGAACACTACCTTTGTTGTTGTTCTTGCTTCCCATCAATTTCAAGTTAAGCTTGGTTTGCCATGGTTAAATACCATGCACACTGTTGCTTCACCTATCCATAAGTATCTTAAATTCATTCATGATGAAGAAGTGAAGATGATTAATCATAGTTTATACCAACCTTCTAGGCCTAGGGATTGTGCTACCTTTGACTTCTTTTGGCCTTCATTACCTAATTCATGTCCTTCTCGACCTAATAATCTTTTCCACTCATATCAAGCCTATAAGCATCGTACAATTCTCAAATTAAGCATACCTCCTATGAATCTTAATCATGGTCTTTTTCCCACACCTTCCATACCTCCTTTATCCATGGCTTGTACATCTGTCAATCGAGCTCCTACTATTGCTTGTCAGTCTACTGCAAATCTTACTAATCCTCCTATAGAGCCTGTGAAGGATCCGGTAATTGCTCCTCCTATTTCTCAACATATTTCAAACAAGACAAAACATAATCGATCTGCTAATGAACATCATAAGAAGTGTCTTGCTCAAGCTAAAGCTCATAATTCTAATCTTCAAAATTCTTTACTTTCTTTTGATAAGCCTATGCATGATGTGTTAGAAGTTGCTAATAATGATGTTAAAATGCAAGATTATGATGATTCTATTTGTATCTTAGATCCTATTTTGATTAATCTAGATGAAGAAGATACTCTTGATGATGTTAATGATGAATATAAGACTATTGACATTGATATTGATTTACCTAATATGCTTTCATCACAATTGACAGTTACACCTAATATCGAACATTGTGATTCTCAAGAGGATCCTTGTTTGGAACTGGCTATCATTCCTACTATGTTGGATATAGTCCCTCTTGCAAGTTACCCACCTTCCCTAAATGATATAGAACGATATGGGGAGAGTAGGCAGCACACTTGATCAGCTTGTTCTTCACGGTAGCTTTGTTGTGTGTTTTCCTGTTGTACCGTGCTTCTCCCATGATATGTTTGCTAAATGTTGTTAGATTCTTTTATACGACCCTTGTTACTTTTTTGGTACAAGGTAATAAAGGAATCAAATCTATTGTACAATTCCTCTATATTTATCTCTATTCTTCCATATGTTGTTTCATGTTATGTTGTACCTGTGCTATTGATCGTAAATGTTTCCTTGTGTACTCTGCTTGGATTCGAGACTTGGTAGCACTGATTCTTTTTGGTCTCCAGGTCATGGTTCGAAAAGACTCTTCTTCTCATCTCTTATGTGATCTTTTCTCCGTTGTGATTGTAGTTCTACTTTCTTTGGGGAATGATGTCAATTCATTTGCAATAATATCATATATATATTATCTTATGATCATACTGACCCACAACAGGTAGATCCATTATGTGTTCTCTGTATGTTTATGTGGTATTTCCCTTGATTTGTCTTCATCTAGGGGCATCTTGTAGTGGAAACATAATCAATGGAGTTGTTTATGTTTCTGTTAAAGCCATTGCTCTTGTTAAAGTGTTAGCAATGACTTTAATGTGGGGGCATACACTCTGCTCACCTATTGCACACATGCACTTTTCAATATACATATATTATTTTTCTAGATACTTTTCTCCCTTTATGGATTAGTGACTAATCCTTAAAGCATGGATTTTTATTTAAGATCTCTTGATCCTTCCAGTTTCAAATTTTGATCCCTTAAGGTCGAAGGTTTCCTTAAGACTGGATCTCTTTTATTTTTGGGTTTACTCTTGTGGAATAGAGTATTCCTGAGGGTGAATCCTTGATGGGTTGACTAGTGAGTAGCCACATTCACTAGGCAGTTCAATTCCATCTTTCCAATTGCATTGTTTCTCTATGTGATTCACAATGGGACATATGTTCTCATTGGGCGATGTAATCACACCCTCTTCTCTCTCTTTTCTAGAGATGTCTCTCTTATTGTAATCTTGGAGTTGGTGAAGACTTGAGTCCCTGGGGGCTTGAAGATTTCTTTGTCCCTTTGATTTCAATAAGATTATCTTTTCATTATGATCTCCTTTACCAAGAGTTTGCATCGAGTCCATACTCTTGCTAAAGTGGGGGCTTAATGCATTGTCTTAAAATAGAATCACTTCCATGATAAGAATGTTTAGCCCTCCGAATAAGTGGTCTGGGGTCATGTCAAGCGCCTTGAATAGGTCTTTGCATGGATCTAGTTTTTTCCCCCTGTTTTGCTTCTCTCTCCACCCATTTCCAACCTTTTTCTAGCACCTAGTCCTAAGAATTTGAGATCTGAGACCTCAGGGTCAAGGTCGACCTCGACCATGACCTAGGGTATAGTCAACCTCAACCCTGACCTAGGTTAGAGTTGACCTTGACCTTGACCTAGGTCAAAGTTGACCTTGACCCTGACCCTGGGTCCAATTTTCAAGTTCTAGAGGTTTCAGGATATCGGGCTTCGAAAAGTTTTATTTTCTCACTTCCAGGTTGACTGTTTTGGATTTCAGAATGGTAAACTCTTAAATTACATTTAATCTAGGTCCATTTCTAGGGGTTAAGGTTAATTGGGGTTTAATTATCCAATGTCGACCTCTTTAGAAGTTTGTGCCCTAGATCACTATAAAAGAAAGCCTTCCTCTCTCATTTACACATCCACTTTTCATGAGCAAATGTTCACTCACCATTGAATTCAAGTAAGCAAGAAGGAGAAATAAAGCATTCAAGCAATCCTCCATCTTCAAGCATTCAAGATCCAATTCATCAAGGAGATCCATTAGTAGCCATTGAAAGATTCAAGCTCTATGGAGCCCTCTTGTTGAAGATTTCTCCATCCATGTCCATCCAAGCCTCTTCTTAATTTAAGATCCATTCAAGATTGGTGTTGAGGATCTAATGTCATTGATTTGAGACATCCTACATACAATTCTACTTCATTTGGAGCATCCCTACTTGTGGATTCAAGGATTTGAATCCTCTGCAAGGATTTCAACATAAGCAAGGTGAATAGTTTCATTTATTTTGTTTATATATTGCAAGTTCAATTACATTTCAAGGTTGATTCCAAACTGGGGTTTGACCAAGGCAAACTCCCCATCCAAACAACAAAAATCATTTTTCTTGCAAGTACAAGTACAAGATAGCGAATTGCAGTTCAGATCTGGATACCCTTTTCGGCGAACTTTTGAGATCCGTGAACAGAATTTCCGTCGGAGCTGTTTCAGGTCAAGGTTGATCTTCAGTGGGGGGTAAGATTGTGCCCCGATTCTAAGGTCAAAGTTGACCTGACTTCAAGAGACAAATTTTTTTGGGGTTTTCTCTATCTCGGCATTTCCAGTTCGGAGCAGGTTGCAGAATTCCCTGAAACTGTGCATAGACATCAGAAATCAGCATTCTCCAGATTTGCCCTATTTTGAGGTTAGTATTTATCTTCTATTCATTTAAGATTTCAAGCACATAGTTTCTATAGCAAAATATAAGATTTTTTCCTTTCTTCATATTCTCCATAGTTTGATTGATTTGTGTATTGGTCACTTCTTTGTGATTAATCAATTTGGATCTCTCCTTTTGGGAATTTGGATTCAGGATAGATCTTATATTTCCCCCATTCCTCACATAGATATAACAATGTTTTGTAAAGAGTAAAGATAGACCCCCTCTTACATCTTTACCATTTACAGTCATCATAACACTAAGTAGCATCACAATCACAATACTGCTTACCGATCTAACATCTTTCAACTTATGCTCAAGAACAATAGTTCTTACCTATATGAATGACGGTGCCACCAAAATGTCTATCACCAATCAACAAAATGAGTTGTGCTCGAAACCCTTACTTTACTTTGACCATGTTGATACTGTATATGTGACTCCACCTCATAGTTCTTCGACTGTCACAACTACTATCATATTGTTGACTTCTCTATTCTACTGGTCTTTTGAACTTAACCATTTTCCTGCATAATCGATTACTTATCCTTTACACTGATTGCAACCTGCACTTCACGGATTATGATGTATGACTAAAGTTACTTAGTTGTCATCAATGACAACCAAACCAATTGCTTTCAATTATTGTAACCTTGCCATCTCAACACAATACGAACAATTATCACTTCTTCATTAATACTTTTGTTATGCAAACAATATTATTTGTTAAATGACTTATAATCAACCACATATCATGTATAAATGTAAATATAAAATACCAATTTTTTTTCTTTGGCATACTCATTGTACATGAAGGTACAATTTTTAGTTTTCATTTGGAAGGGCATAAACCTATCAAAAACAAAATTACAAGTTTTGAATTCGACTTATACTGATTAGGCAATTGCATAGAAGCACTGCGCATTCGGAAGGAAAGGCCAGTCGAAAGTGGCAACAAGCTAAGCCAAGCGTCTTTCGTACGGCAAGCTTTTCCGTCGATCAGGGTTTTGTTTTAGATGTCAACAATTGCATTTTCCTCCAACCTGCAGTTGTTACTGTTGAAGATAACTTTGTGCTGTGGAATAACGTTAAATGCGCTCAAATACATTCATTCTTTGATTTGTCTTCCCGTTCATGATGTCCTGATTACAAAGCTACTGGCGTCGATTACACAGTGAAATGCCTGAACAATTCCTTGGGTCAACATTCCCTGAACTTTCGTGCCTCGTAACAGGAAACTTTTAAAAATGTAAACTCGCTCAAATACCTTCACTGCCTCGCTCAAAGGCGCTCCGATTACAAGGCTATTGGCGTCGATCAGGCTGCGAAATGTCTGAACATTTCCCTTGCTCCCCAAAAATGGCTTTTCTGGTAGTTTTGTAGCCTACTCTGCCCTAGGGTTTCACCTCCTGCAAGAGTAGCAGACATTCAATTGAGTACTGAAGAGGCTTGCTTGATCAATGCAGATCTGGGGCAAGATGTATGGATTCCCATTCATGACATTACTAATCAAAATGTCATAAAAGAGGGAAATATAAGGAAACTGAAGATTTTGCTTGGTGTTGTATTGTGCACAGAAGATGAAGGCGTTCGTCAAGCTGCACTGATACCATCTACCTTATCTCTCATGACCATATTAATTGTAATGGCAGCCCAAGTGGGCATGCCCACATTTAACTTTAGGAGAGCTAAAAAGCTTGCAGATCTCCCTATCATTTTCACTGCGTTTAGTTACACAGCTTTTGTTGCCATGAAGTTGGGTCCGATCTCTCAAGGTACTGTTGTTTTCATTATCTTCACAGCCGTTTACATGTTTTTCATTGCAATTGTATTCGTTAACCCTAAATTTAGAATTAAAACCCCTCAATCTTTAGGATGAATGGTGGGTAAATCTTGGGCATGTGCAGGGATAAGTGATTTTTTAATCTTATCCTCTGTGACCATCCTCTGTTTCCATTTTGTGATTAGATGAGCGATTTTTTTAATCTCCTCTGATCACACCATGTAAATGTAGGCCAAGTATTGGATAACTGAATCCTATCTATCCCTTTCCTCTATATTTAATCGATCTTCCAGTGCTTATCTATTTGTATTGAATCAGATTGTGTAAAATGAGAAAAACTTGTGGAAAGGAAAGGCATTGATCCATTATATGACTTTCTCATAGCAATTTTCTAATAGCTTTAGTATTGATGTAGAGGAGTATATGGAATTCCAGAAAGAATATGTTAAAGTCTACAAGTATGATCTTGAGCTTGATGTGTATAGAGATCAGCCTACTGATCTTGAGGTTTAGCATCCAGAATTTTGACAAAATAGATGTTAGAAGTGGAAACACTTTGTAAGGGTGCTTTTAGCTGTTACATGTACATTTTGAGCTGTAAGCTGTGGATGTTGTCTGGCTGGCATATAAGCTATTTTGATCTATTGTTTTGGCTCTTGATGTGGTTCAGAGAGATTTTCAATGATATTATTTTAAAAACTAGTTATAAAGATGTTTTAATTTATTAAAATTGATAGCCACTTTGAAAATGTATTAAATAGTAATACAAAAAGTATTTGTTACAAAAGAGATTAATTTGTATTTGTTCTTTCAAATAACTCATCAAAATTTTTAAAATAAGGAATTATATAAGGATTCTAGGTGTCCTAGTATTTCAATGATTATTATATTTAAGGTGGTTTTATGTAACAATATTACTATAATAATCATGCATCAAAATATAGAAATAAAGTTATATCTAATTACTAAAAACACAATATAAATTTGTAATTGAAAAATTTGTGATCAAATATTGAAACATTTTAAAGGTCTATCCATATATGCCAAAACTTCTTTATACAAAGAATAACAAAATTGTTATTATTTAATTTTAAACAATTATATTTATTTTAGGATTGAGGTCTTTGATTTTTTTCCAACATGTCCCACCTTCCTTCAATTTATTGAAGCTTTTAATGAAGATCTCCTTGAGGCTTTTTAGCCGCTCCAATCCCTCTCCCACTCTATTCAACTCCATACAATACCATATTTGCAACTTCTCAAGACATACCATTGCTCCATCCTCCATTTCTGGGAACTCCTCCAATTCAGAGAAAAATTGAAGGACAAAATAGCGGAGGTGTGGAAACCCTCCCGACTTTCCAAACGCCTTTGGCAATTCTCTGCACCTCTCATTCCCACACAACTCCAATCTCACTAGATTGGGCATTGCTTGTAATTCCGGGTAATCACTGCAATGGCAATTGAATAATCTGAGATGTGTGAGATTTGCCAAACAACATATCCAACTCGGCACTCCAAAATAAACTAGTGTGAGATGTTCCAGATCTGTCATTGCACTCATTGTCTCTGGAAAGTGGGGAAGGTCCAACTCTGATTCACCTTGCCTTCTTCCACGGATCTCATTGTCGACTCTCAGCTTTCGCATCTTGTTCAAGGGCGCAAGGATCCCTTCTTCCATCCTCTTCAACTGCGATTCATCAGAAACTCTAAATGCTATTTCCCGAAGCTCACTCATCTTCCCAACATCCTCTATCCTTAGCACACCGTCATCTTCCTCAGACAGGGACAATGAGTATGGTACTCGCAGTGTTCGCAAAGACTGCAGCTCTGATATTCCCTTGGGCATTCGCTGAAATTCGCTTTCAAAATGCTGAAGACACCTAAGTTCACTTATCCATTTGGGTGCTAGATCATCTGCACCATAAGACAAGACAAGACAAATGAGACTCTTAAGACATCTCACACACTCTGGTAATATATGGATCTTTGTTCCCCTCAAATTCAACACCTTAAGAAGTTTCATCTTTCCAATGCAAGCAGGCAATGTGGAGATATCTGTGTAGCTCAAATCGAGAACCCGCAGAGCTCTCATGCCGCTAAACAACATTGCGGGAATGTTTTGGAGATATGTATTGAAGGAGAGTGACAGTGTGCGGACAAGTGTGGGAGAAACAGGGTGCCTCTGAGAGATGGCATGATCATCAACATCTTTCTTCGCCAAAAATAGGCGACACCATTGACCACCACCAAATGCATCCTCAACACTGAATGCACATTTATTTTCACTAGATATAAGTATGGCCAGATCAAGTAATAAATCATGAATTTTACAATATTTTCTTACAACAATTTCTTCCCATGTTTCCCATACTTCAAGCAGACAGAGATTGGCAAGGTGATCTAGGCAATTCCAGGGGTCCTCTCCTGTTGGAATGAATCCTTCTCCCTTCCACAGATACGTGAGATACTCACACTCTATTACCTCATCCTCCGGAAAGAAAGAAAGGTAAGCAAAACAGGCCTTTAGATGTGCAGACAGAGAATGGTAGCTCAACTTGAGAATATCCATAACAGGGTCATCAGAAGTGGCTACCTTTTTCAGCATGCTGAGCTTGGAGTGCCAGTCCCTTGGCTTTGTACTGCTCGCCAGAGATGCTGCTGTGGTTTTGATTGCAAGTGGCAATCTCCCACATTCTTTCACAATGTTACTAGCAACCACCTCCAAGTACTCTGGAGCCCTATTTCCCTCACATCTGGGAAATGCATGAACACAAAACAACCTCCAACTTTCTTCATCTGTCAAATATTCCATCTCATAAAGATGAGCTCTGAGATTTGTACAGACCTCTTTGCTTCTTGTACTGACCAAAATTTTGCATTGGCTACTCTCTCCACTTGGTATGCCAAGTTTGGTGAGCAAATCACCTTCTCTGGTAGCACTCCAGACATCATCTAACACAATAAGACACCTCTTCCCCTGCATAAAGTCATGAATCGACTGTGCTGCTACCTCTTCATCTATTCCAGCCTTATTAATTTTCGCACTGAAATCTTCATCTAATTGAAAGGCTAAACCACGCTGCAACTTGGAAACAGAATAGAACTGAGAAACTGAAAGCCATGCAGATTTCTCATACCTTACTTTGCTACTATCGTAGACATGCTGGAGAAGATAGGTTTTGCCGATTCCCCCCATTCCAACCACAGAAATAATTGGAATAAGAGGGTTTTCCAACAAACTCACCATTTTTTCAATCTTGGACTCAATTCCCACTGGTTTCGAATCTCTGGGCTGGAGATTCGATCTCTTAAACTGTTGTCCCTGGGAACTACTTGATGATTCTGCTGCTTCCACCGCAGTATGAACTATATTCAATTGGTTTCCCTCTTCAGATACAGAGCTCATTCGAGCTTTAACCTTTCGAATCCTTCTTCCCATTTGGTAGCGAGTAATCAATTGATGGCATGAATAGCAAAGAATAAGGCGTTGCCATAACTGAGTATTGGTGGCATACATAGAATTCACAGCACATTCTTCGAGTATGTCCTCTGCCTCCCAGGCAATGTCACGAACTCTGTTGAGCCATTTTTTCACAGACTCCTTTTGTCTACTGCTCCCTTCATTGGCTTCATTTAAAGCACAATTGATTTCCTCTATTCTGTTCTTTAACCATTCAAAATCTTCAGTGAAGTTCCAGAGTATGCTTACCTCATTAAGCGCTGGTTGAACGGCCATCTGGCAAACGTTCTTAACAACAGCCTCTGCAAGTATAGACGCCATCTTCAAGTCCCTTTTTTGGCTGAAATTGATAACTCTAAGTCCTCCTAATCGAGTTACTGCAGGCAAAACTCAAGAGGAAATCGAACCTTAGCCGCAGTGTGTGGATAATACTGGCTGCAACGATATCTTATTTAAACAACAATTTCGTAGCCCTTTTAAAAAATCTATTGCTATTGAACGTGTGAACGCAATTTGTTTTGAGAATGGCACATTTGCAGACAGCTGTAAAGATAATTTAAGTAGAAAACGAGAGTGGAAGGAGGAAAGAAAATGTATGGGTGTAGGTAAGAATGTGACTTGTCTGAATTCACAAACATGGAATATTATGAATCCATCGTTGAATTCTATTCTGCTTAAACTTCTCTCCTATCATTATTGTCCTCAGCGCAAACAACACTTCCCCACGAAAACTGCTCTGACCAAAATATAAGAAAAGTGAAATGCAGGCCAAAGAAAAGAATAGTACAGGCCGTTTGGTTGTTGGAATTGATCTGGAATTGGAAAACCGGAATTGGTGAATTGGTATAGGCCAATTTTAATTTTGGTCTAAAATGAGCATTCTGCCAATCCACTTCAGAACTTGGAATTATAATTAAGGCATAGAATTGGAATTGAAAATTCAATTTTTGAGAAGGGAAACCAATTCTTGTTTTCCAATTCCAAGTCAATTCTTGAAGTGAGAGGTGATTGGTGTAAAGATGGGGTGGAATGGCGAGTCACCAATCACCTCTCACTTCACATCCTATTTTAATGGTGGGTCCATTCTTTAAGGGATACATCTTATTTTCTCTAGACCGTTTTGAATTTTCAGATTTTTAAATGGGAAAAATTCTAGTTCTTGTTCATATTTCAATTATGGTTAATCTAGTAAAAAATTATTTAGTCATCCAACAAGCACGTAAGTCTTAAAGTTCCTGCTAAAGTTAAATGTAATTTGTTGAAAGTAAACTAGTATTAATGTAATTTGTTGAAAGTAAATTAGTATTAATGATAAAATTAGATAAGCAAACACATATTTATAAATTAGAAGAAAACAATTATCTTGGTGTACATAGGTTGTTGTTGTACATAGGTTGATTATATGTCCAAGTTTCTTTATAATATGATATATAGAGTTTGAATTGAATGGTAATAAATTTAATTTAATTTAAACCCAAGATAATTTAAAATCCAGTTATGATAATTAATTAAGAGTGAATTGAAATTATTATTACCCATAATTTAAGATGAAAATAAGATGAAATTAGTATTCACTTTTAGCTTAATGAGAACTTCACCTAATTTAATGTTGTAATAGAAATATGAAAATAATAATCTAGTATCAAATATAAAGTTCTAAAGTAAAAACAACTAAAATTTGTGTAATTAAAAGCTCAAAGTACATAAATAATCAATGTTCTTTATTTGCATACCAATTATAAAATACATATGAAAAAACAAAAATTAATACTCTTCTTTGGCACACTTCTTTTGACTCTAAGAAAATATTTGAGATTTATTTTGTCAGATAGCAGTCTACATATTTTAAAAATTGTCACTTGCTTTACTCCCTTTGAAATTTGTTTATAACACTTTTAAATTTATCAATAAAAGAGAATGAAGAATGCATAGTTAAAGGCTATATTTATCTTCAGATTGAGTACTTTGTATAAGGTTTCTAAATTTATCTATGTTGTGGAAACTAGAAAGGTAGCATTCTATAGATTTTAAAACATTATCAACTGCTTTACCCTCTTTTAAATTTTTTTGTAACACTTTTTATTTATTTTTAAAATAAAATAAAAATGCTGAGTCGAAGGTTGCATTTATTGATTAGATTGAGGTCTTTGTATAACGCTTCTAATTTTATCTCTACAAATAAATAAAGAATGCACAATTGAAAGTTGTATTTATCATTAGATCATGGCCTCTATGTAACACTTGAAGTCTCCCTGTTGCTTCTAAAGTTAATTGTAAGAAGAAAATGTGTGGTTCAAGACTGCAATTATCATGAGATTGAGGATTGTGTATAACGTTTCTAATTTATAAAAAATACAAAGTTAAAGGACTATAATGCTTCTAAATTTATCACTAAAAGAAAATTTAGAATTCATAGTTGAAGGCTACTATTAACAACATATCAAGGATTCTGTATAACGCTTTAAATTTATCTTTTAAAAATTAAAGAATTCACAATAGAAGGTTGCATCAAAGACTTTGTATAACTCTTTATATTTATCTTTTAAAAAATAAAACATGCAAATTTGAAGGCTAACGATTTGAGTAGTGCCCCACAGGAAGGGAAAATAATGGTGCACCATGTCCTACAATAGAATGGAATGAGGAGAAACTCTCAACTAGATAAAGGTCTCCTTAGGATTTACTGCCTGAGCCTAGATGATGCTTGTGCAATCTATTACTCATCAAGCTATGAGAGAGTTAAAGGCACTTGAAGCAATTAACTTACTACAATGAACTCTAGGGGGCCAAAGAGAAAAGGGGGAAGCATCATTTGGTCATCATGAGCCTTAGAAGTGGAAAGGAATTTCATCAAAGATAATAGTTATAGGTACCATGATAGACATGCATGAAAAATGTGGAATCGTAGACAAGACACACAATCTGTTTGAAGGAAAATGCCTCAAAGCAAAGTAATTTCATGGAATTGCTCACCAAATAAGTATTCATATTCTTTTTTATTAATTAATGCTAATAATAGTGTCATCCACATTAATCAATTGTTAAAAGATTGGTCAAAACAAAGTATATTCGATAATAGCCTTGCAATGTTTGCTTCGTTTCCACAGGCTATAATGTGCTAGCCTTTCACAAACAACATCCTTAAAATTGTATTGACATGAGAGAAGATGAGGTTGTTGTTTTGTGTCCATTGAAGTATGCAAGGATTCATGAATTAGAGACAGAAAGTGAATAATTTAAACATAAAAACATTCAACCCTCCTAAATGTTATAACCTTTAACAACCTGATCATGAACTGCCTTGGATGAATACATGATACAAGAAACATTGAAAGGTTGAATCAGAGACCCATTTTGCACAAAATGATAGTTTCCAGACTTTGTAGCCCTCCTTGTAGCAAGATCAAGTTTGAAGGTATGTAAGAATTAAAAAATAAAGTTAAAAGATAAAACCTTGACTGAAGTTTATGCAGAAACAATAACATACAACCCGAGCAACATGCAAGGTCCTTCCATGATGCAATTTATAGATCAAATTATTCTAATCTTAATATTCGTCTTATAAACCATGACACCAAATGGTTAACTATAAACAAAGCCTAAATGATTAAAATTATTCATGAAATAATGAAAGATCGAATCATTGTCAAGTGTTATTACAGAGTCTTAAATTTTATTAACAAATCACTCCTGATAGCTGCAAACTTCAATATGACATATCTTAAAGTATTTCTCACAAGAACACAAATTTGGAGATTATGAGTGAAACACATCCAAATAAGAACTTTGGAACAATAAAAAATTATTACCTGAGCAGCAGTTGTACTTCTATTGTTTAAATCAAAAGCATTTGCAGTTGATAGAGGATGAAATAGGTTCAAATGAACTATTCTTCAATCCTTCCTGCAAATTCTTGAAAGAAATGAACTGCTGCACTTGTAGGTCTTCACTAGATTCACATGACATGTTAATAGATTTAATGATGTATTTACAAGCCAACAAACTTCCCTGATTAATGTTGAAAAAATAGTCATTATAATTTACCAACTGATGCAGATCACATTTGCAAGTAATACATATATATTTTAAATCTACACTTTCCAATCAAAGGCTACAAAATTAAAAGAAAATCAGCTTTTTATCTCAAAGAATATAGATTTTCCCTCTGCTAAAATCATTTGTAGTAAATATTATTTTGGCGGAAACAAAACTCTATACGAGAATTCGTCCAAGCATTATTTTTAAAGATCCTTAATAGCTTCAAAGTTGACAACACAAATCATTTCTTCTGTTTATCCATTACGAGTCATACGTGTAGTCATTTATATTATAAAAAATTATTGTACGAATGAGATTCAAAAAATGAATTTATGAAAGTAATCCTTATAAACTACAAACAAAAATTGTAAAGTTACAGTGCTATTTAAAGGATATTACAAGGTGAGAACCATGGATTTTCCAACAGATGGCAAGTCCTAGAGGAGAGACTGAACATAAAATGTTTTTTAATCAACTAATGAACAATACACACAATTTGTAAAAGCGAAGTTAGTTGCGAGAGTGTTCATAACTATCATTAAAATTTTGACTATTGATTCCTTGGCATTGAATGTTGATCTGCCATATCCAACTATGGTTCCTCTAACCAATTTGTAAATTAATTTCAAGACACTAATGCCATTGGGTTTAGAATATTTTAATGCAGTGTTGCATGAGGTTGATCTTTAGCAGTGTAGATACAACATATGGAAATTGTTTACCCAGTTTGCTTCTTGGCTAAGAAATCAAAAGGCTTGGAATTATTCAAGTTCTAAACATTTACAACAAAAGAAAGGAGAGAAAAGGTGGAGTAGAAGTAGACATACTAGGAATAGAAGTAGAGATAGTCAAAGAGGCTTCAACACTTGTAGTACCTAGAGTCTCAAAGCTAAATCTCGAGAACAATCCCTACAAGGTTTGACATTAGTATGAACAATAGGATAAATACTATGCAAGATGTCAACACCATGTTCATCATTTTGAATAATATTTCTTCTGCCTTCTAAGATGGAAAGGGCTTTTGGATTGTTGTTTTCTTGAGCTAGCCATTTTAAAAAAAATTCAAAATCATGGGAAAGTTTTTATACTTGGTCAAGAGGAACTCTTAAGACTTCATCTTCATCATGAGAAGAATGGGAATATTTATTCTCTATGATAGGATTAATATCACTAAGATGCATGTTGGTCTTGTCAAGATTCCTAGGAAAGGAGGGTTTGGGATCAAGGGAACCCATAAGTCTATGACTTCTTCTTACCATAATTCTATAGGTAGGATTGAAAGTAAAAATACTCGTGCACAAAAGAATGAAAGGAAAGAGAAATGTAATGAAATTATAGGATTTGAGAGAATTATGCAAAAATAAAGTATTTTTAGTACAAGCACATTAACTATCAAATTCAGACTAGATATGAATGCATAAAATGTAGCAAAGATGTAATGTAAATAGTAACACAATGCATACAAAGTAGATCTAGATGTATAAAAGAAATGAAAAGAAGATATAATAATCATAAATTATAATGAATGGAAGAGTAAGATTCACCAAAATGTATAATAAGAAAATGGAGAAATGCAAGGTTAAGGATGCTAAGGCCTAGAAGCTTCTACAAATTGAATTTTTGTACATTAAGGGAAATTTTCTCCCAAAGGCTCACCCTCAAAAAAATCAGATCAACACAACCCAAATAAGATGAAGGGGTGCTAGTGAGAGTGGGGAATTGGGGCTCACTTTCCCTTTTATGTGTTATTGTTAATGTGTGATGTGAATGTGTGTGATAAGAGATGTATAATTATGAGAAGGAATTGATTCTATGAGTAAGGAAATGATAACTAATAAGATGTAATATCAGATCTTATATATAAAAGTAAATGCTATAGGAAAATGGAAATAAATAAATCACCTTAAATGTAGTAGGGAAGAAATGAACTTCATATCTAGATTTTACTATCTCATAGATGTCAAGAACATAAACACTTCTAGATCTAGAACTCTAGTGCATGTATCTTCTAACTGTAAAAATTACAGATTCCTAGGACCATGTCAACTCAAGTCAGCCTTGTTCAAATGATTCGACCTTTTCCTAGAGATTACAAATTTAGTGTATTATATATGTGTAAGATCAGTCACTAGTTCTGTAACTTTGAAAATCAAGATGACAAAACTCTAAAAACTTATTCTTGCACACAAGAAGATGGCGAAAAGGTTGTGGAAAGGGGATTTCCTTGTTCAATCCCCTTGTAGGGTAAAATTGGGGTCTAATTCTTTGGGTTACTTTAAGACATAATTTGATGTAAGTACCCTTAGTTACACCTAGAAGTGTCAATCTGGGATTCGTAAGCTGACGAGGGATATTGTGGCTCTTTGTGTAAGGGATGCAGATAGTATGTCAAGTGGTTATGGATGCATCCTAATTCACATACTTTATACTAAAGAAACAAATCCAGAGATTTTAACAAATGAATTAAGTTTCATGCTTAGAAGAATTAAACTCACTTTCACACACTTAAAAGATTAAACTAGATTTCATACTCAAAAGAATTCACACTTAAAAGAATTAAACTTGCATCACCTATTTTAATCAAGCCTTGTTACTAAACACCATCTCATGCCATTAAATATATGTATAAAATTGTTTCTATCGAAATGATCTTTACTTTATACTTTAAGAGAGAGGACAAAATAGTTCTGCTTCCTGTCACGGAAAGTGGAAGAGTATAAAAATACCAAAATTATAAATCACGACTTATGTCCATCCAAAGAATTTATAATTCATACCTTATTGAGTCAAATCAGATAGATGTTCTGTAAATTATGATTAATCTTTGTGAATGTCAAAATGATATTACAAGTTAAATCAAAGCTGTTATAAAATATAATATTCTGTAAATTCACAATTCTTTCAAACCAATACCAAATCCAAAAATGAGCTAAACTGCTTGTTCAATCACACTGCCACAATCATAAATAATAAAACATAAACAAAAAAAAAATCACTCACTCCACACTTGAAAAGAAGTCACCTGATAACACGAGCAAGGGGGCCTTGCCTTCTCGGTCACCAGGGGAAAACAATACACACGGATCCTTACACTACTTCAACCACACGGTTCGCCAATTACCAAATAGATTAAAGAGTAGTATATTCATATAATAAAAGGGTAAGCCTTTCTCTGTGATTTACATTCATATTTATACTATAATAGCTAAGTCTTAATTCATTATATAACTATCGGTCAATATGTACCATATTGCATTACATTACAAAACGAAGATCAAAACCTGTCCATTAACAACTACACACTAAAATAAGAACAATTTTTAACAAATGCCTTTCTTTGGCAGTACCAGAATAACAAAAGAATAAAAACAAATTTATTCTTTGTGGTGCCATTTCCATCATTTGCATTCCTAACACATGGACTGAAACATCGCTCATTACCTTCCAATTGTAACATAAAGGCATAAGATCTATCGTGATTTTCAATAACTTTTTATTCATGATTTCCTTTTCATACTCTATTAAATATTAAGGTTCCTTCATCAAATGGTGACAAGAACGTGGACAAGAACAAGGGTAAAGGTATAAAACATGAAACAAAATAACAATATATCCTATACTCATCATTCTGCCTAGCTAAAAATTTTGCATGTCCTCATGCAAAGGAGTATTGGCTACAAACCAGGTAGAATATTAACTTTCTGCAGAGTATTTGTGTGTGAGTGATTTACACCTTCATGAAATAACAAGATTTAAAGAGAATTTACACTATTCAAAGCAAACTAATCTAAATAATGCACAATTAATCTAAATATCTCATGGTTCTCTAAATTGAAGTAGTAAGTGAGGCTCTCAGCTGCAAATCCTCACTAGTGACACTCTAATTATGAGAATTGAACTAAGAATGATATGCAAACTAGATCTAATTATCAAATTCTAGCTCTATTTGATAAGAAAATCTCTAAAATGATCAACAATTTAAGCTAAATATCAATGAAAATGCTAAGTGAGTGGTGTGAATGCAAATTGCAAGAGCTTTGCTGCAATTCAAAGATATGGAGTGGATTAATAATGCCTCAAAATGCCTTCTATTTATAAGATTTTCCCAAGGGTAGGGGGTAGAGTGAGATAACCATGGTTAGGCTTGGGTAAGGTCAATTGGCTTTGCTTTGTCCCTAAATTGGGGGACAAACATTTAAATGGTTTCAAAAGGCTGGACCATTTCAACAAAAGTGAGTGATTTGTGTCCATTTTATCTCCTTTTTGCTTTGTTGAGGGAATTTCATATTTATTAATTAATTAAAGTAATTAAATTTAGCCATGAAGGGTAAGAGGTTCATTTTGATTTTTCATTTCAACAACTATGTCATTAATTGAATTTAATCAATTTCTTAGTGTTTTTCCCCTTTTCAAGCTTTATTTAATTATTTAATCATTTAATTGAATTTTCCTTGGATTTGAATTGCCTTTGTTCCATTTATCGATTTTTAGTGCTATTTTGATGATTTGATGCACCTTTTTGATTGATTTAAGCCTTTACCAATTTTCCATGTCTACAAATGCCCCTCTTTGAGTCGATGTGCGAAGAACACCGATTCAAAGATTTCATTGGTATGATGATCTGATTCAGTTCTTGATTCTGATATGCCTCTGATCCCTCTGATAGTTCTAATTGATGTACTTCCTGATGACGATGATGTGCCTCTGATGATGGTGTTGATATGATTCTGATGCCTCTGATATGATATGGGTCTTGGTTTGATGATAGGTCCTGGGTTCACTGATAAAGGTCTTGGGTTGATTGATAAAGGTCCTGGGTTGATTGATTGCTGATATGTTGATAGATTTGATATGATGACAGATTTGATATGAAACTGATATGCAATTGATTTGCCTCCTGATATGAAATTGATATGATATGATACCGATATGATATGCCCCATTGATAAATGTTTTTGATGTGATGCCAATTTGATACTCTGATGCCCCCTCAAAAATAAAACATATTGAGTCCTTGTTTTGAAAGATTTTTAAGTAGTTGGAATATGTTTTGATTTCTGATACCGTTTGAAAGAAACAATCAAGTTTGATTCATGCCCCGATTAATGAAAATGTCCTATAATAGGTTCAAAGTGCATTTTTAAGTGTTTATGAGGGCCAATTTCACCTTAAATAGGGTAAAACCCCTCATTTTACTATTCATTTGCACCGTTCCTTCTTGAGATTTTAGCTCTGATTTTAGCCCTTTTGAGACGATGGTGGTCCCACATCGCGAGCATCGGTTTGAGAGAGCGCGCCGGTTCAGTCGGAGAGCGACCGATGGTCTTTCGGTATGTCATTCAAATTTTCCTCATGTCTTTAAAGTTGCATTTATGACCTTATTTAATGCTTTTAAAAATTTTAATTCTGCGTTCGTGAAAAGAAATGTCACCTCCGTGCATTTTAATATCGCCTGAAAATTTAAAATGTCGCCTTCAGTAAATTTGATGTCGCCTCCCTTAGGTTTTCTCACGCATTTAGAAAATCGTGTGTCGCCTAAGGATAATTTAATGTCGCTTAGGGTTTAATCATTTTAATCATGTGTTGCGTGATAATAAAATGTCACCTGCGAAAAATCTTATACCACCTCCGTGAAATTAAGTCACGCGGATGAATAAAATCACGTGTATGAATAAAGAAATGTCACCTCTAGTAAAAGAAATGACGCCAGAAAGAAAAGTCGCGTAAGTAAAATTTTTGTTTATTTGAGACTTTTCTAGGACATCTGATTGCTCGATTGCGTCAACTTGATTGATATCGATCACGTCAATGAATTCAATTGAATGTTTAATTAGGGTATTCCCTTTGTTTGATTTCAACAATGAATTAGGACATAGGTAACTATAATATCGAAGAATAAGGTTAATCAATCTTCATCACGAATGATAGATCATGGATCTAAACGTCCATTCATTTTATGCTCAAATGTTTAGAGACATAAAACTAGGATCGTCCTTCCTCAATGCTTAGAGTTAGGATTGGTAAGTCTGATAGGTATATTTAAATTGATGACTATGATTGATTGTTTGATTTCCTGATAGTAAGTTACTCATGTGATTCCCTTGCTTTGATTAAACAGGAGGATGTCCCTGTGCTGTACCTTCGAACTGTACCACACTGGGTGATGGAGCTTAGGACACAGTTGACTGACGCCGAGAGGCGAGTGATTAGGCGCTGCGGTTTACTATGCGTACTAGAGCTTCCTCGGTTCCAGATGAACCGAGGTTTGATTACCGCTGTCGCAGAGCATTGGCACTCTGAGACAAACACATTTTGGCTACCACAGGGCGAGATGACTATTACACCTGAGGATGTTTACAGATTGCTACGGATCCCGACTCATGGAGAGATAGTATATTATGATGCAGTCTATGACGGGACATATTGTCGACGAGTATTCGGAGATCCGTCTATTGGTGATGATTGTATCTTATGGCCTCAGTTTGCCTCATTTCCTATTTTACCAACATTATTAGGTGCTATCATTGGTGGTGTTTTATTACCTGATCGGCGAGGTCGCAGATTTTCAGTGGGATGGGGCAGGATTATCGAGGATTTGCTACATCATCCTCGACGCTTTGACTGGGGATCATGTGTGCTGGCACAGCTTTATCACGATCTTCATGAGGTGGTTTACAGGAGATCAGCCTCATTATCTGCTGGGATTCACATTTTGCAGTTGTGGATATGGGAGCACTTACCAGTCAGTCGTCCTATATCAGATCAAGATCATCCTCTAGGATATCCTTTTGCATGGCAGTATACTGGTATGGTGACACAGCATCACTTGGGTCACTTGGAGTATTGGCGACGTCAGATTGATGACATGGATGAGGTCTATTGGAGACCATATGTTGAGGTCGAGGATTGGAGAGAGGATAGCTTGGAGTTACCATATATGTTTTCTCCTCGATGGATGATCGGCAGGATCGACTCTGTTCTTGAGAGATTCTTGGTAGGGAGAGTGCTACGACAGTTTGGGCGGATTCAGCCTATGCCTCAGGGATCTGTAGTATATGCTCATTCTAGTGAAGAGTGTGCTACTTGGGGTCACATGCCTTCATATGATGACGCTATAGAGCAGATATCACTACTGGGTTATATGGATTGGGACATGAGGTTACACATCAGAGATGCCGGAGTTACGCAGGAGTATCTAGCTTGGTTGATGGAGCATCCGATGCCTCAATTTACAGACCCTGCAGAGCCAGTGCCTGGGCGAGATGATGATGGTGATGATGTCGGTGGTGGGAGGAGACGTAGAGGTAGACCCTGAGGTAGGGCAGTGATTAGGCTCAGAGGACGAGCGAGAGATGCACAGGTACAGGTACCACCTCCTCCTCCTCGTCCTGCAGTAGCACAGAGACAAAGGATAGATCGTCAGGATCATGTGAGGGCTGCTAGACAGGATCCAGGTACAGGACAGGATACGGGAGCAGGATTACAGCAGGCTACCGTGGATGGTCAGGATACAGGTGATCCTCAGAGTACCTATGAGGTTGGGGAGAGTTCTAGTACTACCTAGCTACGAGCAGATGTGGGAGCATTACGGACAGAGGTGTCACAGATGTCGTCTATGATTCAACAGTTAGTATCAGGTTTGGCTCCCTTGGTTCCTCTCCTTGTTGCTATGGTTGGTCAGACGCCTCCTCAGCAGCCTCCATCACAGCCTCCTCCACAGCCTCCTCCAGGACCTCCTCCTAGTGGTGACGAGAGTTGAGTTATGAGTGCTCTTATTGATCATTTATGTACTGATGCTGAGATACTTGATATTGTACCATAGTCTTGTGACCTTGATGTCACCTTTCCAATTGTACTTTGACACTTATTTGACATTGATGCCCCTGTTGATGGGCGATTATAGAGTTGATTTTTATGATATCATTGTTATACTTGATGTATTGAGTTATGAGTAGACGTGTGACATGAGGACATTTATGATCTTTCCTGCTTTTACTTGATGATATATGAGATTTCCTTTAGATGCTACTATATGTGTTTATCTAATGCATTTGTTTTTGGATGGATATTGGCTATGGATGCAATGTATCTTATGTATGATATAGATAGATGGATGCATTTCTTCTTCATTTATGGATGCAGTTTTGATATGTTATTTCTCATGTATGCAATCTGTATGTATGCACATGTAAATGATTATTTCCTTCTTTTCTTTGATAATATCTATGTAATGATTAATGATATGGAATGAATGCAAAAAGTATAATCTCATATTTTTTTATTGTAGAAAAGATGATGTTGAAATGATGTTGTCCTTGCTGATTTAACCCTGTTAATGATGTCATGTACCCCCTTTTTGATGCGAAAATAAAAACCCTTGGGAAAAATGCACATGCAATTAATCTAACATGAGAATGCATTTAACCTTTTTATGAATGTAGCTAAGTGTCACTAGCTTTTAGCAAATAAATGCCTTGAGGATATATTTTCATCATTGAGCACTTGGGACCGGAAAGTCGATACAATCACCACTGCCCACTGACATGATGATATGAATATCGCTTTTTTTTACTACTCATATGGTAACCTCTGTTTTGCTTTCCCATCGGTCTCATCGATACGACTATCACTGATTTCAAACAATCATGAGAGTACGAATACCGATTTTGTCGGATTCTATGTTGCAAGTGGATTTTGTCATTTAGATATGAAGAATCTAAATATCCAAGGTATCCGGTTGCGTAAACAAACAAAGGTTAACTCATTGTTTTATAAGATAATCCTCGATGGTTCTTTGATGACCATGTCTTTAGATGAATTATCATAAGGCAATGAATCTTCCTTTAAACAGTCACTTCATAGTCAAGAAAAATATCATGTCTCCATCATTGCCAATCTAGTTGAAACATCATTGATGAGCTAAAAAGACTTGATACAAATTGAATGAATGTAAGTAAACAGATTTTTAACCAACTTTTCAAAAGAATCTATCTAAGTGTTTTGCATTGTTTTTTGATCTTCAACAAAATATATTTCCAAGTGTTTGATCATGACATGATTTTTTATTTTTAATCCTGAATAATAAGTCAATTTAGGCTTCAAGGATTTTGTTGTGGTAGTCAACTTCTTGGTTATCAATCAAAGGTTTACAAAAAATTTGATCTCTCTTCTGAAAATGTTGATCCCTTTCTGCTTGTGACTGAATGTTGTTCATATGAATCCTTTTTGAGGTACCCACTTTCCAATCCATTTATGTTGCCCCCAAGTATTTTGATGTATCAATTTTGACAACTTTAGGCAATGCAAAGGATGATGCTACAAACTGTTATTATGACTATGTACAAATGACGGATGCAATGAAGGTTTAGACAAATGGGATGATGAGATGCATTATGTACACATGTGTCTAGGAAGGAAATGACTTAAGGGAACCAAAAGTTCTTGTTACCAAGTTTTCACCTTTGGGTATTCTCTTTTTTTTTTTTTTTGCTACCGAGGTGCCTATTTGCTAGGTTTTCACCAAGGCACTTTTTCTCTTTTTTCCATTTTTTTTTTTTTGTATTTTTTTTGTATTTTTTTGTATTTTTCATTATCACCTTGGCGCCTATTTGCTAGGTTTTCACCAAGAGATAGTTTTTCAAATGTTTTTGCTTTCTTCAGGCTCAATTTTCCACTGTTTTTTTGATCTTTCTTCTTTTCCAATGTTTTTTGGATTTTCCATTTTCAAATGTTTTTGGTATTTTCAAGATCCCTTTTCAACTATGTACAATAATTATGATGCTCTCTCATCTGATACTCTTTATACTCTTTCATCTGCTTTAGGTGTAGAATCTCTTCAAATGAATGCTATTTATGGGTTCTTGTAATTCTTCACCATTACAATCTGATAACTTATATGTTCCTGTTCCAAAGGATGAGACTATCACAAATGGGCCTATCCAATTAGCTTCCCACTTTCCTTTCTTTTCCCTTTCAACTTGATTTTTGGGATTTTCTCTTAGTACCAAGTCTCCTACTTGAAAAGTTCTTGGTTTGATGTGTTTGTTGTAATTGTGTGCAATCCTGTTTTGATAAACTTTTAAATGCTCATAAGCTTGAGTCTGATGTTCCTCTAACAATTCCAATTGTTGTAGTCTGGCAATCCTATAATCCTCATCAGTGATCAATCCTCTTAATGAAACCCGTAGAGATGGAATTTCAACTTCTAATGGTAGAACTGCTTCGGTTCCATAGACCAAAGAGAATGGGGTGGCTCCTGTAGGTGTTCTGATACTAGTTCTGTAAGCCCATAGTGCGGGATTTATTTGCACGTGCCAATCTCTTCCTGATTTGTTAACTGATCTTTTTAATATTTTGAGGATATTTTTGTTTGTTGCTTCAGCTTGTCCATTGCCTTGTGGATAATAAATGGATGATGAATGATGTGTAATGTGAAATGTCATGCAAAGTTCATCAATATCCTAATTTTTGAATTGTTTCCCATTATCCGTGATAATGGCATGTGGAATACCATAGCGGCAAATTATGTGGTTCAAAATGAACATTGAAATTTGTTTGCCGGTTGCTGTTGTTAATGGAACTGCTTCCACCCATTTGGTGAAGTATTCTGTTGCTGTGATGATATACTTGTGTCCGTTTGAAGATGGAGGATATATGATTCCAATCAAGTCAAAACCCCATTGATAAAAAGGCCATGGTGTAATGAATGGGTGTAATTCTTGAGCCGGTGCATGTATCATATTACCATGATATTGACATTTGCTGCATGTCTTCACAAATTGACAAGCATCCTTTTCTAATGTTGTCCAAAAGTACCCTAGACGAAGGATTTTCTTAGCTAAATTAAGACCGCTTGAGTGTGACCCGCAAATGCCTTCGTGGACCTCGCGTAAAGCTAACTTAGACTCTTCTTCCTCTAGACATCTAAGTAACATCCCATCAAGACCCTTACGATACAATGTGTCTGAAAGGATTAGGTAACGGGAAGCTTGGCGTATGAAGTTACATTTTTGGGCACGAGTTTGGTCTATGGGGAGTACTTGGTCTTTAAGGTAAGTATAGATGGGTCCATACCAAGGAGAGTCATGTCCATGTAAAAGAGCAACAATTTGGGTGTCAGGAAGGTTAAATGCCGGTTTTACCAACTCTTCCACCAAGAACTCATACTTCTCATTTTGATCTGGTTTTTGTAACAATGAAGGCAAGGTAGCCATGGCATCTGCTGCTCTATTCTTTTCTCTTGGAATCTGTTCAAATGTGATCAAAGAAAAGTACTTCTTCCATCCATCAATCAAAGTTTTATATTTCATCAATGTTATGTCCTTGGTATTGTATTCATTATTAACCTGATTGATTATGAGTTGGGAATCTCCATACACTTGTAATTCTGCAATATTCCATTCTAAAGCCATTTTGATGCCAATGACTAATGCCTCATATTCCGCTATGTTATTGGTGCATGGAAATAAGAGTTTATAGGACTTTGGAATGGTGTATCCTTGAGGAGTAACCAATAATATACCTGCTCCAGAACCTCCTTGTGTGTAAGATCCATCAAAATATAATTTCCATGTCTTTGCTTCTATGTTGACAATTTCTGCATCTGGAAATTCAATTTGCATGGTTTGTGTGGACTCCATTGGGTTATCTGCTAAGTGATCTGCTATCACTTGTCCTTTAATTACTCTTCTATCAATATATTCAATGTCAAATTCACTTAGGATCATGACCCATTTTGCTATTCGACCTGTTAAGGCAGTTTTACTTAGCAAGTATTTGAGAGGATCAATCTTGGCAATTAATTTGATCTTATGCATCAACATATAATGTCTTAGTTTTTGAGATGCAAAAACCACTACTAGACATGCTCTTTCCATGAATGAATAATTGAGTTCATATTTTATTAAGGTTCTACTAAGATAGTAGATTGCCCTTTCTTTTCCTTGCTCATCTTCTTGTGCCAACAATATGCCTAGAGACCTTTCTGTGGCTGATATGTATAACAACAATTCTTTACCTTTGATAGGTGACATAAGAATAGGTGGGTTTATCAAATAAGTCTTCAAAGTAGCAAAGGCCTTATCACATTCTTCATCCCACATAAATGTAGTGTCCTTGTGTAACAATCTGGTGAAGGAGTGACACTTTTCTGCTAATTGAGAGATAAATCTCCTTATTGATTGAATCTTTCCTTGTAGTGACCTCATTTGGCTAATATTTCTTGGAATCTCCATTTCTAAAATGGCTTGTACTTTTTCAGGATCAACTTCAATGCCTTTTGCTGACACTATATAACCCAATAACTTTCCGGATTGGACACCAAAGGCACACTTCTTTGGGTTTAGTCTAACTTTGAATTGTTCTAACCGAATGAATATTTTTCTTAGGATTTGTAAATGCTCTTCTCTATTGTGGGATTTCGCTAGAATGTCGTCCACATAATCTTCTAAAAAAGTATGCATCATGTCATGGAAAATAGTTGTCATGGCCCTTTGATATGTAGCTCCAGCATTTTTTAAACCGAAGGGCATGACATTCCAACAAAAAGTATCCCAAGGGCAAGTAAATGCTGTCTTTTCTTGGTCTTCGGGAGCAATCTTGATTTGGTTGTAGCCACTAAATCCATCCATTAATGAGTACATTGCATGACCTGCTGTCAAATCCACTATGGTATCAATGCTTGGCAATGGGAAGTCATCTTTGGGACATGCAAGGTTTAAATCTCTGAAATCTGTACACACACGGATATATTTATCATGCTTAGTAATCGGCACAATGTTAGAGATCCAATCAGCATATGCTATTGTTCTTATGAATCCCACCTTTAACAAATTTTCCAATTCTGCCTTGATTAGAAGAGCCACATGTGGGTGCATTTTCCTTAGTTTTTTCTTCACAGGTTTAACTCCGGGTCTAACATTCAGATGATGCATTATGAAATCAGGATCCAATCCAGGCATATCGGCATATGACCATGCAAAATTTACTTGTTGTTCTTGGAAGAATTTGATAAAGTCCTCTCTTTCAAGAGATGTAAGTGATGCAGCCAAGTGTACAACCTTTGGCTCTAGTTCTGTACCAATGTTAACTTTTTCTGTTGGTTCTATAAGAATAGATGACCGTTCTTCTTCATGTTCAGGAAAAGTGTCCAATCTCTCTTCTAATGGTGCCACAGTTGGGTTTTCACCAAAAGAAACGTCTTTTATTTTCATTGTTTTTGGTTCTAATGGTGCCACAGTTGGGTTTTCACCAATAGAACTTTTCATTTTTTTATTTTTTTTCATTTTTTCATTTTTTTGACTAAGAGATTGGACCCTTGCTATTGTCATCATGTCCGTATTGAGTTCGTTGGTGAAAAAGGGTTCAACCGCATTGAGGTATTGGTTTGTTGCTTGGTCATGTGGGAAGTAAAGTAAGTCATGTGGTTCAGTTTGATCCCAATCAATGAGGTCTGGATGTATCAAAATTAAGGAATTATTGGGTAAGGTATCATCAATAGGATTTATGGACATGACTTCGTTTGAGGGTTCATACATTGTATCATTTAGATCTATGATGTGCGCTTCCTCAAGATGATCCATGGAAGCAGGGTCAAAGTCCCCTTCGCTTGAATCCTCGTCGACCTCTATGGGAAACAATGTGGGAAAAGCCACAAGCGGGTTAAAACTAACGTTTGAATTTCCCTCCTCTGAAGGTGTCCAAAATGTTTCTATCCATGCTCCACTACTAGATGCTTGTTCTATATTAGGCCTTTGAATAGAAGATTCTTCATTAATTGGAGCATCTTGTTTTGGGATTTTTGCATAAGTATGTATAGCAATGACTTCTTTATCTTGACATGACTCATCTGATAAAGTATCCCATTCATAATCCCTAGAGTCATCACTATCTCCTTCGGATTCTAATGCATTTATTTGAGGATGAAAATCATGCATTGGACTTGAACTTTCTCCCTTATATTGAAAACCTACTCCGAATTTTTCATGACTTGCCCTCCAAACAAGTTCAATAGGTTCTAATAATCCTCTATTTCTTTGGCCTAGGGGTCCTCTTCCTTTGTATCCCATCTTTTGCATAATATCAAATCCTTTCCCATATTGTTCTGTTTGTATATTGATATGCTGAATTCTTTCCATGGGAGTGTCTAGGGTACCATCCTCATCATGATAAAGCCATTGGAGGACATCATCCTCTTCCTTATCCCATGTTGCTTTGCTATCTTCCCTCACAAAATAAGAATTATACTTATGTGGAAGATGTTCTTTTGAGGGTTTTCCATGTGATTTGGGAGACATGGGCATGTCAAATAGAGAAACTGAATATTCTCCTACCCCTTTTGAACTAATCTTGCATTGTTTGTCAAATTTGTTCATCATCTCACTCATGTATTGGTAATGATCTTCTTTAGCTTGTTATTTTTCCTCTTTAGTAGGTTTGTAGATCACTATTTCCAATTTAGGTGCCACATATGGACTTTCCATCACATTTGGACCCTCGTAGCTCACTTTTTCCTTGCCCTTAGTTGATGTAGTTGAGCTAGCTTAAAGAGGATTTTGTGCATCTTCATTGGTGATTCTTGGAACAACTCCTTCACGATTATGTGGAATGTATAATTCATGCAAGGGTTTGAGTGCATTACAATATTGAAATGGATTTGAGTCTCCTCCAACTGTGATTTCTTCACCCATGTATGGGAACTTGATGCATTGGTGGTATGTGGAGGGGACAGCTTGCATCTCATGAATCCAGGGTCTTCCCAATAAGATGTTATAGGTTAATTTCATGTCCAACACTTGACATTTGGTTTCCTTCTTAACTGGTCCCACTTGGATGGGCAACACAATCATGCCTTTAGAAGCTCTTTCAGCCTCATCATAAGCTTTTATGGTGATTTTCTTTGTAGGGTCAATGCAAGACTCGGATAGACCTAAGGATTTTACAAGACTCAATGTGCATATGTTAAGGCCAGCCCCTCCATCAATAAGGGCTCTTTTGACTCTATGCCTTTCGATCAAAACCTCTATATGTAATGGAAAATTCTGAGGATGAGTTATAGACATGTCATCTTGATCTGAAAATGAAAGACAATGAGGAGCCACAAGATGTCCTACCATATTTTGAAATTTTTCTTCCCCTAAGGTAGTAGAAACATGTGTCTCTTCCAAAGCTTTTTCCAAAATCTCTTTATGATTTGGTGACAACTTCAATAACTCTAAGATTGAGATTTGTGCTGGAGTACGTTGCAATTGGTCCACCAAACTATAAGGTCTTGCTGCTGTAGGAGGTTGTTTGACCACAATGTTGGATGGTGCGATATTGGTGTTTTGAGGGACTATCCCTTGTAAAGTCATTCTAGAATTCTGCCCTCTTGTAATGACATTTGTTGCTTCCTTTTGAGGCTGTTCATTAATGATGATAGCATTAACAATATGATCATATGATGGCGCAAAGTTGAGATTATTGGCACTTTGTTTCTTGCCATTTGATGACTCACCTTTATCATGTTTGTAAAAAGGTTGTTTGAAGGCCGTATGATCTTCATTATTTTGGGGTCCATCAACAATGATTATGTTATTATCTATCAAGTCTTGCACCACATTCTTTAATTGTAGACATTCATTTGTAGGGTGCCCCCAAATCCTATGATATTCACAATGATGCTTAGCATCCCACCAACCCAGCTTGTGGTCTGGTTCATAAGGCTTAATAGCGGGTAATGCAATAACATTGTTAGCTATGAGAGCCTTTAATGCAGTTTCAAGTGGTTCTCCCAAGGGTGTAAAGTGTCTTGCAGGAGTGGGCTTCAGATACTTATCATACTTGCTGTTTTGATCCTTGTTTCCTTGATTATTCTTATTGGCATTGTTGTTGTTGTTGGAAGGTGCATTATATGCTTGATTAGCATTATTCACTTGATTTGGTGTCTTTGTAAGAGCAAATGGAATCACCTTCAAGTTGCTGGATTCCACTACACCATCATTAACAATACCTTTGTTGTTATTCTTTGCAGCATAACAGCTATTGTTGTTGTACCAACTTTTATTTGGATTGTTGTTATTGTTGGTATTGTTGTTGTTGGAGTTAGAGTTATTCTTATTTTCCTTGTGCAATTTCAACTCTCCACTCTTAATCAACACTTCTTCCATTGTAATTCCGTTATCAATTAAATCTTGAAAGGTTTTGGGACATTGCATCCTTAGTCTATAATTCAGCTCGCTTCTTAAACCGTTAATAAAGATATCCATTTTTTCTTTCTCCGGTACACTTCTTGGATATCTAGCAAATGCAGTCCTCCATCTTTGCAAGAATGTGAGAAAGGCTTCTCCATCTTGTTGCTTCGTGTTACATAACGTTATCATGGTGACCTCATGTTTGATGTTATAAGAGTAATGAGTCACGAATTTAGATGCTAACTCTTCAAAGGATTTTATGTCGGATGGTAGTTTTGAAAACCAATCCATGGCTGTTCCTCCCAAGCTTCTTGGGAATAGTCTCATTAAATAGGTTGATTCATGCATGAATTCAAGACTCAATGCACAAAACCCCCGAAGATGATCATGTGGGTCAGATGTTCCTTCATACCTCTCATATTTAGGAAATGTTACATTAATGGGAAAAGGCACCATGACCAAACTCTTATCGAATGGAAAAGGACATAATGTTTCAATAGAGAAAGGCTTAGGAGCCCCATTTTGTTTCAAACTGTCAATTTCCATTTGTAATGCCTTGAATTGTTCCCTCATTGCTTCCATAGGGTCTTCTATTTCCTTGGGCTTTAATTGCTCTATGTCAAAATCTTTAGGTAGCTTTACCCCCGTTTGTATTAAGTCCATGAAGTGTTTTTCTTTATCCATAAGCATGGTCTTTTTCATTAGTTCTATGAAATAAGGACATTGTCTTGCCTCTAATGCTCTTTCAATCGTGGCTTCTTCTGCAGTTGGGGGTAAGTTTGTATTATGAGGAGGAAATAAGTTGTTGCCTTGTGAATTTGCCTCTTGAGAATTAGGATCTCTTCCTCCATTATTAGAATTTCCTTGATTGTTGTTAAGATCCATACCCCCATTCATGTTGTTCCCTTGGTTGTTATTAGGATCTATACCCCCATTCATGTTGTTCCCTTGGTTATTGGGATTGATATTTCCTAGGGTACCACTAAACATCTTGTTAATGTCCTTTCCCTTAGTGGGTTTTTCAGTCACTCGTGAAGTAATGAAAGTGTTCTTTGGAAATGGGAGCTCCTCTCCGTTGTAGGTCCCGTCTGTTTGTAATGCTTTCCTTATAGAGAGTGACCTTGTAATAACAGGCATGAACAAACTTTAAGGGTATGTTGACTTTCTTCTCTTGATAAGCTATTTTTGGAATAAGGTAAAAGTTTTTGATCAATTTTAAATGGTTTAAAATTTTAATGGTGTTTTGATCAATAACTTTGGAATATCTTGTTTGAAAATAAAAACAATCTCAACACACACATCAATTGGGTACCATATCCCTAGAATTCTCTAATGTGTATATTTTTGAACGTTTTCACAGGTTTAACAAAAGAATAGCTTCCACACAATCTACCTAGCACATAATTGGTTCGTAAACATGGCTCTAATAGGTAGTTTTGCTATTTTACCGTTATGTAGTAAATTTTCCGTTCAAAAGAAATCTTAGCTTTTCATCCCCCAACTATGTTAAGGGGCTTCCCACACGCACAAAAGCACGATTTTGCGCAATCCGTTAGGACTACTAGAGGAAGTTTGAAAGAGCTAAAATCCTTTTGTTGTGTACCCCATTAAGGATACCCGCGTTTCATTTTATAGTGGGTTGGATTCTCGCGGCAAAAGCAAGTGTATCCCACTTTGGGCTGTCCCTCTCACCAGCCCTTCTAAGGTAATCTCGGGAGGCGAGCCCACTAAGTTTTAAACATGTTCATTTGAAAGCATGAAAAGTGGATTTGGTAGAGCAAGTTTGGGAATTTGATTCACTCAAAGAGTGAAGAGCATATCCCTATTGCTTTTCCCTTATCCCAAACACTCACAATCAAATTTGGTTCTTTTTCAACCCCGTGACAAAGGGGTTCTTAGAATTGAAGTGTTTATTTTTTTCTTTTATGATTAAACTATGTTTTGAACTTTGAAAATGCCACAATTTAAGGGAAGTGCAAGCTTGATGAGAAAAATACCTCAAACGATGCTAGCAAAGGCTAGGCGCATTTTTAAGTAGTAGATTTTTCATTTTCTCTCCAAATCCTTCTCTTACCTTAGCAAAACGTTCCCTCCACCAACAAGTTAGTCAGCACAATACAAACAAAGTGAGGGGAAACCAAAATCAAAGCTAAAAAAATGATATAATTGATTATGCTTTTGATTCTTTTTACCCAAAATACTTGCAAAATTCTTACAAATTTAAGGACTAAATTCCCAATTCAATGAGACATATTTTCGTTTGTAAGCATCTACAACAGCAATGTATTTAGCATGTAATTCTACTTCTTTCTCTAAATTAATGTTGAGAACAAAGGTAGAATGTACCCGGTTTTCTTTCCTTATCCTTTTAGAGATCAATTTCTCCTCTAAGTTGTGCCTTCTCTCTGGTTTTTGCACTTTCTTATGACAGACCATGCTCCTGAGACAAAAAAAATGACAGTGAAGTTAGCATACAGTCCTTATTTTGACAAAATAGAGAAAATACAATCAGGCGACATTATCCAGACTATAGGCGAGATTAAATTTAATGAAGACGTGACTACTTTAACCGCAAGCGTCACCAAAAGGGGCTCAAGCGAGATTAAAATAGTCAAGTGCAATATTAAATTTTGCAAACGCGTGAAATCTTTAATACATGCGACAACAGCAATTACTCTGATACAATATAAATGCTAAACCAGGCGACATTTCTTTTGCTAAAGGTGAGATATAATTTAATAAAGACATAATTACTTTAACCGCGAGCGTCACCAAAAAGGGGCTCAAGTGAGATTAAAGTAATTAAGTGCGATATCAAATTAAATGAACGCGTGAATTCTTTATTTCAAGTGACAAATTAACTCAGAGAAGCGACATTTAATTAACTGAAAGCGACATTTGAAATATACAAAGTGACAAATTAAAAGAGAAATGCAATAAAATCCCTTTACACCAGGCGTAAACTCATTCCTCGGCTGCGGCTTTTAATTCTTTGTAGGCGACATCTGAATAGCCAAAGGCATCAGCTGCTCATTCGTGAGGCGAGAATTTAATGTGCGCAGGTGTGATTTCTTTGTCGAGAAGCGTGATTCTGCAGTCTAAGAAGCGTGAGTGTTCAGACTCCAGGTGACATTTTAATTACCACGAGCGACATCTCTTTGCTGTAGGCGTGATTTCTTTACCGGCAGGCGTGATTTCTTTCCTGTAACCTGCAAACAGTGAGCAAAATCATGCAATTCTAGCCTAAATTTTGCAAATAACGTGGAAATTATGATAAATTTGAGGCCTAGAGCCCCACGGTGGGCGCCATTTGTGTGTGAGTGATTTACACGTTCATGAAATAACAAGATTTAAAGAGAATTTACACTATTCAAAGCAAACTAATCTAAATAATGCACAATTAATCTAAATATCTCATGGTTCTCTAAATTGAAGTAGTAAGTGAGGCTCTCAGCTGCAAATCCTCACTAGTGACACTCTAATTATGAGAATTGAACTAAGAATGATATGCAAACTAGATCTAATTATCAAATTCTAGCTCTATTTGATAAGAAAATCTCTAAAATGATCAACAATTTAAGCTAAATATCAATGAAAATGCTAAGTGAGTGGTGTGAATGCAAATTGCAAGAGCTTTGCTGCAATTCAAAGATATGGAGTGGATTAATAATGCCTCAAAATGTCTTCTATTTATAAGATTTTCCCAAGGGTAGGGGGTAGAGTGAGATAACCATGGTTAGGCTTGGGTAAGGTCAATTGGCTTTGCTTTGTCCCTAAATTGGGGGACAAACATTTAAATGGTTTCAAAAGGCTGGACCATTTCAACAAAAATGAGTGATTTGTGTCCATTTTGTCTCCTTTTTGCTTTGTTGAGGGAATTTCATATTTATTAATTAATTAAAGTAATTAAATTTAGCCATGAAGGGTAAGAGGTTCATTTTGATTTTTCATTTCAACAACTATGTCATTAATTGAATTTAATCAATTTCTTAGTGTTTTTCCCCTTTTCAAGCTTTATTTAATTATTTAATCATTTAATTGAATTTTCCTTTGATTTGAATTGCCTTTGTTCCATTTATCGATTTTTAGTGCTATTTTGATGATTTGATGCACCTTTTTGATTGATTTAAGCCTTTACCAATTTTCCATGTCTACAATTATTGATTTCACTATCCACTGTTGTTGCATCTGTTGAATTTTATGCCTATGCTCCTCAATAGGCATGTGAGAGGAAATGACCTAGTTGAGTTCCTCTTTAAGCTTACTTATTTTCTATATCTGGGACTGAATAACTAAATGGGACTTATACAAGGGTTCATACAAAGTATTATTTTCCATCTGTAGTGTAGTGTTTTTATCTTTCAAATATGGATCTTTTTAGCTATTGGCTTGTGAAGATCTTTCTCTTCGTGTCTCTCCTTAGTCTCATAAATGTTGGCCTCAGGGCTCTCAGTTGTGTCAAGAGTCACTTTATTTGTTGTATCATTGTCAAGTAGATGGCCGGTCAGAAACTCTTCATTTCCCTTATTTTTCAAAATTTGTTGCTCATTTATAGACTCTAATTATTTTGTTCTATGACTAATGTCTTTTTCTTCATCCTAAATCTATATGCTAACATTGACGTCAGCAACTAATTTAGGAGAGACATTTTTTGAAGGTTCCTGAAGAGGACTATCCTCACTATCCCTCATCTCTAAGTAGTATCATCGCTATCATGGTGAACCTCAGGAATCTAGGTATCAGGAAGCATTTCAACATAAATTTTTGTTTCTAGGTTTTCATCCATTGGTGACCCAAGAAATACATCTTCAGTCTGCTTTTGTTGTGCCTTTATTGGCACATGCTCAGGACTTCCTACCAACACTTCTTCTAAGGAAACATTATTTTCATTGTTAAGAGTCTCTGTCAATTGTTTTGTCGGTGGCTGCAATCCTTTTTCCTTGATTTTCCAATGTTTGGCCCTCCTAAACTCCCTATGACACTTTCCTCACTTTTGAACTATCTCAGAAAGAACTTCATTTTCATATGTTTCTATTCGGCTGGCTACATGGGCAAAGTGATCCAATTTAGTTTCACTACCTTCTTTTTATTTACCCTTCCCATCATTAGATTGTCTATTTATGGGTGGGCTTGTGGTTTGTTGTGTTTCATTAATGGTTGCGGCCACCAATTGTGGTGAAGACCTTGATTCATCTTGTGTGGTGATACTGCAGGTTACCCTACCTCCGGATTTTGGGGTTTGAACTAGGGATTTGCTAGGGTGACCTTGAGGTCTCTTTTTACTTGATTGGAAGGGAGACACATCTAGCTGAGAGCTCAGGGACATGAATTCCTCTTCAAAAACCCTACCTTCATCTACTCATTTATCCATTGAGGAACCTTCGGTGGATTGGGCCTATTCTTCAGAAGGCCTAATATCTGCATCATCTTGGGAGTGGAAAAATGAATCCCAGTCACTAGGAGGAGTCAATAATTTAAGTTCTTGGATAACTAGTAATTTTATTAAATCACGGTGAGAGAGAAAATGGGGTTTTCCACTTCTTATAGATTTGGCCATGCATTGTAAGGCATTGTATAGAAAATAGGGTATATTTACTATCAACTCATGTATTAAGTGGAACATCAACTTAAAATGATGAGAAAATATGTACAGATATCTACCTTCACATGTAATATAGTGAATGATATACCTAGAAACATCTGACGAATGTCTTGGCAAATATTATAATTTGGTACCTTGACCAGCGACCATTTGCACAGACTCACCCCACTATAAAAATCTCTTGGGAGTTGGTTGTAACTCTGCGACATTCTTAAATTTTTCCAAAAAATATTGTTCTCCCATTAGTGGTAGGCCAAATACTTCAACAATAGTGTTCACAGTGACTGTAACCTTCAACCCTCAGAGCAATGCAGACTGTTTGTGAAAATTGAAGGAAAAATCTTTTGTCACAGACACATCAAAACCCCTTAATTGTTTGAAATAAGCATCCAAATGAGCCTTCTAGAACTCGGCATAAGCTTCTGGATAGCCTTTCAAGCCTTGCATGGATGTGGGTTCATGGCGAGGATGGTTGTTTGACATAGTCGTAGACTTTCCTCTATTTGTAGCTCAATACTAGGAATGTAGACAAATATTGGTTTTGGAAAATATGTTTTAAAAATGGTAGTCCAGGAAGTAAAGATAACGACAACGAGTAATGATGGGGTGTAAAATAATGATAAGGACAATCGTGAAGTGCAAGTAATAAAATAATGGCACATTAATGATGACAAAACCCTGCCCCCAGCTGATTGGTTATACCATCCATGGGAAAAACCATGAAATGAAGAAAACACTTACTAGAAAATAAAGAACAAAAAATAAATTAAAATAACAAGTATCAATCACCATGAGCAAGGTATAGAGGAGGAAGCATTCACATCGGCATGCCAAGTGATGAAATAAAAAATGTATAGCCACATAGGAAAGGTGTCACCATAAAATGATGAGGACGAAATCATGCCAGACAGGTCATGAAGGTGTAAGAAAGATATTGCTAGTGCAAAAAAAGGACAGCAAGACAGAAATGCATCAGCAAAGGGTATTGTTGAGTCACCTAAATTGAAGCCATATATCTCTTGAAAAAAAGGGAACATGAACTACCGAGAAAGGATATAAGTTCCTGGCACAAAGAAGAAAGGAACAATGAGGAACAAATAAGGATGAGTAGGTTTTTTTTTATGATTTTTTTTAGATTGAATTATATTTCGACAATAGACCATCGGAGATCTAGTTTTTAGTCTACTGCCACGTAGGGGCACTAGTAGACCAATTCTCACCCCTAAGATTATTGAACAATGGACATCTACCAGGATATGGTTGTTAGATGCCAACTAGCCAATAGTGCCCGTGGGTTTTCACTATTGGATCTTTTTGTTGCATTTTTTGTAATTATTCATAGAGTAAGCCAAAATGAATAATAGTGAGTCCCTTGGCTATATAAAGAAACAATGTTTCTTTAGAGAGAGGATGCTTATACAGCTTCAGACGATGCCCATTTACAAGGAGAGCTCTATGTTCAGAGTCCATAGTACATAGGAAAACAACACCATTATCATAAATAGTCCAAATCTCATACGGGCCAAGCCATCTGGTATGGAACTTCCCCTAGAAGTCCTAGAATTGAGTCATAGAGTAATGCCCAATCATCAGGTTGGAAAGTACAAGACCAGATGATACGATTATACCATTGTTTGCATTATTGTTGTACCAATTTTTTCATGATGAATGGCATCTTGGTTCATCTAATCAAGGGACTGAAGTTGAGCCAGGCATGCCTTCTGAGCCTCACTAAGACTCATCCCAAGTTGGAGGGTAGTGCGAAGATTCTTAACCTCAAATTCGATAGGCATGACAAATTTCTTTCCATAAACAATCTCATATGGAGTGAGCCCAGTGGTAGTCTTCCAAGTGGTACGGTAGGCCCAAATAACTTCAAAAAGTTGAGAAGCCCAATCTCGTTTGTGCAAAGTTGCTATCTTTGTCAGTATATTATCCAAATCCCTATTGGTCACCTCCACCTACCCATTGGCTTGTGGATGATACGGGGAGGACTTGCAATACTTGATTCCATATTATTGTCCATCGAGTTGGAGGTGAATTGTGCCCCTTGATTAGTGACAATATCACATGGTACACCATACCTGGTAAATTTTTTTGAGTACAATAAGTTAGCAACCTTAGTATCTGTAGCATTTTTCAAAGCTACTACTTCTACCCCATTTTGTAACATGATCCATACAAACTAAAATATATTATTTATATTGAGAAGGAGGATAATAGGTCCTACAAAATCTAAACCCCATTTTTCAAATGGTTCAATAGATAACTAAGGGTCTAGAGGCATTTCATTAGAATGAGTAGGATGACCCATTCGTTGACACTTATCATAATATTGAGAAAACCTTCTACAATCTTTATGTAGTGTTGGCCAATAGTAACATGTAGTCAAAATTTTGTTAGTAGTTTGTTGAGTAGCAAAATGGCCCCTGCAGGGCTCAGAATGACAAGCACAAAGTATATCAAAGACATCATCTTCTACAACACAACAACACATAACATTGTCAATACCAATACAAAAAAGCAAACCATTAATCCATGTATATCAACCACTAATTCCAACAAGTTATCTCCTTTCTCGTGGAGAGAAGTGGGGTGGAAACTTGCAGGTAACAAGATAATTGACAATTTCAACAAACTATGGGCTTTTGATAGATATTGTAAATAGGTGTTCATTAGGAAAAGCACCCTCGACCAAGTTAGGTTCAACTAGATTTTGTAGCCTTGATAGAAAGTCAAATACCACATTTTCACAACTCAATTTTTCAAGGATGGTAATATCAAATTTGTGCAAAAGAAGTAACCATCGAAATACTCATCCTATAACCACTGGTTTATTCATCAAAAACTTAATAGCTGAATGATCAACATGGACAAAGATTTTATAGCCAATGATGTAATGATGGAACTTATTAATTGCATAAACAAAAGAAAAAAATTCCTTCTTAGTAACTTTATAATTTATCTTGGCATTAGTAAAAATTATACTGACATAATAAATGGAATAGAAGAGATTATCTTCTTTTTGTCCAAGGACAGCTCCCACGGAAGTGTGAGATGCATCAATGTGAATATGAAAAGGCAACTCCCAATTTGGTCCTCATAATATAGGAAAGTTACCTTTTATTTCTTCAAAAGCTTGCTGGCAGTTAGGTGTCCATGCAAATTTTGTATCTTTACCTAACAACTCAAGGAGTGGTGAGGCAATCTTACTAAATTTTTTAATAAATCGACGATAATAACCAATAGGCCCTAAGAAAGTGCATAGTGATTTTGGATAAGTAGGCACAGGAAAATCTTGAATAATTTGAATATTTTTAGGATCCACTTCAATCCCTCATGAGGAGATATAGTGACCCTAAACAATCCCTTCAATTATTAACAAATGACATTTTTCATGACTCAAAGAAAGGTTAGTATCAATACATCGTTTAAGATTTTTTCAAGATTTATCTTAGCTTCTTCATAACTGTCATCCATATACACTTCTACACAATAAATTCATCCATATACACTTCTACACAATCATGAATCAAATCATAAAAAATACTCAAGATTGCTCGTTGAAAAGTAGCTGCGGCAATACATAAACCAAATGGTAAAATGTTATAGGAAAATGTACCCCAAGGACATGTGAAAGTAGTATTGTCTTGGTCTTCTAGGGAAATAATGATCTGATTATAGCCACTAAAGCGATCGAAAAAGGAGAAAAACTTCTTACCAGCTAAGGTGTCCAGAACTTGATCAATAAAAGGTAGTGGAAAATGGTCCTTCTTTGTGGCCATGTTAAGGGCCCTATAGTCAATACATATTCACCATTTTATATTCTTTTTAGGCATGACTACAAGGGGAGACACCCACTGGATGTCTGATATGGGGTAAATAAATCCCACATTAAGCAGTTTTTAAAGTTCTTCCTTAACAATCTCTCTTAGGGAGGAATTCAATCTCCTTTGAGGTTGTCTTACTGGTCTATTCCCTTCATCAATATAAATATGATGAGTACAGGTAGTAGGATGTATACCCTGTATATCTTGGTCCTCCCAGGAAAAAGCCTCTTTATGTTTATACAACATTGCAATCAATTCCTTGGTTTGGGATGCACTCAAATTTGGGTGGATATTGAGTTTTTTTTCTAGGTAAAATTTCAGTCACTTGAGACTGTTCACGAGCTTCTATAGCAAGAACTGGTGAGCTAGAAGGAGATGGGTTGGCTATACTAGATATTAAGAATGGACTATATTGACAAGTGTGTGGCAACAAATGATGTAAAGTAATGAAATGATGGACTGATTGTGAATTAACCACTAATGGAAAGTTCCTAAATGGAAAAATGTTAGTTACATTAGTAATAAAAAGTATTGACTCCATAACATCATCAATTGAATAATGATTTTTCAACAAATGATTAATAACAATCTCTTCAGAAGTATCCTCTAACTCCCTACTTTTTTCTATTGTCAAAATAGGTAGAGAACCTCTAAATCATTGTCAACCCATAAGGGCTCTTTTGGTTCTACCAAAGGTTGTGCTGGACGATATAGGATTAACTCCTTTGCATTCTCCCAATTTGAAATCACCATGTTTCTAGACCTGTAATTAATAAAGGCATTAGCAGCAGCTAACCATAGTCTTCTCAAAATGAGGGGGTATCCTCCCACCTTTATTTTAGGTTGTAATATCATGAAATCAATTGGATATTCCCAATATTCAATAGAAATGACAATGTCTTCAATCATACCTTCTAGTTTTACCAAAGAATGATCAGCCATTTGCAGAACTATGGGAGTAGGTCTGAGTCCTTGCAAAGCTAATATCTCCTTAGTTTCATTATTCATTACATTTATTACTTCCCCAAGATCTACACGTGTATTAGGAATAATTAAATCACCAATTCGTACCTTAATCATTGGACTCCTCGGATCGACATACTTGGGGAGAAAAATATTCCCTAACATTAAATCTACAAGTTTTCTGATGACTTGGACATTCTTAAGATCCCCTTTCTTTTTATGCTTCTTTCCACATAGTTCCTTAAATGCTTTAGCATAGACTGGTACATCTTGAATTTCCCCCAACAAGGGAATTTGAATATTAACATATTTTAATTCTTCCATAACATCAAATGTAGTTATAGGTTTTGAAAGCTTTTGAGGTTGTTCTTTAAGTCTTTCAAGAAATAGAGGCTCCTACTTACGATTGTCAACCTTAATAGTTTCATTAGGTGAATATTTAATTTTTGAAATAGTTGGGCCTTGAAGAGCCTTACTAGATCAAAGCTAAACTCTGTCAATTGCAAGGGAGTTAATTGGATAAGTTGGATATCCTGCCACCTCATTATTGTATACAAGATGATTCACCTTATTATTAGGATTTAGTGCCAGTTGTGCTGGCATAGGGGTTTGCTTAGGTGGATGAGAATTGGATGGTTGGTTGGAAGGTGGTGGAATAGGTGGTAGTAATTATTATGGTGGCTGAAATGGACTTATTAATGGAGGTGATGGATATTGTTGAAATGGATATGGTTGTTTTGGTGGATAGAATGAAGATTGTGGCAGTTGTGGCCTCCATGCTTGTTGCCATAGTTGATGTGGATTATGGCATCCATTGTGAATATTGAGGAGATGGCTTCCATAGTGCTAGTTGTGGAGGTCATTAACAACCCCCATATCCCCCAAGTTGGTTTGAAAAGGACATTGATTGATTTTGTCCCATAAGATAATCATTTTGCATACCAAGATGCATGAGATCGAAAAAAGGACGTCTAGGTGCCATAAAATAAATAGGTTTCTCAAAGTATTCTTGATCTTGCATTCCTATGGGAAAAGGTCACAGGTAGAAATTTTTAATGGCTTCTTCAAGGGAGGAAATGTTGTTCTATTATAAGGACATTCCTCACTACTATTTCTTTTTCTACAAGTTGGACAAAACATAGCCAATTTCTTCCTAGCCTCCTTGTATTTCCTGCAAGTATAAAGTGTGTCCATTTTCTTTCCCATATGATTTAATAAGTCAGTTTTAAGATCTTCAAGAAAGTAACCAATTTCACATTTAGTTATACCTGTGACACTCCCCATAGGAGGAAAATTACCTAGATTTCCTTGTAATGATTTTTGAGACCGAGAATAGTTCTTGCAACTGTCACTAATATCTTCAAAGGTTAATTTTGAAATATCACCTTTTCCCTTTAAATTTAAAGCATCCATAGTTTCATCCCTAATCCCTCTAAGAAACAACATTTTAATAGTGTCGAGGGTGAAGTCAAGACATTGGGACCATTGGAAACTAAAAGAAAATGATTCCAAGAATTCCTTGACTAATTCATCTTCCTTTTGTACCATACAAAAGATCTAATCCCACACTTCCTTTGTCTTACAATATTCCTAATATTTTTCCAAAAATGCTTCTTTCATCTATTCCCAAGTCCGAATATCTCGAAGGCTCATAAACCACTAGAGTGTTGAATCTTTAAGTGTTGTTGGAAACAACTTGAGCTTTTGAGCATCATTTTAGTAGTCATAACTATGGCAAAGAACATCAAATTTAAAGAGAAACATATCAGGATCCTCAATAGTTAATCCTCTAAAAATAGGTAAGGCAGAGTGAGTATTTTTCATTGGTGCATTATCTCTAGAATGGTGGATAGGCAATTCAAAATTTGTGGGATGATGTGGCACCATGGCCTTTTCTTGCCTAGGTTGCCCTCCATTACCCTGATTACCCCGACCTAGGTTTCCTACATTATTATCACCCATGATTTCTTGAAGAACTTTGAATGCCCAAGGAGTATAAGAAGTTTGGAATGGCTTCTTAGGAGGTATGCTCTTCCTGGCTTCAAAGGACTCTTTAAACTATTTGGACAACTCTAGAGGAATTGCAAATGGGATTGAACCAGACAGATTTGCACTTGTAGAAACTTTAGACTGGTTTATCTTAGGTTGTGTTTTCTCAAGCAATGGATCTTTTTGTTTTTGTATTTTCTAGGGTTTTGAACTACCTACTGAATCCTTTTTAACAAACCTTCCTTGACTATCTCTAGGCCTATTCATGCACTTAAATGAATTACTGCAGTACAAATGTAAGGTACTGACTTGAACAAGGTCAACAATTATTTAAGCTTTCACTTAGGCGCACTGTTCCTAACTTGACTCACTACGACTTCACACCCTTGATATCTCTCCCTAGAAATGACACCAAAAATGTAGGGTAAAATTGGGGTCTAACTATTTGGGTTACTTTAGGACATAATTTGATGGAAGTACCCTTAGTTACACCTAGAAGTGTCAATCTGAGATTCATAAGCTGATGAGGGATATAGTGGCTATTTGCGCAAGGGATGAAGATAGTATTTCAAGTGGTTATGGATGAATCCTAATTCACATGCTTTATACTAAAGAAAAAAAATCTAGAGCTTTTAACAAATGGATTAATTCTCACGCTTAAAATAATTAAACACACTTTCACACACTTAAAATATTAAACTAGCTTTCATACTAAAAAGAATTCACACTAAAAATAATTAAACTTACATCACCTATTTTAATTAAGCCTTGTTACTAAACACCATCTCATACCATTAACTATATTTATAAAGTTATTTCTATAGAAATGATCTTTGCTTTATACTTTAAGAGAGAGGACAAAATGGGTTCTTCCTATCACAGAAGTGATAGGAAGTGGAAAAGAGTCTAAAAATAATAGAATTATAAATCACATTTTATGTTCATCCTAAGAATTTTCAAATCACAACTTATTCAGTCAAAAAATATAGATGTTCTGTAAATTATGATTATGATTTGTGAATGTCAGAATGATAGTACAAGTCAAATCAAAGTTGTTATAAAATATAACATTCTATAAATTTACAATTCTTTCAAACCAATACCAAATCCAAAATTGAGCTAAACTTCTTGGTCAATTACACTACCATAATCATAAAAAATAAAACATAAACAAAACATAAAATTACTCACTCCACACTTGAAAAGAAGCCGCCCGATAACACGAGCAAGGGGGCCCTGCCTTCTCGATCACTAGGGGAAAACAATACACACGGATCCTTACGCTACTTAAACCTTACAATTTTCCAATTACCAAATAGATTAAAGAGAAGTATATTCATATAATAAAAGGGTAAGTCTTTGTCTATGATTTACATTCATATTTATACTATAATAGCTAAGTCTTAATTCATTATAACCATCAGCCAATATCTACCATAGTGCATTACATTACAAAATGGTTGCAAATCAAAACCTGTCCATTAACAACTACTTACTAAAATAAGAACAATTTTTAACAAATGCCTTTCTTCAACAATACCACAATAACAATAGAATAAAAACATATTTATTCTTTTTGGTGCCCTTTCCATCATCTGCATTCCTGACACATGGACTGAATTATTGCTCATTACCTACCAATTGTAACAAAAAGACATCAGATCTATCATGATTTTCAATAACTTATTATTCCTAATTTTCTTTTCATACTCTATTAAATATTAAGGTTCCTTCATCAAATGGTGACAGGAACATGGATAGTAATAAGGGTAAAGGTAGAAAACATGAAACAAAATAATGACATATCCTATACTCATCACCCCTATATAGGAATCAACCTTGAAATGAAATGGAAATTTCATAAGGAAAATATTGTAAACAAATTAAATGTAAGTATTCACATTGCGTGAGAAACACTCATGGATGGATGTTAGTAAACCCATGAAGATTCTTGTATGCTTTCTTGAAATGTGTTATAGAATCAAGGATGTTTTCACAAATGCATGGATCTACACTTTCTAATCCTAGATTTTGAATGAATTTATTCTTGATCATTTCAATGGAGAAGGAGAGAGAAGAAGGGATGTGGATCTCCTTACTTTCTTGAGAGTTCCTCTACTTGGCCATCATGGAAAAGAGAGACTTTCATCAATTAGAGAAGATTACCTTTATTTTAATAGATCTTGAAGAGACAGAGACTTTGATGACTTCAATGGGTTCTTTCCTTCAAATATTCAATCCACCACTTCTATTGCACAACTTGAAACCTTTCTTGCACTTGAAAGATTGTTTGATTGCTTATAGATAGCTTGCACAAAGATTGAATAATAATGAATTGCACAATAGTCATGGATAGCTTCCACAAAGATTGGATAATAATAGATTGGACCATAGTCCTGGCTATCAAAATGAGAGGCCTTGATGTCCTTTTATACTCATTTTGGGATTTAATATTGTTGGGCCGACCTTAAATAGGATTAGAAAATTTATAAAAAAACTTGCATTGGGCTCAGAGCCCTGAAAGGTTTAATTTAAAAGTGAATATGGGGCTTGGGAAGTGTGCAAAGTCTTGGGGAAATAAAATGGCAGATGTGGGAAATCAAGCATAAATACACTCAAATCTAGAAATCACTAAAATGGGGTCTAATAGGTCCTAGAGCCACCAATTAATGGGTGCTAAATTTTTAGGATGGTACACTATTTATTAATTTATATGTAAATATTATCGACGAAAAATGTAACCTTCAAACTTAAAACATTTATTGGTGTTAAATAATAGTAAAAGGATAATTAAATCTTAAATAATAAATACTAGATAGGAAACCATAATATGAAAAATTGTTAAAAAACCATTTGTTATAATTTGGTTGGAGGTAGTTTTTCTTGTGCAAATCCTCTAATGGTTGGAGGTAGTTAGAATTTTACTTGGGCTCTGTGGTATTGAGGTTAGGGTGGAGGCACACGGTAAGGAAACATGTCTTAGTAGGAAATCCAATTTCAAAACCAAAATCATGGATTTTTTTATTGATCAGTATATATAGCTATTTAAGTTCAGTACAAATATCAAAAGATGATTGACAATGCAAAAATATGCCAACCCAAGCTACTACAACAACAGTAGCCATCTAAATGTAATCTTTTTGTACGCTGATGAGGGATATAGTGGCTATTTACGCAAAGGATGAAGATAGTATATCAAGTGGTTATGGATGAATCCTAATTCACATGTTTTATACTAAAGAAACAAATCTAGAGCTTTTAACAAATGAATTGATTCTCAAGCTTAAAAGAATTAAACTCACTTTCACACACTTAAAAGATTAAACTAGCTTTCATACTCAAAAGAATTCACACTTAAATAATTAAACTTACATCACCTATTTTAATTAAGCCTTGTTACTAAACACCATCTCATACCATTAACTATATTTATAAAGTTATTTTTATCGAAATGATCTTTACTTTATACTTTAAGAGAGAGGAAAAAATGGGTTCTTCTTCCTATCACAGAAGTGATAGGAAGTGGAAAAGAGTCTAAAAATAAAAGAATTATAAATCACAACTTATGTTCATCGAAAGAATTTTCAAATCACGGCTTATTGAGTCAAAATAGATAGATGTTTTGTAAATTCCGATTAAGATTTGTGAATGTCGGAATGATATTACAAGTCAAATCAAAGTTGTTATAAAATATAATATTCTGTAAATTCACAATTCTTTCAAACCAATACCAAATCCAAAACTAAGCTAAACTTCTTGTTCAATTACACTGTCACAATCATAAAAAACAAAACATAAACAAAACATAAAATTACTCACTCCACACTTGAAAAGAAGTCATCTGATAAGATGAGCAAGGGGGCCCTACCTTCTCGGTCACCAGGGGAAAAAAATACACATAGATCCTTACGCTACTTCAAACTTATGGTTTGTCAATTACCAAATAGATTAAAGAGAAGTATATTCATATAATAAAAGGGTAAGTTTTTGTCTATGATTTACATTCATATTTATACTATAATAGCTAAGTCTTAATTCATTATAACCATCGGCCAATATCTACCATATTGCATTACATTAAATAATGGTTGCAGATCAAGACCCGTCCATTAACAACTACATGTACTAAAATAAGAACAATTTTTAACAAATGCCTTCAACAATACCAAAATAACAACAGAATAAAAACATATTTATTCTTTTTGGTTCCCTTTTAATCATTCGCATTCCAGGCACATGGACCGAATCATCGCTCATTACCTACCAATTGTAATAGAAAGACATAAGATCTATCATGATTTTCAATAACTTATTATTCCTAATTTCCTTTTCATACTCTATTAAATATTAAGGTTCCTTCATAAAATGGTGACAGGAATGTGGATAGTAACAAGGGTAAAGGTAGAAAACATGAAACAAAATAATGACATATCCTATACTTGTCACCCCTATATAGGAATCAACCTTGAAATGAAATGGAAGTTTCATAAGGAAAATATTATAAACAAATTAAATGTAAGTATTCACATTGCCTGAGAAACACTCATGGATGGATGTTAGTAAACCCATGAAGATTCTTGTGTGCTTTCTTGAAATATGTTATAGAATCAAGGATGTTTTCACAAATAAATGGATCTACACTTTCTAATCCTTATTTTGAATGAATTTATTCTTGATCATTTCAATGGAGAAGGAGAGAGAAGAGGAAGGGATGTGGATCTCCTTACTTTCTTGAGAGTTCCTCTACTTAGCCATCATGGAAAAGAGAGACTTTCATCAATGAGAGAAGATTACCTTTGTTTTAATGGATCTTAAAGAGACAGAGACTTTGATGACTTCAACGGGTTCTTTTCTTCAAATATTTAATCCACCACTTCTATTGCACAACTTGAAACCTTTCTTACACTTGAAAGATTATTTGATTTCATATAGATAGCTTGCACAAAGATTGAATAATAATGGATTGCACAATAGTCATGGATAGCTTCCACAAAGATTGGATACTAATAGATTAGACCATAGTCCTGGCTGTCAAAAATGAGAGGCCTTGATGTCCTTTTATACTCATTTTGGGATTTAATATTGTTGGGCCAACCTTAAATAGGATCAAAAAATTAAAACAAAACCTGCATTGGGCTCACAACCCTGATAGGTTTAATTTAAAAGTGAATATGGGGCTTGGAAAGTGTGCAAAGTCTTGGGGAAATAAAATGACAGATGTGAGAAATCAAGCATAAATACACTCAAATCTAGAAATCACTAAAATGGGGTCTAATAGGTCCTAGAGCCACCAATTAATGGGTGCTAAATTTTTAGGATGGTACACTATTTATTAATTTATATGTAAATATTATCGATGAAAAATGTAACCTTCAAACTTAAAACATTTATTGAGTGTTAAATAATAGTAAAAGGAAAATTAAAATCTTAAATAATACATACTACATAGGAAACCATAATATGACAAATTGTTAACAAACCATTTGTTATAATTTGGTTGGAGGTAGTTTTTCTTGGGAAAATCCTCTAATGGTTGGAGGTAGTTAGAATTTTACTTGGGCTCTGTGGTATTGAGGTTAGGCTGGAGGCACATGGTAAGGAAACATGTCTTAGTAGGAAATCCAATTTCAAAACCAAAATCATGGCTTTTTTTATTGATCAGTATATATAGCTATTTAAGTTTAGTACAAATATCAAAAGATGATTGACAATGCAGAAATATGCCAACCCAAGCTACTACAACAACAATAGCCATCTAAATGTAATATTTTCAGTTCCATGCTACTTTTCTAGAACTCATCAAATACATCTTTCCACTCATTATTAGACGTGCTAATGTTCCATTTTTCATTAAGATAATCAAATATGGAATTATCATTGCATAGGTAGTTATAAATACTTTTAGAGGAAATGTAGGCTAGTTTTGTTCCATCCAGTGGATACTGTTATGCACCCATTCTAAGAGTAGGTACACTTAGGTGTGTTGGGGGTGGTAAAGATGCTTCTCAGGGTAGGGTAGGTGCACATATGTGACTATATTGAAGCTAAATCTAGTAGTGTAAACCTACTAACTGAAAAACCTTTGTTTATTCTTGTGCCAAGCTCTATCTCTTCTTTCTTTGCAATATGATCTATAATTTATTTCTAAGGTTATAAGTAAGTTATAATACATCTGATTCAACAATTTCTTGATAAAATGGTATTTCCAAATTTCCAATATAGTTATCCTTTTCTTAAAGATATACACTTGGCTGATCATATTATTGTGGCTAACGAGCCTATTCACTAACCATACTTCAAAGATCTGCAATCCCTATCTAATTGGATATCATTTACTCCCTCACTACAACATTAAAGACCCGAAATCCTCGTCAAGATAGATTTATCAAAGGCTTATGTATACTATCCCTGGGATCTAATCATCAAAAGCATATAGAAAGAGAATCAATGTCGTATACTGGATCATCTTTCAAATAGAAAACTTATGAATAATATTTGGAAAATTCTTGATTCTGCCACAACTTTGTTTCAAAATTCAAAACCTACCCAACAATGGCCCTTTGGATAGGGTGGATGACCAATCTCAAATTTCTATATAGAACATCAGAGCATCAATTTCTTCTTCACCAGGGACAAGGCTCCCATGCCTAGTGATCTCCTTCAATAATTTTATTAGGATCTAGGTGCACTGTGAAGAAAGAACAACTAAAAACTTGTGGGAAAGCCTCAATGAAGATTTTTTTCTTTTAAACTAATAAAATAAGTCTACGACACTAAAATTGATGTTCTCAAAAGAGGCAATGTCCATCCTTTTGATCAAACTCCATGTATTTAACCCAATCTCTCTTTTCCACATGAAATATAAAATTAGCTTTAATGATGCATCAATGTCAAAAGACAAAAACTCGCAAAAGTCAAGTAAGACCTAAACAAGGTAAAAGTGGGTTGTTGCCAAGGTCCCAATGGAAGAGTAATGATTATGAAAAAGCACATAAATAAGTGAAATTTAAGTGTAAGTTAAATGATGTAAAAGTGGGTTATAACAAGTTTTCACTGCAAGAGTATGACTATTTTCTCAGATTCTGACAAGAATTTCTTGGAGAAATATTATCTTCCAGTGTTCGTAAACCCCTCTGTTCTTGGAAAGAGTTCACAAGAGGTTCCTTCTTAGGACTATGAAATGAAATATGAACTAAATGAAGATGAAGCAAGTTGAGGATGGGGATGGATTTAAATCATAAAGGAAATGTGATGGGAGAGACTCGGGATGGTTATCCAGTCAACAATATCAGTGTCAAATCATCATCTCGAAATCTCACACAATCAAGAATTAGAATAATGTTGAGGTTGTCTGTAGTTGTATAAAAATCTATGGGATTAAAGGATTTCCTTCATTCTAAGGAAAGAATTATATTTGATTAGTCAACTGGGATTTTTGCCTATTTCATATTTGTTAGCAAAGATTATTGTGAGGCATTTCTGGTATTTGAAATTGGAGAGAATCAACAGGCAACCTTGCTAGGCGGATGAAGATTAAATAGAAGTTTTATCTATCCTTCAACTTTGAGAAGAGACTATTTCCCTTATCGCAAGAATTGAACTAAACATTTCCATTTTCAACTTTGGTCCTCCATTGATAGTTTTTTCTTTTATATTTTATAAGTGGAGGATAACAAGATAATAATTTCTTGATACCCATATTTTGTTGTGTTTTTAAGTTGAAAGAAACTTGCATCTAGACAACTAAATTCCATAGTTTGGCAACCATAAGAAAACATCCAAGACTTTTCTATGATGTTTGATTTTATGTATGTCACATAATAGTGTACACACTAAATAGTGCACTTCTCTAAATCATTGCTTCCAAGAGAATCCATGGATTGGAAACCTTGAGAAATCGATTTAGAGCTCCCTAGGCATGGAGTGCAAGGGTGTTAAGAATGCTCTCAGCTAGAGCTATTAAGCCAATAACCTTGCTAGTAAACCATGCAATGAGAGATTCAAATGAAGACAAGGGCAAGAATGCCAATATCCTCAAGAATCGAAATGAAATGCAATGCAAGCTAGATTAAGATGAATATGGAAGATAAACTAGGGAAATGAAAGAACAAGTATTACAAAGCCTCCTAGTTAAGCTAGACGAATTAATCTAAAGCATAAAGGAAACTAAGCTAATATGAAGCTATGAATGCCATGACAATGCAACAAATGAAACTATGATAGCATGTAGATGGAAAAGCCAAGAATGGTCCAAATCTTCAAAAGCTCCAAAGTGACCTAGAAAACCTGCAACATAACATTAGCATAAAAAGTTGGGGATCTAGAATGAAGAAGAGAGCTCTCCTTTTATAAGAAATGAGAAGGAATGGACCATGGAGATTAAGAGGCAAAAGATTTAATCAATGATGGAGCTTGAAAGAGGAGCAATCCATGTGCACAAGTATCTTCCAATGAGAAAATAAGAGTTGACTTTTGTGTCCATATGAGACAAAAAGTGCTTTTTCCCTTTTTATAAAATAAGAATAATGCTTTATTTGTGCATCTTAGGATAAGAGGAAAAGTGGGAGGTTTTTTATTTAATTAAAAGAGGAGGAAACTCATTTTAATTAAATAAAGACTTAGGATAAGATGGTTAGCCCATAGAAAATAATCGAATAAATGATAGAACTAGGATTTGATCAAGAATAAGCAATTGATGATTTCAGCAAATAATGCTACCAAGGGGCTAATAGTCTAGGTGACCATTTTTAGGTGTATACATTTGCCCCTCTTTGACTAATGTGTGATTGATCTGGGAACACATTACATCAAAGAATAGATTAGCCAAGAAGGCAAGAGATAGCGATCTGACTCCAAATAATGAAGTGCAGAGAGATAACAAATCCTACATGGTTAGCCTGGTAGCGACAGTACTGAACACTTAGGAAAGAGATGGATGGTATCAGAACTTGAGATGAGAACTAACATGTCAAGCATAAAGATAGATCGATCAGAGAAAATGGAATGGTCAAGCATATGCTCTAGAGAATAGCCAATAGAATATGACATGTCTGCCCCCTCGGGATCAAAATTGAAATAAGATAGAAGGAAGGCATAAGCAAGAGCAACATGATGAAATCACTAGAAATCATAATTGAAGATGAAAGATGACAGAATAACCATCAAGCAGTGAAAATATGCCCCAGTCAAGGCCTGAGAGAGAGAGAGGAAATGTGAATGAAAGACTGGAAGGGTGAGAGAGATGGAGATGATGTAGGAAAGGATGCCCCAGTGAAGATTAAAGGATCAGGCCTCAAAAAGGTCGACCAACTACGTGGAAGAAGTAGAAATGTGATTTGGACGATCAAGGTGAACTCAGATTTTTGTTTCGATCCTAAAATGAATAGAGAATGATGTGAGATGAAAGATAAGAAGTGAAAGACATGATCGGGAAGAAGTGAAAGGTGAGCGCAGTTTGATCAACAAGTCTGTGAAAGATAAAGGAGAGCTCTCTCCATATGCAAGATGCAAAACTAACTAACATGAACCTAAAAATGCAAGCTACATGAAAAGTGGTTTACTTGCAAGGTCACAAAGCTAATAGACATCTAATAATCATCATCAAGTGTTATTGGTAGTGTCGCAAGATCATACAATACACACTAGTATAACTATGTGAATCTGAATATGATCTATATCAGATAGAAATGTGGAAATCCCACCTAGGCATCAAAGACATGTAGGTCAAGATGACTAGTGCAGTGAGGTTCCCTCAGTTTGATATAGCAAGATTATGCTTGCATCGAGACACAAGAAAGTCAAGATGACTATAAGCATGCATTTGCAGAAAATAGTCAAGGATAATACCTTGTAGATCCCAATGTCAAGTGGAACAAACATAAATGCTAATGACAGTGAGGACCAACAAAAATATACCCACAAGCAGAAAGCAAATAAAAAATGTTCTCATGCCCCAGTCTTCTAGCTCAACATCATTGAAAACTATTAGGGAGAGAACACTCATCAAATAAATCAGCATAGATAGCACACCAAGAAATAAAGTCAAGCAAGTCTCAACAAGTGTTTAAGTGTGTGTGTGTGTTGGTCATAGAGTCAAACTTTGAGTATCGCAACTGCCAGTGGGAAATATTGCATCATTTGAGACTACAAATAGGATATCTGATAAGTGTTAAGAAACACTCGACATTGGGGTAGTGTTGAAAAACACTATTGGGGTGGTGTTGAAAAACACAATTGGAACCAAGAGGCCTAAGAAACCCGAATGCACAAAGAGACCCAAGATAAGCTAGAACAACGTATGCCCCCTAGACAAAGACAAGAGTCAATTCCAGGCTAGGAGAGGCAAAGAGAAAAGTGGAGCAAAGCAGCGCCACATAAGATTGATAGACGTAGGTGCAAGGGTCTCAAGCAGTGCCTGTTTCTAGGTTTTCACCACTTGATAGATTTTTGATTTTTTAATTTTTTTTGGTGAGACATCAAAGAACCTATTGCTAGGTTTTCACTAGGATGCTCATTTTTTTAGGACATTATATGCTTTTTAAGATTTTTTAGCAATATATCATTTTTTGAGATTTTTTCAGGATCAATAAGGTATATACAAAGAATGCCCCCAAACAGAATGGGCATCAAAATCCCAACCAAGATCACATCGTGTAGTCCCAATGTCTAGCAAGGTGGAGAACAAGAGGGAGTAGCAAGTTGGTGGAAGAGATGAAAGACTAGGGAATGAAGGAGAATGGAGGGAAGAAATCCTCAAGAGCAAACTCCTCAAGAGTACCCAAGCTAGGGAAAAAAAAAAAAAATGTCATGCAAAGCACATTTGGACAAGTAATGAAAGACCAGCATAGGATAAGTTGCAAATGCATAATCCAAAAGAAGGAAAGGATGCAGTCCAAAAGAGTAGACATGTCAAGATACTTCATAGCATCATGTTTTACTCTTTTTGATTAGATCAAGACCAAAGGGAAAAGGACAGGGAAAGGCTAGAATGAATGGAGGAAAACATCAATGAAATGAAAGCAAGATCATCGTAAGATAGCTCACAAGATAGCCAAATGTTCATGTATAGGTCAACATTGTCAAGATCAAAGAGAGAAGACGGAATGGATGAAATATGTAGAAGAACTACGCATGATGCCTGATTGCTAGGTTTTCATCATGGTACTTATCCAAGGTGCCACAAGGGAGTGGTTTTCACCATAGGATGAATTTATTTCTCTTTACTTTTGCTACCAAGGCACCTGTTTTTAGGTTTCCACCAAGGCACATTTTTAATTTTTTTTCTTGTTTTCTTTTTTTTTGAATTTTTCCTTTTTTGGAAGAAGGCAAGCTTTTCAGATAATGCTCCTTGAAAGGATAAACCATAATATGCCAAGGATTCAAAATGATATGCTCAAAGATGCTGATAGGGAAAAGAAGATGGAAGAGAAAAATGGAGGATAAAGTTTTATGTAAAGCGAGTGAGGTTGGAATATAGGAAGAATAGGAAAATGAGGAAAAATGATAGAAGGTAGAAGGATAATGAATGGAAGGATTGTGAAAGGGTAGATAGAAAGGAAAGCAAGATCAACATCAACACACACCTTGAAGGGTGGCGAGAGGATGGAGGAAATGTGAATGAAAGAATACGAGAAGGAATATGGTGAATGTTTAGCAGAGGTTGCGGTTCAGGTGCATGGAATTGAAGATCATTTTTGGAAGAAGATGAAGTGGACGCCTTTGGAAGCTTGAATGTCAACTTCACTTTTTGTTCAATATTAGACTCTTTCAAGAGAGACTTTGGAATCCATATAGCCTTAGGATTTTTATTTTCTTTTGATGATTTAGAGAGAATATCTTCAATGATAGATTTTGGAACCCATACTTGTCTTGTAGTTTTCTTCTTAGATATCTCTTTGGACTTTATGCCTCCATGTCAATTAGAGGAGACATGGTGATCTTCTCTTTTTGATGGATTCTTGTATTTCTTCTTTTTCTTGTATTGAACATTCAAGTTACTCCCAAAAGACTTGGGACTTGTGGAAAAAAGAGGATATGACTAGTTTAGATGGGTGGGTGGATGAAAAGGATTCAAGGGTATGCATCTATGTTGATTTTGAGGAAAGATAGGAGATGGAGGGACGTAAGGACCCAAGATGAATGAAGAATTAGGAGAGTTAGGAGGGGAAAGTGAAGGGACATAAGGGCCCAAGATGGAAGGAAGATGTGAAGCCCTTAGTGGTGGAGGAAGTCTAAGGATGGATGTGGAAGATGCAAAAGGATAATCAACCAATTCATCAGCATTTATATGATAGCCAAGGACATCAACATCTTTAAAGTGAGCATTAGGATTTTCAATAGGATCATGAACATCTTGAATAGGAGCAACTTCTTCGATAGGAATTTTCAAAGCTTGCGAAGACTTAGGAAGAGTAGAAAGTGGAGGTGAACATGGAGTGGTAGAACAAGAAGATGGAAGACTTTGATCTTGACAAGGAGCTTTGCATAGCATAAGCGTATCATTTTTTTCTTGATTTTCAATAGGCTTAACATTGGAAGTAACAACACCATTTTTAATAACCTTAATGGAAGTATCATCTTTGGAAAGTGGAAGTGTAGTAAGGTTATTTTGATTGTCAATAAGCTCAATGGTGTAAGTAGTAGCTTGATCTTGCTTAGGAGAAGACTTAAGACATGGTGGAATGAATGAGGAAGGGCATAGAGGATCAAAAGAACCATGAAATGGATCAGAGACATCATGAAAATAATTGGATGACATGGAGGGTTCTTGATCTTGATCTTTGCTTATGTTCTTTTCTTTATTTTTAGAGTCCTCTTGACATGAAGCCACTTCTAAGGATAAGGAAGCATGTTGGAATTGTATAGAAGACTTTGGCAGAGATAGTGAAGGACTAGCTGAAGTAGGCATTGTAGTGCATAAAGGCTTAGGCTCTTTAGGTTTAGCATTATTGAAAGTATTTTCAGCCAAGTGAAGGTTAGCTTGAGCTTCTTTAAGAGGTAGCCCTTGAGGATAACTATAGGAAACTGCATGAAAAACATTAGGATCTTTGTTGGATGAAGGATTTGTGAAAGATTTGTAAGACTCGAAAGCTTTAGGAAATGTATGGGTATTGGAGGAAGTAGGGGATGGAAGGGAACCATCAAAAGACAAAGGTACATCATCAACATGATCTTGCTCGAGAGTGTCATCTTTATTTTCAGCATGAGAGTCCTCAAAGGAAGGGTTCTGATAATATTGACATTTCATATCAGCACGATGCATTTTATAGTCCTCAGTAGTGGTAGATGGGTCATAATCGAGGTATTGTTTACAGAACTCATCAAACTCTCTTTCAAAATCTGAATCATATGGATCACCATCATGATCTATCCAATGCGGTGACCCATTTCCACTACGATGAGGAGGAATCTTAGGAATAGAGGTGTCATAGGCATCACAAGGACTACCATATTGCTCATAGTGACGAGTAAGATTCTTGGGAGAACTAGAAGATGAACGAGATCATGAAGAAGAAGAAGGTGAGGACCTAGAAGAATAAGACTTGGATAATGAAGGATGTGAATAATGTCTAGAAGAGCTATGATGAGACTTGGAAGATGAGGAAGAATGAGAAGACTTATATGATGAAGAATGTTTAGAAGAGGGAGGTTGTGATATGATCAAGTCTATAATCCTAGCAAAGGCGTCTGATTCAATCATCTTTTCTTTTATTTTTTCCTTAAGCGTATCACTATTTCCATATCTAGAAAGACTATTGGAGGAATTAAATTCTTCGAATTGAGCAATGAGTTCGAGATCATCTATTTTCAAGAGAGATTCCATAACAAGGTAGTTGAAATTCATGGTTGTAGAAGAGAAGGAATCAAGTATGGAAGAAATGAATAGAAGAGATGAATAGAAGAAAGTAGACTAGAAAATAAGAGGAAAAGAATCAAGAAGACATGAAGAGTTTAGGAGAAAGAGGAAGAATCATGAAGGAAGAAGAGATCGAATGAAAATGGGAGACTAGAAGACATGGAAGAAGGAAGACCAAGAGTCATTTTATGCAATTTTGATACCATTGGAGTTCATTTTGATGTTGAGCAATATGTCATAGCACCTAAGATCTAAGATCTGGATTGACCAAGGAGGACTAGACATAACAGGGTAGCAAATTGATTCTGTGATAGTTTCCAGGCAAGTTGTGTGATACAATTTTTCAGTGTCGTATGACTCTTGACTAGTGAGTGCTAAAAATCTCAGTTTTTGGGACCGTTTGTTCAAAATTTTCAGTTTCAGGGTTGATTTTTTTATTTCAATCTCAATGACAGCAATAAATTGACAGGTTTGCAAATATTATGGGATCAAACATGTCATAGAACACTTGAAACAAGGGCAAAAGCAACCTTGCCAAGACAAGCACTTGTGATATCAAAATAGAAAACCTTATGAATGCTACCATTTTGTTTGAATGTTGAGAACATTTACACTGGTATAGCACAACAAAAACACTTCAAGCACTTACTACCTAGAAAGTCAAGGCTCATTACTTAACAACTTGGCCCACAACTTGATGCTCCATTGCCTCACACAAAGTGGTTGCCCACAATAGATATTGGCTTTGTCATGGAAGTGCCAAAGACACAACCAAAGGAACACATACGGTGAGTGATCTTGGGGTGATCCAGGTTATTCCACTTGGATCAGTCCTTGCACCAAGAAGCTAAGTGGAAAAATAGGGTGGCCACTATCTATGATTCTTAGTAAGGGCTTCCGTTCATAGTACATGTCTTGCTCCCCAAAGGGACTCCTTACCTTGCGGCAAGTAATGAACCTTGCAGCCTCAAGAGTACCTTAAGCATTCTTGCTCAATACTTTCCTCATAGTCATAATCCCACAAGTACTCACATCAAGCGAAGACAAGCACTACATCTACCAAGGTTTTGTGTCCTTGATAGCCTTGAGATTATAGTGGGTTGGAATAGCTTGGTATTAGCTTGTCCCCACTTGGGTCGTTCCTCTTGATTGCTCAAGAGTAGACCCGCTAAAAGATTCTAAAAGATCTAAACAAAGAAATGGATCAACTTATAAGATTGAAGGTTTTTGTTTCACCACAAGGGTGAAGAGCATACTCCCCTATCTCAAAGCTTTCTCCCAAACACACCAAGAAAATATTCAACTACCCTCTTGCTTTCAAAATCCAAAGATGGGTCAAGATTTTCTAGTTCACCACAAAGGTGAAGAGCATACTTCTCCTACCACCCAAGAATCCCTACAACAAGATATTATGTTCCTATGAAATGAAACAACTAGTAATTGCTACACTTGAAATGAAATAAACAACAAGCACTTGATTTGGTTTTTATGCTTAGGGAAGCCCTGCAAAAACCATTAGTAGCCCTCTTTGACATGCATTCTTTTGGAAAATTCCAAGCAACGAGAGCACCTACAAGCACAACTTGTTAGACCCACAAGGTTAGCAAAATAAAAAATTAGATAATCTGCAAGGAAAATAGCTAATCAAATGGTAAAATCTGAGAATGAAACTAGCATGGTTGGATTAGACTTGGAAAGACCTTTCCAATGATATATCACACTTCAATTTTTGATACCGTTTGCAAAAATTTCTCAAAAATGGGTGCCCGTTTTCCAGAGGCACAGATTTGAAAACGCTGAAATTTTCAAAAATTTAGGAAAACTAAAAACAACAAACAAAACTAACAAATCTGGAATTCTGGTCTCTGTTTGTCACAAAATTTTGCACGAGACGGTACCAAACCGCGCGTGAGAACGCACAAGCCCGTGCGAGAAAGAATAGAACTGCACACGAGAAATCACAAGCCCGCGTGAGAACGTACGCCGGCTCACATGAGAAAGTGCACTAGCTCGCATGAGAAAATACACAAGCTCACGTGAGAAAGTACTTCATCGCGCATAGAAGTGCTACAAACAGTAAATCTTTGCGTGATACCGTGAGAAACCTCGTGCGAGATTCCGTAATAGTGATGCACAAAAGTACGGACAGCGTATGAAAATCACAAAAAAATAAAAACAACTGAAACCTATAGCGGAAATGCAAGAAAAGAAAGACAAAACAGAGCTTTCTTGCCCCACGGTGGGCGCAAAAAATGTACACACTAAATAGTGCACTTCTCTATATCATTGCTTCTAAGAGAATCCATGGATTGGAAACCTTGAGAAATCAATTTAGAGCTCCCTAGGCATGGAGTGCAAGGGTGTTAAGAATGCTCTCAGCTAGAGCTATTAAGCCAATAACCTTGCTAATAAACCATGCAATGGGAGATTCAAATGAAGACAAGGGCAAAAATGCCAATATCCTCAAGAATCGAAATGAAATGCAATGCAAGCTAGATTAAGATGAATATGGAAGTTAAACTAGGGAAATGAAAGAACAAGTATTACAAAGCCTCCTAGTTAAGCTAGATGAATTAATCTAAAGCATAAAGGAAACTAAGCTAATATGAAGCTATGAATGCCATGACAATGCAACAAATGAGACTATGATAGAATGTAGATGCAAAAGCCAAGAATGGTCCAAATCTTCAAAAGCTCCAAAGTGACCAAGAAAACCTGCAGCATAACATTAGCATAAAAAGTTGGGGATCTAGAATGAAGAAGAGAGCTCTCCTTTTATAAGAAATGAGAAGGAATGGACCATGGAGATTAAGAGGCAAAAGATTTAATCAACGGTGGAGCTTGAAAGAGGAGCAATCCATGTGCACAAGTATCCTCCAATGAGAAAATAAGAGTTGACTTTTGTGTCCATATGAGACAAAAAGTGCTTTTTCCCTTTTTATAAAATAAGAATAATGCTTTATTTGTGCAACTTAGGATAAGAGGAAAAGTGGGAGGCTTTTTATTTAATTAAAAGAGGAGGAAACTCCTTTTAATTAAATAAAGACTTAGGATAAGATGGTTAGCCCATAGAAAATAATCAAATAAATGATAGAACTAGGATTGGATCAAGAATAAGAAATTGATGATTTTAGCAAATAATGCTAGCAAGGGGCTAATAGTCTAGGTGACCATTTTTAGGTGTATACAAATAGCATATAAGTTATAACTAAATACTAAGGCACATCAAATCATCAAAACCCTAATCGATTCTATTTCAAATCTACATCGGAGAATATTTCTAGAAATATTCCTAATTTATCCTAATTATCTCTGATTAAATATTACTTGGCAATAAATGATATTAATTATTTATCCAAAGTCGATTAATTGAATATGTTAAATATTTAATTAATTAAACTTTATTTAGCCATGTAATTATTTTGATTAGATTATAATTATTTCTTAATTAATGTTATTTATTTGACAATAAATCATTATTTCTAAAAATAATCAATTAAATATTTATTTAATTGATTAAAATCAAATTGTCAAATTTAATAATATAATTTTGGGATAAAGTTTGATTAAATAATTGATTAACCCATAAATCAATTATTTTTAAACTAAATCAGTTAAGTTGAGAATAAAACACATGAAAATTAAATAAATCAATAATTATCTATGCAAAAATCATAAAAGAAGTTAAACTCAAAATCAATTATTGAATTCACTTTGTTAACTTTCTAAACTCAACATGTGATTATGAGTTGAAAAGAAAATTGGAGTGATCTCAACTTCCAATTTTGAGTTAAAAAGTTGATTTGCATGATTTTACTAGATCGTTGTTTCTAATTTCTTGATAACTCACCAATCAATTCGAGTTGATCAATGAGTGATTTTTGGCTTTCCATGAGTTCTCAAACCCTAGATTTCTATATAAATAGGTCTCAGTCCTTCATAACAGACCGCATGCAATTTTGAGAGCAATCGCGCCATACTGTCGAATTCTTGAGATTGCGCAATTTTTGGAGATCTATTGCTAACATTGTTTTCTTGTTTTTGCATTAATAACTAGTTTTTAATTCATTTTCATCAAATTTTTAGATCAATTTTATTTAGCTTATATTGTTATTTACATAGAAAATCCCAAAAACATAGATTAATCTTCCATCCATTTCATAGGTTTTGCATTCAAATCCTTCATTTAGACATTGCATTGTTACTGATCTCGGTCAAATTATGAGAATACCATACTCACGTCTACTAGAAGGCAATAAATTGCCTGGTTAATGATATATTTCTTTACTGCATATTTTCCTATCATTGATCAATGATATTTTACCGATGTGTTGTGTCTTCTGAACAGGTACAATTTTCACACACATTTATGGCGCCCATCGTGGGGCCCAACTTTAGGTTTCCATTTTATCTTTCATCAATTTTTTGACAAATTTATCAAAGTTTTGGGTTTTAGTAATTTTTCTATACAATCTCGTATGACATTTTGTAGATTGTCATTTGGGAAGTCTCTGACTGTCGTACGACATATGACATTCCATCAATTGTTGTACTGGTTCATATACTTTGTCATATTTGGGTTGAATTGTCGTATGGGTATGTACACACTGTTGTATCAGAATTGAAGTATCATATGGGTAGAGGTATATTGTCGTACGACTTTTCATGTGATTATTTCAATTGTTGTATGTGATTTCTGATCAGTTTGTGAGATTTTTTATTTGAGATTTGACTAACAGATGACCCTAACACTTGTTGTTTTCTAATATGTGATCATTTGAGACAACCTAATGCTTTTGTAGGACGTGAGATGAAGACTAGAGCATTAAAACTTATTCTTTTGGCCTCTTCTTGTCTTGTATTCTAAGACATTCTTTTGCAGGAAAACCTTTTAGAAATTGCTTGCCAAAGATGCTCATATCAATCAAAATTTCTAAGAAGTGGTTTTGTAGCTTGCCAAATCTTCATCGATAAAATATTTTTTTTGCTTAATATTTCTTTTCATAGGCACCTAGTTAATTAGGTATGTGCGTCTATTGCCATTGAGGAAGATATTGAGGGGATTATGCTCTTCTCCTTCTTAGGAGAATCAGAAACCTAGAAGGTATCTTCCCTAGTGCTAGTTTGTGTACTATCTCTAGATTAATTCTTTTTGCGTGTCTTGGATAGGCAAAAGGACAAGGTTAGGGGATTATGCTCTTCTCTTTCAAAGAATCAGAAACCTAGATCTTGTGGTCCCCAACCTCACATTTGCTTTAATCCTTTAGAGGGCCTGTCGATGAGGTAAAAAGCTCCCAAGAATGACCTAAGTGGGGACAAGTCTTAAGCTGACTCTTCCACCCCACTATAAAATTTGATGCTTCCTTGAGGTTAAAGCCTTAGAAGACATAGTTGTGCTTGTTCCTTGGATTTATTCCATGAACATGCTTTGATTTTGTGTAGAGTGGAGCCGCTTCAATTTTGCTTGCGACACTACACAGATTAGAGTACTCATAGGGTTGACAACATCAATCCTACTTGCAGGACCATGGGAGACAATTGTGAATGGATGCCTTGATTAACAACCTAAGCTATTTTGCTACCGATCTACCTCTGGAGGATTTGTAGTGCTTGTGTAAGGTGAATAGTAATCACTCCAAGGCACTCGTCATATCTAGCCCTCCTTGATGCTTGAACTTAGTTAATATGGGCTTCAACATCCATTGTGTTGTTGGACCGCCATATTCTGAGGAGTCTCTGAGTGTGTTCCTAAGTCAACGAGCAAGTAATACATCTCTTCTTCTAGTTAGGTTAAGCTAGGTGTGTTTGATTCATTGAGTTAGTTCCCATATGTTTGCTATGATTGTGAGCCTATTGCTATATTAAACACCCTTAGACAATCCCAAACATAGATCTGAAAAACTGGACAAAAATTTTGAGAAATAAATTAAGACCATAAACACCAAAAAAACTTGAAAATTTAAAGCAAAAATCCTTTTCTGGTGTCAACTGTCATCCAGAACCTACAATTGTCATACGATAATTGCCTTTTTCCTTCAAGTGACGTTGTACCAAAACCCCCCAAGTGTCATACGAGAATCTGTACATTGTCGTATGAGAATTATCAATAATATGAGAGAAAAAATTATTGCTGGCATCAACTATCATACTAGTCTCTGGATTATCATGCCAGACCCTTTCAAGTGTCATATGAGCCTACATACTGTCATACGAGATTTTACACAAATTGTCAGAGAATTTGAATTTTGTCAAAAAACTAGTCAATAATCAGCCCTAGTTAAATTCCATCAAAAAAATCACTGTGTCAGGTACAGAGTAGAGAAACAATGAATCCATCTTATTTTTCCTAAAGTGATCTATTTTTCTTGATCTATCATCTATTTGATCAATCTGAATCACATTTCATCCTATGTCAAAAACCTTGTCAAAACAACCTTGATTCATCATCTCAAAGAGGCTAAGTGTTGTGAATTTGTGTCCAACATCTTGTGGGAATCTACCCATACATCTTGGGCATAATATCCTTCATTTACGTCCAATCAATCTTTTCATCAGCAATTCAATCCAATCTTGAGAAGGTTGCGTCACTCGATATTTCCTAAATCAGATTATCTATCAGTTTTCTTGTCTTGCTCTAGAGATTCACCTAAGGTCAATGACGGAAAGTAGAGCCTCTTCACATAGAAAACCCAGAGAAGACCCAAAGACATCACCTTCATCTTCTCTCATAGTTCAGTCTTTTCATCAACCATACAATCCTGATCTTTACAAAGAAGATGAACTAGGCAATTTGCACTTAAAAGGAGGCCACACAACCACTCCTGAATCAACTCAAGATCTTAATCAACACACTATCATGTCTCAAAGAGTAGCTAGCCATGGATCATAAGGTCACAACTCTGATGAAGAAGGGAATCAAGAACCCACACCTTCTGAAATTGCACAATACCAAGATGATGATCTCTTTAAGAAAATGATGAAACACTTCTTACGAGAAGACAAAGAGACATACTTCCTTGAATTGGCATGACAAGGAGCCAAAATTTATCATAATTTTAATGTCAATGATATTATCACACCGGAGGAAGAAACCCCTATCACAACTATGATGAAACAGATGCATGCTATGCAAGTCAAACTTAACACGCTAGAAAAAGAGAAAGAGCCCAAGGAATTCTCTATGGATGCCCTATGTCCATTTCCATTTGATCAAAGCTTGTATATGCTACCATTCCCGAAAGGGGTGGAACTACCCAAATATGACAAATACGATGGAAATTCAGATCCTCAAGATCATGTCAGAGAATTTTGCACTCTATCCATGGAGTTCATGCATGAACCAACATTCTTAATGCACCTCTTCCCATGATCTTTGGGAGGAGCAGCCATCAACTGGTTCTCCAAAATACCTCCAACCATCAAAACCTTTGAGGAGTTAATCAAACTATTCTATGAACAATACTCCTACAACATCCAACATCTAGTCACCATGATTGACATCTGTAACCTGAAGCAGAGAATAGGAGAAACATTCTTGACTTTCCTCAAATGTTGGAGGAAGAAGTTCTCACTATATCCTCGACAAATCTCAGAAAAAGAGAAACTAGAAATCTTCATCAACAATTTGATTCTAGAGATTAACTATCATCTTCAGATCTAAAATCATACTTCATTTGACAAAATGGTGGACAGTGCCATGAAAATAGAAGATGTACTTTTTTGCAAGGGAGATATATCACTTCATAAAGAGAACAAGTATGATTCAAGTTCCAGTTCCAACAACAAAGAAAAAGTCAAATTCTAGAATAAGAATAAGAATCTTGTCACCGATGGTGTTATTGATCACATCATTTCTCCACCCAAAGCACCAACATTTAACCTCACTATTGGTACTCAAGCTATAAAAGCCTCACAGAAATAGACAATTGAGCTTTCTAAAAAGTTGAATGAGTACAAACTATGGGTTAAAAAACCAAAATGCAACTTCACTCCTTTGAGTGAGTCCTTGGAATCTTCCATGAGAACCTTATTGGAAAATAACATTATCATATTACCTGAGATCAAACCATATGACCCAGAAGTCAAACCTAGATGGTGGAAGGAGACTAATTTTTATGATTTCCATCGAAACAAGGGTCATAAAACCAACAATTGCATGTGTTTGAAACATCTTATTCAAAACAAAATTGATGCTAGAGAAATTTTGATTGACAACAATAAATCAAATAATGATCATATGACATTCACATAACCTTTTCTGAAACATACTCAAGGAGATTGATCTTCTAAACCAAACATGGGTGCTAAGGTCAATTACACTTTCTCTGTAAACAATGATGTTATCAACATGGTAGAGCCATGTGCATCTCAAGACTGAAATGTCATTACCATTGTCAAAAAGTACAGAGACAATAGATCAACTAATGCAGTCACTCAATCTCAAGCTCAGGCAACTCTTCCAGGATAAAACTTAGGTTCATCAAATGCCCTAAAAGTACCATTCAATCTTGCATTTGCATCTAAAAAAAGGACTAAACCTAAATCTTCTAATTCTAAAGAGTCCAAAAAAAAATCATACAACATCATCCAACAACTCCAACATGCAAATACAAAGATATCTATATTTGATTTGCTTCGAATCTCTCCTTCTCATTGAGCTATCCTAGACAAAGCTCTGCTCAATTCTAATGTTCCAAAAAATCTTGATCTTGATCGATTTCAAACCATGGTGGGTCATTTGACTTCCCCTCAATACATTTCCTTTTCAGATGAAGATGACAACTCACTGAGTTATCCGCATAACCAGACCTTGCATATTGAAGTCCTAATTGAAAACCATCGCGTCAAGCATGTTTTGATAGATGGGGGAGTTGGTCTAAACATTTTTTCTTATAAACTAGTTACAAAAATGGTATTGTCAGAAGATGGCATTGATCCTAAGAAGAAAATAACCATCAAGGCATATGATGAAAAAGAAATATCATCAAAAGGAGTCATTGTGCTACCTATCAGAATGAGGCCTATCATCAGAGATATCACATGTCAAGTACTAGACCTCCCACTGGCCTATAACATCCTTTTAGGAAGGCCCTAGATTCACGAGATGTAGGCTATTCCATCAACGTACCACCAATGTGTCAAATTTCCCTATGATAGAGTAGAGGTCATTATACCTACAAATATGTCAACATCTTGCAATGCTTTGAAGGAAAGTGCAAACAAACTTATCCCATGCAACAAAGAGTCTTCTACTAAACAAGTTGACATAGCATCTATATCTAAAATGGAAGACATAGCAAAAGAAGTCAAAATCAAAGGTACAGGCATGGTAGAATACACTATGGAACCAGTTCTATCTCTTACATCTCTCCCATTTTTGCCTAAGTCTCATGGACAACCTTCAGAGAAAGTGAAACCTACAACTAAAGAGCTCCAGGTTATCTTTAACGGGAATTTCATAACAGGACAAGTATCCAAATGAGAGTCTAATGGGGAAGAAGCTATACTTTCCTGGTTATACAAAGATGAATCTTAGTCACAAACAGTTCAAGCATGTGACTCTAAATCACTCAAGGTCCCTTCAAAATCCTATGGACCAGGATACAAAATGATCTCCAAGATGGGATATATTGGAAAAGGACCTCTAGGAACAAGAGGCAAAGGTATCATTAAACACATCGAACATTTTGGATGAACAAACAAGGATGCAATAGGCATAGGTTATCAGAAGAAACCTTTCCACCTTAGTGGTAATTCTTCTCATGTCATAGAACAAATAGACCCGGGGATGGATAATCAAGAAGAAGAGGAAACAAATCATGTAGATAATGATGATTCAGATACCACACATATTTTTCCTTATGAATGCATTTCCCAAAATATACTAGATCTTCTCAAAGATGATCAAGCACCTAAAAGAGTCAATGTGGTAGACACACAAGAACCTACTACTCCAAAGGAACAAAATGATCCAATATAAGAAGAGACGCCCCTCACTATAGATGAACATTTGGGATACTCTAGTGATTCTGAGATAGATTCTCATGAGTATGAATTCCATTCAGACTCTGAAGGTAACCCTTCTTGGGGATTCATCCTGATTTCACACATGTTCTTGACTTTCCGAGAGATCCTGATGAGGAATCTAATGACTGTGAATGAGAAATTATTCCAGAAGAAGATGAGCTTATACCATAAAAAAATATAGATGTTATTAACCAATAGACACCTGCATCCAACGTGAGTCTAGAACTAAAAGATGAACCTCGCGAGTCTAATTCACTTATTACTAATGCAGGATCCAATGATGATGTTGAGATGCTTAACAAACTAAACATTTTGAGTAGTAATATCACCTCTGAATTCAAGAGTCAGATCAAAACCAATGATAATAACATTTTGTGTGTAAATACTATCAACCAATCTTTCCCTAGGCTTACCATCCAACATCCCTAGCTTATTGACCAAACAATTTAATGACCCAAGCCAAGACATCCATACTTTCCGAACAAATTACGCTCTAGCATGCTACCCAAATATGGTAGAACCCATGAGGACTTCCATCAATGAACCTAGCATTAGCATAACAAAGTCAGATATCAAATATCTCAGTCAAAAGAATAAAAATAAAAGAAACAAGAGCTCTAAGGGTGAAAACCACTATGTGGAAGTCTCAAAGCCAAAAATAGTAAAAACAAAAGACCTATCTGAAGGTGAAAACCTCTCTGAGGTGCCTAAGGATGAGATATTTGATGCCCTTCCGAGTCATTTACATGATAGATCACCATTTTTTATAGAACCAACTTAGTCTATCAATCTAGGTACAATAGAGGAACCTTAGTTAATTCATGTAGCACAATTTTTGTCAAAAGAAGAAAAACATGCATTCACAAAATTCTTAACAAAGAAAAAGATCAACTTTGCATGGAAATATTTAGATATACTGGGATTAGATCCCAATCTCATCATGCATCATCTCTCTATAGCTCTAGGAGTTAAACCAATAAAGAAAAAGTTGTGAAAGATGCATCCTCATGTTGCACTCCTTGTCAAAGTTGAGCTAGAGAAATTGCTTACGGCCAGATTTATTCAATTCATCGACTATGTAGAATAGATCTCAAACATAGTCCCAGTATCAAAACTAGATAAATATATCAGAGTATGCATAGATTTTAGAGATGTAAACAAAGCATGCCCTAAGGATTATTTTGCACTACCAAACATTGATATGATAGTGGATATGACTACAGGATTTGAAATGTACTCTTTAATGGATGGTTTCTCTAGATACAATCAAATCAAGATAGCTCCAGAAGATCAAGACAAGATAACTTTCACCTCTGCATGGGGTACTTTCTACTAGAATGTAATTCCATTCGGTCTTAAGAACACTGGTGCTACATATCAAAGATCCATGACATCTATCTTTCATGATATGATGCATAAAAACATGGAGGACTATGTTGATGACACATTGGCTAAATCAATAAAATGATCTAAACATCTATCTGACTTAGGTACAATATTGGATAGAATGGAAAAATTTAGTCTTTGACTAAATCCTAAGAAATATGCCTTTGGTGTCACTTCAGGAAAGCTTCTAGGGTACATTGTTTCAAAGAAAGGTATTAAAGTAGATCCAATGAAAGTCAAAGCAATCATGGAGATGCAACCTCCTAAGAACATAATTCAAATGCATAATCTGCAAGGGAGGATACAATCTATCAGGCACTTCATCTCTCAGTTAGCTAACATATCACAACCTTTCACTAAAACATTTCATAAAGGTGTGATTTAAAAATGGAGCAATGAGTGTGAAAAGAACTTCAATCATATTAAGCAATACTTGGCAAATCTACCAATTCTCATACCACCTATTCAGGGGAAGCCATTAATATTGTATGTCTCCATAATATATACATCACTAGGGGCATTATTGGCACAACATGATGAGAATAAACAAGAAAGATCTATTTACTATATCAATCAAACATTGGTGGCATATGAAAAGAACTATTCTATGATAGAGAAGGTGTGTCTAGCTATGATCTTTGCATCGCAAAAATTGAGGCACTACATGTTAGCTCATACCACACAACTAGTAGAAAAGATTGATCCATTGACATACCTATTAAGCAAAGCTGCTTTCACAAGTAGATTACCAAAATGGGTGATGCTACTAAGCGAGTTCGACATTGAGTATATTGAAATAAAAGCTATCAAAGGACAAGTCATCACAGATCAATTAGTTGAAGCTCCAATGTTTGATTATCAACGAATGCAGATGGAATTTCCTAATTCCTCTATAATGCACATATCTTCCAGAACATGGTGCTTATTCTTTGATGGATCTTACACAAAATGGATCCATAGATGGTATATTGTTCATCACACCACATAGTTACTCCATTCTAAAAGCATTCAGAATCAAGCTCCCTTACACCAACAACATAGTGGAATATGAAGCTTTGTTAAATGAAATGAAAATAGAAAGCAAATGGAGAGTAACAGAACTACACATTCATGGAGACTCACAATTGGTCATTTACCAAGTCAATGATGTGCATCAAACAAAAGATGAAAATCTCATTCCATACAAGCACATGGTAGATGATCTAAATAAATATCTCCTTTCTATTACATTTGAACAGATACCTAGAATGGAGAATAAGGTAGCTGACACCATGGCAACACTATCATCCTTACTACAACAACCAGAACATGAGCTATGCTACGAGTTCCTGGTGGAAGCATTATCATTCCCTGTCTATGATTTCCCGTAAACCCGCATGATCTACACCATTGTTGGTCATTATTCTTCTTGATACAAAAACATACTGTAGACACCCAAAAATCCTTTAGAAAATGAAGTATTTTTATTTTCTGAAAAATCCCTGATGACATCATCATTTATTAATTAATTAATTAATTAATTAATTAATTAATTAATTTTTATGTCATTAAATCCCTTTATCTTAATTAAAAATATTTAATTAAGAAATCCCTCCCAAAAATGTTTAAATCTTATTTAAACATTATCTCCTTATTTATTAATTATTTAATTAATAAATTGACCAAAAATCCCAAAATAAATTATTTATTTATTTTTTGCCCAAAACTTGGCCAATTTCCTTAAGACCACTAACCTCTTCCAAAATCTTCTAATCCTTCTTTAATTTCGATTAAAGACTAATCCCCTCTTTTCCTAACCCTAATCCCAACTCAAAATATTTAATTAAGATTAAATATTTAATCCTCATATTTATTAAATTCATTTTAATAAATATTCTCAAACCTAAACCATGGAAATAAATAAATCTTTATTTATTTCCTAAAATCCATGTTTATCCTAAGGAAATTCTAGACTCTTCTAGAATTTCCTAACCCTAATCCTAATCCTAATCCCCCCCGCTAATCCTGTCACATTCCCTAACCAAGGTTAGCCAACTCCTAAGCTTAACCCAAAGTCAACAAACTTCTAGAGACTTCTCTTACATGCATTAAGTGCATTTAAGGCCTCCTTATCCCTCTTACACGCAATTATCATGCATTTAAGAAGCCCCTCACCCCTTTCTTACACCCTTTGACCTTAGGCACATTTCCCAAATTGTGCACATTCCTCCCATCTTTCAACCCAATGCCCTTGTGACACTTGTCACAAGGAGGTGGCCCTGAACTAGCACAATCCATGTGCTCCCCTTTGAATGAATCTTGGCCTCTCTTAAGGATTTTGATCTTGGCCATTCATTCCTCCTTCCCAAATCTTATAAATGCTCCTCCTTTCAAGAGAAAATTCATTAGCTTAGCTTTTATTCTCATGCATTGTTATCATGCCCTTTTGCCTCTAGCCTTAGCACAATCATCCTAATTTAGCTTACTTTCAAGCATTTTAGCTCATCATAATTTAGTAATAATGGATTAACATAGTTTATTTCATTATTTTCCATAAGCATAGCATCATCACATCTCTATTTGGCTTAAAATCAATCTTAGCATAAATCTCATGTAGCTTAATATTCATATCAGCATCATTTTGATCCTTGAGGCCTTAGGGGCAAATCAGGTGTTCTATACCTGTTTTGTGCCATTTTGGGGTTTTCATGGATTTCAATCCATCCTAAATGCATAAGGAATATGCTCCAAGTGATTAGAGAGCACACCCACATCCCCTTAAGCAAGAGCAAATCAAACAGTGCTTGGGTGCACCTGTTTTAGCTCAATCTGAGGTGGCTTAGTTTAGAGTTTTATTTGTTTTGCATTGATTTCATGCTTAGACTAACATATAATCTTTGTTTGGCTTGAAGTCTTTCAAAGCAGGTACCCTCGAAAGCCTTGTCCACACATACACTCCTACCTCCATGACCAAACCAATCCCGATACCTTTAACCATCATGAAAAATGTTACCTTATCTGAAACACATCACAGTATGTCATCATTGGTAATGATCTATACAAACAAAGTCTGGATGGTACACTTCTTAGATGTTTAGAATGTGAGGAGTCACAATGTGCATTAGAGGAAGTCCACAAAGGTATTTTTGGATCACATTCCAATGGTCTAACGTTAGCTTGAAAACTCATTAGGGAAGGGTACTATTGGCCAGACATGGAGAAAGAGGCCGTGAAATATGCTAAGAATTGTTAGAAATGCCAGATCCATGGTAACTTTATCACATGCTAGGAAGAGATTTGATTCCCTTTACAACACAATAGCCTTTGCAATAGTGGGTGTTTGATATCATAGGAGCCATTTATCCACATTCATCAAATGGTCATACCCATATTATAACAACGACATATTACTTCACAAAATAGGTTGAAGCAGTTCCATTGACACAAGCAACTGACAAATAGATCTCAATGTTCATTCTGAACTACATAATTTGTCGATATAGTATCCCACACTCCATCATCACTAATAATGGAGGCCAATTCAAAAACAAGGATCTTGATTCTTTATGTTCCAAATTCAAAATAACTCAATATTGGTCATATATTTACTATCTACAGGGGAATGGACAAGCTGAAGCATCCAATAAAAACTTACTGAAAATCTTGCACTACACAGTTAACAAAATAGGGTGAGATTGGCATCTAATGATAAATCCATCTCTTTGGGCCTACAGAACAAGCATAAGAATGCTCACTGGGGCTAGTCCATTCACTTTAGTATATGGTATTGAAGCGGTACCACCTATTGAGGTTGATATCCTATCACTCAGAATCAAAATGCATGGTCTAGTAACTGATGATGATTACAGAGTGTCTAGATTACAAGAACTTGAACTACTAGATGAGTGCAGGCAAGTTGCATATGATAATCTTAGAGTCTATCATAAAAGAATGTATAGAGGCTACAACAAGAAGGTTAGACATAAAGAATTTCAAGTTGGTGATCTAGTCTTGAGAGATAATACTAAAAATCAATCCCATCGAGAATGCAAAGGGAAATTTGAACCCAACTGGCTGGGTCCCTTTGTTGTCACTACTTCTTTTGGCTCAGGAGCCTATCAATTCTCAATGACTGACAGAGAATAGCTCCGCGAACCGATTAATGTTCTTCATCTGAAGAAATTCTATGCCTAGGCATTCAACATGTGGAAATATCCTAAAAAACAAACTAAAAATCTGAAAAGTCCTAAAAAAATGATCATCTTGGTGAAAACATAGCAATAGGCACCTTGGTGATTCAACAAAAAAATAAAAAAATGGGAAAATAACAAAAAATTGAAAAGATGAAAAACACAAAAAAAGAAGAAAAAGAAAAGTTGCCTTGGTGAAAACTTGGTAAACAGGCACCTTGGTAGCAAAAATAGAATCTCTGCCAAGATGGTGAAAACCCAGCAAAAGGGTGCCACTTGTACAACACGCTCCATCTATCAATGCAATCTTGGCAATTTACCAACTTTCTATCCTGCTTTAGTTTGTACATATCTCCTAATTTTCTTTTGCATCTTATTTTCAATAAAGTTGGTCTGTGCACCAAGCAACAAGAGTTTGAAATCAACAATCATTACAACTTGGGGGAAATCCTAGGCATATCCTACAGTCCTCAACTATCCCAGATGAGTCCTATCCAGTTAGTATCTTTTCAAGCTTTATCTGAGTCAATCAGTCAGTCTCCCTACCAGAAAAGGATTTTGCAACTGACACCAACACAAGCAAACTGCAACACTAAACAACTCAATCTTGAAATGTTAAGATCTTTTTGTATGCTCATTGATTCACATGATTATTTTGCATATTATGTCCCTTTGAGCTCATCAATGATGTCTTTTTATATGATTTAGAGAGTGATGACTGGGGGCATAATCTTTTATTTGTTTTCTATTTGTAAGTGAAAATATAATCACTCTACAAACTCTAGATTGAATTAGTGTCCTCTATAAGTGCCTCCATCATGATTGGATGGCCGTGTGTACCTCGACCTTTGATACCCAGATGATTTAGGGAAGTTAGGTCTAACTTTGTCTTTTTGAGTGATTTCTTATTCCTATTGAGAAACACGATATTGCCCAAGGATGTGAATGATAACGGGTCACTACAGGTAATTCACATTGGAACAAGGATGACCTCCAACCTGCTTGGTGTGTTTGTACGCAAGGCGTATTTGGGTCATCACAATTTTTATGCTCTAATGCTTATACAAATTGCTAAATCAAAATTGACATGATATTCAAGTCATTCTGGTTTTTGTACCTTGGTGCTTATATCTAATCTAACATTTATGACTAAAAGTCAATATTCATATGTTCATGGTTGTCTAACAAGTGGACAGTGTATTGACTATTCGATGTTACCTAAAATATTCAGTGATGATAAAGACCATCAAATGATCAGTGACTAAGTCCTAGGTTTGCATTTCATTTGCATTTTTCATTTAGTCTGGCTGCATCTCTATCATGGTTTAAATTCAGCATGGTGTTTGATATTCTCAAATTTGCACTAACACACATCACAAGGACTGAGCATCACATGAAGGTTTCTCCAACTAATCAGCAAGCAGTCATTGTTCTGGGTTGAACATCCTTTTTGACAATGACTGAGCACTTGAACTCCTCATAAACCTGCCAAAACATCATGTGTATCGCTGCATTTACATATCATTTACTTAAACATCTCATATAATCATTTCATGCATACATTTGCATCCATAAAACATAAATGAAGCCATACATTTTCATTATTCATTTAACATTTATCATTACATTCATAGTGCATAATCATACATTCAACATTGCACACATTTGCATTATATATATATATGTATATCTATATATATATATATGTATATGTATATATATATATATATGTATATCTATATATATATGTATATGTATATATATATGTATATGTATATATATATATGTATATGTATATATATATATATATGTATATGTATATATATATATATATGTATATATATATATATATATATGTATATGTATATATATATATGTATATGTATATGTATATATATATGTATATGTATATGTATATGTATATGTATATGTATATATATATATATATATATATATATATATATATATATATATATATATATATATATATATATGTATATGTATATATATATGTATATATATATATGTATATATATATATATGTCTCTATATATATATATATATCTATATATATATATGTGTGTGTGTGTGTGTGTGTGTGTGTATATATATATATAGATATATATATAATGTCGATATAGTACATGGGGTGCACAATGTGCATACAATACAAACCATGAGCTCCAATGAGCTATCAAGTACAACAAAAAGGTAAAAAATGCGAGCTGACTAGAATATCAACTCTCAGTTTGATCCTCGGCATCAGGTGTTGCACCTCCTCCTACTAGCACGTCTAGTGGTCGATCGGCTCGTGATACTCTAGCTCCATCAGATCCCATCATGTACTTAGAATATGAAGTAACCCTCTATCCAGGTGGCACAATTGAAAAATACAAAGACACATAGTATGCTGGCTAGCCTGTCTGGTGTACCACCTCTACCTATAAACATCTAGCCTTTGCTCAAGGCCCTCGAAGCTAAGTGTCCCTCTTTATCAATCGAATCTCTAAAGATAATCTCTAGGCTCTCAAGTACCTGATATGATGGCATAGTCGACATATGATATCCTGAGGTGTGTGCCTCAGACTTGGGTCTGCCTCCTCATATTCCATCATCTTGTCACCACCACCACCACCTACATCTATCCACACCTTATAGCATTGAACCTTAGCCCTAGGTCAAAATCAAGTGCCTCCTATGCCTCATCTATTTGCACATCCTAGTGTGCTTCCAAAACCTCCTCAGCCACTGCGGCGCTACCCATGGTGCCTAGTACTCTGCCCTCACCTCTAGTATACTGTCTCTACAAAAATGATAGTCTCACCAATGGTACTGCTTGTGGGATAGGAGCAGGCCTAACATTTATCATTGATTGAGGTGGAGCCCCTACCATTCTCTAAACTGAAGGGATCAGTTGTGCCGACACCTCTCTCCTCCGTTGTCCTCTCCCCCTAGGTGCTCCCGTGACATCATTCACCTCCTCCATTGTAGGGATCAACTTTGTCGGGTCTAAAAATTGCCTAAATGGGCACTCTGCTATATGTCCTACATAGATGTTTGTGACACCTGCATCCACTACCTATACTTGATAGTTCCTATCCCTACTTTGTAAGACATTGTACTCCTACATATAGATGGCATATGATAATCTGGGATCCAACCCAAACCCAATCTCTTTGACCTACCGAGCATGGGAGGCAAACTCCTGAGGTACATCTTGTATGAGGCCATACTACCTCTAGACCTAGATAATCAAAAATCTCTCAAGCACGCTGGTAGAGCGGCTGACCAGAATCCTGCTCTGACAAAAATAACCAAACTATGCTCTAGCAGCTGAACATGCCTCAACCTATAGATAAGGGTGCCAGATGGCTCTAGTCATATCATCTAGGACCCTCCTCTAGTACCGTGTCCTACCCATCTACACCTATGTCACATATCTAGCATATCTATATATCAATGGCTCATGAGCCTGTCTCTCATCACCACATATGGGCCTACAAATGGGGATATGCTCCCACACCTAGATCTGTAGTACTATAACTCTGGAGGCACTGGCCCCATTCATACTTTGCTGGTTGCACAATAAGATAGTGCACCATGGGTGCCCACCCCATCAGGAAATCATTCTACTGATGGTCTAACATAATGATCCCCCCAATCATACCTACTATGATGCACTCCAGGTGATGTATCTTCCTGTATCATTGTACAAGTACCTCCTAGGTGATCTTTTGTGATATCTGCTCATCTGCCCCAAATAGTGTCCTAAAAGCATGTAGACCTATGTTCCCAAAACTCACGTAATATGGGCATGGTCCATGGAAAGGTATCCGAAGGATGCGATACACATCTTTAGGCGTGATGGTAATCTCCCCAGTAGGAAGATGGAAGGTCTGGGTCTTAGAGTAAAACCTCTTGATCAAAGTTGTGATAAGACCATGATTTGCTTGAATATCCAACAAATCGATCAGATAATTGAATCTAGAGGCTGCTAAGTGTACTCTCAATAGATCTGGCAGCAAAAAACACAACCTCTAAGTGGCTGGATACGACATGCAGACATGAATATCCAGGAACCTCATCTACAACATAGAAAAATAAGCACGATATTAGTAACTTGATCCAAAATCAACATTAAATACACACAAAATGAGAAAATGGAATATCACAAAGTACATTAAAAGCTCTAGAATCTAGTTGAGCAACTAAATTTTTTGGAAAAATTCATTAAAAGCCTTAAATTTGCTCACTATTTTCCATACAACACTTCAAAAAATTAAAAAATGGTGTCAAGTGTCATACGACACTATACAACAACCCATACGACATTTGGCTCTCATACGACAAACCATCAGTTGTCGTACAACAATTGAGGGACGCGATGAAATGTCATACGATACTTGGGTGACTCTCATACGACACTATACTATGATGGAGATGACAATTGAATTGGACTGGGAATGCCATACGACATTCTACTAGTTGTCGTACGATGCTCCGTGATGCAAAATTTGAAAACGCGTAAAATGATTAAAAAAAATCCTAAAAATGAATTTAAAAACATGTTTAAATGATTATAAAAGATGCTCAAAGGTCCACTTATCAGGTTCCTGTACTGCCATGGTCACTAGTATTGCCAAGATCTCTCAAAATGATGAGAAGACACAGGGACCACCATATTTTCTCTTAGAGAGCTCCACGGAATCTCAAAAGTCAACTCACATAATTGATTTGAAAATGACCCCTTTTTGTCTTATATAGGTTTTGACCTAAATTTCCAAAGTGCTCCAATTTATGTGAAAATTGCACCCCTAGCTAATTTCAACATCCTGAATCCATTTTCAGGATTGAAATCAAAATCTAAGATCATTTACTTTGTCAAAAATGTGATTTAAAATTTTGGACCTAAGACGATCGACTGCTTGCATAATCGACCTTCATGACATCATAGAAATTCATAACTTAACTTATCCAATCATTTACCATCAAAATTTTGAAATTTCAAACTTGGTCAACCATGGTCAACCCATGGTCAAACCTAGTCAAACTTGGTCAATAGGACCCTTAAACGATGCATAACGCATCCTCAGATGTGTACAACCACTTCTCCAATCGATTATGTTGCTTCTAATCATTTCACATTGGCTTTCTCGCCATATTTCAATTTTAATCACAAAGGGGGCATGATATTTTATATCATTAACCATTAATCAAATTTGTCTTTTTCAAAATTTCTTCAACAATCAAGACAAAAACCACGTCTAATTGTTGACTCATCAAAAGTCCTCGTCGCTTGGGGCATATTAGATTCATTGAAATCCATATCAATCTGGTGTTCTCCTAATCTTGTAGACTATACCAACTCTTTGTAACCATCGGTTCAGATGTGTTATTTCCTTGATTCTTCGTAACTGAAGGGTTCAGATTTGGCATCCTTTCGATTCCTTTGGACAATCAGGTCTAGAGTTAGGATAGTCAATTCCTCATAATCATATGTTCAGAATCTGACCTTTTATCACTTCTCCGTAATCACAGATTCATTATTGATTATTGTTAACACCATCTCGATTCTTTGGTCAATCAGGACCTGAATCAACATCTTCAAATCTTTCAATTGATTTATGTCTTAGAATTTGTTAGTCAACCAGGATCAGTCTGGGTCTCATCAAACATATTTATCTTTGTACCACTGCACTTCACATAGTAATTCAAAGAGGGGCAAAATGTAATACCCCCAAAATGGGCTTCAGTACCATTGACCTCCTACATCAAAAAATCGATACAAATCAACCCTAAAAGTCCTAATCTAAGGCACATCTGCATATCAAATCATCAAAACCCTAATCGATTCTATTTCAAATCTACATCGGGGAATATTCTTAAATATTCCTAATTTATCCTAATTATCTCTGATTAAATATTACTTGGTGATAAATGATATTAATTATTAATCCAAAGTCAATTAATTAAATATGTTAAATATTTAATTTATTAAACTTTATTTAGCCACTTAATTATTTTGATTAGATTATAATTATTCCTTAATTAATGTTATTTATTTGACAATAAATCATCATTTCTAAAAATAATCGATTGAATATTTATTTAATTGATTAAAATTAAATTGTCAAATTTAATAATATAATTTTGAGATAAAGTTTGATTAAATAACCAATTAACCCATAAATCGGTTATTTTTAAACTAAATCAGTTAAGTTGAGAATAAAACACATGGAAATTAAATAAATCAATAATTATCTATGCAAAAATCATAAAAGCAGTTAAACTCAAGATCAACTATTGAATTCATTTCGTTAACTTTCTAAACTCAACATGTGATTGTGAGTTGAAAAGCAAATTGGAGTGATCTCAACTTCCAATTTTGAGTTAAAAAGCTTATTTGCATGATTTTGCTAGATAATTGTTTTTAATTTCTTGATAAGTCACCAATCAATTTGAGTTGATCAAGGAGTGATTTTTGGCTTTCCATGAGTTCTCAAACCCTAGATTTCTATATAAACAGGCCTCAGTCCTTCATAATAGACCGCGTGCAATTTTGAGAGCAACTCGCCATACTGTCGAATTCTTGAGATTGCGCAACTTTTGGAGATCTATTGCTAACATTATTTTCTAGTTTTTGCATTCATAGCTAGTTTTCAACTCATTTTCATCAAGTTTTTAGATCAATTTCATTTAGCTTATATTGTTATTTGCATAGAAACTCCCAAAAACATAGATTAATCTTGCATCCATTTCATAGTTTTTGCATTCAAATCCCCTGTTGAAGCGTTGCATTGTCACTAATCTCAGTCAAATTCTGAGAACACCATACTCACGTCTACTAGAAGGCAGTAAAATGTCTGGTTAATGATATATTTCTTTACTGCATATTTTCCTATCACTGATCAATAATGTTTTACTGATGTGTTGCGTCTTCTGAACAAGTACAATTTTCACACACACATCAACAAGCTCTAAATCACTCAAGAGACCAACAAAAGCCTCATCCCATGTTGTTTTCTGAACATTTTATTCTAATGTTGATATTTTTATATCAACCGATGTAGGGAAAATAAAAAAACACTATTCCATTAATGTTTTTTTTATGAGTACCGAATGATAATTTGATGCTAGTTGATTTAGGGAAACCACAAAATTGATTTTCACAAAAATGTTATTGTGATTATCAAAATGATTATTAGAGCTTTATAGTCAAGTAAAATCCCACAAGTGTGTGACTATTGGCCAAGGAAATATAGCTTGTGGTAAGTTGATAGACTGTACATTGTCTATAGTTTGGTGAAAACCCACCTCTATGGATTTTGTGGCCAGTAAATTAGAGCTTGTAATTTTCTGTTCACAGGAATCCAAAATCTAACAATAAATCATTGCAAACATGTGTAATAGTGAGAAACACTTAGTTTTCTTCTAATAAAATATTAGTTACAGTATGTCGGGTACAAAGATTTAGGTCGATCTGACCTAGATTATCACTATCTTAGTGAGCATGAAACTGTCGTGGTAGGTGGAAGAGATTGAAATAAATACCTTTGTCCTATATGGTTGCTATGTGCATTCAATTTTGGAGGTTTGTTTCATGGCCTCTTGTTGTTTTTCTCTTTGTCACGTGCGTCCGATTTAGGAGGTGTGTTGCATGGCCTCTTATTGTTTACCTGTTTGTTAGAGGGATAAAGAGAAAAGTTTAAGCAATAAAGTTAGCTAAGTATAGCATAGGTCTGAACTAGTTAGAATAATTGAAATGTCTTACCGTTTTAGCACATGCTATTGCAGAGCATCATTTTGTTGGCTATTAGTAGTCATGTTTTTGGAGCAGCTAGAAAAGACAGGAAAAGAGAAAATGTTAGAATGTATATCATGATTAGATAAGGATGTGGGGTTCGTAATGTAAAAACCTTAAAGGAGCTAACATATAGCTTGATAAAAGATTAGAGGCACTATTGCTAAGAGTAAGGAGTGTATGAGATGAAGGGGAATGTATCAAATATGAGCGATTCAAAGTCTTTTGTAGAGTTTAGAAAGTGCCAATTTGGTGGTTAATTATGTCAAATTTTTAGAAGAGTGGATTTTGGGGCTCATAATGTCAAGACCTCAAAAGAGATGACATTTAGCTCAATAATAGGTTGGAAACTCTGCTGCCAAGAGTGAAGGGAATTGAGTGAATCAAGAAGAGATTTTTTTGCAATCTTTTATAGATAGTGGTGTTTATCATAATTAAAGTTATCAATCTAATGCAAGTGTTGTGTTACAACGAAGATAAGGAAGATGAGCGCTAAGGTGTTTTCCAATTAGCATCAATTGTGGCAGATGAATTGTTCCAAATATATACCTTTTCTTTGTATGGTTGTTTGATGCTTTTGTTTTAAGAGGTGTGGTGTGTGGTCTCTTTCTCATTAGTTTCCTATCACATGAAAAATAGTAAAGTGTAAGCAATAAAGTTAGTGGAATATGTCAGGCCTAAAGTAGTTAGCATAAATAAAATGTCTTACCGTTTTACCACATGTTGTGGAGTGTTTCTTGCTTGGTTATCAGTATTCTCATTTTTGGTGCAAGTGAAAAATAAGGATAGAAAGAGCATGTTAAATTGCATATCAGGATAGACAACAATGGCTAAGGGGGGACATGGGTGCGGGTAATAGAATTAGCCACAAAAGTCCTTGTAGGGATTTGAATTTAGTTAGCTTAACTCGAATGTTTTACCATTATAGTATAGACTGTTGTGGACTTCCACTTTGCTGGGTTTTGATATTCATGCTTGTTGAGTATCTGGAAAGTATAGTCACAAAGGAAATGTAAGGTCGCATATCAGAATAGTCAGTAATAGAAAATAGGAACACAATTGTGAGTTGTAGAATTTTACAAGTATTCTATGTGTGTAGTTTTATTAGCATAATTCACATTGTTTACCATTTCGGTATATGTTCTATAGCATTGGTATCATCATGCATCTTCGATTGAATGATTTTGGAGCATCTGTCAGTTGAATTCAAGGAAACATAGCATTGTCATCATGTTTAATGTACAAGTAAGCTTGGAATCCTTAGTTAAGTTACAAGAGCATAGCTACCTAGCATAAAATGCTTAGTAGAAGCTTGGATTATCTTAGTTAGGAATGCATGGTTTTGTAGGCTTACCTTTTTTTTGCTTGGCTTCTTCCTGTATTCAAACTGCAAGCATGTTGTTTTTGGCATTCTATTTTGCTCATTTGTCTACGAAAGGGAAAGAAAAACATCTTGGTACATGGAATAAATAGATAGAAAGGAAATGTTGGGTTGCATATTAGGGTAGATAACAATGGAAAATGGGAAAAGAATTGTGTATTACCATTTTGGTATATGTTTTAGTGCATTAGCAGTACTGTACATATTTTATTCTATCATTTTGGAGCATCTTTTAATTAAGGCCATGAAATACAACGATGTCATCATGATTCAAGTACAAGGATGCTTGGAATCCTTAGTTAATTTACAAGAACATAATTATTTGTCACAAAATACTTGGGATAGATTTGGGTATACTTAATTTTGAAAATAGAATTTTATACATGTACCTTTATTTTGTCTAGTTGCTTTCTATATTCATGGTATGATTAGGTTGTCCTTTGTGCCCAGTGATGTGCATTTGTGCACTACAAATTAGCAGAGAATGGTTTAGTACATGGAATAAATGAATCATGCCATAAATTACAATTTTTAATGCAGAGTACGCAAGTTTTATCATTTGGCTATGTGCTACTGAGGAGAGGTGGCCTAGCCAGTTGTTACATTATTGTAAATGCATATATAGAAATCAGTCATTCATGTTCAATGTGAGCAGGCCTTTGTCCTTTGTAGAGAACATAGAACTGACAAGAGATAACATAAGTATCTTTTATGTTATTAGGTGAATAGCTATGGCCTACTATTTTTGTACTTGTTGTGCACTAGTGGCAACCTTCTCATCGGAGTCCATGTACGTGGGGTGCCTAGAGTCGCCAAAGTCCATGTCCAATACATGGGGTGCCTAGGGTCACCGGAGTCCATGTCCAATGCATGTGTTGGAAGTATTTTTACCCATCTACCATGGAAGACCTATAAAAAATAAATGTAATGGCAGGGCATGATTTGAACTTGATGATAATAAGCTCAACTGGTGTTTCCACAGATAGCTAACAGATCAAAAATATTAAGTTGATCATAGAATCCACTTGAATAGTATGTCTTGACATTTTAGAACATCCTCATTGAAATTATCTCTTACATGCATATTATATGGAATATTAAATGATATGTCAGAAATAGAGCAAAAATAGTAAGGAGGATAACAACCAATGTTTTGTAGAGAACATTCATAAATAATGATAATTTTAAATTTGAAGCAAGGTATGGGCTCTTTCTTTTTCTTTCACAATAGGGACCAAATGCATATGGGTATGTTCAACCAAAGAGCTAGTCAAGGAGTGCAGAAAGTGTCACCCCAAAGGCCAAACTTACCAAATGTGTGGACTTTAGTTGTTGAGAACCTTATTCTCTACAAGTATGTGGCCTTGTCACCTGCTCTATGCAAATCACAAAGCATTGAAAGGTGCAATTTGTGTTAAAAGGGGTTTAAATATACAACACAATCATTGTGAAATAAATACAAGCAATAGTCCACAAGCCCATTAAAGAGTTGATTAGGTCTGAAGTGGCGATGGATCAAGACTTGCACTACATGCAACAAGCAACCACCAACCTTGAAGTTTTATGAATTGATTCAAAAGCAATGCACGATGGACAATTCATAATACCATCAAGCTCTTCCAAACTGCATACTATTGAGTGTGTGGAGAAAAAGTGCCATTGATGAGCACCATTTACCAAATGCATACAAACTTTATGAGACATTCTGAATATGAGTCATAAGAATGTCATGATCAGTCCAGTATGCCTCTTATATTTGAATTGTAGGTGTAGACAAGTAATTATTTGTCCAAAAGTGGTCAGTAATTGTGACAGGCTAAGTGTTTGATTGTTCTTACAACAAGTGTAGATTGTATAGGTGCATGGTCTCTTTAAAAATTTGTACACTTTTGTAGCGTGTGGAAACATCAATGTTGAAGTCACCAGCAATATAGACAAGATTTTGAGTGCAAACAATTTTCATTGCTTTGTTGATAATTGTTATGGTATTTGTGACTGTAGCAGCTAGCCTGACATAGATATCACAAACAAAAATTATTTTCCCATTTAGGAGAAATGAGATCAATATTGCTTCAACATTTTCAATGGTTAAAGTCATTGCATTCAATACATGTATCTATTGTTTGATGCACGTCATTATGTCATGGACATGGTAAGTTGCAAATCAATTCTACCCTGGTAATGGATTTCCATTTGTTGGTGCTTTCAAGTGAATTTCTTGTAGACATATAATGTTTGATGACATCAAGTCTAGAAGTCTGTCATGTAGAATGTCCTCTTTGTGTGGCTGGAAATGGTGGGTATTCAATATATCTGTTTCAATAGATAATGTATCGTTATGAGATTCTAGGGGTTTTTGAAGGATCCAAGTAGCATCTGTAGTCAGACGTGTCATTTCTTGTATGATTTTTGTTCTCACCTGGAAGTTTTTCATTGTTAGAGGATTTAGAAAGAATAGTGTCTCAATGCTTGTTGTTTGAGATAGGGTTGTGTATGTTATTCCATGGTGGTGTACCCCTACAAGGTCAAATGTGACAACATGCATAGTGAGCACTTGTGTTCTCTATATAGTTCAAGTGCATGCCAACTATATTGGGAATTGTTTTCTGATAATGCTCTTGTGCGTAGGATTTTTTTTTTGGAGGGGTCTGGCAACTCGAAGAAGTGGCACCCATCCATTAGCTACATATTTTTTGTTACTTAAGGTTTTTCATTTGTGTAACTTGGTATTTTCCAATGTAAGGGTCATTGAAATCTACCCAAATAATTTCTATGTCAGTGGTTTGTGTGTATGCTTTTAACTTTCCATCTATTCCATTAACAAGTTTGTCTAGTATGTCATAGTTTTTACCATATATTTTGACAATGATGTCCTATTTTAATTGTATTTGATTGGCCAAAGGCATAGTATTTTTGTGCAAATGATTAATTCTAGTATAGTTACTATACTCATCAATTGCATTGATCATAATCAATTGTCCAAGGAGAGTGGATAATATCTTTTGGTTGTGTGCATTGACATCTACTCTTTTGTAAAATAAAAAAGGGAATGTTGGGTCCATAGGTGGGGAGCGCAATAATTTTTTATTCAAGAATGCTATATTGTCATTTGTTTGGGAGCCTATGTGTATTCTGTTAAGAATATTGATAAAGGTCTTTTCTTTTTGCCTTGTTGTTTCTTGTAAATTGTAGTGCTTTACATTTTTTTTCCAAAAATCATAAGGTATTAGCTCATTGTCGATTGTTAGCGATTGGAAAACCGGACAATAATGTATAGATTATTCTGGGTAAAAGTTACCACATAAAATAGCACCCAGTCCACCAAAGTGTTTAGTAGGCACTTGCATTATGTCACATAATTTTTTGTCTATGCAATGTAGCAATATTTCTCCAACTAGTGAAATCTCATCGATGACAACAATTCACAATTAATGATATTGTTTTGTCAATGTGTCTAATCTTTCAAAACTTAATGGACCAGAAATAGATTTGGTAAATGGAATATGGAGTGCAAAGTATAGATTTGTGCCTCCTAAATTATAAGTTGCTTTCCCTGTATATGCAAGTAACATGCCCTTTATCTTGTCTGGGTCACTTCCAATTGAGTTATTGTACATACGAAGTAGGCCCTAGTATATTGCTTTTGCAGTAAAGGTTTACCAATGCCTCATGTTAAGAACACATGTAATGGTGCAGAATCTGGACATTATTTCCTCATTAATATGTCATTTATTATGGCCTGTTGTTCTTTTCTCAAACTTATGTGAAGGCTATAATATTTTGTATTATCGAGTAAATATGGGTGTGGAGAAAATTCAAATGGCTTTGACATATTCCTCTTGTACATGTTATGTGTTGTTGCATCTAAATCTGGTTTTAAGTTGTATTCTTTATTGGTTCCATATTTCAGCTTTTGCATGTTGTTTACATCTTGACTGTTTCCCTCTTCAGTTTTGACATCATGAAAAACATCATCCATATCACCCCATGACTCATTTACATTGTACATATACTTTGCTTCATTTATTTGTATTTTTCTTTCATTGGAGACAAAAGCATATTCCCATGTTTTATATCCTTGCTTCAATGTATTTTCGTCGATGGAAAAAGGAATATAAAGAAGTTTCTCTCTGTAGTGGTTTTCAGGATCAATTTCTTTATTGTATCTAATAAATCTTATAATTTTTTGTCTTTTTCATCGTGTTAATTTTCCTTTTTCTATTCTGTAATCCGTCACAAATTCTGCTAAGAAAGTAGAGGCCATTGATAAAGGGCGTCCAATATAATGGTCAATCAAACTTTTGCAAGAAACATTTTTTGATTCGTCTGGTTCATTACTCATAAGTTTTGATTACTTCAAAATAAATGTGTGGTTGTCAGTAGAAAAAGTGTCTATGTATCTACACTTTCATGAGCTATATTTAAGAGGGAGGCCAAGCACAATGTGTACTACTTTTTGGGCTGACTTTTGTTATAAGTTGAGAAAGGCATTGTCTAGCTTTGTCATCATATTTATAGCATCAATGTTATGTTTTCTATGGTTTGGGTATGTGCAAGATCATGAGGGGCCAAAAAGTGGCGATGTGAAAACTATTCACTTTTCACTCATCCAAAAGCGCATGAAAATGCTTGTTGACTTTTGAGTAGACCTGGGTGTCAATACACCTGGGAAAAATTGACACCAAAGCATAGGCCTAATTAGGTACCCAATATTATCGGGTACCCGATAACTGTGGTATAAATCTGAAACCTGCGAGCCCTTTTCTTCATTTCTTTCCACATTTTTTCTTGCTAAAATGGCTTGATATATCATATACCCGATATATTTTCAGGTATCTGACTTGGGAAACAACAAATTTGACTCCCAACATATTCGGTAAGTAAATTTTTTGTGTATTTTGATTATTTTATTCAATTTTCATGCCAAATGTCATTTTTTTTTGTTGAAATAGGTTTTTCTATTTATATTTATAATACTATATGAAATTAGATTGAAATTTAGATTTGTTTTTTATTTAATCAACCATGGCTGACAACAATGAAGAAAATAACCCTCCCGCACCAGATAACAATCCTGAAAATAATCCCCTGTGTCAAAACCCTTGATCTTTAGAAGATTTGATACAAGATAATTTGAACACAATACGAGGTTTCCAAAACACATATCAAAATATACCTACATTAGGTCCCATGCTTGCCACACTAAATACAATTGCTGAAAATATTGACACACTCACATAGAAACATAATGCTACTCTTCATTGGCGTGATGATATGCACGCCCAATTTGATGATGGGCTTGACCATGATGGGATTGTGGCCCTTAATATAACTAAGGAAGATATAGCTTCCCTTTTTGTCAATCCTAAAACTGGAATACCTATTGACCCCAAAAAGCCCAAATTATCAATAAAATGGTGCACGAATGAAGCAATGCGCACAAACTTTTGGGATCGCTGGTGGATGGTTTTTGATAAACCACCCCGTAGCAATTTGGAGGTCCCATTTTATTTCATAAAAAAATTGTATGCTAAGTTTGTGCTTGGTCACCATGTTGATTATTGGAGTATGAGGCCCAACATGGGCATAGGCGGAGGAGCTCCTCAGACTAGGCCATCTACCCAGTGCAAAAGGCCACTTCCTTTGTCCCACCCATTGATGTCGCACCCCCTCCTCAAGTGCAGCATCCCAATATCATTATAGAGGCTGCCTCATAGACTATTAGGGCCATTCATTTACTAAGTGATTAGTTGATCACACAGACCAGGTCAGTGTTGCCTCCTAGTGTGGATGATGCTGGCACATCAACATCTCGTCGGAGTTCACATGTATGCGAGCCCCATATTTGCATTATATGCAAGAATATGTGCCTCATACTGCTTACTGATGCTGATATATATTACTTACATGTTATTGATGAGGAGGATACAGGAGACGTAGCTGCAGAGGCTGGAACACCTCATGGAGCATCTACATCACATGAGAGTGCTTAGGAGGTGTATGTAGAGCCATTGACTCTTGTTGATATGATAAGAGCAACATTATAAATAAATTTGTCACATGACTTATTTAATTTAATAATAATTTCTTTATTTACATTAGTTTTAATGATTGCATGCACTTATGTATATATTTTTTCCATTTATGTTCAGTCGATGACACAAGAGGAGGTGAGACAGGTGGATGAGTCCACACTTTCAACCATTTCATTTGGCCTTGATGACTATACGGTATATTATAAATTATGTACCCATTAGTTATTTTTTATATCATTTGGTGTACATGCTTAAATCTCTATCAATTAGAGCAATAAAATTCATACATTTACTTATGTATTGTCATCTGATTGTGTTCTTGGAGGGTACAGCCGATGTCATTGGGGGGCACGAGGGGGTTCCTTCATCAGGTGTTGACAAAGGAAAGGTAGTTAATTATTTAAGATTAATTATGCATGCACATGTATGCCACTTGTGTGTAGTAATAAATATTTTACTTGCACTTTATTGTATAGGGTGTGGCTATTGATGATGTCCTGATAGTAGTTTGGCAGCGTAGGGTTACATGCATCTCGATTCGGAGTGAGAGCCCGATTGTACGTAGACTTTTACATATTTTTATTTGTATTTTGTAACTAGGGTTGCTATGATGAAGTACATTTATATATAATTGACAATCTTTTTACTCTCATAGGTTACTCCGAGTGTGAGGGAGGGCCCACGAGAATCTTTCATATCTTTGTTGACCCAGCCCACCATTCCAGAGGAGGGATCATCAGATGTAAGTTTTAATTTTAGTTCAATCAATTTGTAATTTTATTATGTTATCATCCTATTTTGTAGATTTATTACTCTATGTTGCACCACTCTACTAATCTCATTATTGCAAATATATATTTATAGGTCACAGTTGGTATTGTTGGCATGGTCCCTTCGCTACCCAGGACTTATGCAAGGACACCTGATCGTGGTAGGTGACTGAGAGACCAGGTACAAATATTTGTATTCAATTATAATTTTAATTAAATTAGTGTTTGAATTATGAACTATATATGTGTGTGTGTGTGTGTGTGTGTACAAATCATATAAAGTAAGCAATCTAACTTGGGTTTGAACTCATTTTTTATGCAGGATCAATCAAAGCCCAACACTTCTTCAAAGAGGCTACATTTTGATGATCCCCCTATGACATACGATGTAGTTTTAGTTTTGTGGTCATTTAGAGATGCCACTTGGCACATTTTGAGATGGCATATATGTCACATTGTACACCTTAAAACATTGATTTTGTAGACATTTTGAAATGCAATGTGCCATATTTGTATATGGAGATACTTTTGATACATTTGATACTTTGTATATATAGAACATGTTCATTTATATGTTATATTTGTGTCATCTTTTGTATATACATATTTATTATTCATGTTTATGGAATTAAATGGTGAAGTTATATCTTGACTATGATTATCATTATGATTTAAATTATATCTTGTTGAAGTTACATTTGTTTTTCTTTACTCTGGAATACCCTGTTCATGGAGCTTATTATGTTTGAGGTTTAACTTCTATAGATTTCCTATGTTCTTATGTTTCATACCATTATATATACTCACTTGAGCCACTTAGTACTACATTGTTTTAATACTATGTATATACTCACTGTGTATATAACTCATCATATTGGGGTCACTTGAGCCACGGAAGATCACTGCCCAATCATTTTTAGTGCACCTTGGGGTCACTTGGATCGAGCGCAGCCGCGAGCATTCTAGTGACTCTATGGGTGAAACTTTACCCGACCAACCGGAGCCGATGGAGTACACGGTTCAATGCAATGTCAGACAGTTTGAAAGATATGTTGTTGAGCCACTTTCAACTAACCCTCACTACAAGTTTTGGCATCGACTAAGATCATCTTGCCAAATGCAAACAAAATTGAATCGCCCAAAATTAGAGAGGTTATTATAGACCTCGAAAACAAGATCTTGTAGCCCTGAATAGTTTGTTGATACCTCTCATGAGATCTGAGATATGAGCCATGGAAGATCACTGCCCAATTGTGCTTAGTGCACCTTGGGGTCACTTGGGTTGAGCATGGTCGTGAGTGTTCCCGTGACTCTGTGGGTGGAACAGGGTTGTCACTAGCATTTACCTGGCCAACCAGAGTTGATGGAGTAGATGGTTCGATGCTAGGTCAGATGGTTTGAAAGATATGTTGTTGAGCCACTTTCAATTGACCCTCACTGCAAGTTTTGGCATCAACTAAGATCGCCTTGCCAAATGCAAATGAAGTCGAATCACCCAAAACTAAGAGAGGTTATAGTAGACCTCAAAAACATGATCTCGTAGCACCTAACAGTTTGTCAATACCTCTCACGAGCTCTGAGATATGAGCCTTGGAAGATCACTACCCAATCGTGCTTAGTGCACCTTGGGGTCACTTGGGTTGAGCATGGTCGCGAGCTTTCCTATGTCTCCGTGGGTAGAACAGGGTTGTCACTGGCATTTACCTGGCCAACCAGAGCTGATGGAGTAGATAGTTTGATGCTAGGCTAGATGGTTTGAAAGATACACTGTTGAGTCGCTTTCAACTGACCCTCATTGCAAGTTTTGGCATTAACTGAGATCACCTTGCCAAATGCAAACGAAGTCGAATCGCCCAAAACTAAGAGAGGTTATTGTAGACCTCAAAAACATGATCTTGTAGCACTTGATAGTTTGTTGATACCTCTCACGAGCTCTGAGATACAAGCCATGAAAGATTGTTTCCCAATCGTGCTTAGTGCACCTTGGGGTCACTTGGGTCGAGCATGGTCGTGAGCATTCCTATGACTCTGTGGGTGGAATAGGGTTGTCACTAGCATTTACTTGGCCAACCAGAGCTGATGGAGTAGATGATTCAATGCTAGGTTGGATGGTTTGAAAGATACACTGCTGAGCCGCTTTCAACTGACCCTCACTACAAGTTTTTGCATTGATGAGATCACCTTGCCAAATGCAAACGAAGTCGAATCGCCCAAAACTAAGAGAGGTTATTGTAGACCTCAAAAACCTGATCTTGTAGCACTTGACATTTTATCGATACCTCTCACGAGCTTTGAGATATGAGCCACAGAAGATCACTGCCCAATCGTGCTTAGTGCACCTTGGGGTCACTTGGGTCGAGCGTGGTCGCGAGCATTCCCGTGACTCCATGGGTGAAATGGGGTTGTCACTAGCATTTACCTGGCTAATCAAAGATGATGGAGTAGATGGTTTGATGCCAAGTTGAACGATTTGAAAGATACGCTGCTGAGCCGCTTTCAACTAACCCTCACTGCAAGTTTTGACATCGACTGAGATTGTCCTTCCAAATGCAAATGAAGTCGAATCGTAAAAAACTAAGAGAGGTTATTGTAGAGCTTAGAAACAAGATTTTGTATCCCCTAACATTTTTTTGATACCTCTCATAAGCTCCAAGATACAAGCCCCAAAAGATCATTGCCCAATTGTGCTTAGTGCACCTTGGGGTCACTTGGGTCAAGCGTGGTCGCGAGTGTTCCGGTGACTCCATGGATGGAATGAGGTTGTCACTAGCATTTACCCAGCCAACTAGAGCTGATGGAGTAGATGGTTTGATGCCAGGTTGGATGGTTTGAAACATATGTTGCTGAGCCTCTTTCAACTGACCCTCACTGCAAGTTTTGGCATCGACTGAGATTGCCCTGCCAAATGCAAATGAAGTTGAATCGCCCAAAAATGAAAGAGGTTATTGTAGACCTCAGAAACATGATCTTGTAGCCCCTAATGGTTTTTTGATACCTCTCATGAGCTCTAAGATATGAGCCCCAGAAGATCGCTGCCCAATCGTACTTAGTGCACCTTGGGGTCACTTGGGTCGAGTGTGGTTGTGAGCGTTCCCGTGACTTTGTGGGTGGAATGGGGTTGTCACTGGTTTTTACCTGGCCAACCAAAGCTAATGGATCAGATGGTTTGATGCCAGGTCAGATGGTTTCAAAGATATGCTACTGAGCCTCTTTCAACTGACCCTCACTGCAAGTTTTAGCATCGACTGAGATTGCCCTGCCAAATGTAAATGAAGTTGAATCACCCAAAATTGAGAGAGGTTATTGCAGACCTTAGTAAAAAAATCTCGTAGCCCTTGATGGTTTTTTGATACCTCACACAAGCTCTAAGATACAAGCCTCGGAAGATCACTACCCAATCATGCTTAGTGCACCTTGGGGTCACTTAGGTCAAGCGTGGTCGCGAGTGTTCCCGTGACTCCGTGGGTGGAATGGGGTTGTTGCTGGCATTTACCTAGCCAACTGGAGCTAATGGATTAGATGGTTTGATGTTAGGTCAGACGGTTTGAAACATACATTGCTGAGCCACTTTCAACTGACCCTCATGGCAAGTTTTGGCATCGACTGAGATTGTCCTACAAAATGCAAACAAAGTCAAATCACCCAAAACTGAGAGAGGTTATTGTAGACCTCAAAAACAAGATCTTGTAGCCCCTAATGGTTTTTTGATACCTCTCATGAGCTCCGAGATATGAGCCCCAAAAGATCATTGCCCAATCATGCTTAGTGCACCTTGGGGTCACTTGGGTCGAGCGTGGTCGCGAGTGTTCCAGTGACTCCGTGGGTGGAATGAGGTTGTCACTAGTGTTTACCTGGCCAATTGGAGCTAATGGAGTAGACAATTTGATGCTAGGTCAAATGGTTTGAAAGATATGCTGCTGAGCCGCTTTCAACTGACCCTCACTGCAAGTTTTGGCATCGACTGAGATTACCCTGCCAAATGCAAACGAAGTTGAATCGCCCAAAACTGAGAGAGATTATTGTAGACCTTAGAAACATGATCCCGTAGCCCCTAATAGTTTGTTGATACCTCTCATGAGCTCCAAGATACGGGCCTTGAAAGATCGCTGCCCAATCATGCTTAGTGCACCTTGGGGTCACTTGGGTCGAGCGTGGTCGTGAGCGTTCCCGTGACTCCATGGGTAGAATGGGGTTGTCACTAGTGTTTACCTGGCCAACCAGAGCTGATGGAGTAGATGGTTCAATGCCAAGTTAGATGGTTTGAAAGATATGCTCTTGAGCCGCTTTCAACTGACCTTCACTGCAAGTTTTGGCATCAACTGAGATTGCCTTGCCAAATGCAAACGAAGTTCAATCACCCAAAACTGAGAGAGGTTATTGTAGACCTAGAAACACAATCCCATAGCCCCTAACGGTTTGTCAATTCCTCTCATGAGCTCTAAGATACGAGCCCCAGAAGATCGCTGCCCAATCGTGCTTAGTGCACCATGGGGTCACTTGGGTTGAGCGTGGTCGCGAGCGTTCCCATGACTCCGTGGGTGGAATAGGGTTGTCACTAGCATTTACCCAGCCAACTAGAGCTAATGGAGTAGACGGTTTGATGCTAGGTTGAACAATTTGAAAGATACACTGCTGAGCCGCTTTCAACTAACCCTCACTGCAAGTTAATTTTGACATCGATTGAAATTGTCCTGCCAAATGCAAATGAAGTCGAATCGCCCAAAACTAAGAGAGGTTATTGTAGAGCTTAGAAACAATATTTTTTATCCCCTAACAGTTTGTCGATACCTCTCACAAGCTCTGAGATACGAGCCCCAAAAGATCGCTGCCCAATCGTGCTTAGTGCACCTTGGGGTCACTTGGGTCGGGCAGGGTCGCGAGCGTTCTGGTGACTCCATGGGTGGAATGAGGTTGTCACTGGTGTTTACCTATCCAATCAAAGCTGATGGAGTAGACGGTTTGATGCCAGGTCAGACGGTTTGAAACATACGTTGCTGAGCCTCTTTCAACTGACCCTCACTGCAAGTTTTGGCATCAACTGAGATTGTCCTGTCAAATGCAAACGAAGTCGAATCACCCAAAACTGAGAGAGGTTATTGTAGAACTCAAAAAAATGATCCCATATCCCTTGATAGTTTTTCAATACCTCTCATGAGCTCTGAGATACGAGCCCTAAAAGATCATTGCCCAATCGTGCTTAGTGCACCTTGGGGTCACTTGGGTCGAGCATGGTCGCGAGCATTCCCGTGACTCCGTGGGCAGAACGGGGTTGTCACTAGCATTTACCCAGCCAACCGGAGCTGATGGAGTAGATGGTTCGACACCAGGTTAGACGGTTTGAAAGATACTCTACTCAGCCACTTTCAACTGACTGTTAGTGGTATGTTTGAAATTTGAACTGTGAAGCTTATTATGTTTGAGGTTTAACTTTTATAGATTGTTTGAAATGATAAAAAATAATATCCTTAAAGCATTATAAACAACAATCAAACATGTAAGAATTCAAACCATGCAAATGACATAAGTAAATGACATGTAAGATCCCTTCTTGGAGCTATTGGCCACCCATACATGATTTTGGTCATAAGTCCTTATCAAGAGTTTTAGGACATTTAACTTTTAAATCAAATTGAATGTTACAAATTGCCATTATAGGCTTCAAAAGATCTCAATTAACCATTAAAGATCCTTTTGTCCTTCTATCTCTGATTGGATCCATGGTGACTGTAGGCATCTTCATAGGTGCTCCTACACAAGTTACAATCCACATACAAAACCAAGTTTATTGACTCAAAATACAATCTAAGAAAGGTGAAATTAATGTATCTAAATTAAGCTTAATGAACTTAGAAAAAAATGCACTAAGTTAACTTATTACCTAGTCAAGTGTTCCTGAAGGGTCATCTCTTTGCTTCAAGGTCTCCAATAGTGCTTCATGATCAGCAGTATTAATAGTCCAAAGTTCTTTTGTCTTTGGTCTTCCTTGATGCTTTGACAACTTGACATTTGTTTCTATAACAAGGTGTGAATACATGAGAATAGTTTTTTGCTTCTCATAGTCTTCAAATGTGGGAATTCCATTCTTTCTAATCATGTATGTTTGTAGCCATGTTCCCACAATAACAAATGAACCAGTAGGATATGTGAACCCATCACCATCTGTCATCAGTTGTACAAGCTTATGTTTACCTTGTACACAATGTGCTAACCAATAATCTGACCTCTCATCATTCCCCTGCGGTGCAACTAATGCAAAGACATTTCCTGGCTTCAGAAGATCTGAAAGATGGTCATAGTCAACTAAAGTGTCCATGTCATCATTTCTTATAGAGAGTGTCAAAGATAAAGGAGTTAGATACTGTGGAACCCATGTATCCACCCACTCACTTGACTCGCAATGATCCCAATCATACTGAAAACACATGGGGCAAAAACAAGCCAACTCTCATGTCCAAATGGTCCATGTACTACTATTGGAGCTTCAGAATGAATGCATTTTTTAAGAGTCTTTCACTATTTGACAATCCAATCTATCTCCTATAGTTCCCTCCTCAACCAACCAAAAGAATCTACGCACTGTAGAATCAAGAGTACCCCCCTGTGACAATGCTAAAGTACACCAATCAATAATAGAATGAGCATCAAGAAGTACAACACCTGAAATCATCAATTGCTCCTTAACTAGAGCTCTCTTCACACACGCACCTGCTCCATCATGCTCCCCTTTCCCATGCCCTGACTCAAAAAAACTCCAACTATGAGGTACACTTAGCTCCACATACATTCTACACAACCAATAAAACATTCTGGCATTCTTAAATTGACTGGTGCAATTATCCGACCAAATGAGATGCCTATCCATAGCAATACCATTTTCCTGTAAGAAGTCAAAATAGTTATGGAAACAATGTTGAACAAACTCATGAGAGTGAGACCTGTCATCGCTCATATAAAAATGGTACTCTCTTATTATCTTTCACTCATCTTTTGTGCTATCAGGGAATGTCTATATGTGATGTGTAAAAAAATAGCAACCTAAATGGAATTGTAATATTGAGCTTGAGTCTCATTTTGGGGCTGCAATGTATAGTTCTCTGCAAATTCTACAATGGATATAATAGTTCCAATGGGGAAAGTGTCCTTACATGTCTTGAATTGTTGATCCAACCATTGAGACCTGTGACTATGCCTTGCATACTTGTAAAAAAGATTTATCTTGAAATCTGAGATAAAATCAGACACATTGTATTATTTTGCAACTAACTCACATCTAGAGCCTTCACCTCCACTCTTCAATTTATATTTCACCATTTCATATACCTTTTTTTGGACGGGTGTCTTTCCAAAATTGTGTTCCAAACCCTCATGAAAACATGTTCTAAACTTGGACAAGCCACCACATTCTGAGCACTTGGCATTTAAGCAATCTTTTTTATAAAATAAACAACCATCATCTCTATGACATAAAAATTGATCTAGCAAGTCTCTTGATGATTTGGGAAGACCACTTGCACCATAATCCTATAGCATTTCATTAGTATGCAAAGTAGAACAAATGGACCGTAATAATTCATGATGCATTGAAAACTCAACATGATATTTGCAACAACATGTATTCCAAATCTTAAGGGGTACACAATAAAATGGCTTCATGGATTCAAAAGACCTTTGTGATATTTTCAACATTGGATGTGTCTCACAAAATTTTTTATACAAAATTGTTTGACTTACCTCCACATAATGTTTAGGATGTGGAGTGCAGTCTTGATTGTCAACTCTCAACTTCAAGACATCCTTCACATTTGGTGACACTCTTGAGTTAGCATCCCAAAATTGTTGAATTTCATCCTTGACAACATTTATTAGCTTCTTATCTAAATGTGGAAGTCTCCCACCATAAGCCCATGTATCAATTTGAAGCGGATCATCAAGTCTTTCTCTTCTTGCAAGTGCTTTACCCAAAGTTTTACGATCTATATTGAAGTCAACACAATTTTGTCTCATCAAACGAGCCTTTCTCAACTGATGACTTACTAAGGAGGTTGTAATAATCCTCCAAGCAACTCTCTTGTCTTTTTCTCTACTAGTCTTCCCAATGCTATTGAGAGCATTGAAAAGATTCTTCACAACAATGGCATTTCTCTCCATTTTCTTGTTCACATGAATCTTAAATTTCACAAGCACAGGTCTCATCTTTTGCATCTTTAACAACTGCACAAAAATTTGACATTGCTCAACCAATGTCTTGTTTCCAAAAAATTGATCATAAAGTCTTGAAGACCACAACCTAACGGTTCTATGTGACCTCTTTCCTTCTCAATTATTCATAATGTTCTCCTCAATTTCAATTAACCATTTAGGTCTTCCTAAAAGCCCTGAATTTGAAGTTTGATTATATTTATTGCAAGGGACTTCATTTCGCATATAATTTGGAGATGTGTAATGTTCATGTGGTTCTTGTGCAACATTTTCATTCCCCAAGTCTACATTTTCAATCTCCATCTATACATTTTCAAATTCAACATCCTCTTCACTTACAACTACATTTACAGGGTCCGATTGATTAATGTTTAACATACCTTCTCTCCTTCTTGGGTGATTTTTCTTATCGTTTTCCCTATATGCTTGAATTTCTTCGTCTGTTAGCTTCCTCTTGCTTTTAGCCTTTTGACAACTACTGCTTCCCATGGTGAGACCACAAGTCAACAAAAATAAAACAATGGGCCCCAAATCATGTTTTTTTTTCTGCAACGCGTGAAAAAAGTATAAAATCTCGTGATTGTCTGGTCTATGGGGACAGGGAATATTTTGGTCAAATATTACCTGTCCAAAATCAGGTATCCGATTTCATATCGAGTACCCGATATTCCTAGGCATATGAAAAAAAGGGCGGGAGAAAATGAAAAAAATTGAACTTTACATATATTAATATATATATATATATATATATATATATATATATATATATATATATATATATATATATATATATATATATATATATATATATATATATATATATATATATATATATAAAAGAGGCATACGATATATATAATGTATATATTATATTATACTAATGTATTATAATATACTAATGTATTATATGTACTAATGTATTATATACTAATTTATATAATATATATAATATATTATATATATATACTAATGTATATAATACATATACTAATGTATACTAATATATTATATATAATATTACCTTTTAGCTATTATTTTTTTCTCATTTTTCCTGTATGATTCTTTTGTATATGAATTGTGGATATTCTCCGGGAAACTATTTGAGGAAGATACAGTAGTCGATCTACGTCCTTTGGATCAAAAAGATGATCTATAAAGCTTAACCTAAAAATTAAGTTCTGCTAACAAAAATGTCTAATCATGTAGCAAGGTACAGAAGCTTGAGAAAGGTGTAACAAATTAATATGCAAATATTTTTGTCCATAACAATAATTTTTGCATTTATTATGATATTGATCCGATTTGATGCACCTTTGCTATTTGATCGATCCCTTCCATTGCATTTCACTTGGTTTTCTCATTTTGCACATCATAGGCCAGGATTTGACAGTGGATATGACCTTGGTACTACCGGCGTTAATGAAAATTTTTACCTTTTAGCTATTATTTTTTTGTCATTTTTCCTGTATGATGCTTTTGTATACAAATTGTGGATATTCTGTGGGAAACTTTTCTTTTTTTACTGTAGGATAACTTTGTATACAAATTTTGGAGAATCTCTTGTAGAAATATGGAAATTATAATCTTCCCCCTAGAGCATACATTAATGAAGTTCTTCGTGCCTTAGCAGAGGAAACTGGTTGGATTGTTGAAGCTTACGGTACTACATACAGAAATGCGGTATGTGTCAAAAGGGGTCATGGGGATGCCCTAGGGGTCCTAGTATGCCTTATCATGCGTAAGGACCCCTAGGGAGTCCCCATGAGCCCTTTTGACACATTCAAATGCTCAAGTGTGTCTGAAGGGGTCCTGAGACCCCTTCAGACACACTTGAGCATTTGAATGTGTTAAAAGGGCTCATGGGGACTCCCTAGGGGTCCTAATGCATGATAAGGTGTACTAGGACCCCTAGGGAGTCCCCATGACCCCTTTTGACACATTGGAATGCTCAAGTGTGTCTGAAGGGGTCCTAAGACCCCTTAAGACACACTTGAGCATTCCAATGTGTCAAAAGGGCTCATGGGGACTTCTTAGGGGTCCTAACATGTGATAAGGCATACTAGGACCCCTAGGGAGTCTCCATGACCCCTTTTGACACATTCAAACACTCAAGTGTTTCTGAAGGGGTCCTAAGACCCCTTAAGACACACTTGAGCATTCTAATGTGTCTAAAGGGGTCATGGGGACTCCCTAGGGGTCCTAACATGTGATAAGGTGTACTAGGACCCCTAGGGAGTTCCTATGACCCCTTTTGACACATTTGAATGCTCATGTGTGTCCGAAGGGGTCCTAAGACCCCTTAAGACACACTTGAGATTTTGAATGTGTCAAAAGGGGTCATGGGGACTCCCTAGGGGTTCTAACATGTGATAAGGTGTACTAGGACCCCTAGGGAGTCCCCATGACCCCTTTTGACACATTCAAATGCTCAAGTGTGTCTGAAGGGGTCCTAAGACCCCTTCAAACACACTTGAGTATTTGAATATGTCTAGAGGGGTCATGGGGACTCCCTAGGGGTCCTAGTATGCCTTATCATGTGTTAGGACCCCTAGGGAGTCCCCATGACCCCTTTTGACACATTCAAATGCTCAAGTGTGTTCGAAGTGGTCCTAAGACCCCTTAAGACACACTTGAGTAGTCAAATGTGTCTAAAGGGGTCATGGGGACTCCCTAGGGGTCCTAACACATGATAAGGAATACTAGGACCCCTAGGGAGTCCCCATGCCCCTTTTGACACATTTGAATGCTCAAGTGTGTTTGAAGGGGTCTTAGGACCCCTTCGAACACACTTGAGCATTTGAACATGTCAAAAGGGGTCATGGGGACTCCCTAGGGGTCTTAACATGTGATAAGGTGTACTAGGACCCCTAGGGAGTCCCCATGACCCCTTTTGAAACATTTGAATGCTCAAGTGTGTCTTAAGGGGTCCTAAGACCCCTTAAGACACACTTAAGCATTTGAATATTTCAAAAGGGGTCATGGGGACTCCCTAGGGGTCCTAATGCATGATAAGGCATAGTAGGACCCCTAGGGAGTCCCCATGACCCCTTTTGACACATTCAAATGCTCAAGTGTCTTAAGGGGTCTTAAGTCCCCATGACCCTGTTTGACACATTTGAATGCTCAAGTGTGTCTGAAGGGGTCCTAAGACCCCTTAAGACACACTTGGGTGTTCCAATGTGTCAAAAGGGGTCATGGGGAATCCCTAGGGGTCCTAATGCATGATAAGGTGAACTAGGACCCCTAGGGAGTCCCCATGACCCCTTTTGACACATTTAAACACTCAAGTGTGTCTGAAGGGGTCCTAAGACCCCTTAAGACACACTTGAGGATTCCAATGTGTCAAAAGGGGTCATGGGGACTCCCTAGGGGTCCTAAGATGTGATAAGGCATACTAGGACCCCTAGGGATTCCCCATGACCCCTTTTGACACATTCGAATGCTCAAGTGTGTCTGAAGGGGTCCTAAGACTCCTTAAGACACACTTGAGCATTTAGGACCCCTTCAGACACACTTGAGCATTCAAATGTGTCAAAAGGGGTCATGGGGACTCCCTTGGGGTCCTAATATGTGAAAAGGCATACTAGGACCCCTAGGGAGTCCCCATGACCCCTTTTGACACATTCAAATTCTCAAGTGTGTTCGAAGGGGTCCTAAGACCCCTTTTGGAACACTTGAGCATTCAAATGTGTCCAAAGGGGTCATGGGGACTCCCTAGGGGTCCTAATGCATGATAAGGTGTACTAGGACCCCTAAGGAGTCCCCATGATCCCTTTTGACACATTCAAATGCTCAAGTGTGTCTGAAGGGGTCCTAAGACCCCTTAAGACACACTTGAGCATTCAAATGTGTCAAAAGGGGTCATGGGGACTCCCTAGGGGTCCTAACACATGATAAGGCATACTAGGACCCCTAGGGAGTCCCCATGACCCCTTTTGACACATTCAAATGCTCAAGTGTGTCCAAAGGGGTCTTAGGACCCCTTTGGACACACTTGAGCATTCGAAAGTGTCTAAAGGGGTCATGGGGACTCCCTAGGGGTCCTAACGCATGATAAGGCATACTAGGACCCCTAGGAAATCCCCATGACCCATTTTGACACATTTGAATGCTCAAGTGTGTCTGAAGGGGTCCTAAGACCCCTTAAGACACACTTGAGCATTCAAATGTGTCTAAAGAGGTCATGGGGACTCCCTACGGGTCCTAACACATGATAACATGTACTAGGACCCTTAGGGAGTCCCCATGACCCCTTTTGAAACATTCAATTGCTCACGTGTGTCCAAAGGGGTCCTAAGACCCCTTAAGACACACTTGAGCATTTAAATGTGTCTAAAGGGGTCATCAAGACTCCCTATGGGTCCTAACACGTGATAAGGCATACTAGGACCCCTAGGGAGTCCCCATGACCCCTTTTGACACATTTGAATGATCAAGTGTGTCTAAAGGGGTCCTAAGACCCCTTAAGAAAAACTTGAGAGTTACAATATGTCAAAAGGCGTCATCAGGACTCCCTAAGGGTCCTAACATGTGATAAGACATACTAGGACCCCTAGGGAGTCCCCTTGACCCCTTTTGACACAGTCAAACACTCAAGTGTGTTCGAAGGGGTCCTAAGACCCCTTAAGACACACTTGAGCATTCCAATGTGTTAAAAGGGGTCATGGGGACTCCCTAGGGGTCCTAACACGTGATAAGGTGTACTAGGACCCCTTAGGACCCCTTCAGACACACTTGAGCATTCGAATGTGTCAAAAGGGGTCATGGGGACTCCTTAGGGGTCCTAACACATGATAAGGCATACTAGGACCCCAAGGGAGTCTCTGTAACCTCTTTTGACACATTTGAATGCTCAAGTGTATTCGAAGGGGTCCTAAGACCCCTTAAGACACACTTGAGCATTCAAATGTGTCAAAAGGGGTGATGGGGACTCCCTAGGGGTCCTAACACATGATAAGGTGTACTAGGACCCCTAGGGAGTCCCCATGATCCCTTTTGACACATTGGAATGCTCAAGTGTGTCCGAAGGGGTCCTAAGACCCCTTAAGACACACTTGAGCATTCAAATATGTCTAAAGGGGTCATGGGGACTCCCTAGGGGTCCTAACATGTGATAAGGTGTACTAGGACCCCTAGGGAGTTCCCATGACCCCTTTTGACACATTCAAATGCTCAAGTGTGTCCAAAGGGGTCCTAAGACCCCTTAAGACACACTTGAGTGTTCAAATATGTCAAAAGGGGTCATGGGGACTTCTTAGGGGTCCTAATGCATGATAAGGCATACTGGGACCCCTAGGGAGTCCCCATGACCCCTTTTGACACATTTGAACACTCAAGTGTGTCCGAAGGGGTCCTAGGACCCCTTAAGACACACTTGAGTGCTCCAATATGTCAAAAGGGATCATACGGACTTCCTAGGGGTCCTAACGTGTGATAAGGTGTACTAGGACCTCTAGGGAGTCTCCATGACCCCTTTTGACACATTTGAATGCTCAAGTGTGTCTGAAGGGGTCCTAGGACCCCTTAAGACACACTTGAGCATTCCAATATGTCAACAAGGGTCATTCCAGATTCTTTAATGCTTGTAGTGAATCCAAATTTAGTTCTTATAAAGATGAGATGTTAGTGAATGACTTCTTGCTAATACTACTCTTCCACTAGATCTAGATTTCAATCCTTTTGTGGATCTACAAGCTCAATCACGAGCCCATAGGATTGGCCAAGAGAAAAATGTGATTGTATATCAATTGATTTCAAAATGTTCAATTGAGGAGAAAATATTGCAACGATCAAGAAGAAAATTGGCTATGGAAAATCTAGTTATGAATTCTGTTAAGAATGAAACTATTAAGGAATTGCATGAATCACAAACCATGAAAATAACCTTCTGCAACAAAGAACATTCAAGCTATAGAATTTATTAACCCTGAATTTAAATGTCTTATAAGCATTCATGGAAGAGATTTCATTAGCATCCATGGAAGAAATTTCATTAACTTCAGACAAAATCATCTAAAAAAATTCATTAACTTTAGGCAAAATCATTTAAGACGGACAAAAACAAAATCATATTACTCAGAAATGGCAGATAAAGAAAATGAGATAAACCAAATTTATCAAATTCTTTCAATCCATAGCTTCTCTCCGAGCGCAAAATGACAATCCATGGAGCCAAAATTATGGTGAAAATTAAATTCTTCGAGTAAGTCATTCTTAAACGCACAGAATACTATAATGCATGATGATTTATAGAGATTTTATGATGGACTATGTTGTGCAAAAGCCCGTAGTCCCTGCCATATCTCAGAGTACTGATGAGAAGCAATGGTGAAAGTCTAAGACAGAGGTGGTGCCAACATTGAAGTGGCAAGACATTATTCATAATATTAGGGTGGTGCCATCAAAATGGAAAGGCTTTCCTCATAATGTCATGCTACAGCTGATCTCTTCTTTAAATTTATTAATTCGGTCAATTCTACGGTGCTTGCATAATTTCCAGTATAGCTGCTCATTTTACCAAACCCTTCCCTGCTCTCCATAATCTTTGACCGGTTCAAAGATCCGTCTGGTTTTTCTTGTTTAACCTCCCAATGACTCTATTGAGCTGTCAGATTATCAACAGGCGTGGTACAATTGTCTGGTTCAACCAGAATCTATTTCGAGAACCTTTGCAATTTAGCGTTTCGGTTGAAAAAATAGGGAAAGATACCATTTCACAGCCACAGGCAGTGGAAACAGAGTGATTCTCTTGCCCTCTGCTTCTGTAATCCACCTCCTATGAACTATTCTTCAAAGCCTCCATTTCTGCGTAGCTAGGGTTTATGGCACCTGTAAAAGGCACAACTATGCCCCTGTAGGGACTCATGCTCGTGCTCAGAATCATATTATTTTCATGCATTCCCTAACATTTAATACAAAGATTTAGCCAGCCGCCTTTAAAGACCTAGAAGAAATGAAAAATAAAAATTAGGCCAAAAATACATACCACATTCCTGTATGTAGTACCATTAGCTTCAACAATCCAGTCGGCTTCCTCTGCTAAGGCACGAAGAACTTCATTAATGTCTGCTCTGGGAGGAAGATTATAATTTCCTTGTTTTCACAAGCCCTAAAAAATTTTTGTCATTATTTCTCTCTACCTCTGCTCTCTCAATTTAGTCATCTCCCTCTCCGCTACACTCAGCTTAGCCATCCTTACCTACTCTTTAATGTAGAGATTCTCCAAAATTTGTATACAAAGACATCCTATAGGAAAAAATGAAAAGTTTCCTAGAGAATATCCACAATTCATATACAAAAGCATCATACAGGAAAAATGACAAAAAATTAATAGCTAAAAGGTAAAATTTATCATTAACGCCGGTAGTAACAAGGTCATACCCGCTGTCAAATCATGGCCTATGACGTGCAAAAGGAGCAAAGCAAGTAAAATGAAAGGGAAGTATGGATCAAATAGCGATGGTGCATCAAATCAGATCAACATCATAATAAATGCAAAAAATACTGTTACGGACAAAAAATTTTGCATATTAATGGGAAAGAGTGGGAAGAGCTTCTTGGACCATGATAGAAGTTATAGATAAGGTGGAAGAGCTAGGAAGGGGAAAGCAGTAAAGGAAAGAAGTAAGATATGCGTGTGAACCTATGTCAGATGATGATGATGAGTACTCACCATCTGGTAGTAGCTCAAGTAGTGATAGAAGCTCTTCAGTGCACATGTACACTGACACAAAAAATTCAGATAGAGAAGTTGTATACACCTAAAAATGGTCATCTAGACTATTAGCCCCTTTTGCTAAAATCATAAATTACTTGCTCTTGATCAAATCCTAGCTCTATCATTTATTCGATTATTTTCTATGGGCTAACCATTTTATCCTAAGTTTTTATTTATTTAAAAGGAATTCCCTCCCCTTTTAATAAATAAAAAGCCCCCACTTTTCCTCTTATCCTAAGTTGCAAAAATAAAATATTTATTCTTATTTTATAAAAAGGGAAAAAACACTTTTTGTCTCATATGGACACAAAAGTCAACTCTTATTTTCCCATTGGAGGATATGTGTGCACATGGATTGCTCCTCTTTCAAGCTCCACCATTGATTAAATCTTTTGCCTCTTAATCTCCATGGTCAATTTCTCCTCATTTCCTTTAAAAGGAGAGCTCTCTTCTTCATTCTAGATCCCCAACTTTTTATGCTAACTTTATGCTGCAGGATTTCTAGGTCACTTTGGAGCTTTTGAAGATTTGGAGCATTCTTGCATTCTACATCTCATTCTTGCATTCTTAGCTTAGCTTCATATTTATGCTTTCTTAGATTAGCTTCATTTCTATGCTCTAGATTAGCTCACATAGATTAATTAGCTTGGGTTGTAACACTTGCATATTTCTTTTCATAGCTTAGCTTGCATTTCCATTTCTAGCATTGCATTTTCATTCTTGATTCTTGAGGATATTGGCATTCTTGCCCTTGTCTTCATTGAATCTCCCATTGCATGGTTTACTAGCAAGGTTATAGGCTAAATAGCTCTAGCTGAGAGCATTATTAAAAGCCTTTGCACTCCATGCCTAGGGAGCTATGGATCGATTTTTGAGACCTCATTCTTGAGTGTTCTTGAATGTAATGATCCATAGAAGTGTGACACATTTATAGCACATATTTTTGGCGTCCACTGTGGGGCAACCCACTTTTTTTACATGCTGGTTTTGATTATTTTTGGAGCTAACACTTGCTGGTTCTGATTATTTTTGGAGTTAACCCTTGTGCAGATTTGTTTGGAGATGGGAAACCCTAGATTTTAAAGATTTGATCATATCTCCCAAATAGCTTGGTGTTTTGGTTTGAAAATGTTTTTTCAGGTTGGCGACATATCAGAGAAGCTCCAAAAAAAAATTTAGAATTTTCGGAGGTGATTTGTATTTTTTCTTGATTTTTCATAAAAAATTGATTTCTGTCGAAAATCATCATATTTTTCAGAATTTTTACATTTTTGGAAAGGTCTTGGAATTCTACAGGGGGTCCATTCATTGTGTTTTTAATTTAGAGATCATATCATAGCTCATTTGGTTGATTTACAAAAATTAGTCTGTTCTGGTAAAATGGCTCTCTAGGGCACAAATGAAGAGATTTTTCTGAAATTTTTATATTTTTGGAAAGCTCTCTATTTTTTGACAGAGGTCTCTTTTTTGCATTTTAGGTTTAGGGTCCAAATTCATGTGGTAAAAATCAGATCTTGTTGACTAGGTCAAATGCAAAAAAAAATAAAATTGTGATGGGTATGCACTTATTTTTCATTGTTCAATGCATGATATGAGTTATCATTTAGATTATTTTCTGGTTATCATTGCTCCTAACAATTAATTTTCAGATCTAATCTTAGGGTTTGCATAAGTTAGATATACATTGCATATCTTGTTTGCTTGTGTCTTATCTTGTTCATTTGAAGGTGCTCTTGCTTTCATGGAATATGCTTAAAACAAAGCGTTGGACTTGAGGTATTTTGTTACATCCCTAAAACACTTGGATCTTGGGATTAAAATTGAACCTCTCATGTGTTTGGCTTGAATGTTTACATGCTTTCATAGAACACATTTCAATTGATGCTCTTAATGGGAAATGAATGAACATCAATTTGCTTTCATACAAGTTTGTGTAAGTGAATGCTTGTGTTTGAACCCTAAGTAATTCTTGGTTCCAATATCAAATATCTCATTGAGTGATTTAGGGCATGGATTCATTCTTTGTTTACATAGGGAGTTAAATGCACCACTTTGTGGACTCACTCTATGTTTGCTTGGAAAGTTAAATATTCTATTGATTCAACCCTTTGTCATTTGTGAGTAGTATTGATAAGCAACTTTAGATTACTTGTGATTGATCTAGATTGCTATCTTGGGTTATTGGAATCGCTAATCTGCTGGCCCCTCATTTCCACCCCGTAGTTGCAAGATTAGCACTACATTAAAGGGGAGGGGTCTACAGGAAAGAAGCGTTAAGTGCTCCACTTGGCAACCCTTTTGTGCTTTTTGGAACTCACTTGTTTTCTAAGGTGTGGACTCACTTTGAATTAATGTGAGGAGTTAAATGTTCCACTTTTGAGCTCACTTTGAGTTGGTGTGAAGAGTTAAATGTTCCACTTTTGGACTCACTTTGAGTTGGTGTGAAGAGTTAAATGTTCCACTTTTGGACTCACTTTGAGTTTGTGTGAAGGGTTAAGTGTTCCACTTTTTGGACTCACTTCACATTCTCTTGAAGGGTTAAATGTTCCACTTTTGGACTCGCTTCACATTATCTTAAAGGGTTAAATGTTCCACTTTTGGACTCGCTTCACATTCACTTGAATGGTTAAGTGTCCCACTTTTGGACTCACTTTGCATTTACTTGAAGAGTTAAGTGTTCCACCTTTAGTGCTCTAAATACTTTTGATAGTGAATTACTTAATTTTATTTTTAGAAGGCCTGCTTGGGGACACACCTCCTCAAGGGACGACCTTAACTCCTGTGTTCCGACAGAGTATAAATAGCGGGTGGTGAATCGAAAGACACCTCTCTTGGGAATTGATTTTGATATCACTCTTGGCTAAGCCTCAAAGAACTTTATACCTTTGAAAAGTGAAGGAGGAGATTTGGGTTACCGTCTCCCCTCGGCTGTGTGATTTTGGATTCTTCTCATCTACAGATTTGGGCCTCACGTACCTTGCGTATATCGAGGACTCCCTTTAGAAAAGCTATGTATAGCCTTATAGACAACATGCTAGGATGTTGTTATGTTTTATGTGCCTGCTAAAACATTTTCAAGAACATACACAAGTAGCATCTCTAGGGAGTAGAAATACTAAGTCACTATCTCTGTTCATGTGCAAGGTTGTTTTGCCCCTTGCTCATTGTTTGAAGACAATTGCTTGTGTGAACTCCTTGATTGTTGTCTTATGTGCTTGATCAATGATAAAAATCTGTTGATATACTTGATCTTTTAAAATGCTTCAAAACTAAATTTTTCACATTCACTGGTCAAAAAGTCATACGAATCTGCAACAGTATCGCACACCTTACTGAGAAATATCACCTGATAGTTCGTGCCTTCTGGACTATCGCCCTGCTAGCCTAGAGTCTATCACCCAACCATACTACAGTCTATCACCTGGCTTAAGGTGAAGTATCACCCGAACTGAGAAGTATCACCCTGTCTCCCTGGAAAGTATCACCCAGAATCTTTTTGTTGTCTTGTCATTGCTGCAATTTGAAGTGGCTAAACTTGCACTTTAACCTATCGTAGACTGTCTTTTTCTGTTCTTACCTGAAACTGGTTTGTTACCTACATGCTTAGATTTGTTCTAGACTGAAACAAATGAGCTAAAACTATTGGGTTTGAGTTTAACGAATGCTACTCTTGATCACTTGTCGCATCACGGTTACCTCTCTAGCTACTTGCTTATTGAGCTTCTTGCTCGTTGCTCGGCTTTAGTCAATTGATTGTTGTAAGTGCTTGAGCACTTTTGATGAGCCATCTCTCTATTGTTCTACTTTGACAAGTGATCTTTATTAGCTTTGCTTATCTCAAATCTAAGAAACTTTGTCTCATTCTATTAGTCAACCAACATCTCTTTTCATGCCGGTTACAACTCGGTCTCAATTTGAGCAGGAGAGTCATCCTCCGTTCAATTATACACAGTTACCTTCTCCAACTAGACATTCAAAAGCACCCATTAGCAACAACAGTTCTAGTTCTGACCAATCTAAGAATTCTAAGGCTACACCGTGGTATAAAGGAGGTTTCCTCTTTTCCGCATTCAAGACCCCCAAAAACACAGACAGTGTCTCACTCACTTTGACTGAACAAGAAAAGTTTCAACTCTTGCAAGAACACTTTGAGCATAAGGATAATCAAGCGCGCTTAGACAAAGAACACAATCAACAAAGGATGGATGCTATACACACTAAAAATTTGCACTTCTATGAACCATTACATGCAAGGTTTCTCAAGAATGAGGCCTCACAAAGCGGCTCATAGCTCTCTATGCATGGAGTTGCAAGGTTGAAAATTGCTCTCAGCTAGAGCTATGAACTCATGACCTTGCTAGTCAACCACACAATGAGAGATTCAAGTGAAGACAAGGGCAACAATGCTAATATCTCCAAGAATCACTATGAAGATGCAATGCAAGCTATATGATGATGCAATCTAAACTATGAAAGGAAAGTACAATGCAACTAATCTATGAAAGGAAATAGAAATGGATTACAATGCCTCCTATTTAGACTATGTGAATTAAATCTATTGCATAAAAGGAAATCTATACTAAGAATGCCATTATTATGCAACTATGAAAGCAAATATGAACTAGATGATGCAATGAAGTAAGTCTTCAATATCTTCAAACTCCAAATGCACCTAAAACCTGCAGCATAACATTAGCATAAAACAAGTGGATGCAAATGAAGGAGAGAGCTCTCCTTTTATAAGAAATGAGGTGAAATGGACCATGGAGATTAAAAGGCAAAAAATCTTAATCAGCGGTGGAGCTTGAAAGAGGAGCAATCCATGTGCACAAGTATCCTCCAATGAGAGTGAAGTGTTGACTTTTGAGCCTCATGTGAGACAAAAAGTGCTTTTTTTCCTTTTTGTAAAATAGGAATAATGTTTTATTTGTGCAACTTAGGATAAGAGGAAAGTGGGGGCTTTTTTATTTAATCAAAAGGGGAGGAAATATTCCTTTTAATCAAATAAAGACTTAAGATAAATGGTTAGCCCATAGGATAAAAATCTAATATATGATCAAAATTAGGATTTGATCAAGAGATTGATATTGTTGAAAATATTGATTATTGATCAAAATGATTCAGGATTGATAAATCAAATAAATGGGGCCCAAAGACTAGGCGACCATTTTTGGGTGTATACATTTGCCCCTCTTTGACTAATGTGTGATCGATTTGGGAACACATGCAGTCAAAGAAGAATTGAAATGTGAGATCGATCTGAGATCACAAAACAACTCAGATGTGAGGTCGATTTGGGATCACATCCGGACAAGGCATAAAAAAAGGCCTTTGAACATGAGGTCGATTCGGGATCACATTCAAAGTAGGAGATAAAAATCTCAAATTTGAGCGAAAGCTCATAAAAGATGTCTGAATCAGGAAAATCAAGCAATTGGGGATGAGAATCCCATAGGTACTGCCCCCTCGGAATCGAAATCAAAATCAAGTAAAAAGGAGAAAAGCGAATTGATAAGGATTTGATCAAATCAGAATGAAATCATAATCGAAGGTAAAGGTCAAATAGGTTAACCATTAGGCAATGAAAGATGCCCTAGTCTGACTGAAAAGATGTAGTCAAACATGAGAAATGAGGGAATGGAATGAATATGAATGAAAGACTAGGAGTTTGGAAGACATGGAAATGAAGAAATGACGATGCCCCAACAAAGATCGAAGGGTAAGGCCTCAAGAGATCAGTCAACTGCGCAGAAAGGGGAAAGATTTTGAAACATGATTTTGACTATCAAGATGACCTTGGATTTTGATTTTGAGTCTGAAAATGGATCTAGGACATCGAAATTAGCTAGGGGTGCAATTTTTGCGCAATTCTGAGGTGTTTTGAAAATGAAGTCAAAAAGTCAAAAGGCTATAAAAGGGGTCAAAAGGTCATTTTCAAAAATCATTTGTCTTTTAGCGGTTTGAGAATTTTTAGAGCTTTAAAAAAAGAAAATGGCCCAGCAAGTAGGAGTTCCCATCCACAGGCATCAATTCGAGCGTGCCCGGTTGCACAACCGGCCACCACACTATCCTGCCCCGGTATGTTTTTGAAAACTCGAGCTTTTTGAGTCATTTTTTTGCATTTAATAGCTTGTTTGAGCATGTTTTTCAAATTTTTTAATTTCAAAAATTTGGACTGGGTGAACTATCACGTGATACTTTAGAAGTATCATGCGCTTTGGGGAGAAATGTCACGTGATACCTTCCATCTGCCTACCGGAGAGGCGTCGATCACTCTAGAGGATGTTTACAGGATCGTACGTGTGCCATGTCATGGCGAGCCGGTGAGTATAATCATGTTTTAAAATATAATATTTTTATATGATGAAAACTGACATGATTCATTTGTTGGCACAGGTGTACTATGATCAGGATGCCATGGAGGGGCACCGCTTGGTTCAGGAGATGTTCCAGGATGTCACGATTCTGGATAGGCATATCAGCTGGGAGAGGCTGATAGATGATTTTGGCATAGACTACCTAGTGCCATGTATAGTGGCATCCATTATCTCGCAGATCCTGATGACTGATCACAGTCAGAAGGGATTCCCACCCGGATGGGCTCGACTTTTGGTTGACTTGGTCGGTGGCCACGACGGATGGCATGGGGTCCTGCCATATTGGCAGAGATGTACCATGAGCTGCACGAGATCATCTACAGAGATGGTCAGATATGGGCATGTGGTGCCATCCTAGCACAGGTATGGGTGTGGGAGCACATTGCTGTGGTGCACCCCAGGGTTCAACCGAGGGAGAGGAGGTACCCCTTCATCTATAGGTACCTCGAGTTCATATCACATGCCCATTCCGGGGATGTGACATACTACAGACAGATTCTAGATGAGATAGCCTCATTCACATGGAAGCCATATAGGGAGGTTGAGGTTTGGGGAGATGCAGCCGATGAGCTGAGTTATATGTTGTGCAGTCGGCCACTGGTAGGTCGGTATGCAGAGATAGTCAAGAGATTCTGCATCACTCGGGTATGGCGGCAGTTTGGGAGGCAGCAGCGAGTCTCGATAGAGACTACCACATATGCCAGGGCCAGAGACGAGGAGGGTCATGGGTGGCTACCCATGTTGGACTATCAGCAGGTTGTCGCAAAGACAGCAGGTATCAGGAGTGAGCCATAGGATTATTTTCCCAGATGTGGCAGATGCAGGGGCTGATGGAGCCTACAGAGCAGAGCAACGGAGGGTGCCATTCCCTCAGTTTACAGTACCAGATGCACAAGTGCCAGCGCCGGGAGGAGACGAAGGAGGGGACGGGGGAGACGGAGGAGACAGAGGGGACAGAGGGGATAGAGGAGACAGCGGGAGGGGGAGAGGGAGAAGGATGGAGAGAGGAGAGGGGTCAAGATCAGGTGGCTAGAAATGGTCACAGGGATAGAGGTCTGTGACACCTGAGGAGGCGAGACCAGCTTGCCAGCAGGCGGAGGCACAACAGGAGCAGCCTGCGGGGGGAGAGGATCTGAGAGCCTAGATACAGGCTCAGGAGGTAGAGATATAGCAGCTGCAGACTACTATAGCTGTGAGAGATCAGTAGCTACTGGATCTGAGGGTAGAGCGGGATCAGCAGATAGCTGATCTCAGAGTAGAGATAGCATGCCATGAGGTGATGGCATAGGCTGAGGCACTGGAGCTCCGACGGGAGTCAGCGAGAGTAGCTTACTATCACGGACTCTATTTGTAGGCCATCCCAGAGGGTGAGAGAGTACCATCATACTCTCAGTGGGTAGGGGTATCAGATGTGGTACTTGATAGGAGAGCTATGCCTCCTCCACCACCACAAGCTCCTCACGAGGGTGGTAGCGAGTCTTAGGGTTAGGTCTTAGGTGTTTTGGACATATCTTGAGACTTTTGACCCAGATTTTGGGATCTCATATTGTATTGTATATCATGACATTGTATATAGATTTATGAGATTACTGGATGTTCGATGTATCATGTGTATTTGTCTCACTTGTGATGGATGTATCAGTTTATATATATTGTCTTGTCATTTTGCTCAAAAATGCTTATGTATGTGCTTATGTATGTTCCCTCTCATAGATGTATGTTTAATTCTTATGTGTATGATATAGACTCATGTTTCTTGAAAATGATAGTTTTGATATAGATATGATGATATGATTAACCCCTTGTGATGAACAGGAACAGGTTCGTGATGAAAAAGACAAGGAGTAAAAGACATGATCGAGAAGAAGAAAAGGTGAGCGCAGTCGACTGACAGGTCCACGTAAGATGAAAAGGAGAGCTCTCTCCATATGCAAGAAATGCAAGACTAATCTAACATGACCCTAGAAATGCAATCTACTATGAAAGTGGTTGACTTGCAAGGTCACAACGCTTATAGACATCTAATTATCATCATTGAGCGTTATTGGTAGCGTCGTGAGATCATACAATGCACACTAGCATAACTATGTGGATATGAGTATGATCTTTATCAGATAGAGATGTGGGAATCTCACCTAGGCATCAAAGACATATAGGTCAAGATGACTAATGCAGTGAGATCACCTAAATTTGATATAGCAAGATTATGCTTGTATCAAGACACATGAAAGTCAGGATAGCTAAAAGCATGCACTCACAAAACAGTCAAGGATAATACCTTGTCAATCCATAGTATCAAGTAGGACCAGCATAAATGCTCATGACAGTTAGGATCAACAAAATATACCCACAAGCAGATAAAGAAAGAAAACATGTTCTCATTCCCTCAGTCTTCTAGCTATGCATCATCAAAAACTTCTCAGGGAGAGATCACTCATCAAAGAAATCCTCATAGACAGCACACAAAGAAAAATAAAGTCATCATATCGTCAGCGAGTTGGTTGTTTAAGTGTGTGTGTGTTGGTCATAGAGTCAGACTCTGAGTATCGCATCTGCAAATGAGCACTATCGCATCATACTTAGACTATAAGCAAGACATCTGATAAGTGTTAAGAAACACTCAACGCAAGGGTAGTGTTAAAAAAAACACTGTTTGAGGTGGTGTTGAAAAACACCTGTTGTGAAATGCCCCAAGAGACAAATGCACCTAAAAGACTAATGTTAACAGTTATGCCCCCTAGACAAAGACAAAGACCAATTCCAGACTAAGCCAAATAAGGTCAAGGCATGATGGGAAGTGGCTAAGTGTTGAGGATGCATGCTAACAAATAGGGGTGCAAAGGCCTCAAGTAGCTCTTGTTTCCAGGTTTTCACCACTTGGATTCTTTTTTTATTTTTTTATTTTTTTGGATTTTTGAACTTTTTCTGATTTTTTGTATTTTTTCAGGACTTTTTATGCTTTTTAGGATTTTTTTCAGCATCATAAATCAATGTTTTTGGTATTTTTTTCAGGATAATAAAATATATACAAAGGATGCCCCCAGACATAATGGGCATCAAGGATAGAACTTCTTGAGGTGCACAATGTTGATGGGATCAGGAAGCTATTCTCCATCAGGATCTGACAGTAAATACGCACCGGTACCAAAAGCCGCTGTGATGACATATGGTCCAAGCCAGTTAGGTTCAAACTTGCCCTTTTGTTCTCTATTTTGTTGGTTCTTAGGGTTCTCTCACAAAATGAGATCACCTATTTGAAATTCTCTAGGGTGAACCTTTTTGTTGAATGCCTTGGACATACGCTTTTGATACACTCTCATATGATCAAAGGAAGCCTTACGCTTCTCATCTAGAAGTTCTAGTTCCTGTAACCTCATGGCACGGCAATCCTCATCTGTAATTAGACCTTTGAGTGAGACCCTAAGTGATGGTATCTCAACTTCTAAAGGCAATACTGCTTCAGTGCCATAGGTGAGAGAAAAAGGAGTGGCTCCTGTAGGTGTGTGAATGCTTGTTCTGTAAGCCCATAGTGCTAGATTGATTTGTAAGTGTCAATCCCTACCATTCTTGTGCACTGTTCTATGAAGAATCTTAAGAATGGTTTTGTTAGAGGCTTCTGCCTGTCTGTTTCCCTATGGAAAATAGATGGAGGACCAATGTTTCTTGATTTTAAACTTTTTGCATAGGTGCTTTAGGTCCTTATTCTTAAATTGACCTCCATTGTCAGTAATGATCTCAGAAGGTACTCCAAATCGGCAAATGATATGATTCAAGATGAATAAAGAAATGGTCCTCCCTGAAGCAACATAAAGTGGCACAGCTTCCACCCATTTTGTGAAATAGTCAGTGGCAATAATAATGAACTTGTGTCCACCTGATGAGTTGGGATGAATCTGCCCAACCAGATCAAAGGCCCAGCGCTGAAATGGCCAATGAGAAACAGAAGGGATCAACTCCCTACCTGGAGCATGAATCAGGTTTCTGTGTTTCTGACATTTTTCACATGACTTAGCAAAGGTGACTGCGTCTATCTGCATTGTGGGCCAATAATATCCCACCCTAAGCAACCTTCAAACCATGGCAAGACCATTAGAATGTCCACCACAAATGCCCTCGTGGATTTTAGCTAACGCTTGGTTGGATTCCTCTTTTTCCAAACACCTAAGGAGCATCCCATCTAAACCCCTCCTATATAAATCACCAGAGATGAGAGTGTGGCGAGAGGCGTTACGGATGAGATTTTGGCATTCAGAGCGGTTGAATGTGTCAGGGATGATGCCATCACGAAGATATGAATAGATAGCACCATATCGGGAAGACTCATGTGTGATAATGGCACAAATGATGTGGATTTCAGACAAGTCAAAGATGGGATGGTGTAGTTCTTCCACCAGGAATTCAAATCTGGATTCATGTGTCTCCAACTGAAGAAGGAAAGCTAATGTGGCCATGGCGTCTGCAGCTTTGTTCTCTATCCTAGGGATCTGTTGAAACGTCACAAAAGTGAAGTAGCATCTCAAAGAATCAACCATCTTTTTGTAGGGTATCAATTTGTCATCCTTGGTTTGATACTCTTCATTGACTTGGTTGATGATTAACTGGGAATCCCCAAAGACATGTAATTCTGTGATGTTCCATTCTATAGCCATCCTCAAGCCATTAGTTAAAGTTTCATATTCTGCAATATTATTGGTACATGGGAATAAAAGTTTGTAAGACTTTGGAATATTGTACCCATGTGGAGAAACAAATAACACTCCAGCACCTGATCCATTTTGCATGCAGGAGCCATCAAAGAACATTGTCCAAGTGCTAGTAGTCGTATACAAGATGTGTTCATCTGGGAATTCCACTTGGACTGGCATACTATCCTGAACTGGGAAATCAGCTAATTGGTCAGCGATAGCTTGTCCTTTTATTGCCTTCCTTTCAACGTACTCTATGTCAAATTCAGTGAGGACCATCATCCATTTAGCGAGTCTACCCGTGAGGGCAGCCTTGCTAAGCAAGTATTTAAGAGGATCAATCTTGGCAACCAAATGTATGGTATGAGCAAGCATGTAGTGGCGCAACTTTTGAGAAGCAAACACCACTGCCAAACAAGACTTCTCAATATTATTGTAATTGATCTCATAGGAGACGAGAGTATGGCTGATATAGTATATAGCCCGTTCTTTCCCAGTATCATCTGATTGAGCCAACAATGCCCCCAGGGAAGTGTCTGTAGCTGAAATATATAGGATCAATGGTTTCCCTGGAATAGGAGGCATTAGGATCAGAGGATGAGCCAAGTATTGTTTGATCTGATCTAGGCTCTTTTGACAATCCTCGTTCCAAACACAAGAAGCACCCTTATGCAATGTCTTGTTAAAGGGTTGTGCCCTATCTGCAAGTTGAGAAATAAACCTCCTAATTGATTGAAGATGTCCCTGAAGACTTCTCATTTGGCTGATATTTTGAGGAGGTGGCATATCTAGAATTGCTTGGACCTTTTCAGGATCAACCTCGATACCTTTTGCTGATATTATGAATCCTAAAAGTTTGCCTGAGGTGACACCAAATGCACACTTCTTTGGATTCAATATGAGTTGAAATTGTTCCATGCGATCTAGAATTACTTCCAAATCATCGAGCTGTGTATCCCATTTTCTTGATTTTGCCAGGGTATCATCCACATAATCTTCCATATTTTTGTGCATCATATCGTGAAAGATAGTGGTCATAGCTCTTTGGTAGGTTGCGCCTGCATTCTTTAATCTGAATGGCATGACGTTCCAGCAATAGGTTCCCCATGCACATTTGAATGTTGTTTTCTCTTGGTCTTCAGGAGCTATTTTGATTTGATTATACCCAGAGAAACCATCCATTAGAGAGTATATTTCATAGCCTGCTGTCATATCCACTATCATGTCAATGTTTGGAAGTGGAAAATCATCCTTTGGGCATGCTTTGTTTAAGTCTCTAAAATCTGTACATACATGAATGGACCCATCATGTTTGGAAATGGGTACTATGTTTGAGATCCATTCTGCATAATCGATGGCTCTAATGAATCCAACTCTCAAAAGTTTTTCTAATTCCCCTTTGACAAGGAGAGCTACATGTGGATGCATTTTTCTGAGTCTCTGTTTGACTGGCTTGACTCCTGGAGCTATGGATAAGTGATGCATTATGAGATTCGTGTCAAGCCCTGGCATGTCTGAATAGGTCCATGCAAAATTAACTTTCTTTTTTTGTAAAAACTATACATATGCCTTGGTCTCTTCTTGTGATAAAGACTGAGCAAGATGGACTATCTGGGGATTTTCTTCTGTGTTTAGATTGACTGGTTTTGTTGGCTCAATCAATACTGATGACCTATCCTGGAAATAACTCGGCAAGTTATTAAGTACCCCATCCTTAGGTGCCTCAAAGAGGTTTCCGCCCTCAGATGCATCATTTCTTTTTACTATTTTTGGTTCTGACACCGCCACAAAGTGGTTTTCACCATCAGACCTTTTTTTTTTTTTCTTTTATTTTGAGACTGAGGTACTTAATATTAGGCTCTGTCATGCTGGTTGTTGGTTCACTGGTGGAAGAAGCTACGGGTTCAAGAGCATTCAGATAGCAGGCAATTTTGTAATCATTCTGAAAGGTGAGGAATGTAGGCTCTTGATGGTGCTGAGACCAGTCAATTAGGTCAAAGTGAACAAGGGGTAGGTCAATGACTGGTTCAATGTTGTTTATGCGAAAGGTGTCATCTCTGGTGACCATATAATCAGAGTTCATCAAGTCTTCTCCTAAGATACCTGAATTAGGACTCATCCTATCAAACAAAGCATCGTCCACTAAGGCGATTTGAGGAGTGCAATCCTCTGGTCCTACACTAGGATCGTCGGCCGCATCGGGTTGGGTACTATAGGCATGGACAATATCTACATCCAGATCAACTGTGGCATCTGAAAGTGAGTCCCACTCATATTCATGGGAGTCTATGTCTGAGTCATCATTTGGGCCTTGTGATGTAGAAGCCTCAAGGTTAGGAAGGGTTTCCCCCTCTCGAGTGCTAGTACTGGTACTATCCATCGTAGCTAGGACAGTAACACTTTCTTTTGTTGATCTATCAGTCATACAGTCACTATCCGTCGCAGCTGGGATAGTAGGACTATCAAGTATCAAATTTGTGGAATCTCCCCAAAGGAGATTCGTTGAGGGCACCCAATCATCAGACACATCTTGTTGATTGGAAAGATCAGGCGTATAATCTGAGTCACTGTCACTATCCATCGCAGCTGGGACAGGGACACCTTTCTTCTTTTTATTCTCAAAGCCTAAGCCAACCGTGGACTTATGCTTTCATCCGAAAAGAGCATGATCAAGAGGCTCAACTTTAGCATCTAGCCTATGGCTAAGGGGACCATATCCTGGATATCCCATATTTTTAACCATTGTGTACCCTTTCCCATAGACTGCAGGTGGAGCAGCAAAATTCTCGTTGTGTTTGTATTTTTCCTTGTGGTAGATCCAGTCCCTTATGGCAACTTCCTCTTTTTCTTCCTGAATGGGGACTGAAGACTCAACAAATTTTCCAAATAATGTCATTGCCGATGACGAAGGTTTCATACTTGGTGATGGTCTCCCATAAGACCTGGGAGAGATTGGCATGTTTGTAAAAGAATGAATTTTATAATCTCCCATCCCAAGATCTATGGTCTTGAACTTCTGCTTGCATTGTTCAAGTGAACTACTAGGACTGTCAGCTTCCCTATTCAAAGTTACATGTGATCCCATAGAAATGTTATTAACTGATAAAGCACTATCTCCAGGGATGCAAATTTCTACACCGTTATGGGGAAACTTAACACACTGGTGATATGTTGATGGGACTGCTTGCATTTCGTGAATCCATGGCCTACCTAGCAGAATGTTGTAGGCAGGAGGTCCAACATCAACAATTTGAAATAATATATCTTTTTCTACTGGACCAATGCGAATAGGCAAAACAGCCAATCCCTTAGAACTTCTTTCTGCTTCGTCATATGCTTTGATTGTGATCCTTTTTCTTGTGTCAATGACATTCTCGAAATATCCTAGAGCCAGTAACAAACTCAGGGTACAAATATTGAGCCCCGCACCCCCATCTATCAGTACACACCTAACACAGGTTTTATGAATCATGACTTCAATGTGTAAGGCCAAGTTATGTGGGTGACTGATGGATTTTTCATCTTCTTCGAAGAAGGTGAGGTAATGAGGGCTAGCCAAATGGTTGACCATGTTCTGGAATTGATCAATATCTAAGTTGTTAGGGACGTTGACTGCTCGCAAAGCATCCTCAAGGATGCGCTTGTGCTTAGGAGACAATTCTAAAAGCTCAAAAATGGAAATCTGCGCGGGTGTTCATTGTAGCTGGTCAATGAGATTATAACTGGAATTAGGACCAACGATAGATTTGGGAGGAGCACCTTTGGACATGGGCTGCTTGGACTTGCTAGTGCTAGGACCTTTAATGATAATGGGTGCTTGGGCCTGACCCCTAGTGACAGCATTGAGGGACTGGGGCATCCTTTGGGAGTAAGGACCTCTTATCACCACAGCGGGTCTTTCATTAGTCATAGGAGTTGAGTCCACATTATGTCCATAAGGATCTTTCTTTCTCACCATGTTGATGTTGTCGTCAGCCACTTCAAGCATGTTAATCACATTGTCATCATGTGTGTATGTATAGTTAATAGCCGCCTTGCCATTCTTATTGTTAGAGTTCTCTCCTTTTTCATATTTAGGCAAGGGCTCTTTAAAGGCTTTATGATCCGCATTAGTGGTTAACCCATCCACTTGTAATTGTCCTTTCTCAATAAGGTCTTGGACAAGATGCTTGAGTTTAAAACAATTTTCTATGTCATGTCCAATCCCATTATGAAAAATGCAGAAGGCCTTCGCATCCCACCAATGAGGTAAAGGATCCAGTATACGATGTTTTGTAGGATCCTGTGGGTGCGCCAAATTATGAGCAACTAATGTCTTGAAAACATCTGCATAAGATTCTCCCAATTTAGTAAATTGTCTTTTCTCCGTTTTAGACCTCCTTTGATACTTAGGTTTATCTTGTTGTGTTGAAGACGTTTGTAGCTTCATAGCTTGAACTGCATGAGAGAGGTTAAGAAGTGCTTCATTTTTTACTTGAGATGAGTCAACAACTCCATCGTTGACCACTTGCTTGTTTTTGTTCCAATAGGAGTTCTTTTTGTCCTTGTTACCATTAGTATTTTTATTTTGGCTATTGTTGTTATTTGTTGGTTTAGCCAAAATCCCTTGTTCTTTCAGGACATCCTCAATGCGACATGCCACCTCTACCATAGTATCAAAGGAATTAAATGGGATTTTCTTGACTTCATATCTTAATTTTGGGATTAGATTGCTCACAATGATATCAATTCTCTCCTCTTTAGGAATTGTCCTTGGGTATTTTGAACACAATCGCCTCCATCGTTGTAAAAATGTGACAAAAGATTCCCCTTGATTTTGCTTGAGTTTGCACAAATCAAGCATCGTGACCGACCTTGATAGGTTGTAAGCAAAATGCTAAACAAACCTTTGGACAAGCTCTTTAAATGTCTTTACTGGAGGGGAAAGATTAGTGAACCACTCCATGGCTTGACCTTTTAAACTCCTTGGGAATAATCTCATCAAGTAGGAGTCTTCATGGTGAAAGGAAAAGCTCATTATGTAGAACTGTCGAACATGGTCATGAGGGTCACCAGTGCCATCATATTTGTCATATGTTGGGAACTCAACTTTCTTAGGGAAGTCTACCATCACCACACTTTTGTCAATGGGGTTAGGACATATGGAGTCCAAATAAAATATGCTCTTGGGAGCCTTCATCCTGTCTATATCCTTTTGCATTTGTAAGATCACCTCATCAGTTGAAGGGTTCTGTTTCTTGATCTTTTGGTGAACATCAAAATTATATGGAACTTTAGCGCCTTTGTTAATAAGACTTTCCAAGAATTGGTCTTTGTTTTGTTCCACATATTGCTCCACATATGCTTGAAAGGATGGTTCTTGTTGCATAGTCATGAAGTCCATATGATCAAATTTAGCATAACTTCCTCCATGTTGTGAGCCATGATGTGCTCGTTGGGAGGGTTTCTTTGAATGTCTATGAGACGACTGTCTCCTATGATGGTCATATCTTGAAGCCCTTCTTCCTCTAGGACTCGGGGATCATGAGGGTGTCCTTGATCTTCTTCTAGGGCTAGGGGAAGGGGTAGATGGAGTTGAGTTGGTCCCACTATTGGCTCCCCTCCCGTTAAATCAGCTTTGGAGTTGTTGTGCATAGAGTCTATCTTCTTCTTCTTGGGTGACTCTTTTCTGTATATCCAACAATACACGTTCCTCTTCCTCTAGTTGTTTGAATTTTTCTTTTTTAGTAGCCTGTTCATCTAAGTAGGCTTGCTTCTCTCTCTCAATGCTTTTCAATCTTGTATTTGCATATTGAGAGGTGTCTTTAAGTGGAGAGGTTTGTCTCAAATGCCTTATTGCATTGGTTGCGTTGATGTGGTGATCACTAGATTCATTGTTCTGGTCTTCGTGTTGTGACCTTGAATCTGAGTGAGCTTGCTTATGATGTCTCTCAGCTCGTTGATGAGCATCAAAATACCTCGCGTTGTTGGGAGGTGACCCGGGTGGACTAGCATGAGAAGAACCACCATACTCTCTTCTGTGTCGTTGGAAGATATCCTCAAGAGTTTGATTCATGGCTTCTCTTTGTTGTCGGGTAAAAGTGTAACTCATGTCCATGCTTGATGAGAGTGGTATGAAAGAGGTGCTCACTTCACTAGGATTAGCTCCCGGATTAAAATAGACCTCAGATTCACTCTTAGGAGATTGATCAAAAAGGGGTCCTTTTCCCTTAGGTTGTCGATGAGTCTTGACAGGTGGTAATTGGCTAAAGGCAATAGGGGGTCGCTTCCCTTGATTGACTTGATACCTTGTCGTAACTGACATGAAAGAAGGATACTCTCAATGAGAAGGTGACCTCTCAAAGTGTCAACGCCAAACTAGGATAATTAAAGTCCTCTATTGTCCAAAGAGAAATGAAAGGAAAAAAAAAAAAAAGGGGGGCTTTACCAACACTGTCAAAGAGGTTCTTCAAATCAAAGGGTGACTACCCTTGCACTTTTGAATCAGGAGGTTGGACTAGGCCAAATTGAAATTGAGATTTAAATGGAAAGCGATTTGGACAATAAAAGTACTAAAATTTTCCAAGAATGTAGCTAACAATCTTAAAGATGAACCTTGGCACCAAGAATGGCCTTCTAACTTGACGATTATTCCAAAGTGATTTCATAAATCGAAGGATGCTATCCCAGAGGACTAAAAACTAAAAATTTGGAGTCAAGACAGGTCTCAAACATTAGGGTGAGAAGCCTACTCTAAGACCTAGCCTGATTAACAGCAACTGAAACTGACCAAAATTTAAGCACGGCAGAAATTAACCAGGTGATATACTCCAGGCTACTGGGGTGATAAACCTATAACCGCGCGATACTTCGCACGATGCCAGGTGATGCTTCTTAGTACTGGTGGGCAATATACTCCAGGCAGGTCGGGCAATAGTCCGTTAGGGGAGAACTATCACGCGATATTTCTCTTCAAAGCAGGTGATATTTCTAGCAAGCACGTTGTATCGCGCGATACTTCGCTTTACAGTGTGCGATACTGTTGTAGATTTGTTTAACTCTTGACCAGAATTGTGTAAAATTTGCATTTTTGGGTCTGTTTGGTCAAAATTTCCAGTCTGAGGATTGATGTTTTTTATTTCAGTCACAATGTCAGTAGAATTTCGGCAGGTTTGCAAACAGTAAGGGATCAAAACATGGTCTCAAACACTTGAAACAAGGGCAAAAGCAACCTTGCCAAGATAAACAATTGTGATATCAGAATTGAAACAACACCCTATGAATGCTATCAATTGTTTGTATGTAAGAACGTTTGCACTGGTATCACACAACCGAAGACAATTCAGGAAAATCTATCCTAAAAAGGTCAAGGCTCAATACTTACCAACTTAGCCCACAACTTGATGCCCCCCTCGCCTCACACCAAGTGGTTGCCCACAAGAGATATTGGCTTTGTCATGGAAGTGTCAAACAACACAACCAAAGAGACACATATGGTGAGTATCTTAAGGTGATCTGGGTAAACCACTTGGATCAATCCTTGCACTAAGAAGATAAGCGGCTAAAATAAGGTGGCTTCTATCTAATGGTTCTTAATAAGGATTTCCATTCACAACACCCCTCTTGCTCCTCATAAAGGACTAGGACCTCGCGGCCTCAAGAGTACCTTAAGCATTCTTGTTCAATGTTTTTCCCATGGTTGCAATCCCATGAGCTACTCACATCAAACGAAGACAAGTGTTATGTCTACCAAGGTTTTTGGTGTCCTTGATAGCCTTGAGATTATAGTGAGTTGGAATCACTTGCCACCAAGGAAAATGATGACAAGGTTTTCCCCACTTGAGTCATTCCTCTTGATTTCTCAAGAGCAGGCCCGCTAAAGGATCCTAAACTAAACAAAGAATAGATCAACTCTTGAGATTCAAGGTTTTTGGTTCACCACAAGGGTGAAGAGCATACTCCCCTATCTCAAGAATCTCTCCCAAACACACCAAGCAAAGAGGTTCAATTACTCCCTTGCTTCCAAAACCTTAAGATGGGTCAAGATTTTCTGGTTCACCCTAAGGTGAAGAGCATACTTCTCCTACCACCTCAAGATCCCTTTCACAAGGTATTAAGATTCCTACTACAATTAGTGAATGCCACACTTGAAAAGAAAGAAAACAAACAAGCAAGAAATTTTTTTATTATTTTTATGCTTGGGCAGCCCTGCAAAAACTGTTAGTAGCCCTCTTTGACATGCATTTTTAGCAATTTTCAAGAAAAGGAGAGCACCTACAAACACAACTTGTTAGACCCACAATGTTAGCAAAATCAAAATCCAAATGTAAATGTGCAATAATCTGATAGATTTGAGCTAAAAAGATGCAGGTTAGACCTATCTAAACACAGCAAAACAAACAGCAAGCTAAAATAATCAAATTCGGATGAGAAAACTGGAAATGCAAGTCTCTGTCAGACCAGGCGATATTTCTCAGACTTCACCAGTATCCTGGGACACAGTTTCCTACAGTCGCACGATATTTCTCAGTCTGGGCGATACTTCTCACTATGGGCGGGCGATACTTCGCCCGATAACAGGCGATATTTCTCAGTACTGGCGGGCGATTCTTCTTTCACGTGAAGTGTCGCACCGCTATACAAAGGTATATCGCGCGATATTTCTGAGAAGTATCATGTGATACTCTGAGAAAAAAAACCAGAGACTGAAAATCAAGCCGAAAATTGACAAAAATTTTGACAGAAAATGCAGAATTAAAGGGACAAAGCTAATCTACTCAGCCCCACGGTGGGCGCCAAAAATGTACACGCTAAAAAGGTGCACTTCTATGAACCATTGCATGCAAGGTTGCTCAAGAATGAGGCCTCACAAAGCAGCTCATAGCTCTCTATGCATGGAGTTGCAAGGGACTATGATGTGTTTTCTCTCAGCTAGAGCTACAAGCTTGTGACCTTGCTAGTCAACCATACAATGAGAGATTCAAGTGAAGACAAGGGCAACAATGCCAATATCTCTAAGAATCAAATATGCAATGCAATGCAAATCTAAATGAGAATGCAATCTAAGCTATGAAAGGAAAGTACAATGTAACTAATCTATGAAAGGAAATAGCAATGGATTACAATACCTCCTATTTAGACTATGTGAGCTTATTCTATTGCATAAAAGGAAATCTATACTAAGAATGCCATTATCATGCAACTTATGAAAGCAAATATGAACTAGATGATGCAATGAAGCAAGTCTTCAATGTCTTCAAACTCCAAATGCACCTAAAACCTGCAGCATAACATTAGCATAAAACAAGTGGATGCAAATGAAGGAGAGAGCTCTCCTTTTATAAGAAATAAGGTGAAATGGACCATGGAGATTAAGAGGCAAAAAGTCTTAATCAGCGGTGGAGCTTGAAAGAGGGGCAATCCATGTGCACAAGTATCCTCCAATAGGAAAATAGGAGTTGACTTTATGTCCATATGAGACAAAAAGTGCTTTTCTTCTTTTTATAAAATAGGAATAGTGCTTTATTTGTGCAACTTAGGATAAGAGGAAAAGTGGGGCTTTTTATTTAATCAAAAGGGGAGGAAATATTCCTTTTAATCAAATAAAGACTTAGGATAAATGATTAGCCCATAGGATAAAAATCCAATATATGATCGAAATTAAGACTTGATCAAGAGATTGATAATGTTGAAAATATTGATTATTGATAAAAATGATTCAGGATTGATAAATTGAATAAATGGGGCCCAAAGTCTAGGCGACCATTTTTGGGTGCATACAATGAGCATACCTAACAAGTTGGTGTTTTGGGAATCAAGGACAACACAAGGAGAGGAGAAACAAAATCCCCCTTTCTCTTGGTGTCAAAACACTAACCTCTCCCACTATTTGCATCAAGGACAAAGGAGAGATGAACAAAATAATATGCATATGCTCCAAAAGAAATATTGAAATAATATACTTGTGAGTGATCATCATGTGAACTAAAACCATCTACAACTAAATTTGACAAAATATTATCAGATGTTAAAGATAGACAAGAATATATATCACTAAATCTAAAAGTTCCTTGTTATATATTGACATCACCTAACACTTAAAATGGAAATATACATGGCATGCCTACAGTTAAGACATGCACAATATCTGTGCCACATTCTCCTTCCATTCCCTGAAGGGAAATAAGGACATTCCAAAACTCCTTCTAAGGTCTATACATGCATCTAGTACTGAATAATTTTTTAAAATAGGTTGAAACAAACTAATACAAGAACATACTATCGTGTCATAAAAGAGAAAATAGACATAGTTTATTTCCCATGATTAAATCCTTAGAGAAAATTGATTGCAGTTTACAAATCTAATTTTTTTTCAAGAGAATTAAGACATACAAATTTAATACTTCAGAATCATGATACAAAAGAATGAGATAGAAGATAAAAACACAAATATACATGGAGAAAACCATTTTAGGTAAAGAAAAACTACACTTGAAAATATCAAGCCATTGTAATGTTTAGCAAAAAGGTACAATAGATTTTCTAGATCTAGCCCTTTTGGTGCAGGAGCACCTAGGGTCTTTGGCTACCCTAGCTTACTATTTTTAGCTTGTAGTGACCTTAGCCAAGTAACTGTCCAATAAGGACTATGAAGAGTCCCTAGTGTGTGTGTGAGGAGATCAACTAGTTCTAGGAAGGTTTGTAGAAGTCCTAACAAAGGGTTTCCTAGACTTGTGGATTCTTAGGATGTTTAGTCTAATTGCCAAGCTATCATGGGAGCTAGTCAAAGACTAAGGTTGACTGTCTAAAATGAAGAAATAATATGAGAATTGGTCTTAGGAGTGTTAGATAAAACTTTGAGGTCATTTAAGACTCATTGGTATGGTTTAGAGAAAGTTGTACAAAAAGATGTAAAAGTTGTCAATGACAACTTTGTAATTTTACAAAGTTGTCATGACAAAATTTGACCAAACTGCCTCTCAAAGGCTAGAGTTAGTTAGGGGTTTTTCTAACCGGTTTAGAGAAATTTGTACAAAAAGATGTAAAAGTTGTCATGACAAAATTTGACCTAACTGCCTCTCAAAGGCTAGAGTTAGTTAGAGGTCTTTCTAATTGGTTTATCTCAGTTCCCCTATACTATTTAAGGGATTTTCTAACCCAAGGACAAGTTTGACATGTTTTGTAAGTTTTTGTTTTCAAGTAATTAAATACTAGTGCGCTCTGCAAGACTGAAACAGTGCTGAGAGCTCAGTTACTCCAATCATATGGATTGAACCTAAGCCTAGCTTTGCATGGATTAAATATGCATTGTGTTTAAGTTCTTTTGTGTGTGTTTTTTTGGTAGTTAGGTTTTTTCTTTTATTAGTTTTCAAATTTCTCCTCTGTGACTAGTTTTCTGATTCATCCAGAGTGGAGTGCACTAAAATGAACCTAGCATGAGATTCCATGGAGGTAATTGTACAACCCTTTGGAACATGCTAGGGTATTGCATATAATTTATAAATATGAATTTTCTTGGCCAGATTTGTAGGGGAACTATTTTTGGGATCAATCCCTAGGCGAGCCAGTGGATGCCTGACTAGGAAAGCTTGACTATGATTGGCAAAGGATAGAAGGCTCGCGGATTGAAGGAATCAATCCAAGAAAAGATAAGTGAAGGATATGTAACATAGAATCAATCCTAAAAAGGAGATTCCATGAACAATCTAACAAGAGATGTGGAAGCCAAATCTTCACTAAAAACTAGAGAAGCCTAATCAGGCCTAGAAAGTAGGCATGGTTGTAGGAAGTACTATACGGACACATTGAGGATCCAAGAACCAAGAAATCCTAAATAAATTTGAAAAGGGTGTCTGGATATGAAGTTTGGTCTACAACTTGTGTGGAAGGTTTGAGAGTTATACCCCAAAAAGGAGGTTTGAAGACCTAGAAAGGCCTAATAGGGCTTTAGGCCTATTTCAAGGAGATTGACTAGAGAATGGAAATAGATAGAGGCTAGAACACCTCAAATCAAGTTATAATTTTCCAAAAGAAAGTCTTCTATCCAAATTTCAATGAAAAGACAATTTGTTGGTAAGGTGATGAACTTGAGGGAATGAGTTCATGTGAGGGATCAAGAAGAAGGAATGGGAACACAAACTTGGTAGAGAGGTCTAGAGGAGTGGAGATGATTGTCAGAAATCCCTCATTGAATAGGGTCTAAGATAACCCTAGAAAGGTCAAGAGAAGGACCTAGATCAAGTCCTAGGTGAATTAGGACAAGTGTGTAGAGACCTCCCTATCACCTTTATATGGATTTTTACATCTTGTTTCATTCTAGAAAAAAATTTGTAACCAGGAATAGGAACCTTCCTTACCTAACACCACTTCTCAAAAGAGAACTCATTATAAATTCTAATTTCTAAAATACAACTATAATACATAATAGAAATCATAAACCAAGACTCGAGTAAAAAAAAATCAAATCAATTTTCACTCCAAATTGGAAATATATGAAAATATGTTCCCAAAAAATACCATATTCCAAGTAGGTTCCAATTTTGTAGAAAATGAAAAATATGTTATCTTGTCACCTTCCATATAGGATGCCACCTCACCAATAGGTCCTACAAAGTGAATAAAATAGGATAAAACAATTATGCACCAATTAATTAATTTATTCATTGTAGGACTCTAAGGTTGAGACACCTTAATCCCAACATCATCCCACTTGTTGAATACTTGTCAAGAGTTCACAACATAATCTTTTTAGGAGCCAAAATGATGAAACCAAATCATCAAAACCATCCATGAAACCACACAAATCTTAAACATGTTCTTGTGCTCTATCAATTTGCCATTCCAAAGAACAAAAATAAGAGATCCTAATCATAAAAAATGCTACAAGACACTCCCACCACTTCATTGTTCTCACAAGCTATATAGAAGAAGAAACAACATCAACTTCAAAGCCTATAACTAGAACAAAAATATAATGTAGTCCTCCAGAAAAACCAAACTTACAACTCTCATCCAAATGATAAACCCATAGGATTGAAAATAACACTCACAAAAAGTGTTAACCCATCTAGTCACACATACCTCATAGGTATCCAAACATCAGTAAACTCATGGCACTAACATAACTAACCCATAAAATTCAAGTGCAACCTCCATGTGCAATAAAATTCCTCTTATTTTTAGAGTGTTGATCTCACTAATGTCATGAACTCAGAGTGTATTATCTTACAACTAATTTTATTGTTTCTAATATATTTTTTTTTTGTTTATGAAGTTGGGTTTATCCCTTTGCAACTTTTATGGCATATTAATATCACTTTTGTGTCGTGTTTCATATTTTCCCTCTCATTCTTGTTTACCTTTATGGGTTATTTACGTGTCACTACCTTTATGGGTTTATTGCACAATTTCCTATATTCTATTAAGTGAGATCTACATCTTTATTTAATTTAGTATCCAAAATTTGTCTTGAGTTCAATCACCAATTGAGTTTGCAGATGTACTTCCCCCCTACATTAAATATTGGATGTAGAATGGACAACCTTTTAAATGTTAAATGGATTGATCTTTTGTTGGATATTGCTAATGCATGGGGAGGCGATTGAGACATTTTACATGTTTAATCACTACGTTATTGAATGCACACTCATACTGTTGGCATTTATGTTTTGTCACCGATGTCAACATATGTTTATGTGAGGAGAACATGATGGTTATCATAGTGTATGGACATTGTACGGATGTTTCAGATGTTGTGAAGTCATATGAGAGTTCAAGAAGGTTTTGTGATCTTATATCCAATATCACATCATGTAATGTTTCATATTGGATGAGTTACAGATGTTTTGGTGAAGACTAGTCATTGGATTGTGATAGTGAGAAATGACAGAGTCAGTCTCTGCATTTTTGGTATATCTTCTAGATGATATGGATTCAAGGTATGCAAGCTTGAGGGATGATAGAAAAGGTACTAAAGGATGTTCATTGGTTAGCACAAGGTACAAAATTCTTGGTGACGCCATCTATGACATGTGTTCTGGAGAAGACCTATTTGGAAGCTGACTTAGGAGATGTAGCATATTTTTTTCTTGGAAAATATAAATTAAGGATGTCGGTCCTTAAATATTGTAATGTAATCATTGTATACTTTTTTTAGATACCATGTGTATCTTAGCAAGGGTTTATGTAATTATTTTTAATTAGAAAAGGCTTATGGGCTGACCTGATCATGAGAATTGTAATAAGGTATAAATGAGACATTTTTTCTTTGGAAAATACATGGATGGAAAAAGGTGATATAAAGAGATTGTGAAAGCTACAAGCTTGTGTCTGTTATATGTAGAGCAGAGGTTTACTAGTGGACTTCATTGGAACTAATCAAGCAAAGACATTTGTTTCTGAATAGTTCAAAAGATTGTGTATTTCTTCATATACACTTGTGTTGCAAACAGTGAGTTCTGAAGGTGGATTTAACCTTCTTTGGGCAGTGAGCCTTGGGCAATAAGCCATCCCTTTCTTCTTGACTCCTAACAAGGTCTATCCTCTAACAAGGACTATGTACTATAATGTTTCAATAAGCTCCTAACAAGGCTAAATCTTCTAACAAGGATACTATACTCTTAGTACATCATTTGTGGGTGCTAATTCCCACTGGGGTTTTTACCTTTAACAAGGTTTCCCCGACACAAAAATATTGTGTTATTGTGTTGGGATTTATTGTGTTCATTAGATCTGATATCGCTTCTACTTAAAGTTTAAAGTTTAAAAATCTTCCATACAACTAATTCACCCCCCCTCTCAGTTGTATTGTGGATTGTTATTCCTAACAATTGGTATCAGAGCTTATGGTCCTCAGAGAGAAAGCTTAACAACTTGAGGTGATATTAGAGATGACACTCTATAGGAAGGATGGTCCAAAATTTGATCTTGAAAACTTTGACAGTTGGAAGAACAAGATGCGAACTCATCTACTATGTTTGGACATCGACTATTGGTTGATCACAAAGAATAAGGTGGCTATAAAGGCTGAGAGTGATTTTCCATCAACTGCTGATGATGAAAATAAGGCATTCACATACAACATGGTCACAAGGGAAGCACTGATAAGCACACTATCTAAAGGTGACTTTACTGAAACTAAAGACTTGGATTTAACATATGAGATTTGGAGAAGGTTAGAATCTTTATATGAAGGAGAAAAATATACGAAGCAGGCGAAGTTACAAAACTGGAAAACCAAGATGGAGAAGCTACAAATGAAGGATGATGACAACATTAGGGCTTATGTTCAAAGGGTTACAAAAGTTGTGGTTGGAATCAGAAATTATGGAGATACTTATGATGAAGAAGAAGTTGTTGCGAAGATCCTTAGATCATTGACACCTGTATACAAGTTCAAGGCTATGTCTATTCAAGAGACTATACCCTTAACTCCAAATTTTAGTAGAGAGATGTTGATTGCAAAGCTAACTACCTTTGAGGCTATTGAAATGGGAGATTCAGTACCTAAAGTGGAATCTGTACACAAGAAAATGTATACACTTCTGAGCACCAACAATGAAGACCTAAAAGAAGATCTTTGTGGGTATGCTTAGGAATGGGAATAGATAATGGCAGAGGAAAGAAATATGGATGAACTTGTTGCATTGATTGCTAGAAGAGAAAAGAGAGGTAAGGGAAAATTTGAACGCAAGTTACCCTTGAAATGTTTTTCATGCAATAAGGTAGGTCATTTTACATCTAGATGTCCTACAAGAGTCCCTAAGTACAAACCTAAGTTTTTTAAGTCTAAAAAGGATAAAGAATGTTATTATGCTAGTGAAGGCATTTCTGATGATGATGATTTAGATTATGAAGAGATTGGATTTGTTTCTATTAGAGATGAACCAGTGCATAAGGAAAAGGATTTAGTATCTCATGTTGACATAAAAATGAATGGATAATAGACAGTGGTTGTTCACATCATATGACTGGAGATAGAAACAAGTTTGTTAAATTAATGAAGTGTGATGGTGGTGTTGTGAGATTCAAAGACAATCTTCCTAAACCTATCATAGGTGTAGGATCTATTACTTTGGATGGAAAGAATAATACAAATAATGTGATGCTTGTTAATGGACTGAAACATAACTTGTTGAGTGTTGGATAGTCAATGGATAAAGAGTTTCAATTAAGTTTTGTTAATGGTAAATGTTTTATCAGAATTAAGGCAAGTAAGCTGATTGCAACCGATACTAAATCTAGAGGTAATGTATTTGAATTAAATACATTTGGAGCCTCTTGTTTTTTTGCGAAGGTTGATGACAGTTAGTTATGGCATAGAAGATTTTGTCATGTTAATTTTGATAACATTGTGAAGGCAAGTATGGCTAATGCAGTAAGAGATCTACTGAAGATTGTGAAACCATCTAACATGGCATGCAGAGAATGTGTTATGGGAAAATAGACTAGAAGCAGTTACAAAAGAAAATCATATACATCAAAAGGAAAGTTGGATTTGGTACATACAGATCTATGTGGACCTACAAGGATAAGATCATACTATGGTGAAAGGTATTTCATACTTTTTGTTGATGACTTTTCTAGAATGATGTGGGTTACTTATTTGAAAGAAAAATCAGAAGAATTTGATAAATTCAAGTTGTTCAAAGAAAAAGTAGAGAATGAATCAGGTTTAAAGATTAAGTGTTTAAGGTCAGACAGAGGTGGAGAGTTTACTTCAAACTTATTCAATTCATACTGCAAAGATCATGGAATAAAGAGACAAAAATATGCTCCTAGGACTCCACAACAGAATGGGATAGCAGAGCGAAGGAACATGACTATACTTGATGCTGCTAGGATAATTTTTCTTGAAGGAAATGTATCTCATGTACATTGGAGAGAGGCTATTGGGATAGAAATGTATACACTAAACATAATTCAAATCAGAGAAGGTACAAGTAAGAATCCTTATGAATTGTGGTTTGATCATACTCCTACTGTAAAATATTTCAGAATATTTGGTAGTAGGTGTTATATCAAGAGAGATGATGAGATAGGAAAGTTTGATGCTAGAAGTATTGAATGAAATTTTCTTGGTTACTCTACCAAGAGCAAGGCTTATAAATGTTTCAATTTGAGATTAAGAAAGATGATTGAGAGTAACAATGTAAAGATAGACGAAAAGTTTCACATACAAGAAAGAATGTATGACAATAATCAGATTACAGAGATCAAAGAGGCTACTACTACAGAAGAAGAAGAAGAACTTGTTGAGGAAGAACGTGAAAAAGAGACTTGTAATGCTGACACAAGTGAGGCTACTAAGGTTCCTAAGACTCTGAGGTATGTAAAGAATAACCATCCTAAAAATCAAATTATTGGTGATTCTAATCAAGGAGTAATGACTAGATCAAAAGCTAGAGAAGAAATTTGTTTGATTTCTCAAGTTGAACCAAAGACTACAGATGAAGCATGTAGAGATGAATATTGGATAAATGCTATGAAGGAAGAGTTAGACCAATTAATGAAAAATAACACTTGGGAATTGGTTCCTAGACCTAAAAACAAAAATGTAATAGGAACAAAATGGGTTTTCAGAAACAAAATGAATGAAGAAGGAACTATTGTAAGAAACAAAGCAAGACTGGTATGTAAGGGACATTCATAGAAAGAAGGCATAGAATTTGAAGAAACATTTGTTCATGTTGCTAGAATAGAGGCAATGAGATTGTTCTTGGCTTATGCTACACATAAAGACTTCAAGGTGTATTCTAGATGGATGCGAAATCTGCATTCTTGAATGGTGATCTTGAAGAAGTATACATAGAACAACTGGATGGATTTCCCCTATCTGAGGATAGAGACATGGTATGCAAGTTGAAGAAGGCACTTTATGGACTAAAGGAATCTCCAAGGGCTTGGTATGCAAGATTGGACAAATACTTACTTTGTCTTGGATTTAGAAAAGGTAATGTTTACAACAATTTATACAATATCAGCTTCTGGTTTAGATTGTGTAGAGAACTAGTGAAGATGGAGTTGTGATAATTGAAGTTTTTGTTGATGATATTATCTTTGGAGGAAATGATTAATTATGCAAGAAATTCTCTAAGGAGATAGAAAATTAATTTGAAATGTCCATGATAGGTGAAATGAAATTCTTTCTTGGACTGCAAATAATTCAAAATGAGAATGGTATCTTTATTTCTTAGACTAAGTATCTCAAAGAAATGCTAAAGAAATTTGGAATGGAAGACTATAAACTAGTAGGAATACCCAAGGTGACCGATAATAATCTATCATAAAATGATGAAACTAAGTGTGTATTTCAGATCAAGTACAGATCAATGGTTGGAGGATTACAATATCTGACTCATACCGGACCAGATATTGCTAATGTTGTTGGAATTGTGGCTAGATATCAGACAGAGCCAAAGGAGACACACCTAACTACTGTGAAAAGGATATTCAGATATGTGAAAAGGATAATTGAATATGGCCAGTGGTATGATAGGAATGATAGTTTTGTACTCCATGCTTATACTGATACTAATTGGGCTAAAAACATTGATGACAGAAAGAGTACTAGTGGTGGTGCATTTTTTCTTGGGAAAAAGTTGGTTTCATGGCTAAGTAAGAAGAAAGATTGTATAGCTCAATCTATTGTAGAATCAAAGTATGTTTTTGTTGTTGTTAACTGCACTCAAATTGTTTGGATGAAGAAAATGCTAAAGGATATTGGAATAAATTTTGATGAGCCAGTGGTTATCCATTGTGATAATACCAGTACAATGAATATGTTAAAGAATCTAGTGATGCACTCTAAAACCAAACATATTTCTATCAAATATCACTTCTTGAGAGACAAGGTGGTAGAGAAGGAAATAAAATTAGAATATATTAGTACAAAAGAGCAGATTGTAGACATCTTCACAAAGCCACTACCAAAAGATACCTTTGAATATCTCAGAGGTATGTTGGGGGTTCAGGCCCCTCCTAGTTAGAATTAAATGATGCAAAGATTCATCAATCCAGAGGTTTTCATAGCCTTATCATATTATGGACTTGATGTAGGGATCTACTCCTCAGGGGGAGTAATCGTAGAAGAAAGATGTTGGAAAATAGTTGATGACTCATGGCACCCTTTTCCATTATTGTCAAAGGGGGAGTGTTGCTATGAGAAAATCCCTACTGTATGGGGAGATTGTATGTAGTATTATTTGGTTGCAGAACTTTGGATTGATATAACTTTGGGATGATGGATTTTCCCATATGTTGACATCAATGCCAAAGGGGGAGATTGTTGGATACTACTAATGCATGGGGAGGTGATTGAGACATTTTATATTTTTAATCACTACGTTATTGAATGGGCACTCGTACTATTGTCATTTGTGTTTTGTCAATGATGTCAACATATGTTTCTATGACGAGAACATGTTGGTTATCACAGTGTACAGACACAGTACGGATGTTTTAGATGTTGCAAAGTTAGATGAGAGTTTAGGAAGGTATTGTGATCTTATATCCAAGATTACATCATGTAATGTTTCATATTGGATGAGTTACAAATTTTTTGGTGAAGACTGGTCACTAGACCGTGACAGTGAGAAATGATAGAGTTAGTCTCTGTGTTTTTGGTATATCTTCCAAATGATATGGATTCAAGGTATGCGAGCTTGAAGGAAAATAGACAAGGTACTGAAGGATATTCATTGGTCAGTAAGGTACATAATGCTTGGTGACGTCAGTTGTGATGTGTGTTATGGAGAAGACCTATTTGGAAGCCGACTTAGGAGATGTAGCATGTGTTTTTCTTGGCAAACGTAAATTAAGGATGTTGGTCCTTAAATATTGTAATGTAATCATTGCATACTTTTTTTAGATACCGTCTGTATCTTAGCAAGGGTTTATGTAATTATTTGTAATTAGGAAAGACTTATGGGCTGACCTGATCATGAGAATTGTAATAACGTATAAATGAGAGGTCTTTTCTTTAGAAAGGATATGGATGAAAAACGGTGATATAAAGAGATTGTAAAAGTTGTGAGCTTGTGTCTGTTGTATGTAGAGGAGAGGTTTACTGGTGGACTTCATTGGAACTAATCAAACAAAGATAGTTGTCGTCGAATAGTTCAAAAGATTGTGTATTTCTTCATATACACTTGTGTTGCGAACAGTGAGTTCTAAAGGTGGATTTAACCTTCTTTGGGCAGTGAGCCCTCCCTTTCTTCTTGACTCCTAATAGGGTCTGTCCTCTAACATGGACTATGTACTGTAATGTTTCAATAAGCTCTTAACATGGCTAAATCTTCTAAAAAGGATACTATACTCTCAGCACATCATTTGTGGGTGCTAATTCCCACTGGGGTTTTTACCTTTAACAGGATTTCCCTGACACTAAAATATTGTGTTATTGTGTTGGGATTTATTGTGTTCATTGGATTTGATATTGCTACTACTTAAAGTTTAAAGTTTAATAACCTTCCATACAAATGATTCATCACCCCCTCTTAGTTGTATTGTGGACTGTTATTCCTAACATCTTTTTGATCATAGACATCAAATAATATAAAGAATAGACAAGTACATTTCATAATATCATGTTATCCTTTTTTATTGAGCACTAAAAGTTGTTCGAACGAACATGTATATCCATATAGAGTTTAATTTTAATTGTATATTATAGTTGTTAGATCATTTGGTTTATTGTATGTTTTACAAGCATATATGACTTGGTCTATCCTTTTGTATAACTTTTATCTTAACAATTAACTTTACATTCATGATATAATAATGATGAGGGTTAGGGTTAGTGTTAAGGTGAAGGTTAGGGTTAGGATTAAAGTTAAAATAAGAGTTAGAGTTAGGGTTTGGTTAGAATTAAGCTTAGGTTTTGGTTAAGATCAAACTTAGGGTTTAATTAGGATTGAATGAGAGTTAGCATTAAGTCTAGGATTAGAATTAAGTTTGAGGGTTGGGGATGGGTTTAGGATTATGATCATATTTAGGGTTGTAGATAGAACCATAACCCTACTTACATCCAAACCTAAATATAACCCACATTAATAATCATAATTCTAATTGTACTCCTAATACTAATTGAATCCTAACCCTAAAACTATTTATAATCTTAATTTAAATCTTAGGCACACTAACTCCAACCCTAATAGAACACTAATGCAACTCTAATTCTAATTCATGTGTAACCCTAACCCTAATCTTTATCTTAGAATGTTACTCATGTACTTGAACGCTAACACTAAATATAACCCTAATACTAACCCTAACCTTAACCTAAGATTCATTTATAATGGAAACCTTAATTTTAACTAACCCCTTATTTTATCCTTATTCTAACCTTAACCCTAACCCTAAGTACAATTAAAATAAAGTACATATTTATTACATAAAGACCTAAATTATTGTTTATAAAGAATAAAATATGAGACAATTCAAATATTGGAAAGATTAACATAAAATAATTATATTAAAAAAAGAGTATATTACTATATATTTTCAAAATTTAAGATAGTTGTGCAATGTTCATATTTATTCTAAACAAAAAAATGTTAACATTTTTATAATAATTTATAAACTAAAAAGTATTATTTTTTATAATAATTAATTCAAATTTAAATAACAATAATTTAACCTTAATTGAGCCCCAATATTAACCCTGACCTAATCTTTATTTTAGAATGAAAATTTTAATTTTAACCAACCCCTAACATTAACATTAAGCTAACTAACTAATAAACATTTAATATATTTGATTACAATATTAAATTTTATAATGAAAATATTTAAGTATAATATTATCTTATATTATATATAATTTATTTAATATAATTTTTACAGTGTTAAAATTTGTTATGTTTGTTGTCAATTAGAACCCTACATTTTTTAACATATAAGTTGGAATAACTATCGAACATGAAATAAATATATCACTATCCTAATGAAAAAGTAATTAAAATCATTTAAAAATAATTCAAATATTCCTAATAAAATGTTTACATATAAATATATATTAATTATTAAAATAAACAATGTTATCTTAATAAAAATTACTACTTCCAACATCAAATATCTAAAAATAATTTGAATTTTCTGAAATTATAAATTCATCAATTTTTAATTATAGTAAAAAAAACATTAACTACTGATAGGCTTTTCATTGTGGGTATCGTCCACTAACAAAAACCTATCTGATATCATAAAATTGTCTGATATCGAAAAAAGGACTGGTTAGTAATAATTTCTGGTGCAATATTTTAGCCATGGGCATATAATTTTCATTAATCTTGCAACCACATCTCCTTGAGGATCGCAATATCTTCTTTGCATGTCAAAATATTTTTTTGAAATAATTAATGACATGTAGTCCATATCTCTAACCGAAATCCATTTGTGATGTCTACTCACACTCGATATTCCCAGCTAAAGTTAGTTGGAGTTGATATTCAATCTTTCTCGTCCACCTTATCTTGTATAGATTGCCTTTTCTGCAAAGGAAATTGAGATGAAAGAATGACAGGAGGATATCTTGGCAGTGGGTGTGTTTGAGAAGGATGCATTGAGCGGTGTGTTTAAGAATGGTAGGTTGAAAGAACCCTATGGCTATGTAAATGGCGCCTTAAGTGAAGTTGCGAAGGAGGAGGAATTTTCAAGGAAGATCAGGCATGCAACATTTGTAAGACTTTCTGGCTTTGGATTTCAAAGGGTCAATTTAATTGGGCTTGGAAAGAAGAATGAGGTACAAAAGGCTTCCAAGGGCTTTAGAGAGGCACTTGCTGCAGTTCCTAAGAGTTCTCAGGCTTCTTGTGTGGGCGTCACATTACCCTCCGTTCAAGACCTCTCAACTAATCTCAAGCTTGACTCTTTATCTACCATCACAACAGGTTTTGCATTTCTGCTTATTTTTGTATTGCCTTGCAATTTCTATTGTGTTCAATTGGAGATTCATTTTTCATGTCATTGATGGCATGTTCAATTGGATATTTGTGTTTCATTTCTTATTCAATGCCAAACCGATGCAATTAGTTTCCCTAAAAGTCATTGTTTAAACCTTCATTTCGCATGTTATCTTGTGGAAACATTTTTTTTTTAAATCCATCCTTTACATTTTGTTGTGTCTACCTTTATGAACCATTTTTGAAAGATAATGGTCTTTGGCTGTGATTAGTCCTCTTGGAGTCTAAGTACAAATATGCAAATGTCTAGAATGTCTATCTGTATTTTGTTTGTGTGGCTTCGTCAACAAAGGAAAAAAATTTTAATGCATAGTTTGTCCATTGTTTTCATTTCTTTCATTGACATTATGGAAACCTTGATATACGTGACCATTAAAATAGAATATTATAATACCATAAGATAATGCAATGAAATAGACATTTATGTTGGTTATAGCATTTATGTGTACTAGAATTTTATATATGTAAAAAAATGGATTTAGGTAGAGATTTATATTGTTAGGACATAAGCTTATCTCTTGTTCTTAGATTGTTTAGATACTTAGGACATAGCCATCAAGGAGCTCAGACAGATTAGACATGGAGGGAAAAGAGAAGTTTCAGTGCCCTTACATTCACTTGTATTATCCACCCTCTGTATGGAATCCAAATACTCTTTGGTCTTCTTGGACTTTGTATTAACAAAATAAACCTACAATGTGTTCATTACAAGAAAGAAAAGGGACACAAACAACTCAATGATATGATTAGACAAGAATCTAACAACTGGAGGAGAAATTTTTTCAGTATTTTTAGGTGGAAATGAGGAAGGGGCTACAAAAAGGGCATATTTTTGTGGCCTACAATTTATAGAGCATTCATTGCATCTTATGAAGCATTCATCACGTAACACTAATGTGCTCTGTAGTTTCAATGGAGACAATTTTTTTCCATAGATATCTAATATTTCTGGAAGATAGGAAGGATCATCAGGGGAAGAATACATGTGATTTATGTTCAATCATCTCCTATAAATAGAGAAGTTGTGCAAACTATATAAATATTCCCATGAAGCCTAGGTTCGAATCTCATCGGCATCAGTTTGACATCAACTGGAGAGAATTTTCGTCCATAGATTTCTAATGTTTTTGGAAGATAGGAAGGAGCATCAGGGGAAAAATACATGTGATTTATGTTCAATCATCTCCTATAAATAGAGCATTTGTGAAAGCTATGGATCTTCCCATGAAGCCTAGGTTCAAATTTCACCAGCATTAGTTCTGAGACTTTAAAGTTCTAGTGGATTCTCCCATGCATGTAATCAAAAAGTAAGAAAAAGACATATAATTTATTGTTTTGAATAATTGTTGTATATATTTCATGTTAAAGTTAGGATGAGGTTAATTGGTAGAGTCTGAAAATAGAACCACGAAGCATGGCCAAAAAAAGCATTCTCAATTCTATGCTATAACTGTAAAGTGCAAGTTTTAATGGATAGAAGGCAGGTGGAATATTAGGTATCTACTAGCAAAAAATATGAAATAAACTAGGAAAGCATTAACAAAATGGGAAACCTTACAACATTCCTTTATTTTTGCTTGGCATGTTTTCTGGATCCATGCAAAAATGAGAGGAGCAAAATAAGAAAAAATCTTATCCATGCATAAATCATGATATATATCTAGCTTGTGCAAGCTGTGTTGGAAGACCGATTGACATCCCTTTTTAATGACCCTCCTTTATTAGTTGAGATAAATTTTGTTATTCTTTGTTATTTATAAATGACTTAAGCTTTCAAGAGGAAGATAAGGCCCTAATACTCCATAGTCATTCATAGATACACCTTAAGTTGTTCTTGCTATTAGGTGTGGATTTTTTGACTGTCTGGATGCTTTATTTTTGTTCATAAATTTGATTTTTGATTTTGGGTGAATGGCAAAGGAGATATTAAGTAGGAAGTATTCTCATTGTGGGCATAATGGACATACCTCTAGAACATGTTCTATAGTAGTTAAATTGTTTGGAGTAAAGCTAATTGCAATGGATGGGGATATTAAGATGAGGAAGACTGTTAGTACAAGGGACCTCATTCAATACCCTAGGTTTAGCAGCTTACAAGAAGATTCTAAAGCAGCTGGAGATGAAGGGTATTTGTCTGATGGATTGATTCATACTTCTAGAAAATCTAGAGATACAAAGAAAGGTTAGAAAAACTACAACTCTAATGTAATTAAGTTCTTTTTAAGGTGTTATGTTGTCGTTTACTTCTCTTAGATTTTTTTGAATGAAATTGAGTCTCAATAATAAATAGTTATCTGGAGTAAGCTTAAACTATATTTTTATGTGTTTGTGTTGCTCCCAATATTCATTTTGATTACATTCTTAAGATTAGTAAACATGGGATCATTACATTTGTACCCATGGCAACGATTGATTAAGATTATGAATCCTAAACTCCTTTCTTAATAAAATCTTTATTTGTGTGGTTTGTTTCCATAATTATTTTAGACCACATTCTTAAGATCTGTAAACATGGGATCATTACATTTGTACCCATGGCAAGGATTCTTGAAGATTATGAATCTATAAGTCCTTTTTTGATCAAATCTTTCATAAAAAAAAATCTTAATATATGAACTCTGAAGTAAGATGTAGATAAAATAAGCTTTTCATGTTCTATAAGCCAAAGCAAGTTTTTAGAAATTTTATGAGTGCTTTCCTTATTAAAAAGATTATTTTTAACTCTTCTTTTAGATTTGAAGTGAGTTTTCCAAATTGTTCATTTTAAGCTTCTTTGTTGTAGTAAAATTTTGAAGTCTCTCTTCTAACTTATAAATGTACAGAAGATCATTATACGAGGTTTTGATCTCTTCATTCAATTCTAATTTTCAATCTAAGATTTTTATTTTCAATGGGAGGAATTTTTTTTTATAATAAATTTATGGGTGTTTTAAACAAGGGTGCCATAGAGTGAGGAGCACAAATTGTTTTTAGTTGGAATGGAAAAGGTTGGGAAGGGTGATTGGAGAGGGATATCCAAATTTTTTGTTACAATCATAACTCCAACACAAGTGGCCAGCCATGCCCAAAAATATTTTTTGAGACAAAGTAGTCTACCCAGAAGAAAATGTTGATCAAGCTTCCTCTTTGACATGTGCCCACATACTCAAAATTTTTTAAATCTCTCATTTCCGTTCCCATGATGATACAAAAAACCCACATTTGTCTCATCTGTTATTGAAATCACACATATCATGAACTATGTTCATTTATATAGCAATTATGGATGGAATGAATAGGGTTGTGCATGGTTCAACCAAAGAAGACCTAATTTGGTAAAATGAAACATGAAGGATTTTTTTTGTTTATGATCAAGGCTTCATAGAAGAAATCAATATATTTTCAAAAATTGAAAGCCCAAATAAAAAAGATAAAAATTATTCTTTTTGGGAATGTATATAAATTAACAAAACCTTTCATTGAAGGAGGAGGAGAAGGAGAAGGAGTAGAAGGAGGAGGAGGAGGAGAAGTAGAAGGAGGAGGAGGAGATGGAGAAGGAGTGGAAGGAAGATGAGAAAGAGGAGGAGAAGGAGGAGGAGGAGGAGGAGAAGAAGGAAGAGAAAGAAGTAGAAGGAGGAAAAGGAGGAGGAGAAGCACAAGGAGCATAAGCAGGAGGAGATGAAGAAGATGAAGAGGATAAGAAGGATAAAAAGAAGAGGAAGAGGAAGAAGAAGAAAAATATAAGAGGAAGAGGAATGTGTCTTATTATGAATGATTAAGGAAAACTACCTCTCCCTTCCATTAATGTGGATGTTGTCATTGCACTCTTTCAATCACATGGCATATCTCAGACTGAGAAGTAGGAGGAGGATGAGGAGAAGGAGAAGGAGTGGAAGGAATATGAGAAAGAGGAGGAGAAGCAAAAGAAGGAGGAGTAGCAGGAGCAGGAGGAGGAGGAGGAGAAGGAGAAGAAAAATGAGAAAGAATCTAAGTAGAACGAGGAGGAGGAGGAGAAGAAGGAGAAGCAGAAGGAGAATAAGGAGGAGGAGATGAAGAAGGATAAGAAGGAGAAAAAGAAGAGGAAGAGGAAGAGAAAGAGGAAGAAAAAGACAAAGATAAGAGGAAGAGGAATGTATCTTATTATGAATGATTAAGGAAAACTCCCCCTCCCTTCCATTACTGTGGATGTTGTCATTGCACTCTTTCAATCACAAGGCATATCTCAGACTGTTATGATCTCTCTATCTGGTAATGCACCAAAAAACTATCCACACTCATACAAATAGATTATAAATTCCTATTAGATTATCAATTTAATGGAAATCAATCCACAATTACATTTTCTTTCTATGCAATTTGAAGATAAATGACCATACATCAGTTGAAATATAAAAAAATATGTATGGGGTCCTATAACAATGATTTGTACATAAAAGAGACCCCAAAGCCAATATTTTATACTTACATGGAATTGTATTGATATGGAAAGTAAATCTGGAAATGCTAATGTTGAAATGAAGAAATAAGGGTACTTATCTCCAAAAAAGAATTGGTTGAAAACCCTGTCAAACAGTCTAAGAAACTATTGATTTCCACACTCTTGAACCGAAACTGTGAGATCTACAATCCCAGAAATCTTTTTTCGATCTGATGAAAGGTTGACCTTTACCTAGGTAGACAAAGTCGACCTTGACCTGTAAAGCTCCGACGAAAATTTTGACGAAAAGGGTATCCAGATCTACACTTTAATTCACCGTCCCACACCTGTACCTACAAGAAAAATGGTTTTGTTTGTTGGGGGAGGGGTTTGCCTTAGTCAAAACCCAATTTAGGAATTAACCTTGAAATTGCTATAATAAACAAAGTAAATGGAACAATTCACCTTGCTTATGTTGAAACCCTTCTGGAGGATTCGAATCCTTGAATCCACAAGTATGGATGCTCCAAATGAATGTAGAATTGAATGTAGGATGTCTCAAATCAATTGTCTTTAGATCTTTAACACCAATCTTGAATGGATCTTGGAATAGGAAGAGGCTTGAATGGATGAATCTTCAACAAGAGGGCTCCATAGAGCTTGAATCCTTCAATGGCTACTAATGGATCTCCTTGATGAATTGAATGCTTGAATGCTTGAAGATGGATGCTTGATTCCAAAACTTGATGGAGAGATCTTTCTCTTGATAATGGATGGAGAAAATGAGAGAGGAAGGCTCCCTTTTATAGTGATCTAGGGCACAAACTTCTAGAGAGGCCACATAGAAAACAATAATTAAGAGTCCATGGCACAAAACTCTAGAGAGGTGCACATGGAGAGGAAATTAAATTACAGATTTGACACAAAACTCTAGAAGGGGACCACCCTTAATATAGAAATAAAAATAATTATTTAAGAGTCTTGTCACAAAATTTGAGGTAAGGCCAACCTCAAAGTTAATTTGAGCATTAGGCACAAAACTCAAGAAAGTCTAATCTCCAATAATAAATTAGAAATCCTATACAAATCTTGAGAAAGGTCCACCTCAAATATTAATTTGAGAATTCAACACTTAACTCGAGAAATAGTGGCCCTAAAGAGGGAAACGATATAATTTTGATGAAACCCCGAAACTGGAATCTAACCCCAAGAATCACGGACCCTAGGGTCAAGGTTGAGGTCGACCTTGACCTAGGTCAGGGTCGAGGTTGACCTTGACCTAAAAGGTCGACCTTGACCTTGAGGTCAAGAATCTCAGGTTTGCAATTCAGGATGCCAGAATTATGTCGGGAAGAACTAGAAAATGGGGCAAAACAGGGGAAAAAGCTAGATCCAAGTCGAGTACCCATTCAAGGTGCTCAACATGACCCCAAACCACTTACTCAGAGGGCTAAACATTCTTAACATGGAAGTTCTTCCATTTTAAGATGATACAACAGTATAATACACGAGAGTTTTAAGTGTTTGGATGACTCTATTCGCTGACAAATCCTTGTGGTATGGAAACTTTCTACTCGAAATATGAGAGTTGGTTATGAATAGAGCATAGCATACAATTACATTTTTGCTAGGTATTTTTCTATCTTGAAAGATGAATTTTTATGTTAATGATTGGTTAGCATTTATGGTATAGAAGATTAGATTGAGCACGAGTACGAGAACATAGAAACAATCCTCTATTTTTTTTTCAAGAGGAAGATGGAGATGAATGACATGATTGTGATCCTTCGCTCACACCCCTTATGCTAGAGGATGATGAGGATTTCTCAGACTTGGACCAACATATGTTCTTGTTTATAGTGGTATAGTTTTGTTTCGTTACTTTGTGAGTTTAATATGTTGGTTAGTTTACCTTGCCTGGGCTTAGATACTACAACCCTTGGATATCTATTCCAACAAAGAACTTGACCTTCCTGTTCTGCGAAAAATATGGATGCTCTATTTTATCCAATTTCATTATTTTTAAAAAAATTTAGTAAATTTTCAGATTTGTTCTTCGGACTAAGCTAAAAACGCCTACTTCTTTACCATTCTCATGATTGTTTGTTTTCACTTTTCTTTTGGCTACTTTTGAACATAATTTTTTTGTGTGTTAAGAGTGAAAAGATTAATGATCTTAAAGTTCACTTTCTATGTGTCATGAAATTGCACTTATTTACTTTACCTTAGCTTCTTCAATTGCTTGGCCTATTCACCCTTCCTTCCACTTTTGTAATTGTAGGAATCTCAGGTATGTGACACCCTAATAGTAGAAAATATTGAAATTCATATTTATAATAGATTTGCAAGACTGTAAAATTTATTTGAATAAGATAAAATTAGTATTCCTTCTTTGGCCAATAGGTTGTGGAGTAACAATAGTCTGGAAACTAATAGGAGCACAATCCAACAAGTTTTCTCAAGCAAACTCAATATCAAATTATCATGAATGATTTTTAGATTTGGGGACATTTCTAAAAGACATATACAATCTTCACAAATTATATGTATATGTGTTTATGCTTGCCTCCTTGCTTATGGCCCACACTTATTATTAAGTCTTTCAATTTGATGCCTAGATTGTTTCCTTTCACATAGGTTACGTAGATGTCGATTGGTTCCTCACAATATATGTGTATGAAGTACTGTCGAATATGTTGTGAGAAATCCTCCTGCTACAAGTGACAACAAAGATGTCTGCCCTTCCTATTCCAATTTGAAGAGCTCCAAGGGTTGACACAAATGCCCTTACCATATTATAACTATTAATACCCGATTGTTTGGAATGTAAAGTATAACTATTTTTTTCAATATGTAACTTTTTTTAGATTTTATACAAATGGCTTATTTGTAATAATGTAATAAATACATTAGTTCATGTTTTATAACATGTGTGAAGTTTATGTTTTCCAAAACAAATAAATTAAATGTCGGCTTCTTAAATATATCAGTCTATGTCAAATATCGTACAACATTGCACCTCATTGATGCAAGTGCTAGTATATTTAAGTTGATATTATTTTTCATTCAGATTATTATATATTATTATGTAATAAATAAAACAAATGTTAACCATAAAAAATAATATAAAAATTATTTATAATTTTCAACTTAAATTTAGTATCTTTTGATTTTACCAATTTTCATATTAAATTTTACCATATAATTTTCCTCGCCTCTATTTTTAATAAAGATTTTAATAATTTTTTTGTTCTTATTAATTTTTTATATTATTTAAAAAATAAAAAAATATTTAAATTGAATTTCAGCCTTACCTGCATTAAGATTTCAATGAAAAGATTAACATCTAATTTGTATTTGTAGCATTAAAATGAAGTGTGAATAGCGAGACAACATCAAAAGAAGAAGACTGATATTAACATTTGATCGTAGTTAAGCTATCATTTTTTTGAAATGATTCCTCTAATTTGGCATTCATTTGATCTAATTCACATCGCTCAGCAAACATTGATGACGTTAATTCCTCTTTATTATTTTGCATGTCAAATCTAATGTTATTAGGGTTTAGGGTTTAAGTAGGGTTTAAGGTTCAGAGTTTTGGCTAAATTTGATGATCATTTGATAGGCAGTAAAGTCATCATTTTGATTAAATTTGACGTTAATATGGCCGTCACCATAAACAATTATAACTAAATTTGACATCTTTACAACCATCATAACTGAATTTCATGTGGTCAAATTTGACGCCCATATGACCGTCTCTAGCAAACCGACATAGTTAAATTTGATGTTAAAATGACTATCACTACAAAATATATGATGATGTGTTTGACGTTCATAGGACCATCACAAGAAAATTCCAATGTAAATTTGACGTCCAAAGAACCGTCACATCAAAAGATATATGCTTAACTTTGACATTCATATAACTGTCACTACAAATAAGTGTTTTAAATTTGACATCCACTTGAATGTCGATTCTCATTTCCTCACACACAAATTTGACGTTGATATGACCGTCAATGAGAACATGTAGAAATTAGATTTGACATTCTGGAAGCCGTCATTTTCGAAGAAGTGTTGCTGAATTTGACGTCTATTGGAAAGTCATTTCTTAATCTAATCGAGATTAAAGTTGACAGGCACTAACATGTCATGAATAAATCAAACATTTAACCTTTTGTTTAATTGTCATCTACTTAATCCGTCTAATAAATTTGATGCTTTGTAGACATTAAAAACATAAGTATATTCAATATCTCCTCTTCCTCTTCTCCCTCTCATCTATCTAAATTTTCTAGCAGTGCACACACAGTTTCAGCTATGCGAAAGGAAACAATCCCCTTCTTTTTAATCTCTCATGAAACGGTTTGAGAGATTAAAATCTCTTATCACATTGTGACCCACGATTAGTTATTTCTCTCTCTCTCTATTGTGTGCCAAGAAAAAAAAACCAATGAGTTTGGATGGAGCATCATTGCTACTGTTTATTCCTCATAAAAGATGTGATGATTAATTAATACGCTCATGGCTTTAAGCCATTGTAGATTATTAACAACTTTGATATACAACACCACAATATCATTGATACATCAATGCCAATCTTGCTGATATCAACCATAAGGTGGCATGGTTTTCAGCACTTAAAAAATACAAATCAAAATATATAAATATCGATGAAAGGTTGCATTAAACTTTATACAATAGACTTAGAAAATTAGAATAATAACACAACTAAGTTGAGAGAATTTTGCTTTGAAAAAAATGGTGAACTTTAAGTTTGGCAATTAACCATAATATAACAATCCCAATATAACATATATATTAATACATATGTGTATGTATTGATGAATTTGAAAAGTATAAACATCAATTATATATATAGAAATAATAAAAATGATTATGTAAATTCAAGTTGTAAGTCTTGATTAAAATGGGTTCACCTTAAACTTAAATTAACATTTTATTCGAAAAGACAAAAGGTTCACTAACCAACATCACAAGACTAACAAGGATAGCATAATCCTACACGTGTGTGTTGGCTCATACAACATCAATTACCTATTCCCGTGTCTATATTCTTCTCTCCAATGATGTTCTCCCTCTCTTTTTGGAGTGTGGGATGGATTGTATTGCATCCCTCTTCAAAAAAAAAGAAACACAACTTTAGAGCCACACATTTCTTGAGAGGTCTTGCAGCCTCGATCAAAAGGAAACACACATTACTTTAGAGCCACACATTTCTTAAGAGGCCTTGCAACCAAGATCAAACAATACCATAAGGAGGGATGTAACAAATTCAAATTTACTATTGTGAATTTTTTTACTATTTTCCAATTTCATATGACTTCAATATTATTAAAATAGGAAAGATTTTTTATTTTAATTTACATTTACAAATTACCATTTGATATTTTTATTTTTTTTGATAATTTAGATTTCTTTTTAATAGATATAAGAAATTATAGTGTGTTTGATACTATTTTGGATGGAGATATGTTTGTTGGACTATACAATGTGAGAAACAAAACTCCTAGTAATTATAAATACATGCTTACCAGCTTCATACCTACTTTTCTATATTTTAAAACTTGTTTAAAAAACTTATAAATTTAGATTAATATGTTCAACAATGTAAGAAAACATGAAAACATAAAATAATGTTCACAAAATTGCCAACATATTAATAAAATAGACTTAACATACACATACTATTAGAAACCCCTAATATCACTTATATCTAGTCAATTAATTACAATATTACAAGGATGAAATGGAAACGTTGGAACAAGTTAAACAAGATTAGATCACTCACAAATGATAATTGCATTATGGAAAATTCTATTCTCTCATTAAATAGTGAAAACTTAAAATGTATGAGGTAGTAGACCCGAGTTGTCCATAAGTTTTTAGAAGTGTTGTTATGCCTTTCCAACATCTATCATTAGTGTCATAATGAACTCTAAATGTTAGAAATGTGAACTAAAATGTCAAAGCCATTCAACTTCCACTCTTTTTCCATGTTGGACTAAATTCTGACATAATTAATATTGTTCTTGTTCCTATAACCATATGAGCTGATACAAAAGAAGGTCCCCCAAGTATTTAATCGGATGAGCTGATAAATGTTAGAGAATGTTTGAGATTCAAGATTTGGTTAAAAAAATATAACGTCATATATCTCTCAATTACTATTGGTCTCATTAATGTAATTGTTTTGGAGGGACAAATACAATACTTACGCAACATCAAAACTTGAATATTATTTCATATTAAGATTCTTCTATAACAATTATGTACTTTTAAAATAACACTCCATTCCTAAAGGGAAATAATAGGGTTAATAATTAAATGGAGAGGAGTATAGTATTTAATAGAAAGAGAGACAATTAAGAATAGAAAGACAAATAAAAAAATTCATACATACATTTTCAAGCACAACATTTTAAAACTTTTTCATCTATTATAGAAACCAAGAATGAAATGAGAGTGTTACTTTCATCAACATCTCACCAAATGGAAAGGTTATAAAGGTCAATAAGATAGTTAAAACTATTTAAGATTGAGGTTAGGTTACAAGTAGATTAAGGCATGCAAACATTAAGATTTTAGTGTACAATTCAAGTACTATTAATGCAATCATTAAAATTATTGGAAAATGTATTGTTAGTGTTCACATAATGTGAGTTGTTACCACAATTCACATACCTATTTGTGATTATTTGTTGAGGTTTGTTTGTTTGTTGAGTTGTTAAAACTATTCTAATAATTAGTGAGTTTTTCCTATAATGCAAGAACTAAAATGCATGTAATCCATTAAACCAATGAAATTGTAAAAGCAAGGTTACTTTGCATTGAATTATTTACAACTTCATTGATCTTTGATCATATTTTCTGATATGGCATCAGAGCTGGATCATATGATGCCCTTAAGATAAGGAGAGAATATTGGCTTTTTGAATGCCCATATTATCTGATCTTGCAGATTTGTGGAAGGTCAGACTCTTTTGTCATTCTATTTGACTAAGGAAATCTTCATTGCAAGGCAGTTTTTTGCTCATAGAGTTTTTGTCATCCCACAATTTGCAATAATTGATTTCATTTAGCTCTTTCATGATTCTTCGTTCCAATTTTATCAACAAGCATTTTGTGGAGAGTTTAGACCAGAGGGAAAGAAGGAGAGGGAGAGACAAAGTTTGTAAACATTTTGTAGTCTTGATAATTTAGTTTTTGTGTTTTGTTTTTTTTTTAAAATCTCTGATGTCGTTTCCAATTATGATTTGTGTGGAAGTCATGGCTTCTAACTCTATTCTTGCTCAAGTTCCCCTCATAAGGCAAATTTCTTATATTTTTCTTTTTCTAGATTGAATTCTAGTGTGGGTTTTTATGAGAAAATTTGATAATAAAGGAATCCTTCTGAAACTTGTATGGTGGTTTCTCTTGTGACTTCTGCTCCATAATAGAATTAGACTCCCAGATAACAAAACTTTATATGTTATGAGACAGTCTTACAATTTGTTCATGCATTTCATTCAATTCATACTGTTCATTCTCATCGCATTTCTTTAAGTGATAGACAATGGAGTTAGTGCGACTTCCACATTATTGGTCAAAGTCTTTATTTTCTGGAAGATCTGATGCAACAAAGATGGTCAGAAAGGAAGGACAGTGGGAGAGTTTCACAAGACAATTAATTTTCCTCCTCCAAAGTTAGCACATGCAAATAGTTTGCGTGTCCAAGAATTTCTCTATTAGTGAAATATGGATTTTAATGCAAAATAGGGTTTTGCAAAATACTAAATCTAAATATATATTTTAAGAAGCACATGAAAACAACTATGTTATATTTTTTTAAAAAAATCAAGAATAATTTTTCATGCGCGATAGGTTTGACTCTCTTAATATTTTCCATTTTAAAAAAACTTTTGTAGTTTACAAACAAGATTCAGAGTACTACAATTCTTATTCTTTGCACAACTCCTAGTTTCAAGTGCATGACCCTCAAATTTCTCCGTGAAGTTCAAGTTTACCTGATTTAAAAAAAAAATGACTACTTATACCCCCTTTTTTGCACACCATCTTGGTGTACTTGCCCTTTGGACCATTCCTTCCTATGTAAATTTGTAGGACTATGCTTTTGCCCTCAAGAATTTACAATTTTGATCTTAGAGAACCGAATGTTAAAAACACTAGGTCTAAATTATCTAAGTGTCACCAACCTATTTTGATCAATTGCCAACATTACCATAATTTATGCATTGTTACTCTCTTTTTGAGTCATCCTACTACCAAGAAAAAACATCATTGAATTATTGAAATGTCTTAACAAGATTTTCTATTTCTTGTTCATTGAAAGATAATTTCCAAATTTAGCATTCTAGGCTCTTATGAAAGCCAATAATCATTTCAATGGCTTCCTTCTTATCACTTTAGGGAAAAATACATGTCGGTTTTTCTAAAATAATGTTTAAAATCAAATATTGTTACTAAATGAAACTAGAGCCTTTGAGATAGTGAGCAAGACCCCTCAAGTATAGTATTTTAATATAGAAGCTTGTAAGCACATAATGCCCCTCTTGGAAAAAAACAAGTTTACAATAAAATCTGCAATGTATATCACAACAAAATGATAGGCATAAAACAACACCATAGTATGATTTCAAGAGCCAAAATAGGGCCAATCATCTTATCCATCACATTTCTCATTGCAACATGCCAAATCTAGAGCAACATCTTGAAGAGGTGGAATTGCACAAGATGGCCAAATGTAAATCAAGGGTGCAAAGATGCATATAGTTTTAAAAGACTTTGTAAAATTATTCTTTTTGGTTTTTTCCCAAGTTGCATGGGTACTTGTACCCACACCCCTGGGACACGTATTGGGTACTCAGTGGAGAGCATCATAGCTAAGGAACTTGATTAAGATTTCTAGTTTTTTTTTCAGTACCCATGCAACCAATGCTCATTTTATTCAAGATAATCTTTATAAATGTCATGTTTTTTATTTTTATGGTTATAATAAAGAGACTTTCTATGAAGGTTTTATGTAAGAATTTGTATGTTGATGGTTCATTCTAAGAACAAGACCAAGTGTGCAATATTTTTAATTAGAGATGGAGTTGGAACCAGTTTGTTGTTTGAATAGTGTACAACATATTTTCATTATTTTCAATAGTAATTTTGTTTTATAAAATATAGAAAAATATGAAATTAGCTTATTTTACAAAGTTATTTATTTACTACAAATCTTGTTTAAATCCTTAAGCTCATTTAAATCTTGATGCCAGCCATATATAAGACTTAAAATGTAGTTCATAAAATTGGTCATCTTGTTTTATTCAAGATAATCTTTATAAATGTCATGTTTTTTATTTTTATGGTTATAATAAAGAGACTTTCTATGAAGGTTTTTATGTAAGAATTTGTCTGTTGATGGTTCATTCTAAGAAAAAGACTTAAGTGTGCAATATTTTTAATTAGAGATGGAGTTGGAACCATTTTGTTGTTTGAATAGTGTGCAACATATTTTCATTATTTTCAATAGTAATTTTGTTTTATAAAATATAGAAAAATATGAAATATTTCTCTTAGGTTTATTAATTTATTTTAAAATTAAAGTTTCAATCTTATGCATTTCTAGATATGTTGAAACATTCAATTCAAGAGCATTGGTCAATGTGCAATAATGGATGACATGTTCAACATACAAATTCTTACATAAAAACCTTCATAGAAAGTCTCTTTATTATAACCATAAAAATAAAAAACATGACATTTATAAAGATTATCTTGAATAAAACAAGATGACCAATTTTATGAACTACATTTTAAGTCTTATATATGACTGGCATCAAGATTTAAATGAGCTTAAGGATTTAAACAAGATTTATAGTAAATAAATAACTTTGTAAAATAAGCTAATTTCATATTCTTTTTGGTTTTTTCCCTGGTTGCATGGGTACTTGTACCCACACCCTTGTTGTTTATCAAGCTTAATTCAATATTCAATAAGTTTGAAACTTTGATACAATACTGATTAATAGTGAACTTTATCACTGTTCAAGACAGAAGTTTATCATTTGTAATATGTCGTTTTTATATGATTTATGATCTTCTTGTTCATGTTTGAAGTTTGCCTTCTCTGTTATGCATCTAAACATTTAGCATATATATTATTACAAACATATTGCAAATCTGAAATTGAAAACAATAATAGATTACATCTGCAAACTTTATCACTGTTCTTATTTTGAAAACTGAATGTCATGACTCATATTTTCAGATTTTCCATAAAATACTTAATTATATTAAATAAAAAAATTTGATGTAACCAACTACCCCGTCCTCTACTTTCAAAAAATAGTGGTACCCGTATCCTTCCCTTGCAACCTTGGTTTTTTCTTAAAAAGATTTCAAATTGATTATTGAAAAGGCTATGGATAAGAGGATCCCAAAGTGAGTCAAAGCTGTAGCCCTTCATCACAGTTCAAATTTGTATCACAAAAAAGTTTCACGACTCAACAGCTTCAGCTTCGGTAAACCTTATCTTTTAATACAAAATTCTTCTATCACATTTTTCTTCCTTGTATATTAGTGTTGTGCTTCATCTTTTCAAAAAACTCATCTAAAGCTGATGCATTTCTTCTTAAATGTGTAAAATGACAAGTCTGCTCTGTTATCATGACTTTGAAGAGCTACTAATCCCACCTATAAATTTCAAAACATGAGCATAAAATCATGTCAACAGAACTGAATTGTTTACAATTGAAGGTCTGTTGACACTTTTTAGCTTGCTCTCCGGAGGACTGGAAGAAAAAACATCTTAATGTCCCCGGGAAGGAAGAAAGAACATCTTTATGTCACTTTTTAAGTAATTTAAATTTTTTATCAGTACCTTATATACAGGAAGCCTTTCATGCTATTTATATAATAATTGGATGCTTGACTAGGCTCTTTTTGCCCTCCAAAATACACCTTTTATTTGCCATTTTCTACGCTGGTGTTTCTTTCCTTCTTCAATGCAATAACAGTCACAATTTCCATTGCTCTGGTATCAAGTGTATTGTCAGCACACCACATAGAAGTTATTTTATTTTGCTTCTTATTCAGTGTTGAACGAGTTTCCATGGGAATGAAATGATAATACCAATCATAAGTATTATACCTCAGATGCCAAAACACCACTTATGGGTCGACAGCATTCTATACAAAACTAGTAAGTCTGATGCCAAAATACTCATAAAAAACATGTATCTAATTTTCTTTGGCCAAACAGGAAGTCAAAGTGTTTAGCCATTCCAACTTTGCAAAACTGAAGTTGAACAATGAATAGGTGATCCTGCTGGTCCAAGTTGCTTCATAACCAAGGAAAATAACATATGATCTCGGGAAACCAATTTTGCCGAAATAAGTAAGGATATTTCTCATCAACTAATGGCTTCAACAAGACTTCTTTCCTTTGGAGTTTTGCAATTACTTCATCCATGCTGATTGTAACTCATGAGAGTTTGTGCTTTTTACCCAAGAGTTTGTGCTTTTTACCTTCTGTACCAAAAAGTAGCATTAAACTGCTACATTACTTGATTGGAGGAAATTTTTTCTTTTGGGTGACTCGCACTTTCCTTTCGACTTATACTCTTATAAATTCTCAAAATGAGAAGATCAACAAGGTCCTATATTTAAGCGCTCTTTCTTTGAGATGAATTCTGAATATGTGCCCTGATAGTTCACAATTTCTTGTCTCTGAATGAGTAAACACAAAATCCATCATTGTCAATTTTACAAATTCTATAAAAAATATCCACCGGGTTTTTTCCCAACAAAGGAGTAGAGTTTTCATTCTCATGAGGTGTTCTCTGTTTTGGACGAGACCTAGATCTATTTAAGAGAAATTGCCTTCTTTTAAGGTGATTCATATTTTGCCTTTTTTATGGTAGTAAACTAACGAGGAGCTGCACCAATATTACAGATTTTTCACTTTCAGAGCAACCTGCATGGTCAGATGAGAATCTGCAAGCTTCCCAATATATCCAGACTCCAGACTGCTCTGTGTGATCATCATTAATTGATATATTAAACATGGGTATACTATCTCTAATCCAAACTCTTTATGTTTTGTCACCATACTGCATGAATGATATTGTATTCTAGTTCTCATTCAGGGTTGATCTTATCTCTCACAAGACTAATCGTCTGAGGCCAATCCACATATACATGCCTTAAATATCAACACACTACTTATGGCTCAATATTGTTGAATTTATGACATACCATGCCTAAAGTATCAATACACTACTTATGGCTCAATATTGTTGAATTTGTAACTTAAACTTTATCATCAATGTATAGGAATTTTGAATACGAGTTTGCTCTTGTCTGCATCAGTCTAAATTAATGCTGCGAAACTTTTAAAAAAATCATAAACCGGTGAGTGGTTATAGTGAACAAGAACATGAAATAGCAAATTGTTCAAGGCAGAAACATGACAGGTCTGAATGGTTGAAAGATATACAAGAAGCAATCCTCTGCTACACTTTTACAGTACTGACAACTATGCTCAAACAAACCAGACTGTTATCAACCAAACCCAAAAGTATTTTTCAGGTCAGATTACTTGTCTCTCTCACACACAAATAAATTTACATAAACAGCACCAAAATTGCAAAAGGCTTTTAAAATGACAAAAGGGTAGGCTCAAAAATTACAAATGATGTAAATACGTCCCTCCATATTTCCCTTCCCAAAGTAAAGACATCGTCTAGTCGATGAGTGGAGCAGCGTCTGGTCTTCATATGGTAAACTATGACAGAATCAGAATTGTCACCACGTGTAAACCACACTACACCTCCCCTTGCAGATACCATCCAGGAAGTGTGAAACTGATGTGATAAATCTAATTCCCGTTCTCGAATCCACAGCTTATGTTCTGTATCCAATATCCAGAACACAAAATGCCCATCACAATGCCAATCACATCTATGGCTGGAATTAGATGCACAAACTAATAGATTTCCCTCCCATTCAGTGAGACAATATATATAGCCTACCGAGGCAGGAACGAATACAGAAAAACCCCATTGGTCTTGATTCACATCATAACCTATAATCATGTGTAAAAGATCATCATCATCTCTATACAAGGTCTCTGCATCTTTAATTTCTGTCAATTCCTCTTAATATATGCTAGCAACGAAATAAATGACACCATTAAAAAAAAGTTGAGCCCATGGATAATAGTCATCAGCTAAATCAATGAATAGAGGTGGACCCTCATGCCACGAATTTGAATGAGAATCAAACACCAGGGTATATCGCCGCTTCTCAGAGAAAGAGCAGCCCGCCATCACAATTTTTAGAGTATTCTGTATATAACAAATTTCAGCAAAATATATCCAGTGTAAATCCACTTCAAAAGGCAATGACAATTTTTTCGAAAACTTTCTCACAGGATTGTACACCCAAAGCACAGGGATATCCCGTAAAAGAAAGCACTTCCTAGGAAAACGTGGATAAAAGCACATGAGCCCATTTGATGCGGTAAATAGCTCAAAATTCCCATTTTCAACAGAACTGTCTAAGCCCTCCCAAAGAAAAGGATAAATAGAAAGACTACCCGTTTGAGAATTGTAAGACCGGAACTTGTATCGTTCTGGCATCATTCTGGTATCGCGTGCAAGCAATCGTAGGCCAACGATAAACAATATCGATTCTCGGTGACAATTCTTGTAATGGGTATGAGCAAAATCTGGGTCAAAAATGAGCGAGTGCCATCTCTTGGACACTATGGACATCTTCAGCACATCTGAGGTCGAAACCCTCGAAAGTATCTCTGTAATGAGCTCATCACAGCATTCCACCTGCTCTGCACTGCTTCCTATTGTCAATCTGGGAACTTCCGCCATTTTCAGCTCGCTCAAATAACCCTTCTTTTCTTTTCAATGCGGACCTGCCCTTCTCCAATGGCTGTTAATTGCCATTGGAAATGACTGAAGAGGTGTGTTCAAAAAACCCTAATGTGATGTCATTGGCATTACAGTGTTGGGTAGGTAATTCATGTAAATATGTTGTTTTGATTTTAACAATAAGGATTATATTCATGTGTGTGAGTAGGTTTGTAAGGCACTGGCTAGGGGATCGAATATTTGCACTGGCTTCATTAGCCAGTGCCGTTTAATTGGCTACGGGACCGAATATCATTAGTAATTCGCACTTTAGTGTGCAATTGGTACGCGGTAGAAATATATGGAAGGTCAACTAAGTATTTGTCATTTTTCCCGTCTCTCCCTCTTATCTTCTATATTTGCTCATCTCTATATCAATCTATATTTATTTCTCTATATATGTTTCTCCCATCCTCTCACTCTATATTCATCTATTTTTCCATCTTCCTCTCTCCCCTCTATATCCCTCATTTTTTCAATCTCCATCTCCACACCCCTCTCTCTATCTCTATGCACCTCTCCCTATTTCAATATCCATCTCCCCCCTATCTATCTCCATATCCCTCTTTCTCTACCCAGCTCCTTATATTTCTCTCTCCATCTCTATCCCATTATCTCTCCTCTCTCCCCCTCTCTATCTCTACACAAGAATTTCAGCAACCCAACATTAAAAAAAATAGAATAATAGATCTTATGACTTTAAATGTTGACTATAATAATGTTTAGATAATATTTATCAATATAACTATTAAAGAAGTAATATAAGTGTTAAAATTTGTTAGATTTTCTAAAAGAAAATTGTATAATGACTTTAATTTTAAAATTTTCATTTCTTTATATTTATGTTCTATTTAATGATATATTTTTATTTGTTAATGTTGAGTTTATCTTTTACTTATTATTAATATTGTATTGTTTGAATTTATGTTTAAATTCATAATAATTGTATATTTTTTAATATTGAATTTATCTTTTAGTTATTATCAATATTGTTTGAATTTATGTTTAAATTTATTTATTTTTTTAATCTTTCTCCTTATATATTTATCTCTTCCAACTCTCCTCTCTCTATCTCTTCATCTACTTCTCTCCATATCCATGTCCATGCACATCTCTATATCTATCCTCTTCATTATCTCTATCCCTTATCTCAATCTTTTGGCCCTCTCCATCTCTCTCTCCTCTTCACCCCTTTATCTCTCTCCCTCTCTCCCTATTGCAAACATAACATGATGTATTGATAATGGAGCCTTATTATCTTCCTAACTCAAAGTTTTTGTTTCAATCATGTTGGGACCCATATAAGTGAATGCATAATTGACTTCAATTTATCACTTCTCCATTTAGACTTTTGTTACAAAGACAACATCACTTACTAAATGGAATCCTAATTGACCTCATGAACTACCCAAATATATGCAATAAATAGACCTAAATCTTTCTTTGTTGACCTTCCACACTTCTTCAACGCACCCATTGCACGTCAACGTGCAATTGCTAGTGGCTAAATAAACATCTTCTTGGAAAAGGGCGCAAGAGAGAAAGGGATGATAAACATCTCTCGATTATTCAAATTAACAGTGGTGCTAATCAACTAGCCATTTCAATTGATTGGTATACAACTTTGGCTAAATAAAACTCTTCCAGAAATGAATCCATCCTAGTAAAATTGTTGTTAAATTTTTAACCTTCACATTTACATAAAAAAATGTTCAACATTTCATTATATCAAATATTTGAATTTTAATTTGTTTCATATTTATTAAAAGTACAAGAATTAAAATATGTGAACATATTAGTTATTGTCATGTATCTAAGTTTGCATATGATTTTGAAAGTTTAGGTAATGAGCTAATTAGTAAATCTCATATGGCCCATAGCATAAAGACATCATCTAGTCGATGAGTGGAGCAACGTCTGGTCTTCATATGGAAAATATGACAGAAGTAGAATTGTCACCACATGTAAACCACACTACATCCCCCCTTGCAAATACCATCTAGGAAGTGTGAAATTGATATGATAAATCTAATTCCCGTTCTCGAATCTGAAACTTATGTTTTGTATCCAATATCTAGAACACAAAATGCCCATCACAACGCCAATCACATATGTGGCTGGAATTAGATGCACAAACTAATAGAGTTCCCTCCCATTCAGTGAGACAATATACATAGCCTATCGAGGCAAGAACAAATACATCATGGCTAAAACTGGTGGGGTATGAGATAGATATAGACCAAGCTACTCTAGCCATAGAAAATTGTTAAAACAACCTGTAGATAGAACTGCAAAAAGATTTGGAACATTTGAGGAAGCCAAGAAAAGGATAAGACTTGAGATCCTAGGTCCAAAGATTCAAAAGAAGTCTAGAAAAATGTTGAATACATTAGAAGAGAAATTTGGTGAAGAGAAGGATAGGTCAGTTGATGAAGAGACCGAGGAAGAAGAGACTGAGGAAGTGGAAGCATAAATATCCAAATTGAAGAGGGGAAGGAAGGTCCTAATAGAGGAAAATGCTGGTACAAAGGCTACTAGGTTAAGGACTAAAGCAACATCAACCCCCACACACCTTCAAAGAAAGGTAGAGGCAAAATAGGAACAATTGAGGAAAGTCAGCCTAAAACTAAAACATATCAGAAAAGGAAAAACACAAAATAATTAGCACCCAAGGTAATGAAGAAACAAAAGAATGATGATAGTGAAAGAACATAATCATACAATGAAGGTCAATTCAAAGTAGTAAAGAACTTTATACCGAAAATAATTGATGAGCATGCTAAAGCTCTAAGATCATCTAGAAACTTTGGTTCTATGCATGTTGTAAAATTTCATAAGTTAAATGATGATGATAAATTGAAGATTGAAGAAGCAACTATTGATGCTATGTACACATTCAGAATAGTACCAATGGAACTTGCAAGGAAGATACCTAAATAACTATATGAAAGAATTAGTACAAGATGGAAATATGCACTTGATAGTGAAAGAAAGATAAGGGAGAGATCACTGGTAGTATCGATACCAACTCTATTAGTTTAAGAAATTGATGAAGCCCTAATAAACTACAAAAAAGAGATTTATGATTAAAAAGAGATCATTGAGCATCTTGACAGGCAGAGCACAAGAGGTAGAAGATGAAACAAATAAAGAATGGAGAAAGATTTTTCAATTGGATGAACCTAAGAAAGTTGAAATCTCAGATACTGAGTTGCCTACTAAAGCACAAGTAGAGAATTTTGAAACAAACCCCAAGGATACTATAAATACAGTAATTGGTGATATTCCTCATATGATTAGTACTACAGGTGAAGAGGTCATAATTGAAGATATCACTGAAAAGGATCCAGATGAAAATGTTAATAAGGATCATGATGTCATGGACACTATTGAGGAACACCTTGAAGAGACATCAGTTACTGATCTTGCAATTGCTCAACTGATGAAAGATGCAATAATTTTGGAGCAAGTACATGCATATCCGACTACTACACCTAGTGAAGTTCCACTTGAACCAAGTGATACTATGGATACTAATGTTCCTAAAGATGTCGAGGAAATAATTAAGGACATCGAGGAGCAGAATGAAATAGATAAGGGCAATGAACCCACTGCCAACGAGCAAGGACAAGAGACCACAACTGTAGAGAAAGAAGATACTTTTGCTATAGGTATGCAAACAGATACACAAGAAAAGGACAAAGGAAAAGAAAATGAATAGGTAGGTGAGAAAGAAAAGGTTGATGAACCTATCGGGAAACATACCAAGGCCCCATTGCCTCCAACCATTTCACCTAGTGGGAGTGCACTTAGCTCTCAGAAAGAAGAAGAAGAAAAGAAAAAAGGAGAAAATATCACTGTATGAAGAGATAGTGATACCCATTTGTGATCCAACAAAGATGAATCTCGATGAAATGATGAAGTATGGAGAATTTCTAAAAAGGAAAGCATCATAGGATAAGGAAACAAGAAAGGAAACAACATAAAGTACTCTCAGATGTAAAAGATATCTTACTACAGATTGCACTTGAGACTTTAATTAATGAGAATGCATCTGTAATTGATCAGTTAGTCTCACTGGTAGTTCAAGTAAATGAATCTGACATTGATGTTGAGGAGAGAATGTTGAAGTTAGCCAAGAAAAGAGCTAAAGGAAAGTTACTTGAAAAATTGATGCAAAATATTTTTGAACAAAAGATTTCCCTTTCTATCTTTGCTACTAAGATGGAAGATACACTAGTAAATTTTACATTAATTTCGATGAGAATTAGTCAAATTTTCTACAACAATTGGTCGAATAGGCGAATAAAACTGTCGTCAATCTTTTTTTGTCAAATTTTCTACATGGTAAATAATAGTCAAGATTTCAACCCCATAACTGGTCGAATTATCGACTGCAACAATCCCTTGGAACTGGAAGAATAAGACGTCAATCAATTGGTGTGACAGTCGAAATTGAGACCATTTTGTCATCGAATTATCCACCCCAATTCGTCGAATGTATAGCATCCTGGTCGAATTTAGTCCATTCGGTCATCGAATTATCCACCCAAATTCGTCGAATGGACCGTCGAACGTATAGCATCCTGGACGAATTTAGTACTGTGTAAAGGATGAAATTTCAACCAATACTAACTTTTGTTTAAAAAAAAATGTGACACCATTTTCAATATATTCCTACTTTTAGTTGAATATATTGCTTGTCTATAATTAGTATGCATATATGAATCTATGAAGCTTTGATTTAGCTATTTTCTTCTATTTAGCACAATTAGATTGAACAAAGCATTTTCATTGTACTGTATATTCATAGCCTCAAGAAAAATCAAAATGACTAAGAAAGCTTCGTTTACCTACAGATTTGTGTGCTTGTCTAAGTTTCTGCGTATCAAACTCAGACAAGCACACAAATCTGTAAGTAAATGTTGATTAAATATTTTATTTTTAATAGCAGTTTAAAAGACTATTTAAATGTTTTGATGGTTTGATAAGAACAAAATTGGTATTCAGATATAAATTATTGAGCTTCTCTTTGTTTCGATAATAGTTTAACATCCTCTACTTAACAGGGCCAACCACGTGAAGGTGGAAGCTCATCTGGCCCCTCCTAGGAGCCTCTTATGACCCTTTATGACATTTTAAGACCTCTAAGATGTATTCTTAGAGGTCGTAAAGTGTCATAAGGGGTCCTAGGACACAACAGCTAAGAAACATAAATGTAGGCATCATGGTCACAATGTTTTGGAAACACAACATAATTGAGTGGTATACCCAGACGATGCAACACAACCACTACTCCTGTAGTTCTAACTTGACACTGCGGGATCCAAAAACCAAAGATAAGGAATCTATATATGGTTTTTGGATCCACAGTGTCAACTTAGAACTACAAGAGTAGTGTTTGTGTTGCATTTTCTGCGTATAGCATTCAATTATGTTGTGTCTCCAAACAATTGGGACCATGATGCCTACATTTATGTTTCTCAGCTATTGTGATACCTACATTTATGTTTTGTAGCTGTCATGTTTATTTGCATGTTCTTTGTGTTTGGCTTCTCTCCCTCGCATCGAAAATAAGATTTTTCCCACTCTGAATCGAGAATGCGCGTGCAACACAAGTAGAATATGCATGGATAGCAGGTGGAGTTGAAAAAACACAACACGTTTACATTTTTGTGATGGTCTATAACTTAAAATATGCAATTAAAGACCTCTATAAAAAATGCAACCCTATTGTGTTTTTCAACTCCACCTGATATCCTATGTATATGAATTGAGATTGCATATTGAACTAGGCTTCTCTTTCTGCATTGCCTGAAACCAAGAGACTGTCACAGTTAACATCTAAATGGCACATCTCATCATCACAACTAATCCACCTTAAACAATTGAATATTTTTTCTTGTATTTGTAAGAATTTGCCTAAGGCAAAGAATAGAAACCAAAATCTAGAAGCTCAAGAGATAGCACAAGAGAGACAAAATATGATATGATCAAATGATCAAATAATGAATAATAGATTGAATGATTGATTAATTACAATGTAGGAATGCCTCAATATATAGGCAATGCATGATATCTAGAAGATATGCAAGTGATAAGATCACAACTAGACATGGTGGAATCACATGTCCACCAAAGGTGGATCATCCTCCATTGTACATGAAAGTATGTGCAACATGTGCAACAATGAGAGGATGATAATGTGATAAGAACACTAAAGGTGGATCTCACACACAAAGAGGTATGAGAAGACAACTATGACCACCTAAAGTGGAGATTCTCCTAACCACATGCTAAAAAGAAATGCAAACTCCTAGGTGTCTCAAAGACAACTAATTATGCAAATGCATTATCCTAAGTAAACTTAAGTAAAGTGTAATTAGTAAATACTTAATTACACCAACAGTATTAAATATTCATTAATCAAAATTCGAATAGAAAATGTATACCTTGAGTACTACAATTCACATTAGAATCGATGCCTCCATCGTGCTCGACCGGTGTAGTATCAATAACCGCAGGCTGCATTCCAATGTAAATAATAGATTTAGATGATGATATCGCAGAAATGCCTAATTCATAGTCCATTGCTTGTTATCTGAAACACTAAATTAGGGATTTCTGCGATATCCTCATCTATATCTACAGCTATTGCCTCTTTTGTTGCAGGTGCTTTTCCCCTAGTTGATATTTATCTTCAAGTGTCCACACTTGTTATGTTGGTTGTTGCCAGCTTCTCTTTGAGCTTCTCTTTGTTTCGCGAATAGTTTAACATTCTCTGAGAAACATAATTGTAGGCATCATGGTCACATTTTTTTGGAGACAATGTAATTGAGTGGTATACCTAGATGATGGAGAGCAACTTCTGCACCTCCAGATCCCAAGTTGTTATCCATCCCGCAATGTCAACTTGGCATTGGAGGTGCAGAAATTGCTCTCTGTGTAGGTATACAACTCAATTATGTTGTCTCCAAAAAAATGTGACCATGATGCCTACAATTATGTTTCGAGAATAGTTTAATTAACATTCTCTACTGAACAGGGCCAACCACATGAAGGTGGAAGCTCATCTGGCCCCTCCTAGGAGCCTCTTATGACCCTTTACGACATTTTAAGACCTCTAAGATGTATTCTTAGAGGTCGTAAAGGGTCATAAGGGGTCCTGGGACACAACAACTAAGAAACATAATTGTAGGCATCATGATCACATTTTTTTGGAGACAACGTAATTGAGTGGTATACCCAGATGATGAAGATCAACTTCTACTCCTCTGGTTCCAAGTTGACAATGCGGGATCCCAAGACCATAGATAAGGAATAAATTGAGAGAGCGGAGGAGGGCCATAACAACCAAAATAATACAGGACAAACCTCAAGTTAAATGAGGCAACTGCAAACATATTAATAGAATTCCATTAAAATGTTTGCAGTTCCCTCATTTAACTTGAGGTTTGTCCTATATTATTTTGGTCGTTATGGCCCTCCTCCGCTCTCTCAATTTATTCCTTATCTATGGTCTTTGGATCCCGCAGTGTCAACTTGGAATCGGAGGAGCAGAAGTTGCTCTCCATCGTCTAGGTATACAACTCAATTATGTTGTCTCCAAAAAATTGTGACCATGATGCTTACAATTATGTTTCTCAACTATTGTGAAATCTACATTTATGTTTCTCAGTTGTCATGTTTATGTGTATGTTTTTTATGTGTTTGGGAAGACATCTTTCTAGCCTGAGCCTAGATCCTTCGACAATTAGCTTATAAATAATGTAGATGACAGATGAGCAATTAGCTATCCAAGAAAAAGCCCATAAATGAACTATATGTACCCCAATTAATGTGCCCTCTATGCGTACCGAAATGATATATTTGAAACAACAAGGATAAGGCTAAATTTACCCTTGTTGTTTCAAATATATCATTTAGGTATGCGTAGAAGGCACATGAATTGGGGTCCACACAGTTCATTTACAAGATTTTTCTTGGGAAGCTAATTGCTCAGCTCTCATTTGCTTCATTTATTATCAAGCTAATTGTCGAAGGATCCAAGCCCAAGCTAGAAAGACATCTTCCCATTATGTTTAAGCCATATTCTTTGTTCTTGTCAAACTTCCTTGGTATGGTAGGCCTTCTCTCTGCAGTACTCTTCTTCAGTGAGACTTCATACCACACTGCACTCAAACTTCAACGAGACTTCATACCACGCAGCATCTATAGATTACGTTCAATGCGTTATTTACGCTTGTATTGGTGGGAAAACTCTTGAAAACATGCAAAAGAGATTGCATTCAACCATGTTGTTTACATGACACATGTAGTTTACCTCCAGCCTAAATCGGTGTTAAATCATGTGATTGATAGCAGATTGGGGCTCACCTAAGCCATAAACATGAAGAATTATTTTTAAAAAAGATGTAAACCATATATATGCGCACTTGAGGAAAAGAGAAGTTATTTCATATCAATATTAAAATATTAGTTACAATATGAAAATACTAAACTAACTAATTCCCAAGTTCATCTCTGCATATGTTTGCAACAAATTAGATATGCGATTACAATACAGAGAAGGCATCGTAAAAATATAATTTCAGAATTTGTCCTAGCCTGACATGTTTTGCACTCAAATCCTTCATCGCAGATAAGTGGAGATGGGCGGATAGATGCAGATGAGTTGTCATCAACCCAACTAAAGTATCTGCAGCCATTATTTCCCTGTGATACCCAGTCTACATTAGTTCTTATATTATAATGAATAGTATTTACATTAGAAACTTTAAATATATACACATTAGCAACCTTTTTCCAATTAGGGCAGCACCAAAATTGTCATCCAGGGTTGTTCAATGTCCATGAAGTCTTCAACACACACTTCCCACCACCACATTGATAGTTTGGCACATTGACAAGAGTCATCGAACCTATATCAATAATGCATCGCACCATCGTTACTACATTTATTATTTTTATATGATTATTTTTATAGTCCAAATACACCAAGGAGTACCATCAGAAATATTAACCATTTACAATAATGAAAAGTAAACCTAAATCAAATAGCTCATTTTTTTATCAGCATGTGTAGTCTATGTGTATATGAAAAATGAAAGAAATATGAAGCTGAAATAAAATAGTGAACAAAATAGTATTCCACATAGAGTGAATGAAATATACCATCAAAAGAAGGTGACAAAATCTTGTCACAAAGCACAGACATAGGAAATCAAAAAGGGACAAAAGACAAGAAATAAGAAAAATCATTACGACTATAGAAAAATCATTTATACTATAATAACACTCTTTGTCAACAATTTCCAAAATCATTAGGACTATAAATGGACGGTTCCAATATTGCTTTTCCATTACAACAATTGAGCATTCATCATTTGGTACTTCTTGGTGTATTCCATTTAAGTTTTTCAGTTGTCATGTTTATGTGCATGTTCTTTATGTGTTTGGCTTCTCTCCCTTGCAAGGGATACGTCGATAGGTAATTGATTTGAAAGCATAATGATTTGACAGTCTTTTTTTAGGATAGGCGTAATCATCCCACCAACCTTAATTAGCAACATTGGTGTCCTATCATTGCACAAGTGCAAGACGGTAAGGGTCTATTCAAGGAGGGATGAAAAAAAGGTCATTTTAACCTTGCAAGGCAAGAGGAGAGACAGTCCAAATAATTCTATGGTGACTGTCCCAAACAACAGACAAATGATGGAATTGCTAACATGTTTTCTTTTCATGTTTCTAACAAGTTTGTTGCGATCAGGCTAGTGTGGTCACAATTGAAATTGTGAGTTTCTCTTGGAATTGAATAGCAGACTTTATCTATTGTGCAAAAAAACATATGTAGGATTATTATGGTCACAAAGTAATTGTCTTAGCATTAACATTTCACTTCTAATATAACATGAAACTCAGGGACGTTGACCTATATGAAAATGTTGACCTTATATTAACCATGACCATGATGTCATCATCAAATCATGTCTTATGTATTTTATAAATTATTAAAATACATACCAATGGATGAAATTTGTTTCCTCCTTCAATGTGACCATGTTGCCTACAATGTTCCTCAGCTGTTTTGATTAGATATCTTCGAGTCTTTAAGCCCTTACAAATTTTGCAAGGACAATAACATTTTCCATCACCTTTTCTTTTTAAGTTAGACCACAGTCTAGCAATTGTCTCCCTATTTTTTTGTGCATTGATATCGTCAAACATGGTCTTTCTTGAATGGAATGACTCGTTGGTGGAAGAAGGATGATTTGTTTGCAACTTGCAGATACAAATCGTTACTAAACAACCATTTTCTCAACTATAATTTTCTCAACGCAAAGGGACATTTATCATACCAAATCAAAATTTAGAAATGGACGGTTCTGATGCTTTGCCATTACAATAGCAATAGAGGGTGTATAGATAGAAAAATAGTTGTAAAGAGTAGATTTAAATAAATAAAATCAGGTAAATAACTAGGGAAACTGAATAACATTGTAGGACTCCTTACCTCCATATATAGGCTGCTCTTAAGTAATGAAAACACAAAGAAACCTCTCCTAATCATATGAATACAAGCATGGATTTTTTTATTTCATTGTTAACTTGAGCACCCTATTTCAAATAGAACATTATCATAAAATCTCGTAGGCCTTAATTTTTTGTATTTTTTTAATGACATTAACATGGTAACTTTCCAAAGTTAAGCACCTCCAATAATACTCCCAAGACCATTCTTGTGGTTTACCATAATGACAACTCATTTCTTAGTTTCCTGAACTGTTAAATTGCCTCTACAAGTCCATAGTACTTCCAATATTAGTAATCTATCTAGTTGTGAGATTTTCATATCTGATCTCTTAACATATTTGCTAGAAGCCCTCATATTTCTCTCAGTAAGAATAGTTGTGGCATAGGATCCTTCAACTGTTTGTGGACCCTTTGTCTTGTAAACAATGACCAATCTTTCAATCAAATGCACCTTATGTTTGACTTGTTGTGGTAACTTTCTCATTGTAGTGATGAATCTATTGTTTAAATCAACTATTGTCTCATATATGCCCTTTTTGATAGTGGTAAGTTCATGTATAGCAAACTTGATATCGATCGGATCCCCATATTGTAATCTAAAAACACTCGTAAACTCCTCCCAAGAAATAGTACTACTGTCTAGGATATTTTTGTACCATTCTTTAGAACTTTCTTTTAAGGAATTCACAAACAATTTTATCATGGCATCCTCATTATCTGTCTCATATTCATGTGTAGTATTGATGAAATAACTTAGATGTTCTTCCCCAATTACTCCATTATTACCTTGAAACATATGAATCATTCCTTTTATTTCAACTATTGGTACAGTTTTATGGACATGGTATCACTGTCCCAGAATGATAGCATTTTGGTGACTTAATTTGTTTGTGTAGAATTATGAATGGATTGGATCAATGGATTGGAATGGATATGGGCAGAGTATAGAAGAGTTTAGAATGATGTTAGAGTTTCTTGTGGATGAGAAGGCAAATCCATAGTCCTTAGGGGAATAGTGTGATGACTATCCCAACTAGAGAATCCCTCATATTTCTCTCAGTAAGCTGAATAGTTGTGGCATAGGATCCTTCAACTATTTGTGGACCCTTTGTCTTGTAAACGATGACCAATCTTTCAATCAAATGCACCTTATGTTTGATGTGTGGTGGTAACTTTCTCATTGTAGTGACGAATCTACTATTTAAATCAACTACACATGAATATGAGACAGACAATGAGGATGCACAAACATGAATGATTCATATGTTTCAAGGTATAAAAATCTCCTAGATAGACAAAGGATCCACAAACAATTGAAGTATCCTATGCCACAACTATTCTTACTAAGAGAAATATGAGGGCTTCTAGTAAATATGTTAAGAGATCAGATATGAAAATCTCACAACTAGATACAACTACCCCAGGCAAGCTAGTTTGTATAATTGGACAAGTTGAAAGGTGCCATGAAGTGTTATGTATGTGGAGCCTAATCAGACTTATCCACGGGGTCAAGGGGCAGAGCCCCTGATGGGGTCAAGGGGAAGCACCCCTTGCGAGGCCCCCTGAGGGGCAGCACCCCAGGGCGGGGTCGAGGGACATTGCCCCTCGACGCTAAGAATGACTTAATAATATTGTAAAGTGTCGGCCATCTATTTTCTATTAGTCGGAGTATTTTTGCCCTAATTTTGTTATGTCAAAAATACTTGTAAAAAGGGCTTAGGGTTTGAGATTGAATGTATGATGGATTATTGTAGCTTCCTGTGGCGGTATTGAGTTGCAGGTTTCAGATTGTAATTGCTGGATAATAATAAAGACATTGGACTCACTGTTGGTGGACGTAGCCCAGGGATTGGGTGAATCACGTTAAATTTTATGTTATTGTGTTCTCTCTTGTTTGTTAATATTTGCATTTTCTGCTTATTATCCAAACAAGTGGTATCAGAGTGAGGTTATTTCATTCGTTCTTTCATCTATTCTTTGAAGTAGGTCTCACGAGTTAGTGGGAGAGTCTCTCAGTTAAGTGGGAGAAATGGCAGACGAGGGTAGGCTGAAGGTTGATAAGTTTAATGGGAAGAACTTCCAGTTATGGAAGATGCAAATGGAGGACTATCTCTATAAGAAGGATCTATGGTGGCCATTAGAGGGAATAGCCAAGAAAGAGGCAGCAATGTCTCAGGAAGATTGGGATATTTTGGATAGGAAGGCACTGAGGAGTATTCGTTTATGTCTGGCACAATTGGTGGCATTCAATATTACTAGAGCAACGAAAGCTAAAGATCTAATGGACACCCTAGCGAAGTTATATGAAAAGCCTTCAACTTCAAACAAGGTATTTCTTATGAAGCATTTATTTAATATGAAAATGGTAGAAGGTGGATCAGTCGTTGATCATTTGAATGAGTTTAATATAGTTACAAGTTAGTTAACCTCAGTTAAAATTACTTTCGATGATGAGGTTAGGGCTCTCTTGATTTTGTGTTCTTTGCCAGAAAGCTGGAATGGCTTGGTAATGGCTGTTAGTAATTTTGTTTCTGGTTCAAATACCCTAAATTTTGATGATGTTGTTGGTGTTATATTGAGTGAGGAAATTCGTAAGAAAAGCTCAGGGGCATCCACATCAAGTAGTGTATTGAACACAGAAAGCAGAGACAGAACAAGAGATAGAGGAAACAACTCTGGAAATCATGGGAAATCAAGAGGAAAATCAAAGGAAAAGAGGTCTGAATCCAAAGGGCCAAATGATTGCTGGTACTATGGAAAACTAGGTCATAAGAAGAAAGATTGTTGGTCTCGGAAGAAAGATCAAGGAGATAAAAATGATGGAAACAAGGAGGCAAATGTGGTAAGTAACAAATCCGAAGAGGATGCTTTGCTTTTGTCTTTAGAAAATGTTGATGATTCATCGTTGTTAGATTCGGGGGCTTCATTTCATGCTACACCCCATAGAAGTTATTTTGTTGATTATGTCCAAGGGGATTTTGGGCTAGTTTATTTGGGAGATAATGAACCTTGTCAAATTGTTGGAAAAGGGAAAATCAAGATTAAGTTGCACAATGGGAATCATTGGCTACTACAAGAGGTAAGACATGTTCCAAGGCTGAGTAGAAATTTAATTTCAGCAGGGCAACTCGCTGATGAGGGTTGCACAGTTACTTTTAATGATAAAAATTGGAAGGTTTCAAAAGGTTCCTTAGTAGTAGAAAAAGGTGTGAAAGTAGGCACCTTATATCTTTGTACAGGTCATACTGTTCCCTCTACTTTAATTGTTTCAGAGAAAAATGAATGTTCAGGAATAGTTGCTGCAATTGAGTAGGTAGAACAAGAGATAGTAGCTGGAGATTCTGAAACAGCGTTGTGGCACAACAGACTCGGGCACATGAGTGAGAAAGGTATGAAATTACTTCATTCAAAGAAATCTCTACTAGGTCTGAAATGTGTTAATATGGATTTCTATGAAAGTTGTGTGTATGGAAAGCAAAAGAGAGTCAGTTTTGTAAAGAGTTGGAAGGAAAAGAAAGATGAAAAAATTAGAGCTTGTGCATATAGATGTATGGGGTCCAACTCAAGTATCTTCCCTTGGTGGCTCTCAGTATTATGTTACTATTATACACTGAGTTTGCACCCTTAGTTCAAGCTCTCATAGTCTTGATAACTCAGTATAACTTGGGAATCATCTCTAGGTTATGGGACCTTTGCTAACTGAGATGAGACCTCCAGGTTCTAGGTTGGTTCCTCTTGCATAATCACCCTAATTTTCTTCTTGACTAAAAATGTAAATCTTTGAGGGAAAGGGTTAGAAAGATTGCATGAAAAGGAAATAACTGAAAGCAAACTACCTACTAGGTGATGCACTAAAATTAGGGTATGAATTGTAGTATAAAGGATGAAACCAGTACACAATCCTAGGTCTAGGGGATTACAACTCAATGAATAGGCCTACATAAATATTTTATAGAGGGGTTTGCAATAAAGGGATACTATGCAAGGGAAAGGAATTTCTCAACGCAGTAGTACTCCTAAAGAGTCAGACACAGACTATAACTTGCAGACAAACATTCATCTCTGCAATTGGGTATAGGAATGAGATAGATTTCCAGGGGTGAAAGTATACCCACAAAAGCATTCGAATCAGATCATTCACAAGCATACACATGAATTGCAGAAAGAAAGAGGAATCGAGAAAAAACCTAAAAGTTACTAAACATGCATATACTGAATTCAATAAGAGATAATCCACATAAGAAAGCATAAGGACAAGAGAATGTCACAAGATGCTTTGTAATATCTGAATAATCAATGGGAATTACAACTATAGAAAGCCAAAGGGGAAAAAATGCCACAAATTGCTCTCTGAGAAAGAAACTTTCTTTTTTACAATTGCTGGATTCTGAGCTCAAAAGCTCCAAAAAAGAATATATACATCACTCAACTGCATGCAGGCAGGAGTCAAAACTAACTAGGGTTACAAAAAAAATATGCATAAAATAATTCAACCCTAAACTAGTCGCTTCTGATCATAAATGTTCATGAAAATATCTCAACCAATCAGATATGTGCTTGCGTGTCCATCCCTGTACTGATCCTGTCTGCAGAGAAAAACTTGATCCAACTACCCCCTGCAAGCCCACCAAGCCATAAATTTTACAATCTGATTAGATACTGGAAAGGACCAAAAGACGGCTGCCTAAAAGATCTTTGCAAATTCCTTAACTGTAACCGCCTCCGAAATCATCAATTTCTAGCTACCCGCATTTTGCAAACATCTCTCTCAGAAGAAAGCCCGCAAAAATAATCACGCTGCTTGAATTGAACGTTGGTCGCATGATCACATGACCCCAAAAGGCTTCATGCGATCATGCGACAAGCCTTTTAGAATCTGCCTCCGCTACCACATAGATGCCTGAGCCCGCAAAATATCCCACCTATACCACGTGGACCAACCGGAACTGACCACATCGGCTGGACCCACGACAGAATGCCCGAAACACCAGAAGGATCCAACGGTGGTTGCATGATCGCATGTGATCGGAAGATCCCATACGAACATGCGACCACCATAGATTTTGAATCTACGGGGCCACATGTTACCAGGCCCACTGTAAACCCCGCTTGTCGCTGAGAAATGGACACATCACTGCCCAAGGACCCACGCCAAAGTTGAAAGCTCTATTGACCGTGCAAGGCTTGTCGCATGATCGCATGGGATTGGAAGATCCCATGCAAACATGCGACCAACCGGAAGATGCTACTTGTTAACTGCTTGGAGTTGACCGCAAGACATTGACCGTGAACCGCTGACGGCTAGTCGCTTGAGCGCATGTGGTCAAGAGGCCGCATGCAAACATGTGACTAGCTACTAAAACTATCACCGCTGGTTCAAAAGACATCTGGGCCCACCATCAATTGCAGTAGCATGCCTAGAAAAAATGCTGACACCGGAGAAGTGCAAAGTGTAGAAGTGGTCGAAAACACAGAGGGTTTTCAAATCGAAGGTCGAAAACATCCTGAGTTTTCAAAGAGAAGGTCGAAAACACAGAGGGTTTTTGACATTGAACATTTTGGAAAACTACAACCTGAGCATTTCCTCCAACCATTCAAACTTGAATATCTCTGAGGTTTTTGCGAATTAGGTCATGCGATCTGAACTAGGGCTTGACAATACATTGAAGAACGTGAGGCTTAGATTGCAAGCCATGAAACTTTGAGGATATACTTTGCAAAAATGAAAACAAGTTGCAGCAGGGCGGGATAAAAATAGAGACCTGGAAACTTGGCCAAATTTGCAGAATAGAAAATTTTGGGCAACATTTTGGCAACTTCTGCGGGATGTCAGCCTGCTAGACATGGACCAGTGACCTTGACACAATCCATTGGGCATGGGGTCATCTCAGGAAACAAAACTTTGACAAGGAGACAAAAAACTGTGCTCGAGCACTTCTTGGAAAGTAGGAAACTAACCTAGAAAGAAGGGAAAGAAAGCAAGAAACATATTTACAAGAATTTACAAGGACTTATAGAGAGGGATTATCCTCAAAGCAAGGCTTCAAGTGGAAACCATTCACTGAGATTGGTAGGGCATCTCCTTCAAGAGTTGAAAGCTGAAAAGCATTAGATCCTCTGCACTCTGCTATAACAAATGGTCCACCCCAAAAGGAATCAAACTTTGTGTGCTTGCCAAGTTTTGACCTAAACTCATCCCATTTGAGAACTACATCTCCAACCTTGAAGTTTCTGACCCTAGCTCTTTTATCAAAGCTTTTCTTTGCTTGACTCTGATGAAACCCCATATCTTGCATTGATTTATCTCCGATCTCCTCTAGCTCCATCAACTGGGCATATATGATTTGCATAGGATCACTTTCTTCAAACAGGGCATACTGAGTGGCTAAGTCTAGAGCTGGTAATTCAGTTGAAATAGATAACTTAGCCTCCTTGCCATACACCAACATGTATGGGGAATTACCAATGATTTTCTTTGGAGTAATTCTATCTAACCACAAGGTAGATCTCAATTTAGTATGCCAGTCCCTTTGATTGTCTTGCAGGGTCTTTTTGATTATTCTATCAGATTCTTATTTGTTGACTCTGCCAAACCATTCCCCTGAGGATAGTAATTGGAACTTGTATTCAGATAGATGCTATTCTTGACTGCCCACTCTGAGACTTTGAGGCCTGTGAATGCCAATGCATTATTTGAAATGATGGAATCAAGAGCACCAAACCTATGAATTAAATCATCATAAAAACTCAATATGGCACCCTCATTTACTTCTTTTAAAGCCATCGCTTCTATCCATCTAGTGAAATAATCTGTTGCAGTACTTATCCACTTGTGTCTTGCACTAGACGGAGGGTTAATCATTCCTATGAAATCTATACCCCACTTCATGAAAGGTTGATCTACCTTGATTGGTTGAAGGGGCAGAGCAACAAACCTCTCTTTGCCTAAAAACATAGCACACTTGACTCCTGACATAATCATGACTATCCTTAAAGATAGATGGCCAATAGTATCCAGCCCTCATTATTTTATAAGTAGTAGTCCTAGGAGAAAAGTGGCCACCAGAGGGACCATCATGAAATTCAAATAGGACCTCACCTACCTTTTCTGAATCAATGCATCTTAAAAGGACACCATTGTGATCCTTTCTAAAAAGAACATTATCTATCAACACAAAAGGAATAGATTGCAATCTATAATACCTCTTTTTTGCTGAATCCAAACCTATAGGACATTGTCCTATCTTCAAGTAATTAATCATGTTGGACAACCAGCTTGTTTCCTTATCTTGCGCTTCAGTAGAATGCACCACCAGAGATGCATCCATGTATTCCAATTTCTTTGAACTTTCATCCTCTGCCAGATGCTCACAAAGACCTCTTCCTCTAACCAGCTTGGTAGTCTGAATATCTATGTCATATTCCATCACCTTAGTGATCCAACCAGCTCTTTTCTCATTAAGGTCTTTGGAAAGAAAAAATTCTTTGACACTTGGATGAGTAACCATCAAATGCACCTCGCTATGGGTCAGCAAATGTCTGAATTTTTTGAGGCTCTTTACCACAGCAAGTACATGTTTCTCTACAAAGGAGTACCTTTGTTCATACTCTTCTAAACCTTTTCTAAAGAAAGCAATAGGTTGTTCCAATCCTTCAGCATTCTCTTGGGTCAACATTGCAGATATAGCATCTGAACCTCCATAAACATAAAGGATAAAATCCTTATTGAAATTTGGGTTTAACAGGGCAGGAGCTTCTGTTAAGGCTTCTTTAATAGCTTGGAAGTTAACTTTTCCCTCCTTAGTCCAACTGAAAGTTGAACCTTTCTTCAACATGGTTTTCAAAGGCTTGAGTAAATCAACAATGTTAGGCAAGAATCTCCTAACAAAATTTATCTTCCCTATGAAAGATTGGAGACCTTTCTTGTGATGTGGTAATGGTAGTTCCAAGATGGCTACAATTCTCTCAGGATCCACTATAATTCCTTCTTTGGATAGTACATATCCCAATAGTTTTCCTTCATGAACTGCAAACACACACTTCTTGGGATTAAGGGATATCCCAAATTCTCTGCATCTTTCAAAAATCCGCCTCAGATGTCTAATGTGGTCTGCTGCATGCTTTGAGTAGACAGTTATGTCATCTAGGTAGACCAACACAAACTTGTACATGAGGCTTTTAAAGGCCATATCCATCGCCTTTTGAAATGTAGCACCTGCATTTGACAAACCAAAGGGCATCTTTTGATATGCCATGGTTCCCCACTTGGTTGTAAATGCAGTCTTATATTGATCCTCTTCTTTTACTAAGATTTGATTGTATCCTGAATAGCCATCCAACAATGAGAATCTCTCGGATCCAGAGACACATTGTAGAATTTATTCCATAAAGGGTAGTGGATGGCGGTCTTTTAATGAGGCTCTATTCAAATCTATGAAGTCAACACATAACCTTAGCTCCCCATTCTTCTTCCCGACAAGAACAAGGTTGGAAACCCAACTAGTATGTTTGATGGGGTAGATGATGCCACTTTCTATTAGCTTGAGCACTTCCTTATGCATAAGTGGCTCAAGCTTAGGATTAACAAGCCTTTGCTTTTGCCTCACTGGTTTGGCACTAGGCTCCAATTCAATAGTGTGCTGAGCAAGGGTAGGATCAAAACCTTTGAGATCTTCATATTGCCAAGCAAAAACATCACTAAATTCTTTGAATAATTTGGTGTAAGCTTGCCTTTCTGCATCAGTGTTTACTTTTCCAAATTGTAAGCTCTTACCTAGCTCCAACTCTAATTCAACACAATGTTCCTGCTGGACTACCAGGCCAGCTTTATTTTTCTTGACTTCATCATCCTTGTTGAAGACAGTCTCTAAGGTGACAAGACCTTTAGGCATCTTATTAGATCTAAGTTGTATCACTTGATCACCATAGTTCTGTGATAACCTCTTTTGATTGTGCCTTGAAAAGACATCTTCTTCAAAAAAGAACTGCAAAATTTGTTTATCATTGTCAAACACTTGCCACTTAATATTATTATCAGGAATTGAAGGTCTGACAATAATCTTGATGTGTTTTTGATCTGCTTCTTTTGAAATGCTATTGGGGATGTCAAACTGAGATCCAATAGCAGCTAACCTATCTGCATTTTGATTTAACCTTCTAGGGATAGCAACAATATTGAAAGCATGGAAATCTTCAGTTGCATCCCAAACTCTATGTTTGTATGCTTTCAAAGTGTCATTTTTGGTTGCATTTATCCCTCTTACTTGGCTGACAACAAGTTCATTGTCACCATATACTTTTAAAGCCTTAAACCCTCTTTTTCTAGCCCATTCTAGTCCATTGAGTAGACTTTCATATTCTGCGGTGTTGCTGGTGCAGGAAAAACTGAATCTAAGTAGTATAATACCTTTCTCCTTTTGGGGACACCAGCATAGCACCACCACCAGAACCATGTTTGCTTCTAGCTCCATCAAAGTATAGTTCCCAAACCTGACTGTTTTGATCTTCTGAGTTAGCATCCTTGAAAAGGTTGGGCTCTATAGCATCATTTTCTTGTAACAAGTAGTTTCCCAAACTAGCATTCCAAACAACATGCTCTGATTCTCTTTCATCTAAGAAAATATCAGGGATATCTCCTATCTTAGTGCTTGTTTCACTAAAGGTTTGGAAATCACTGTTATCAAATATGGGGCAATTTACATTGATTGCATTAGACACATAAGGTTCTACATGGTGTGCTGCCAATTTTTCTGACTTAATGGTAACCTTGGTACCATATCTTGTGTGAAATAACATGTGAGACCAATCAGAAGATAGATAACCACCTATCTTGGCTGTGAATTCTCTTGATAAACATATAGCAAACAATGCAGGGAGATCTATGATATATATGTCAAGGAGGATGGAAAAATTAGGACTAGCATGTAAGATAAGACTGGTATCTTTAGCCACACCTATAGTACTGATTGAGGATCCGTCAAGTTGGGTGACATTCTTTTGGAAGGGTTCATATTTCAGTCCTAATTGGTTAGCCACTTTCTTGGGCATTACAGTACTAGTAGCCCCACTATCTACCCTGCAATTATGTACTAGAGAATCTCCAATAATTAAAGATACATAAAAAGGAGGTAGCTTTGAATTCCTACCTTGCATGGCATTGGCTTTGGAGTTGCTACTTGGAGCCTCTTTTTCTTTATCAGTGTTCACCAACACTGGCTTTGTAGCTTCTTTTGCAAGTTGAGGAGTTGGTGCCTCACTCATGGCCTTCTTCAAAATGTCAAACTGCCTCGGAATAGACAAAGAGTCCCACATGGACATGGTGACATTCACCTTCTTCATGTTGTCTACAATATTATAAGGTGTCACAGTGTGTACTCTTTGTTGTGCTTTTACTATGATGGGCTCTGCCTCTTTTGGGACTTGGCCTTCTTTGCTTGTGATGACAGGGGCCTCCTTAGATGTGATAGGGGCAGCTTGTTGTAGTGGCTCTACAAATGTAGTGGCCTTAGTACCAAAATCTGCTCTCTCCATGTCTTGGGCTCTCCTCTTTACTCTTGTGTAGGCAACAAAAGCAGCTTCATCATTGACTCCATTGAAGTCTGGTTGCTCCCAATTGAAGAGAGCAGTCTCATTCTCTTGTGTTTCTTGTTGAGGAATTGTCCCACTGGATGAAGGCTCTGATTGAGTATACGAGGCACTTTGGGCCATCAGAGCTTGATTCATTAATCCATTTGAACATGTAGCCTGATTGTGAGGTTGATTGCAAGGGGAACACCATTCATAATCCATAGCCATATTATTTCTAGCCATTGTATGAGCTGGAATCTGAAGATTAACAACTATATGAGTTGTATTTGCTGTTGGATTTAAATCTTCTTCTAGATCTCGGGTTAGAGATCTGTCTCTTCTTCTGGAATGAAAGGGAGAAGGTCTCCTTTCTGATGTATCAAGTGTAGATTGAACTCTCCTTGCAGGGGATGTTCTTTGAGTTGACCTGCCTTTGTTGGCTATGGCATTGATGAATTTGGTTATAGGCTTTGGGATTTTGAAAATCATAAAATTGTAAGAAGTCGAGATGTCATATTCAATGAGAAAGTGTTGTACAAAGATCTATTGTAGAAGCATGAGAAGAAAGAAAATGATTATGTAGTGCTGGATGACATTCCAAATGCTAATGTTCTAAAAATTCTTTATGCTCCGCAACAACAGCAACAACAAATACCACACACCCCAGTGAATGTTAGATGGTCAACAAGGCTAAGTAGACCTCCAGATAGATTTTCACCTTCTTTGTATTCTATCTTATTAACTGATGCTGGTGAACCTGAATGTTATAATGAAGCTATGCAGGTGGATACAAAACTTCAGTGGGAGTCTGCAATGACAGATGAAATGGACTCTTTGCTGAAAAATCAAACATGGGATTTATGTCAGTTACCTGCAAGAAAACGGGCTTTGCAGAATAAATGGGTTTACAGGTTGAAAGAAGAAGATGGAGGTAAGAAAAGATTTAAAGTCAGATTAGTCGTAAAAGGATTTGCATAGAAACATGGTATTGATTTTAATGAAATTTTTTCTCCAGTTGTTAAAATGACTTCTATTCGTACTGTTTTAAGTATTGTGGTTACTGAAGATTTGCATTTAGAGCAGATTGATGTTAAAACAACCTTTCTTCATGGTGATTTGAATGAAGAAATTTATATGGTACAGCCATAGGGATATGAGGTCAAGGGTAAGGAGAGTTTAGTGTGCAAATTGCAAAAAAGTTTATATGGCTTGAAGCAAGCACCTCGGCAATGGTATATTAAATTTGATACTTTTATGCATGAGAATGGATACACTCGATGTAATTCTGACCATTGTGTTTATTTCAAGAGGTTAAATAATGACAGCTACATTATTCTATGTTTATATGTTGATGATATGCTTGTAGCTGGTTCTAACATGGATCATATTAAGGGGTTGAAACAACAGTTAGCAAAATCTTTTGCTATGAAAGATTTGGGGGCAGCAAAACAAATCCTTGGCATGAAAATTTGCAGAGATAGGAAGAACAGAAAATTAACTCTATCTCAGGTTGATTATGTTGAGAAGGTGTTGCAGAGATTCTACATGAAGGATGCTAAAGCTGTCACTACACCTTTGCCTGGTCATTTGAAATTGACTAAAGAAATGTGTCCAAAGACACCAGAAGAAGAGGCAAGAATGTCCAAGATACCTTATGCTTCAGCTGTAGGGAGCTTAATGTATGCTATGGTATGTACTAGGCCAGATATTGCACATGCAGTGGGAGTCGTTAGCCGGTATATGATTCACCCTGGGATTGAACATTGGAATGCATTCAAATGGATTCTCAAATATTTGAGAGGTATATCCAATAAGTGTTTACACTTTGGGGGCTCTTCTACTACTATTCATGGCTATGTTGACTCAGATTTGGTAGGAGATATTGATACCAGACGAAGTGCTACAGGTTATGTATTTACTGTTGGTGGGACAGCAATGAGTTGGATTTCTCGGTTACAAAAGGTGAATACTTTATCTAGTACAGAGGCAGAGTATGTTGCTTCTACAGAGGTAGCCAAGGAGATGATATGGCTTCAATTCTTCATGGAAGAATTGGGACATCCACAGGCAAATAATTATTTGTATTTAGATAGTCAGAGTGCCATTCATCTTGCAAAGAATTCTGCTTTGCACTCAAAAACAAAGCACATACAGTTGTGATATCATTTCATTCGGTTAGTATTGGATGATGGACAGTTAAGGTTGGAGAAGATACATACATATGATAATCCAGCAGATATGTTTACAAAGGCAATCACAAGGGAGAAGCTGAATTCCTATTCAGCTTCGGTTGGTCTTCTAAACTGAACAGAATAAAAGAATAGCAGAGTCCAGGGTGGTTTCATTATTCCAGTGGGAGCTACAGGTTTTGGTCGATCAGTCTCCAAGTGGGAGGATATTGTTGTGGAGTCTGATCAGTCTCCAAGTGGGAGATTGTTATGTATGTGGAGCCTAATCAGACTTATCCACAGGGTCCTGGGGCAGCGCCCCAAGTGGGGTCAAGGGGCAGAGCCCCTGATGGGGTCAAGGGGCAGTGCCCTAGGGTGGGGTCGAGGGGCGCTGCCCCTCGACACTAAGAATGACTTAATAATATTTTAAAGTGTTGGCCATCTATTTTCTATTAGTCGGAGTATTTTTGCCCTAATTTCGTTATGTCAAAAATACTTGTAAAAAGGGCTTAGGGTTTGAGATTGAATGTATGAGGGATTATTGTAGCTTCCTACAGCGGTATTGAGTTGCAGGTTTCAGATTGTAATTGCTAGATAATAATAAAGATATTGGACTCGCTATTGGTGGACGTAGCCCAGGGATTGGGTGAGCCATGTTAAATTCTGTGTTATTGTGTTTTCTCTTGTTTGTTAATATTTGCATTTTCTGCTTATTATCCTAACATGAAGAACCTATAATATAAAGTTGTGATTCTCTAGTTGGGACAGTCATCACACTATTTAGAAGAAATATGAAGAAATAGTACTACTGTCTAGGATATTTTTGTACCATTCTTTGGCACTTTCTTTTAAGGAATTCACAAACAATTTTATCATGGCATCCTCATTGTCTGTCTCATATTCATGTGTAGTATTGATGAAATAACTTAGATGTTCTTCCCCAATTACTGCATTATTACCTTGAAACATATGAATCATTCATTTTATTTCAACTATTGGTATAGTTTTATGGACATGGTATGATTGTCCCAGAATGACAGCATTTTGGTGAGTTAATTTGTTTGTGTAGAAGTATGAATGGATTGGAATGGATATGGGCAGAGTATAGAAGAGCTTAGAATGATGTTAGAGTTTCTTGTGGATGAGAAGGCAAAGCCATAGTGTGCTTAGGGGAATAGTGTGATGATTGTCCCAATACAGCTATAACATGACATATGGAACTTAGTCAAACATATTGAGCACTTTAAATAAAGAATACAGTGGAAAAGAAAGAGGAAATAGTTTTAAATCAAATTTTTAATTCAGTATTTTTTTTAAATGCCAAGTTACTGGCTAATTCTTTTAACCAAAACCAAATCCAAATCCAAGTGTAAGTCAAAAATCAGCTTGCCAAGTACTCATCACATGTTCAAATAACAAAATGATTTCAAACAAATATTTTCATTTATTTAGGAAATCCTAAACTTGGTTAAGCAGAGAAGTTAGCTTCACAAAGCTAAAAAATGAATATTTGTCTAAGAAGCCAAACATTTGCCCACCCTGCACACACTCAGACCAATTTAACACAAAAGAATAAGCTATTGTTATCATATATAAATGTCTGAGTATATGTTTGAATATGTATAACAATAAACACTTACATTGCTATCAATATATCTTTTTATTTGAATGTCAATTTTTACTGTCTAAAAAAACTATACATGCACACCTATGATTCTCTATAAGAAAAATATGAATAATAGTCTTACGTTCTCAATTATATCCACCACAATGAATGGTCACATGTTTGTTGGTTTCAATACAACACTATGAAGCTACCTTTATAATAGCTATTTATAAACGCTACGAAGCTACCTTTATAATAGGTATTTATAATATTATGTGTCATGAAGTCTCTTTATCATGTTAAAATTAACTCTCCATATTGCTAGCTGTTGAAATGTCAATGCCTATGTGTGTACATTTACAGTCACACATTTGTCATCATGTATAATACCAAAAACCTAATGTTTGAACTAACTTACCAAAAAAAATTAATAATATATGCCTCAAATCAACATTAAATTTCACACAATTCTACGTTCCTCAATTCTTACCTTTAAAAATTAAAATTTATGAGTGGGTTGTGAAATGAATGTCTCATCAATGATGTTCCTAAAATACAGTAACAAGAACTTTGGTATCCCAGATAATAGAAAGCCAAAAGGCCACTCCAAGAAACAAGGTGTCAGTATATTATAGAGGAACCTGAGAAATTAAAAAAGAATGGGAAATTATTTGACTTTAATATTGCCAATAAAACATTCAGATTTCACTTAGAGTTGGGAGAAGTGAGAAGTGAAAGGAATGTTAGTATTAGAGGAATGCTCGTTCGTGACAAAGAAGATTGACTCGACTTCCATCAAGGGGACAAAGAAGAGTTGGTCTAATATTGGAGAATGCCTGGCTCATGTTGGTCCACAAGGGTCCACAAACAGTTGAAGGATCCTGTGCCACAACTATTCTTACTGAGAGAAATATGATATGAAAATCTCACAACTAGATATAGCTGCCCTAGGCAAGCCAGTTTCAATAATTGGACAAGTTGAAAGGTGCCATGAAGAACCTATAATATAAAGTTGTGATTCTCTAGTTGGGACAGTCATCACACTATTTAGAAGAAATATGAAGAAATATGAATATGAAGAAATAGTACTATTGTCTAGGATAATTTTGTACCATTCTTTGGCACTTTCTTTTAAGGAATTCACAAACAATTTTATCATGGCATCCTCATTGTCTGTCTCATATTCATGTGTAGTATTGATGAAATAACTTAGATGTTCTTCCCCAATTACTGCATTATTACCTTGAAACATATGAATCATTCCTTTTATTTCACCGGGGATTGTGTTTGGGTAATTAGAAATTCCAAAGAAATCCAATTCATGTCTATATATTTTTGCTCCTACAGGGTGTTTGAACTTTGAAAGAAACAAACCTTTGAGCTCGTATTCAAACTTTATGTCTAGGGTTTGGCACATTGCCAAACCATTGATTTCACTACTGAGTACTGAACTGCTACTGGCAACAGTTTTATGGAACTTGATCATTGTTATGGTTCCCGTTTTGTTGTTGATTTCTATTTTATTGTTTTTTATTTTCTCTCCCTTCAATAGGATGCATTGGTTGTCTATTTTATCAAGATTCTTGTATATGCTCTTGTGACCTAGCAGGTGAAACATGATATGTGCGTTTGTGTTTAAGCATGCCAAAAATTCTCTTACGTGCGTCCCTTAAATCTGCTAATGCATTGGTTATACCAGATGTACAATGTCATGCTACATCCTAAACAATGATATGTGTGTTTGTGTTTAAGCATGCCAAAAATTCTCTTACGTGCGTCCCTTAAATCTGCAAATGCCTTAAATCTACAAATGCATTGGTTATACCAGATGTACAATGTCATGCTGCATCCTAAACCCTAGTCGCAACCTTCATAATTCTCGATCATAGCATTTACAAACCCTAGTCAAACCATAGTCACCACTAAGAATACTCATTGATTCAATCGCCTACCAGCATATTACTAACAGAGATGACAAGAAAATGACAATCCAGTACGTAATGAAATATAGAAAACACGGAAGATACCTCAAACTCCATGAAAGATAAATGATGAAATGTGCTATTAACCTCGGGTGTAGGGCTCTTCACGACCTGCAATAAGCTCTGCTCCTTAGCTTAGAAATGAAAATCCTAATTCGTGCGCTGCAACCGTAAAAATGAAAATGAGAATTGAAATATTTTTTTAAGTAATATGCCTGTGTTGGTTGAAATTTTGACCGACATGATATTGGTGGAAATTTCGACCAACACGGGCATGGTTTTTCAAAAAAACAAATTTTTCCTTCTATACCCCGACCAACCTAAACCATTTTCATTAATGGTCGATAATTTTCATAGAAAAATGATGTCAAATGTACTAGTGATACAATCAAGGTAATAATTCAATTACTTCAAAAACAATGCAATGTTTATCATTTTACTCAACAAGTCCTAGATAAGATGAAGATCTCAAGGACAATGCAAATAAATTGACTAATGACTCTCAGACATTGCAAAGTCATTATTCAACAATTAAGCATTTTATGAGTCTGCAACTTGATTTAAGGAAGGAAGATGATAAAATTAGAACACAAATTCTTGAACTACAAGCACAACGTATTGCTCATTTGGAGGTTATTCATGTCAATGTAAAGAAAGCAAAGGAGCTTATTGCCACACCTAAGATGCTAGTTCCAGATCATATGGAAGATCTTTTGTCGCAACTGCAAGCTCAACTTCCAGCACTAGAAGCACTACAAGAAACATAGAAAACAACATATGATAGTTCTAAATCTACTTTCAAAGAATTGTTTAATAAACTATAAGTATTTCATGATACCTTACATTTTTGTTTTTGGCATTATTGTCAAAAAAGGGGGATAATAGAGGGGAGATTAGATAGTTCACTATGCATATATATGGGAGAAATAAGGGAGATTTTGAAACAGGAGAAGTATATGTTAAGGGGGAGTTATTATTGAGTTAGCATATATGAGATATCAAAATTATGACAAGTTTTTGTCACTAATGCCAAAGGGGGAGAATGTTACTCCTAAATGTACTTAGTGTTGTCATTAGTGAAGATATGATCATGTCGGTATGAGTGAAGAAGACATTCGGTAAAGAGCTAGACAGTCAGTAAGACAAGGCAGAACAATACCGAGCACAAAGCTATGCATATACCCAACAATGTATACCAAGCAGAATGGACAACGAACAAATGAACTTCACCGAGCACGATGGTTACTGAATAGAAAGAATATTGAGCAAGTATGTTAACCTGAAGAAAAGGTATTACCGAGCAAGAATAACATGTTAACTAAGCAAATCAAGAAAGACTACCGAGTGATATAGGATGAATATAAAAGTTTGATCAGATTCTACTGAGAAAAGAAAATGGTTTACGAAGATTGAGGTAAATGTTAGGTAATATTTATTGGGAATAAAAACATGATTGTAAATGATTCTAAGACACAAATTGAACCAAAGAAAATAAAGAAAATATTTCTTGGAAAGAGGAAATGAATATGGATCGTTGATCTATTTGACTGAGATTGCTAGAAGGATCAAACCCTAATTAGGTCAAGTAATTAGGAAGCTACAGAAACAATACATAAGGATGGATCAAAAAGAAGAAACAAAGTGAGGAGATAGTGAAGCAGTGAAATCAGAGAAGAGAAAGAGCAGTTAAGGCTACCGAGCAAAGAAAGTTGATAATTTTGATGAAATCAATCAGAGGAAGATAATGATATTGCAGAGAGAAACAAATATATGATTTAACATATAAGTAGATGCATATTTACAGATCAGTTATTGTTGGAATACATTATTGTTTTTGTATTCACATATCCCACATATTAGAAAGGCTTTAACAAGCTTTTTATTGTAAAATCTCTTAACATAGTGCACACTTAATGAGTGTTGCAAAATCCTTTAACTAGGTAGACTTAATTTATACTGCAGTAGTGAAGGATTGCGAGTGTCATCCCCACCGCAGTTTTCTCTCTAACCAAGGGTTTATGCGTAACCAAAATCTTATGTCAATTGTGTTGATGTGTTATGTGCTTATGGATGAATGAGTTTACTTTACTTTACTTTCTTTCAGCCAATAGTTTGTTAAGTTTTATACATGCAAGGATAAAGGGGATAAAATAGTTATTGAACGCTAAAAGTTTTATAAGGTTCTCATTCAGCCCCCCGCCCCCCCCCCCCCCCCCCCCCCCCCCTCTCAGCACCTTAACTTTCCAACATATTTTCCCCATAGGAGAAGATTTAAAAAAACCTTAAAGGAGAAACTATCATCTCCATACCAATCATTCAAGTTAATACACCTAGATGAAGTCATGGGAACATCACGTGGAGATACGCTATCTACAAGATATGAAAGAAAGAGAAATATTTCTCTCACCTAATATTGAGAAAAAAGTCCTAAAGATAGTGGATAAGTCAAAATAAAGTAAAGGCATAAAGGAATCTCTATCTTTTCTTGGTTTTGGCTCTCTAAAAAAGGTAGTGGAACATGAAGGAGAATGGACTCAGTTTAACAACAAATAGAAAAAGAGAAGAATACTAGATGTGAGAGAAGATGGTAAAATAGGGAGACTATCTAAAAAAGGTTCACGAATTAAGGAGGCAACAAGAGATGTGGCTAGTGGTAAATAGAATACCCTTAAAAGACTTTTAGGGATAAAGAATAAAAAGAAATAGCATGCTTAGTCCCACTTTCCTAGTATTTAGCGAATATTGCTATCTTTCTTTTCCATGAAGATTCTATCTTGAAATTTAAGCTATAGTTAATAAATAACATTTTAAAATAAGGGGCATATGATATGATGACTGCCACTCCTTCTGCGCGGGCTCCTGCTCAAAAACTTTTTGAACGATCGGGCTATGTGGCTGGATCTGAGGCGAGGGTTGGTGTCCTGCTTCCTCCATTGGTGTCTGCTAGCTCTCTGTCTTTGGGAGGTGCTACTGCCGGTTTGGGAGTTTCTCCTGCGTCTACTGGCTCTTTGCCTGGGTCTTCCTCTCAGATGGTTTTGGGTGCTGATGCTGCAGGTTTGGAAGTTGTTGTTCTTGCGTCTGCTAGTGCTGCGGTTTCCTACGCTGATGTGGAGGCCTTTGAAGTGAGAATCCATGGTTCTACCCCTGCTGGTAGGGGGGTTCCCGGGCTCCTCCTATGCAACCTGTTACGGTATGTAAACCCATTATGGTTAAGCTGGATTCTGAAACAGTGGATGAGATTTTTAAAACGGCGCATGATTTCTCTTCCAATGCTGCTATCTTTCAGTTTAGGGGTTTCTGGCCCTCACTTTTTGATTTGCATGCTTGGATCTCCAAGCATTGGGAACCCATTCTATCTGATGCGGTTCAGATATACCTTGTGGCACGGGGTTTTTTTATCGTTAAGTTTGAAAATGTTGATGATAGGAAAACGATTTTGTGTGATAGCTACTTCACTTGGGAGGGGCATTTTCCCCTGATGGCCAAACCCTGGTATCAGGGGTTTGATCCTCTTTCAGAGTCATTTAATAAAATACCCTTATGGGTGAGATTTGTCGAATCTTCCCCTTCATCTTTGGCTGGATTCGGTTCGGAAACTGTAGGTGAGGCTATTGGGGATTTCCAAATGGTGGATTCTGACTCCTCTGAAATTTTTAAGACTACTTATGCCCGTATTCTTGTGAAGGTTGATGTTTCTAAGGGTCTACCTGAGCAGATAATGTTGGTTTCTCCTTTGGGCTCTTGGACACAGAAGCTAGATTATGAGGGTATTCCGTTCAGATGTCAAACTTGTCACATGACTGGGCATCTTGTTGCGCGGTGTTCTTCAAACAAGGTTAAATCAAAGAAATCGCCTTCTTGGTGGTTAGGGGCCTCTGACCATCATTATACAATTAGGAAAGTTTCTAAGGAAGGGGGCTCGTATTCAAGCCCTATTCAGAATTATCATGCTTTGGCTGGAGCCTCTGTTGATGCTTCAGTTGATTCTGAAGTTGTCTCTGATGCTCCTGGTGCTGGCTCTGTTGTGGCTCTGGCCCAAGATGTTACTGTTGTCCCTTCTAGCACTGCTTTTGTTACCCCTATCCAGATTGTTGGTGTTGTCTTTGGTTCAGCGGCTCTATCTGCAAATGCTACAGGTTCTTCTACTCTTATTGTTGTCTCTGGTTTCGAAGTGGGTGATGTTGTCTTTGGTCCAGATGTTGTCTTTGGTGCTGGAGTTTCGAGCTCTAATTTTGTGGGCTCGTCTAGCTCTTCTTTGGACTGGCAGAAGGCTACTGAAAAGGTGGAGGATGGATGGACAACAGTCAAGGAAAAAAATTTTAAACCTTCCACTCTTTTTGATATGAACTTACGTTCACATAAGATCAGGCAAAAATGTAAATCTTGATCACCCTTTTTTGTTTCAGGTTTGGGCTTTTGTCCATTAGGTAGGAACTTTGGTTTGTTTGGTGGAGCACCACAGTTGTTTTGGCCTTCTATTGTAATATCTTTTTAAGATCTTGTATAAGGTTTCGGGTCCTTTCAAAACCTGTTTTTACGTAATCAAAACTTTTTAAAATAAGCTAATTTCATATTCTTTTTGGTTTTTTCCTAGGTTGCATGGGTACTTGTACCCACACCCCTAGGATGCATACCAGGTACTAGTACACACACCCACATACCAAGTACTTAGTGGAGAGCATCATAGCTAAGGAACTTGAATAAGATTTCTAGTTTTTGTTTCAATTTTGTGTTTGCATATCAACTTAATTCAATATGCAACTTCTTCACAAACATAAATCACTTTTGAATTATTTAGTGGATCAAGTGAAACACGAATCAGCTGATTCAAACTGTTTTGAAAAAGGGAAAAAATCTTGAATTATCTCGAAACTGATCAAACCATACCTAACAAACATCAAGACTCTATCGATTGCACCATTGAAAATACCAACAATATAAGGGTAAAAAATGAACTCATCGTACCATTATGGTGTGATAAACAAATGGGTAAAGCGAAGAATCCTTTGTTCTAATTTAATTCTTAGAATCCCCAGAGAAGGTATTCTCTATAAAAATGACATCATTTTTGCTTTTTTGAATGACCCTCGTTCAAAAATGATAAAATATGATAGGGTTTTTTCGATGGAAAAAGAAAGGAATTTTCTTGAAAATCAATTAGACAAAAAGCCCAAATTAAAAATAAAAAAGGCTTATGCTTCTCTTATTTCAGTAAGAACAAACAAGATCATTATCAATATGATTCAAATTAGCTTGCTGAAATACCCTTTTTTCAATATGCCAAGTTCTCCATTTTTGTTTCATAACAAATTAGGTAACACTAATTCTTTTTTTTCAAATGATCAAAGTCAATTACTTAGTAAGGGAACTATTTGTTCACTACCTAATGAGAATAAAAAAGAGAAATCTTTTATCATTCTTTCTCCTTTTGATTTTTCGAAAATCGTTTTGTTTAATGATTTAAAATGCTTAAATACAATAAAAAAGTCGAATGCAAATAAAAAAATTGTATTGTCAGGTCTCCTGGGCCATTTACATAGTATTGCTAATCGTTTTCCATACTCTCATTTGATGACTTATAAAAAAGTATTACTAAATGAACATTCAATTTCTAACTATGACTCGAATACTTTTCAAGTAGCTAAATGCTATTTTATGGACGAAAAGAGGGGAATTTATAAATTTAATTCATGTAGGCTTATTATTTTCAATTTCTTCAATTTGAATTTGTACTTTTCCCTATCCAATTTTTTTGAGAAAAACATTTCCAATAGTCAACCTTGGACAATTTTTTTGCGAAAGTATATGGATATCCGAAGATAAACAACTCCAAAGATTTGGTCAAATTGTATTTGTTCGTGAAGAATCTTTTATCATTAGATTAGCTAAACCCTATTTGGGTACTCAAGGAGCAACTCATAATAGTTATCTGAAAATTCTTTACGAAGGAGATACATTAATCACTATGTCATATGAAATATTAAAATCTGATGATAAAATTCAAGGTCTTCCTAAAGTTGAACAATTGTCAGAAGCCCACTCAAATACTTTAATATTGAAAAATCGAAAAACAAAATTTAAAGAATTGAACATACACCTGTCAATATTTTTTGGAAACTTTTGGGGGTCATTCACAAGTGTTCGAATAACTATGGAGGATACAATACTGATTAATAGTAAACATCACTGTTGAAGTCAGAAGTTTATCATTTGCAATATGTCATTTTTATATAATATATGATCTTCTTGTTCATGTTTGAAGTTTGTCTTCTTTGTTATGCATCTAAACATTTAGCATATATATTATTACAAACATATTGCAAATCTGAAACTGAAAACAATAATAAATTACACCTCCAAACTTTATCACTGTTCTTGTTTTGAAAACTGAATGTCATGACTCATATTTTTACATTTTCTGTAAAATATTTAATTATATTAAACAAAAAAAACTGACGTAACCAAGTACCCCCGTCCCCTACTTCGAAAAATAGTCGTACCCATATCCGGAGTACCAAGTACCCCATTCCCATGCAACCTTGGTTTTTTCTTAATAAGACTTCAAATTGATTATTGAAAAAGCTATGGATAGGGGGATCCCGAAGTGAATCAAAATTCTTATCTTTTAATGCAAAATTCTTCTATTGCATTTTTCTTCCTTGTATATAAGTGTCGTGCTTTATCTTTTCAAAAATCTCATCTAAAGCTGATGCATTTCTTCTTAAATGTGTAAAATGACAAGTCTGCTCTGTTATCATGACTTTGAAGAGCTACTAATCTCACCTATAAATGTCAAAACTTGAGCATAAAATCATGTCAACAGAACTGAATCGTTTACAATTGAGGGTCTTTTGACACTTTTTAGCTTGCTCTCCGGGCGACCGGAAGGAAGAAAGAACATCTTAATGTCATTTTTTAAGTAATTTAAATTTTTTATCAATACCTTATATACAGGAAGCAAGGATTCCTGTTGATTTCATGCTATTTATAATAATAATTGGATGCTTGACTAGGCTCTTTTTGCCCTCCAAAATGCACCTTTTATTTGCCATTTTCTACACTGGTTTTTCTTTCCTTCTTCAATGCAATGACATTCACAATTTCCATTGCTCTGGTATCAAGTGTATTGTCAGCACACCACATAGAAGTTATTTTATTTTGCTACTTATTCAGTGTTGAACGAGTTTCCATGGAAATGAAATGATAATACCAATCATAAGTATTATGCCTCAGTTGCCAAAACACCACTTATGTGTTGACAGCATTCTATACAAAACTAGTAAGTCAGATGCAAAAATACTCATCAAAACATGTATCTAATTTTCAAAACGTTCAGCCATTCCAACTTTGCAAAACTGAAGTTGAACAATGAATAGGTGTTCCTGCTGGTCCAAGTTGCTTCATAACCAAGGAAACCAATTTTGCCGAAATAAGTAAGGGTCTCATCAACTAATGGCTTCAACAAGACTTCTTTCCTTTGGAGTTTTGCGATTACGTCACCCATGCTGATTGTAACTCATGAGAGTTTGTGCTTTTAACCCAAGAGTTTGTGCTAACATAATTGAACTATTGCAGGCAAGAGAATTTGTGTTTTTACCTTCTGTACCAAAAAGTAGCATTAAACTGCTACATTACTCGCACTTTCCTTTCCACTAATACTCTTATAAATTCTCAAAATGAGAAGATCAACAAGGTCCTATATTTAAGCGCTCTTTCTTTGAGATGAATTCTGAAGCCACATATGTGCCCTATTATTTCACAATTTCTTGTCTCTCAATGAGTAAACACAAAATCCATCATTGCCAATTTTACAAATTTTATTAAAAAAATCCACCAGGTTGTTTCCCGACAAAGGAGTAGAGTTTTCATTCTCATGAGGTGTTATCTGTTTTGGACGAGACCTGGATCTATTTAAGAGAAATTGCCTTCTTTTAAGGTGAATCACATTTTGCCTTTTTTATGGTAGTAAACTAACGAGGAGCTGCACCAATATTACAGATTTTTCACTTTCAGAGCAACCTGCATGGTCAGATGAGAATCTGCAGGCTTCCCAATATATCCAGCCTCCAGACTGCTCTGTGTGATCATCATTAATTGATATATAAAACATGGGTATAATATCTCTAATCCAAACACTTTATGTTTTGTCACCATACCGCATGAATGATATTGTATTGCAGTTCTCATTCAGTGTTGATCTTATCTCTCACAAGACTAATCGTCTGAGGCCAATCCACATGTACATGCCTTAAATATCAACACACTACTTATGGCTCAATATTGTTGAATTTATGACATGCCATGTCTAAAGTATCAATACACTACTTATGGCTCAATATTGTTGAATTTGTAACTTCAACTTTATCATCAATGTATAGGAATTTTGAATACGAGCTTGCTCTTGTCTGCATCAGTCTAAATTCATGCTGCGAAATTTGAAAAAAAATCATAAACCGGTGAGTGGTTATAGTGAACAAGAACATGAAATAGCAAATTGTTTTAAGGCAAAAACATGACAGGTGTGAATGGTTGAAAGATATACAAGAAGCAATCCTCTGCTACACTTTTACAGTACTGACAACTACGCTCAAACAAATCAGACTGTCATCAACCAAACCCAAAAGTATTTTTCAGGTCAGATTACTTGTCTCTCTCTCACACACAAATAAATTTACATAAATGCAAACAGCATCAAAATTGCAAAAGGCTTTCAAAATGACAAAAGGGTAGGCTCAAAAATTACAAATGATGTCCATATTTGCCTTCCCAAAGTAAAGGCATCGTCTAGTCGATGAGTGGAGCAGCGTCTGGTCTTCATATGGTAAACTATGACAGAATCAGAATTGTCACCACATGTAAACCACACTAAACCCCCCCTTGCAGATGCTATCCAGGAAGTGTGAAACTCCTGTGATAAATCTAATTCCCGTTCTCGAATCCACAGCTTATGTTCTGTATCCAATATCCAGAACACAAAATGCCCATCACAATGCCAATCATACCAGTCATATCTATGGCTGGAATTAGATGCACAAACTAATAGATTTCCCTCCCATTCAGTGAGAAAATATATATGGCCTGCCGAGGCAGGAACGAATACAGAAAAACCCCATTGGTCTTGATTCACATCATAACCTATAATCATGTGTAAAAGATCATGGTCATCTCTATACAAGATCTCTACATCTTTAATTTCTGTCGATTCCTGTTCATATATGCTAGCAACGAAATAAATGACACCATTAAAAAAGAGTTGAGGCCGTGTATGATACTCTTCAGCTAAATCAATGAATAGAGGCGGACCCTCATGCCACGAATTTGAATGAGAATCAAACACCAGGGTATATCGCCGGTTCTCAGAGAAAGAGTAGCCTGCCATCACTATTTTTAGAGTATTCTGTATATAACAAATTTCAGCAAAATCTATGCAGTGTAAATCCACTTGAAAAGGCATTGACAATTTTTTCGAAAACTTTCTCACAGGATTGTACACCCAAAGCACAGGGATATCCCGTAAAAGAAAGCACTTCCAATCAAAACGTGGATAAAAGCACATCAGCCCATTTGATGCGGTAAATAGCTTAAAATTCCCATTTTCAACAGAACTGTCTAAGCCCTCGCAAAGAAAAGGATAAATAGAAAGACTACCCGTTTGGGAATTGTAAGAGCGGAACTTGTATCGTTGTGGCATCGTTCTGGTATCGCGTGCAAGCAATCGTAGGCCAACGATAAACAGTATCGATTCTCGGTGACAATTCTTGTAATGGGTATGAGCAAAATCTGGGTCAAAAATGAGGTAGTGCCATCTCTTGCACACTATGGACATCTTCAGCACATCTGAGGTCGAAACCCTCGAAAGTATCTCTGTAATGAGCTCATCACGGCATTCCACCTGCTCTGCACTGCTTCCTATTGTCAATCTGGGAACTTCCGCCATTTTCAGCTCGCTCAAATAACCCTTCTTTTCTTTTCAATACGGACCTTCTCCAATGGCTGAAGAAATGACTGAAGAAATGTGTTCAAAAAACCCTAATGTGATGTGATTGGCATTACAGTGTTGGGTAAGTAATTCATGATTCTTTGTTAACTGCGAGGAAGTTAGATGTTGACTAATATTTATCTGTGAAAATTTATTTCAACTGTGGTAAATATGTTGTTTTGATTTTAACAATAAGGATTATATTCATGTCAGTAGGTTTGTAAGGCTTTAGATATTCTAAAAGGTAATTGAGTTTTTTAAATTTTCAGTAGTCATTAGTAGTCATTAGTATTAAGAGTTTTATTTATTCTGATTATTAGTCCCTGCTTAATAGGCAGAGACTTATGTTTTCATGTCAATTATGTTTTCATGTCAATTATGTTCTATTAGTTTACATTTCTTTGTCAAATATTTGAATTTTTTTAATGTTTTGCAATGTTATAAATTATATTTTGAAAAGTGGAATTTATAGTTTCAAAAAAATACAAAATCTTAAATTTTTGATTGGACTAAAGCATTTTCCTTGGGGGTAAAAATAAATTTTATATTAGTAAATACCACTGAATAAATAAAATGGTGGTGGACAGTTGTATTCTCCAGTGGCTTGAGTACGGGTGAAGGACTACGCCATCTTCAAAGCCCAACGGAAGCAAAAGTATCTGCCTGCAACCTTTGTCATACATAGCAATGACCGACCCATCAAATTCTATTTTCATATGTTTTTAGAGTTCAGACTGCATACCCACTTCTTCAAAAGGCTTCAAAATTCTATCTTTATTCGATTTCAGAGCTCAGAATGCGATTTTTGTTTTGTGGTTTGGTGATGGTGGCATTTCAGAGCTTTCATTCGTCTGCTCTTTGTTTATCAATGTTGTTATGCATTTCAAGGCTTTCATGTTTTTGCTCTCTGTTCATCAATGGTTTTTTTATTTCCTGAGGGCCAGAGAAATTGTAACAGACCACATTTTAACTGACTTTAATTTAAACCCTTTTTCCTTTAGGGTTTTCTCTGATTCATGAGTTTGAAGATATGATTCTTGTGTACCAATAATGTGTCATATTACAGCTTGTTACAGGCTTAATCCAAGGATGGTACTGGTTTTTTTCAGTTTTTGGTTCACGGGTTTAAAGAAACGACAATGGCAGTGAATGATTGCCCTAAGAATTTGGAGACACCTGACAAATGTGTGCCCAAGTTTTTGGGCAGAATGTCTTTTCAGCCTCTCAAGCAGAATCCTCTCTTGGGGCCTTCATCCTCCACGTAGGCTATTCATACCCATTGTGATATTTTCTTTTGTTTTTAGCAGCATTGTATATTTTTATATAAAATGTGAAATTGTTCAATTTACAGATGCATGAAAATGTATAGTTTGAATTAGAGTTTTTTCTTTGAAAACTTGTTCAATGGATTCTCCACAGGCAGTTTTGTAAACTGGGTTGTTGGTTATGAGTATATTTTCAGTCGGTATGGTAGTCAGTTCTTGGTATAAACACTAACCCATATTTAATAAGACCTCCAAGTTTGGCCATGGAAGAATCATCCGACAATGCATATGAACTAATGATTTGGGATTTAGATGTTAATAAAAGGAAATATATCAGCCCTACCAATAGCAAGAGCCAAATAGCCTCACCTCTACATGCACATCAAGATGCCTTAGCCTTCCCACTTGGACATCACATTCTAATACCCACTTCAAGAGCAAAGATAACTGTGATCGATGTGCGATGTGGATTGTCATACGCCCAAAATACATGCAGCTTTGTGCTTCGTATGCCGGATCAGCGTCTCCTTGGCAGTAACCTCAAAATATACCTTCTCATATATACATTGCCTTCTCATATATGACCATTTTTTTGTCCTTTTAACAAGCCCTCTGACTAGAAAATACCATTTTTATATGGTGCAAGGGATGCTTCAGAAATGTGCCACTACTCCAAGTTCTCACACTAAGGCTCTTTTGCATGTTGATTTGGATTATACGAGCCATGCTTTATGCAAGGCTGGAGTCTTGATTTTAATGGTGTTTATTTATGTAGGTGCCTTTAGATGAAATTCTTCAATCCAAATGTGTTTCAAAATACCGTTTCAATTCTGAGCAATGACATTTTTATGATGATAAAAATTATGTAACATATGCATGCCCTAGACACACAAGCAGCTGTTGAATTACCCCCCTTTTATTGGCATTGCTATCATACATATCTCCGTATTTTCTCTGCCATACGCTATGTGCCAATTCTGGTTGTATTTTGCTTTTTTTGCAGATTAGGAAAAATGGGAGGTCTTGATTGGAATAAGGTCGTACAAAAGCATCAGGGATGGAGGCTCATTACGTGTATTTGGCTACATGCAGGAGTGGTTCATCTGCTTTCCAATATGCTTAGTCTTGTTTTCATAGGAATTCGTCTTGAACAAGAGTTTGGCTTCGGTAAGTTCTAAAATGCATGCACTGTCATAGAATTCAACATTGTATTCAATATGTTTGGTCCTTGGTTAATGAACCTTAGATATAATTTCCTCTGTTCCAGTTCTGGCAATCTTTGTTTTATAATTGAAACTGTTTCCTTCTTTATGCAATCTATTTGCCCGACACAAGTTTTGTTGTTTTTGTTTTTATTTGAGTTGTCGGCCGACTCCGAGTTCAGTTTGATTCCTTGAATTTATAATTATCTTTAGTATTTTAGAACAACTCTAGTTGTTTAATAGATCATATTTGTTGTTATTTGTATGTTGAAGAAAACATCCAACAACTAATTGCCTTTCTACTTACTGGTTATTACAGTTAAGAATGGCATGCTATACCTGCTTTCTGGATTTGGTGGCAGCTTGTTGTCAGCTTTATTTATCCAGAATAACATATCTGTAGGAGCATCGGGTGCTCTTTTTGGGTTGCTAGGTGCTATGCTTTCAAAGCTTATTACAAACTGAACAATCTATGCCAGTAAGGTTAGCAAAGTCTTAAGTCGTGATGGACCCTTTTTATTGAAAAAATATATATTTTACATTTCAGGATGTGGAAGTTAAATAACGGTATATTTTTTAGGAAAACTGTGGTCTCTAACCAAGGTGTAGTTGAAAATTCCTATGTAGCTTGCAGCACTAGTTACACTTGTTCTCGTCATTGTTGTCAACTTGGCTTTTGGATTACTGCCACATGTAGACAATTTTGCACATCTTGGAAGATTTATGTCTGGATTCCTTCTTGGATTTGTGTTTTTAATCCGGCCTCAAACAGACTTAGTCTAGGATGGTACTAGTTTTCCCAGTTTATGATTAATGGGTTTAAAGAAATAACTTTGTGTAGCATTTTAAAGAAATGACTTTTTTGTACCAGTAATGTATCATATGTAAGTTTATTATAGACTTAGTCTAAGGATGGAGTGGGTTCCTCAGTTTTTTGTTGGTTGAGTTGCTCTTCTATTTTGTAACTCTCTTGGTCAGTGACTGTCATTACTATTGCACAAGAATTCTGATGTTTGTCAATGTATGGTTTTGTGGGTAGCATGCAATTTATTTGTTACTAGTAAATCTGAGCGAGTCAATGGTTCTTAGTCTGAGGATGGTACTGCTTTTATCAATTTTCTGCTAGTTTAGTTGCTCCTTTATTTTGTAACTCTCTGTGTCAATGACTATCATTACTGTGACCGAAAAATTCTAATGTTTGTCAATATATAATTTTGTGAGCAATATGCTTTTTGTTGTTACGGGTAAATTTGAGGGAGTCAATGATTATTAAGCCTTTGTACCTGGGCTTCAATGGAGCACAGGGCTTCACCTCTTTTGAGCTCAATACTGCCTAGTATGAGTATAAAACTTGGCTTGAATTCAAGTGGCTGTTGTAACAGTGCCACTACAATACTAACACACTGTGCTACCCATGTTAACAGTACATATTTTTATATTTGAGCACTTTTTCCGTTACCCATTTTTGTAGGACTGTTTATGTATAAGAAATAAATAATATAGGTTCGCATGAGTTTTCCATAGTTCATATTTTAAAATATTAAGATTGCTTTTGGATTCATTTTTTAGTAAAATATTAAGATTGTTTTTCGATTCACTGTATGAACAACCCTGAAATATTTAGAAGGCAGAGGATATCCAAATATTAAAGTCAGATACATTCTTCATTTGGCAAGTTGCGAATGTCCAGATGATTAGTAAATGCTTCTGAAAGTTGAAACTTGAAGTTGACAAAGATCTCAGCAAAATCAATAAAATCCCCAAATTTAAATATTTTTGTATTTACTTGAATTTCCACAAGTATAATCAGTTTGAGATGTGGTGCGGTGCACTTGAATATGTAATGGTTTCTAGCCTACACTTACATGTCTTGATGTTTGTGCTAATGGGAGGCTTATCTAGGAGACTAGACCTTGCTGGAGCAAGACCATATCAGTATTCTTTCAGAAGCTATAAAAAAATTAGAGGCTGCCACACCTCGACTTCCAATCACTAATGGTGTAAATGTACAGATCACTTTTTAGAGTGATGTATTTTGTTAAAGACCTGCTAAACCTATTTGGGGGTACAATCTCAAACATATTAGACAGATATTGATAAAATGTATCAAGCAGGCTCTTTATGTGTTTGATTAAAGGTTTAGATTATACCTAAACAAATTTATGAAAGGCTAATGTACAAGAGGTGAAGGAAGCTCTTGATTCAACAGTTAATATGATGGATTCAGTGAGCTCTTCTGTCAGCAGTCTGTTACCCAAGGTAAGAAAACTCACATTATTCTTAATTTCTAGAAATTCAATGCTTTGCTTTGGAAATTATCGAAACACTAATGCTTAAGATGTAATGGGGTAACTCCATATTCGTTGGATCTTTGCCAATGCATGTATCCCTTTCTTTACTGTAAATAACCCCAGATATCAATGATGTGTCTAAGTGCATGTCCTGGCATAGAAGTTAAAATATGTCAATAGATTTGTATTTAAATGCAAGGAGTACATGTTAGGAGTACATATGTAGACCTAAAAATAGATGATTGGTATTGCAGATTATAAAAGCTTATTTCCTTTACGTGCCTGTAAAAAAACTATATTTTATAATAAGTTTATGGAAGAACTAACATGTGATGCTTGCATCGGCAGCTAAGCTCCCTACAAAATGCACCAAAGACAAAAAATGTCAAACTTTTTTTTTCCCAGATTTGCTTTGCGACAACACAGTGATTTTTTTTGCAATTTTTTTACAGTTTTTGACCACAAAATATGCAGATCATGAAGAACAGATAGTAAAAATTTTGCGAAAATCTGTTGTATTTTTCATTTTTAAAAATTTGGTCAATGGTACATTTTGTAGGGAGCTTAGGGTGTACTGTTTCATTAAATGTGTGTATATAATTTGTCTTCTACGTATAATCTTGAATTTGAACAACTTCTTGTTAAAATGTTCATCGAACCCCATGTTACTGTTGCACGTAGAAGGCACAAGTACTTTGGTGTGTGAACTTGCAGCAATAGTTTCTCAGGGAAAAACAATGTTGGAGGAATGTGGAGACCTTATAGCTACAATGGGGATGTTACAGGTGATATTTCAAGTGAACTCCAAAATAGTTTTTTCTATTTTTATTCAAAGAAGAAAGATAGCAACAAAGCTGACTAGCTATATCATTTTATAGGTGGAGGAATCTAGCTTGAGGACGCATTTGATTCAATTAAAACAAGACAAATGCAGGGGGAGTAGATGAACAAGTGATGACCATTGTTGTTGCCTAAAACAATCTGGTGATTCACTATATCATACTAAGTGAATATGGTTGCCTAAAAGCCTATTTCATAGGGTTAAGATTTGTAACCAGGCCTTCCCTATCGTGTTTCACCACTCATGCTTAAGGCCCCCTCTTTAACTATATTTTTTTCTAGATTATTATTTGAATTAATGGAATAAATTTGTTTTACTGAGAATGGAAGTGATAGATTTCTGTTCAATATGTTTGAAAATGCGGGAAAATTTTGTGATCTGGGCTTTGGAAGCAATGTTTACATCAAGAACTCTTTGCCTAAGTCGGTCAATTATAGAACATGAAGAGTTAAACTTTTTGTATTCAAATTAATGTTTACTTTTGGAATTGAAATGCTGAAGAGTCTGCGTAAGTAGTATTATGGAAATTCAAAGTAAATGTGCTCATGCATGAATTCTCTATGAAAAGCTCTTACTCATAGATTAGTTATTATTTCTTGCACCATGGTTGTGGTTGGCAAGAATTTAATGGGCATTTGTTGTGAATCTGTAATATTTCATTTATTTTTTAACCCAAAGATCTCTTATGTTCCTCTGATAGTAATTCCATTGCTGATTTATTGGCTCTGTATGCAAACCAGTTACATACACTCCCTTATGATGCCACTGCCACCTATGTACCAGTTACAGACTGACAGAGGATTTGAACCATGGTCTTTTACACCACTCAAACTAAAACCCCAACCAAATCTGGAAACCCTAAACCCTATCTAAGCTAAGAAGTCCATCTATTCTTCGGAAGTCTACTAATTAGAAGGCAACCTGATCTTTTATAGGCAAAGCTATTAGATTTCTACAATTTATATAAAGGGTTTCAAAGCAGTCAAGACTTTATAAACAGTCCAAGCTTTACTTAGAAGGGTGTTTTCTAGGGGAAGCCAATCAGTTGTCATCATAGCTAACTTTGTGCACCCACAAATCTTAAATTGTACAATGGATTTCAACTTTTTTGTTTTGTTTTGTATGCTACTTAATTGCTTATGGTTATTGCTCTGGCTTTTGGGTGGTAACTAAGCACACTGTGGGATTTGCTATGCCAACAAGGGTCAAAAAGTGGTCATTTCAAAGTGTTACTTGGTACCTACTCAAAGATGCCTCAATAAATTCTTCAGTACAAATGTTCCAATAGCTATTAAAAAATTGCCAATGGGAATGCCAAATATCTTTATTAAAGGTGGAGGGCTATCAATACACAATATCTTTATTAATGAATTTTTAGTTATCAATTTTTTGGTTTCGTTAAACCTAGTAATTGAGGGATTAGGTGAAGCTAGAGAGAAGTGTAATTGGAACGTGACTGGTGATTGGTGTTCTTGTTGTAATTGGTTGAAGCAGAGAACATTGGAAATGCCTATCAGTACCTACAGGATGCATCAATGCATAAATTATTATTGTACCTCTTAACTTTTGCATTGGTGCATCTTACTGGATAAGATTTCTGATTGATGCATCTTACTGTACCTTGTGACTTATGCATTGGTGCATCTTACTATTACCTACTCAAAGATGTGTGCACTTCTTCAGCACAAATGTTCTGATAGCTGCTCAAAAATTACTAATGATTATATGCCAAATGCCCCAATAGTTCACAATAGTTCATTAATAAACTTTTAGTTCATGTTTTAGGTTTTGGTAAGGCATCTGTTGACTATGGGAAATCAATTAATATAGCAAGACCAATGCTTCATACTGTAAATACAATTTTTGAATGCAAAAAAATTCTCCATAAGAAATTCCATTAGTCTAATATGGAAGCAGATACTTTCAACCTCTAGTCGCATTAGCATTGCCAAAGCATGCAGACTATGCACTCTAAAATTTATCATGAAAACACTGCATAGATTTGAAACAAAATAAGTTATTTTTCTTCTTATGCATATTTTTAGGAATGATTGTAGAATATGAACAATTCTTTCTCCACTTTTTTATCCATATTAACCACGATGTTGAAAATACATGAAAGAGTTTAAAACAGTGTTGGAAACATTTTTTGGGGCCCATAATTGTATTCAATATAAATATTGAAAATAGTTCATATATATTTAAAAAATTATATTTTTTAAAATAGTAAACATAGCATCTATATAATATCTATTTGAAGTATTTATAAAAAATAAAAGAATAAAAGAGCATGCTATATTGTATTGTGGTTTATTTTAGTTCATTTTTTATAAATTAATTATAATTTTAAACTACACAACTAGACAAGTGTTCACAGCTGCCATCACATATGGAGTTTTCCCTACCTTCACTCCTACATTTAAAATGCATACATGTTTGGATTATCAAGAAAAAGTGACACTTTTGCAGATTATTAAGATTTATAAAATTTTGATTTCAAATTTATACATCTATGCCCTGCACTTCTAGTCCAAAGTCTTAGTCAATTTATTAATAGATTGATTTCAATTAACACTTGACAATTTATTTACTAAACATAAGCCTCATATCCTTATATAAGGCAGGGACTCCTGCTGTGCACAGCTCTTATTCTGATTAAGGATTAAAGGTAATTGGTTATTCTGATTAAGGATTCACAAAAGAATAATCTACCTATATTAACCATTCAATTTAATACGTCTAGATGGAGCCATGGGAACATGAGCTGGAGATAAACTATCTACAAGATATGAAAGAAAGAGAAATATTTCTCTCACCTAATATTGAGAAAAAAGTCCTAAAGATAGTAGATAAGTAAAAAAAAGTAAAGACATAAAGAAATCTCTATCTTTACTTGGTTTTGGCTCTCCAAAAAAGGTAGAGAAACATGAAGGAGAATGGACTCACTTTAACAACAATTAGAAAAAGAGCACACTACTAGATGTGAGAGTAGATGGTAAAATAGGGAGACCATCTCAAAAAGGTTCAGAGAATTAAGGAGGCAACAAGAGACGTGGCTAGTGGTAAATAGAATACCCTTGAAATCCTAGTATTTAGCGGATATTGATATCTTTATTTTCCATGAAGATTCTATCTTGGAATTTAAGGGACCTTGACAACCCTCTTAAAAAGCATTCACTTAAATGTTGTTTAATATAGAATAAGGTCAAAACCGTTCAACTTCCACTCTTTTTCCATGTTGGATTAAATTGTACATAATTAATATTACTCTTGTTCTTATAACCATATGAGTTTATACAAAGGTCCCCCAAGTATTTAATCAGATGTATAAATGTTAGAGAATATTTGAGATTCAAGATTTGGTTAAAAAAACATAATTTCATATTTCTCTCAATTACTATTGGTCTCATAAATGTAATTATTTTGTAGGGACAAATACAATACTTAAGTGACATCAAAACTTATGGAAACCAAGATTGTAGATTGAAATGAGAGCGTTACTTTCATCAACATCTCATCAAATGGAAAGGTTATAAAGGTCAATAAGATAGTTAAAACTATTTAAGATTGAGGTTAGGTTACAAGTAGATTATGCAAACATTAAGATTTTAGTGCACAATTCTGGTATTATTAATGCAATTATTAAAATTATTGGAAAATATATTGTTAGTGCTCACATAATGTGAGTTGTTACCACAATTCACATAGCTATTTGAGGTTTGTTTGTTTGTTGAATTTTAAAAATTAAACTCTAATAATTTGTGAGTTTTTCCTATAATGTAGGAACTAAAAAGAATGTAATCCATTAAACCGATGAAATTATAAAAGCAGGATTACTTTGCATTGAATTATTTACAACTTCATTGATCTTTGATCATATTTTATGATAAGGTATCAGAGCTAGATCATATGCTTCCCTTAGGATAAGGAGAGAAAATTGGCTTTTTGAATGCCCATATTATCTGATCTTGGAGATTTGTGGAAGGTCAGACTCTTTTGTCTTTTCATTTGACCAGGGAAATCTTCATTCCAAGTCAGTTTTCTGCTCATAGAGTTTTTATCATCCCACAATTTGCAATAATTGATTTCATTCAGCTCTTTTATGATTTTTCGTTCCAGTTTTATCAACGCACATTTTGTGGAGAGTTCAGACTACAGCGAAAGGAGAGGGAGAGGCCAAATTTGTAAACATTTTGTAGTCTTGGTAATTTAATTTTTGGATCTCCGATGTCATTTCCAATTACGGTTTCAATAAATCATGATTTGAGTAGAAGTCATGGCTTCCAGCTTTATTCTTGCTCAAGTTCATAAGGCAATTTTTTTATGTTTTTCTTTTTCTAGATGGAATTCTAGAGTGGGTTTTTATGAGAAAAATTGATAATAAAGGAATCCTTCTGAAACTTGTATGGTGATTTCTCTTGTGACCTCTACTCCATAATAGAATTAGAGTGCCAGATAACAAAAATTTATATGGGCATAATGAACATTCTTACAATTTGTTCATGCATTTCAGTCGGTTCATACTGATCATTCTAGTCACATTTCTTTAAGTGACAGACAATGGAGTTAGTGTGACTTCCACATTATTAGTCAGAGTCATTATTTTCTAGAAGATCTGATGTGATTGTCAGAAAGGAAGGATAGTGGGAGAGTTTCACAAGACAATTAATTTTCCTCCTCCGAAGTTACCACATATGCAAATAGTTTGCGTGTCCAAGAATTTCTCTATTAGTCAAATATAGTTTCTTATGCAAAATAGGATTTTGCAAAATACTAAATCTAACTATATATTTTATGAAGCACATGAAAATGACTATGTTATGTTTTTCTAAAAAAATCAAGAAGAATTTTTCGTGTGTGATAGGTTTAACCCTCTTAATATTTTCTATTTTTTAAAAAATTTAATAGTTTAGAAACAAGACTCACAATACTACAATTCTTATTCTTTGCACAACTCCTAGTTTTGAGTGCATGACCCTCAAATTTCTCTATGAGGTTCAAGTTTACCTAATTTCAAAAAAAATGTGGCTACTTATACACCCTTTTTTGCACACCATCTTGGTACACTTACCCTTTGGATCATTCCTTCCTATGTAAATTTGTAGGACTATGTTTTTGCCCTCAAGAATTTACAATTTTGATCTTAGAGAACCAAATGTTGAATACACTAGGTCTAAATTATCTAAGTGTCACCAACCCATTTTGATCGATTGCCAACATTACCATAATTTATGCATTGTTACTCTCTTTTTGAGTCATCATACTACTGAGAAAAAATATCATTGAATTATTGAAATGTCTTAACAAGATTTTCTATTTCTTGTTCATTGAAAGATAATTTCCAAATTTAGCATTCTAGGCTCTTATGAAAGCCAATAATCATTTCACTAGCTTCCTTCATATCACTTTAGGAAAAAATACATGTCGGTTTTTCTAAAATAATGTTCAAAATCAAATATTGTTACTAAATGAAACTAGAGTCTTTGAGATAGTGAGCAAGACCCCTCAAGTATAGTATTTTAATAACAAATCTTGTAAGCACATAATGCCACTCTTGGAAAAAAACAAGTTAACAATAAAATCTGTAATGTATATCACAACAAAATCATAGGCATAAAACAATGACATAGTATGATTTCAAGAGCCAAAATAGGGCCAATCATATTATACATCACATTTCCCATTGCAACATGCCAAATCTAGAGCAACATCTTGAAGAGGTGGAATCGCACACGATGGCCAAATCTAAATCAAGGGTGCAAAGATGCATATAGTTTTAAAAGACTTTGATAAAAGTATTCTATGTGAACTAGGGTTAATTCTTCGGTAGATATTGGTGTAATGAGAGAATTTTCTAAATAGTGTGCAAAAAAGCATAGGAGAGTTGTCGATAAGGCATCTTGATTCTTGGGCAAACACCGCAAAAGTTGTATTCTTTGACAATTTATAGACAAGTAGTTTCCTTCAACTCCTCTTCCTTGTAAGAATCCTTAGATGTTTTGACTAGCTTTAAACACCTTAGAATTCTTGATATTGTTAAGAATTGAGAGCCTAAAAGTCATCTTAACCTTGAGCTTCACAGTAACAAAATCAATACAAGAAAAATATATTGTATCTACTTTTTTGTTCAACTATAAAAGTACATCTTCTTTGCCTAATCACCAAATAAATCTATTTAACCTTGATAATATTTTAACATGTGGGTATGTGCAGGATCATGGTATGCTAAAAAGTGGCGATGTGAACAAAACCTATTTTTACTCGTCCAAAAGCGCACAAAAGCATATGTTGACTTTTTAGTAGGCCTGGGTGTCAGTACACCTGGCCAAGCCAAAAGCCAAAGCAAAAGGCTCAATCAGATATCTGATATTATCAGATATTCAATATTTGCCAGTAAATATAAATCTATATACCCCAACTCCGTTCAACATTTTCTCATTAGGAAAATGTGAACGTGGCTAGGGCTTTCGAATATCCGCTTTGAAATCTCCTATCCAATTTTTCTTTAATCCAAGGTAAGTCAAATCTTCAAATTTTTATTATTTTTATTATTTTTTAATAGAAATTTATAGTTTTTTATATAAAAATTAGGGTTTAAATGAGTTTTTTTAATTGTTTTTTAAAATTCATTGTAATTATCTATTTGTTTTTTAATTGTAATAAGACATGGAATCAGAAAACCCTCCTAATGATCTCATAAACAATCTAGAACCACCTCCCAACAATCCCCCACTTCCAGAAGACGTACCTGTCACAAACCCTTGTCATTTAGAGGATCTAATAGGAGACAGTCTAAATGAACTTAGAGGATTTCAAACCACCTATGCCAATATCCCCACATTGCGCCCCATATTTACGACATTAAACTCAATTATTGAAAATATGGAGAAACTTACACAACAACATAGTACTGTACTTCTTTAGCACGATTCCATGCACGCCCAGTTTGATGATGGGCTTAAATATGATCAATTTGTGAACCTAAACATAACAAAACATGACATAGCTAATCTTTTGGTGGATCCTAAAACCGGTCTAAAAGTGGACCCTAAAAAAACCAAGTTGTCAATTAAATGGTGCACAAATAGTGCAATATGTGACAACTTTTGGGAACGCTAGTGGATGGTTTTTGATAGACCACCTCACAACAATTTGGATGTCCCATTTTATTTTATTAAAAAATTATATGCTGAATTTGTGCTCGATCACAAGGTCAATTATTGGAGTATGAGACCGAACCAGGGTGTAGGTTTAGGTGCTCCTCAGGACAAACCATGGGCACAATGGGTGAAATCCCGCACATATGTCCCCACTCCCAAGATTTCACCACCTCCCACAGTGCAACATCCTGACATTATTATTGAGGCCGACTCACAGACTATTCGAGCCATTCACACCTTGAGTGATTTGTTGGTTACGCAGAGCACGTCATTGTTGCCACCTCATGTCGATGCTTCTGGCCTATCCTCCATGAGCTCACATGTTTGTGTACCCCACACATGCATTATGTGCAAGAATATGTGCTTAGGTCCCCTAAATGATAGTGATGCATATAATTATGTCTTCAAGGTGGACGATTCTACACATCACACTACAGGCACTAAAGCACCTCGTGAAGATGTGCATCAGGGGCATACATCATCATGGACTCCTATTGTTACAATAAGGGTAAATAGTTCACTTTTTACATTGTATTTAAATTTTATCGTTCGTCTTTTTAGTAGAATTTTCTTATAATAATTTCCCACTTATTTGTTTTATGTGTTACATTTATATTCAGTTGATGACAGAGGAGGAGATGGCATAGGTGGAGGGGTCCACACTTTCAGCCATATCATTTGGCCTTGACAGTTCCACGGTACATATGTTTTAATGTACTCTTTCATTTCCTTAAATTATTATATAATAGTATATGTACATTGTTTTCTAATTTTTACAATCAACTTATTACATACTGATGCAGGTGTCACCAGTTGCCACCAGGGGGCAATGTGAGGGGGTGCAGGTGTCTAGAATTGACAAGGGAAAGGTAATTAAGTAATTTAGTTTGTTTATGCATACATGTATACTTGTTAGTTGTGCATACTCATTTTTAATTTACATGGTTTATTTGATAGAGAGTGGCATCTGATGATGTCATGAGATCCTATCGTCATGATAGAGTCACGGGCATATCCATTCGCAGTGATAGCCCTATGGTATGTATATTTCTAAAGTTATTTGTGTGTATTTTACTATCAAGTATATGTAATATGATCAAATTATGATAGTATGAAGTATATGTTTGACTTTTGTAGGTCACTCCTAGTTTGAGGGAGGTAGAATACCAAAGATTTGTATCGCTGATAACTTAGCCAACTTTTCCTGAAGAAAGTTCAACACAAGTAAGTTTTAATGTTAATTCAGTTATTTTGTAAACATATATTTGTTACTGGAAGTATTTAACATTAAATATTATAACTCATAGGTCAATCTCGTGTTCGAAAACATATACAAGTTAGAGTCGACATTGGTGGCATTGTTCCTACACTACCAAGGACATATATTAGGTCTCTTGTCCGCGGGAGGAGACAGAGAGGCGAGGTATATGAGAGTTCAATTTTAGTTTAAATTTTGCTTATTATTGTTGACTATGATTCTGAATTTTAATCTAACTTGGGGTTTCACTTTTGTGTTTGAATGCAGGATCCATCAGAGCCAAAGAGTACTTCAAAAAGGCTACATTTTGATGATCCACAAGTAGAATAGGATGTCCTAGAAACTTTTGTATTTGAACTTCTTATTTTGAGATGTCATATGACACATTTTGAGATGGTGTATGCCACATTGTATCTAGATATGTTGACATGTAAATATGTACAAAATTATTGTTCATTTTGATATATATGAAACTTGATATTCGATCCAATTTGTTAATTATGTGTTCATTATTTCATTGCTAGTATGTAAATATGCTTGTGTGTATGTACTCATGTGTACGATTTGTGCCTTAAGTATATTCAAGTACATTCTTCATAACCTAAATTCATGTGTATGGGCTACGTGCATGACTTAAGTGAATTCATGTGGTATGCTTTATAAAACATGTGTTACATGTATGCTTCATGACTTAATCAAATTTATGTGTATGCTTTATGTGATATGTGTGTTCACACGTGTAATTCATCATTTAAGTGAATTCAAAATTTATGTGCTACATTGTATTCATGTGTATATGATGCTATCAACCAAGCAAATCTGATGTAGAGCCCTCTACTATCCCCTCATGGAACTCAACTCAACTTGAGGATTATACAAGCATCTTGGAATCTACTCAAGGAGTTAGTCTTAACTCAAGGGTCAAATAAAGTGCTACCTAGTGCACCTACTGCCTCTACCATACCAAAACTCCAACTAGACCTCTCACCTTGATCCCAACACCATAGATCATCTTATCATGGTCCATTTACCATTTAGATCGCCTCAACTTCAACCATTTCTCTTATATAGCCTTTCTAGGCCTGTCTAGTAGCCCTACAAATACTAAAATCAGAAAATTACTCTTGAACTTTCCAAACAACTACAAGTTTTGACATCAAGCGAGACTGGCGTACCAAATTTAAAAAATTCAAATCTCCTAGAATGGAGAGAGGTTATTGTAGGCCTCAGAAATGCGGTCCTGTAGCATCTCACGGGTCGTCAATACCTCTCACGGGGTCTGAGAACCAAGCCTTGAAAGTTTGCTGCCAATCATGCTTAGTGCACCTTGGGGACACTTTGGTCCGACATAGTTCAGAACATTCTAGTGACACAATGGTCAAAATGGGGTTGTCCCTAGCATTTACTCACCCAAACAGAACTAATAGCGCAGTCCATTCGGTGTTGGGACGAACGGTTTGGAAGAAATCCAGTGGTGCAACTTTTAACTGACTCTCACTACAAGTTTTGGCATCAAGTAAGACTAGAGTGCCAAATTCAAACAAATTCGAATCTCCTAGAATGGAGAGAGGTTATTATAGGCCTCATAAATGTGGTCTTGTTCTCACGGATCGTCGATACCTCTCACGGGGTCCGAGAATCAAGCCTCAAAATTTTGTTGCCCAATCGTGCTTAGTGCACCTTGGGGACACTTTGGTCAGGCATGGTTCGGAACATTCTAGTGACTTAGTGGTCGAAATGGGGTTGTCCCTAGCAATTACCCGCCCAATTAGAGCTAATGGCATAGTCCATTAGGTGCTGGGATGAACGGTTTGGAAGAAACCCATTAGTGCAACTTTCAACTGACCCTCACTGCAAGTTTTGGCATCAAGCGAGACTGGAGTTCCAAATTCAAACAAATTTGAACCTCCCAGAGCAGAGAGAGGTTATTGTAGGCCTTAGAAACACGGTCTTGTAACATCTCATGGATCGTCGATACCTCTCACGCAGTCTGAGATACGAGCCTCAAAAGTTCATTGCCCAATTGTGCTTAGTGCACCTTGGGGACACTTTGTTCTAGCATGGTTTGAGACATTCTAGTGACTCAGTCGTCAAAATGGGGTTGTCCCTAGCATTTACCTGCCCAAGCGGAGCTAATGGTGTAATCCATTCGGTGTTGGGATGAATGGTTTGGAAGAAATTCAGTGGTGCAACTTTCAACTGACCCTCACTGCAAGTTTTGGCATCAAGCGAGACTAGCGTGCCAAATTCAAACAAATTTGAATCTTCCAGAATGGAGAAAGGTTATTGTAGGCCTCAGAAATGTGGTCTTATAGCATCTCACAAATCACCGATACCTCTCATTAGGTCTGAGAACCGAGTCTCAAAATTTTTCTGCCCAATCGTGCTTAGTGCACCTTGGGGACACTTTGGTTCAGCATGGTCTGAAATGTTCTAGTGACTCAGTGGTTGAAACAGGGTTGTCCCCAGTGTTTACCCACCCAACCAGAGCTAATGGAACAGTCCATTCGGTGTTGGGATGAATGGTTTGGAAGAACCCCATTGGTGCAACTTTCAACTGACCCTCACTAAAAGTTTTGGCATCAAGCGAGACTAGAGTGCCAAATTCAAACAAATTCAAATCTCCCATAACGGAGAGAGGTTATTGTAGGCATTAGAAATGCGGTCATGTAGGATCTCACAGATTGCTGATATCTCTCACGGGATCTGAGATACGAGCCTTGAAAGTTTGATGCCCAATCGTGCTTAGTGTACCTTGAGGACACTTTGGTTCGGCATGGTCCAAAACATTCTAGCAACTCAGTGGTCGAAATGAGGTTGTCCTTAGCATTTAATCACCCAACCAAAGCTAATGGCGTAGTCCATTCAGTGTCGAGATGAACGGTTTGGAAGAAATCTAGTGGTGCAAGTTTTGGCATCAAGTGAGACTGGCGTGCCAAATTCAAATAAATTTGAATCTCCCAGAATGGAGAGAGGTTATTGTAGGCCTCAGAAAGGTGGTCTTGTAGCATCTCATGGATTGTCGATACCTCTCACGGGGTCTGAGATATGAGCCTCAAAAGTTCACTGCCCAATCGTGCTTAGTGCACCTTAGGGACACTTTGGTCCGGCATGGTCTAGAACATTTTAGTGACTTAGTGGTCGAAATGGGGTTGTTCCTAGCATTCACCCACCCAACCGAAGCTAATGAAATAGTCCATTCGGTGCCAAGATGCAATCCTTGAACACTATCCCTTCACCCTAGGGAATCATCATTTTACTTTGGACACATTTGACCAATTTTGACTCAATGACTCCAACTATTACATCATTTGACAATACAAATGTACATGGAATTAAGACAATACAAATGTAAGGATACAAAATTAAGATGATACAAATTATATAAGGTTACAACATTCATAGTAAGGAAACACATTTTTTGCACTTTACATGGCATTAAGATGATACAAATGTGAGCTCTTAATATTTGCAAATCAACCCCATGGGCTCTTTTATATTTCAAATTTTGCATCTAATTTTTTATATACAAAATTTGGCATCTAAATATGCACACTACATTCAATTGTTGTTTTTATATATAAAATTTGGCATCTAACTATGCACATTACATTCGATTGGTGTTTTTATATACAAAATTTGGCAAATTACACAACTATATATAAAAAATAAGTGTCCTTTTCACTCCAGTCCCTGTATTCGGAAGGTAGAAGAAAAGTTAATAGAGAATATAAGAAGTTTATATAGGTTGAGAAAAAGATTATGAACATGTATAAGTAACTAAATGAACCAAAGAACATGACTAGACAATGCATAGTGAAGTTTAACGTCATAAAAGATGGGCTAATCAAATGCACACCTCGATCTTCTATATCTATCATATATGTATCCAATTGCATTTACAATCCACATAAAAAACCAAGTTTATTGGCTCAAACAAATAAAGCAAAAAACTACAATTAATTTATTGAACGTAATCGTAATAAACATGGAAAACCTTGCAACTTGAGTTGAACTTACCTACTGAAGTGTGCCTGAAGGGTCATCTCTCTACTTGAGGGTATTCAATATTGCTTCATGATCAACAGTACTAATAGTCCAAAGTTCCTTTGTCTTTGGTTTTCCTTGATGTTTCAACAACTTAACATCGGCAACTATAACAAGGTGTGAATACATGAGAATGGTTTTGTGCTTCTCATAGTCTTCAAACACAGGAATGCCATTATTTCTAATCATATATGTGCGCAACCATGTTCCTACAACAACATGTGATCCTGTTGTATATGTGAACATATCATCATCTATCATCATTTGTGCAAGTTTCTACTTTCCTCGTACACAACGTGCTAACCAGTAATCCAATCTCCCATCATTCCCTTGTGGTGCAACCAATGCAAAAACATGTCATGGTTGTAGAAGATTTGAAAGATGGTCATAGTCAAGTGAAAAATCCATGTCATCATTTATTACAAAGACTGTGAGAGATAAAGGAGTAAGATAATGTGGAACCCATGTATCAAACCACTCACTTGACTCACACTAATCCCAATGACACTAAAGACAACTCGGACAATAAAAAGCCAACTCTCATGTCCAAATGGTCCATGTACTAGCATCTAAGCTTTGAAATGAATGCATTTTTGAAGAATCTTTCACAGTTTGACAATCCAACCTATCTCCTATTATGCCCAACTCAACCAACCAAAAGAATCTATGCACCGCTGAATCAAGAGTCCCCCCTGCGACAATGCTGAAATACACCAATCAATAATAGAATGAGCATCAATGATTTCTGCACCTAAAATCCTCAGTTGCTCCTTAACTAGAGCTCTCTTTACACATGCACCTATTCCATCATGCTCCCCTTTTCCATGACCGGCCTCAAAAAAACTCCAAATATGAGGTACACCTCTCTCTATATGCATTTTACATAACCAATAAAACATACGAGCATTTTTTAATTGGACTGTGCAATTATATGACCAAATGAGATATCTATCCATAGCAATATTACTTTCCCGCACCCACTCAAAATAATTCTCAAAGCAATGTTGGAAAAATTCAGATGAGTGCGATCTATCATCACTCATATAAAAATGGTACTCTCTGATTATCTTTCGTTCATCTTTTGTACTATTAGGGGTATGTCTATATGTTATGTGCACAAAAATAAAAACTTGAATAGAATTGTAATATTGAGCTTGCAACTCGTTTTGGGGCTGCAATGTATAGTTCTCTACAAAGTCAACAACTGATATAATAGTGCCAATCAGGAAAGTGTCCTTACACATCCTGAATTGTTGATCCAACCACTAAGACCTATGACTATGCCTTGCATACTTGTAAAAAACATTCTTCCTAAAATCTAAAATAAAATTAGCTACATTGCATTCTTTTGTAACCAACTCACATCTAGAGCCTTCACCTCCACTTTTTAATGTATATTTAATGGTTTCATATACCTTTTTATGGACAATTGTCTTTCCAAAATCATGTTCACAACCCTCGTGAAAATATTCAACAAACTTCACTAGGCCACCACACTCTAGGCACTTGTCATTTAGGCAATATTTTCTATAAAAGAAACATCCATCATCTCTAGGACATAAAAAATGATCTAGCAAGTCTCTTGATGATTTTGGAAGAGTACTTTCACCACACTCCTCCAAAATTTCACTAATATGCAAAGTAGAATGAATGGATCGTACCAATTCATTGTGCATTGAAAACTCCACATGATATTTGCAACAATAAGTATTTCGAATCTTAAGAGGAACACAAAAAAAAGCTTCAGGGCTTCAAAATCTCTTTGTGATATTTGCAATTTTGGATGTGTCTCACAAATTTTTTTGAACAACATTGTTTGACTCACCTCCAAATAATTTTTGGGATGTGGGGTGCAGTCTCGAATGCCAATTCTCAACTTCAAGACATCCTTAACATTTGGTGACACTCTTGAGTTAGATTGCCAAAATAGTTGAATTTGATCCTTCATGGCATCGGTAAGCTTCTTATCACAACGTGAAAGTCTCCCACCATAAGCCCATGTATCATTATGAACAGGATCATCAAGTCTTTCTCTTCTTGCAAGTGCTCTATCCAAATTTTTATGATTTAGATTCAAGTCAACACAAGTTTGTCTCATCAAACAAGCCTTTTCTCAAATGATGACTTACTAAGGAGGTTGTAATAACCCTCCTAGCGGATCTCTTATCTTTTTCCTTTGTAGTCTTCCCAATGGAATTGAGAGCACTAAAAATATTTCTCACAATAATAGCTTTCCTCTCTTTTTCTTGTTCACACTAATCTTCAATTTGACAAGTATACGTCTCATCTTTTGCATCTTTAACAATTGCACAAACATTTGGCATTGCTCAACCAACATCTTGTGGCTGAAAAAATGATCAAAAAGTTTTGAAACCCACAACCGAATGGTTCTTTCTGATCTCTTGCCATCGAAATTGCTCATTATGTTCTCATCAATTTCAAGTAACCATTTAGTTGTTCTTGAAGGTCTCAATTTTGAAGTTTGTCTTTCTTCCTCTAAAGGGACTTTATTTCTCATATAATCTGGAGATGTGTTATGTTGATTTGGTTCTTGTGTACCATTATCATTGTCAATTCCTTCATATTCAATTAGTAGATTGTCATTGACAATGTCCACACTTCCATTGTTCACATCTACATGTTCATTTTCAAAACCTACATTTTCATCTACAATCCCTACATTCTCATTTTCAATATTATTGTCATAAATCATTTCAAATTCATGTTCTTCACTTGAAACCACATTCAAAGGTGGGTCTATGCCGACATCTTCATTAATATTTAACATACCTTGTCTCTTGTTCCAATGGGCAACCCTGTCCATTTCTCTATATACTTCAATATCTTCATTTGTGAGTCCCCTCTTCCATTTATGCTTTCAACGACTACTACTCCCCATAGTTATACCGAAAAGGTGATGCAAATACCTTTGGTAATAGAGAAAATCTAGCCAAAATGTGGATTTTTGTCTTTTCTAGAGAGAAAATGTGATTCGTTGCAACTCGACTCTTGTAATTCTGCAAAAAAATATGCCTCTCTGGAGGGACCCAGAGAATATTGTTTTTACTTTTCACCAGTAAAAAGAACCGGATATCTGATAATATCGGATATTCAAAAATATCGGATATCCGATAATATTGGATATTTGATATTATCAAATATCCAATATCTTCCGCCAAATTTTTTCTAAAATCTCTCTCTCTCTCTCTCTCTCTCTCTCTCTCTCTCTCTCTCCTTCCCCTTCTCTGTCTCTCTCTCCTACTCTCACCCCTTCCCCTTCTCTCTCTCTCTCTCTCTCCAAATAAAATTTTTATGCCACTATCAGTTTCTAGGACAAATGATGAGTGTACGATGGTTCTACATCTATGTGAAATTTCTTTTCCAAAGTTCAAAAATCAATTGATTGTATTCAATTGAGGGGAAGTCCCTTCTCTCTCTCTCTCTCTCTCTCTCTCTCTCTCTCTCTCCCCCCCCCCCCCCTTAGGTATAATATTGAATATATAATATAAATATTTAATAAGTTAATATTATACTATTATACAATAGATAAATAAATAGTAATAATATAATACATACTAATATAAAAATTTATATTATAATATTCATGCTATGTTATTATTATTTAATATTAATATTAAAAATAATTTGTAAAATATATTTTAAAATTGAAAAAATACACAACACAATTAATATTACCATAAAAAAATACATATAATATGAAACTTGAATTTGAGAAAAGTAGTGCAATTGAAATTTCAAAATAGGCGGGAAGTTTCAGATACCGATATTATTGGATATCCAAAAATTTTGGATATTCAATTTTATCGGATATCCGATTAGGCCTAGTATTTGCTTGGGCAATACTAAATGTGGGTGGTCAACCCTTTAGGCCTGTTTAGTAGATAGTTTTTGATATCGAGACTTCAACCATGTAGCTAACGACTATTTTTTCACCCGAAATTGATGAAACAAAAAGAGTTTCTTAAAGACATTATCAGCTTTCCATCAATATAATTGCTGTCAAATTTTAAGTTCGGTAAGAAATTATTAATTATTTTTCAATTGAGTTATCTTTAAAGTTGTAATTGACATACTGATTGAAAAACAACTATAACTTTCAAACTGTTTAACCTTTTTGAAATCCGAAACATGTGTCACATTCTATGCTTCAGCTACTATAAGGAAAAAAAAAATTCAATTTTGTAAAGTTTAGAATTAGTTAAGGTGGTCAGACACGAGAGTTTTTTATTCTAAAAAAGTTGTAGTGGAAAATTCATAATTAATTATTTATTTGGCAAAAAATTACAAAAAAATGTGTCACATCCGTAAATGAGTCCACTACTTATATCTAGAATCTTGGGAAAATATATCATCATTTGATTGTGATTAAGGCGGTCAAACATACATGTACTTTTTATCTTTTCCCTAAAATTTTCGTACTACTGCATTGAAATCTAAAATTTTGAACAATTAGATAAAAAAAAATTAGACAAGGGCTAGTAGTTTAGAAACTACATTCAATTTCTTACAAATTCTATTCTTACAACGTTTTCACATAAGGTTCATAAGATCTTCAACTTTTTACGTCAAGTTGACTAACCCTGATTTTCTGATTTTTCATTGCCACTTAAGGCCATAGTTTGGTATACCATGATCTTGCACATACCCATGTCATACATTACTACACATTGGCCAATGTTCTTGAATTGAATGTTTCAACATAAATAGAAATGCATAAGATTTAAACTCTAATTTTAAAATAAATTAATAAACCTAAGAAAAATATTTCATACTCTTCTATATTTTATAGAACAAAATTACTATTAAAAATAATGAAATAAGTTGTACATTGTTCAAACAACAAAATGGTTCCAATTCCATCTCTAATCTAAAATATAGCACACTTAGTCTTTTTCTTAGAATGAACCATGAACATACAAATTCTTAAATAAAAACCTTCATAAATAGTCTCTTTATTATAACCATAAAAATAAAAAAATATGACATTTATAAAGATTATCTTGAATAAAATAAGATGACCAATTTAATGAACTACATTTTAAGTCTTATATATGACTCATCATCAAGATTTAAATGAGCTTAAGGATTTAAACAAGATTTATAGTAAATAAATAACTTTATAAAATAAGCTAATTTCATATTCTTTTTGGTTTTTTCCTAGGTTGCATAGGTACTTGTACCCACACCCCTGGGATGTGTACCGGGTACTAGTATACGTACCCACGTACCATGTACTCAAAGGAGAGCATCATAGCTAAGGAACTTGATTAAGATTTTTGATTTTTGTTTTAGTTTTTTATTTGCATATCAGCTTTTTGTTTATCAAGCTTAATTCAATATGAAATAAGTTTGAAACTTTGATACAATACTGATTAATAGTACGTTGGTACTCAATGGAGAGCATCATAGCTAAGGAACTTGATTAATATTTTTGGTTTTTCTTTCAGTTTTTTGTTTGTATATCAAGCTTAAGTCAATATGCAATAAGTTCAAAATTTTGATACAATACCTATTAATGGTAAACTTTATCAATGTTCAAGTTAGAAGTTTATCATTTGTAATATGTCATTTTTATATGATTTATGATCTTCTTGTTCATGTTTGAAGTTTGTCTTCTCTGGTATGCATCTAAACATTTAGCATATATATTATTACCAACATATTGCAAATCTGAAACTGAAAACAATAATAAATTACATCTGTAAATTTTATCACTGTTCTTGTTTTGAAAACTGAATGTCATGGCTCATATTTTCATATTTTTTATAAAATATTTAATTATAGTAAATAAAAAAATTGACGTAACCAAATATCTGGTCCCCTTCTTTGAAAAATAGTTGTACCCATATCTGGAGTACCAAGTACCTCATTCGCATGCAACCTTGGTTTTTTCTTAATAAGATTTCAAATTGATTATTGAAAAGGCTACAGATAGGGGGATCCCAAAGCGAGTCAATGTTGTCGCCCTTCATCACAGTTCAAATTTGTATCACAAAAAAGTTTCGAAACTCAACAGCTTTGGTAAACCTTATCTTTTAATGCAAAATTCTTCTATTGCATTTTTCTTCCTTGTATATAAGTGTTGTGCTTTATCTTTTCGAAAATCTCATCTAAAGTTGATGCATTTCTTCTTAAATGTGTAAAATGACAATTCTTCTCTGTTATCGTGACTTCGAAGAGCTAATAATCTCACCTATAAATTTCAAAATATGAGCATAAAATCATTTCAACAGAACTGAATTGTTTACAATTGAAGGTCTTTTGATACTTTTTAGCTTGCTCTCTAGGGGACTGGAAGGAAGAAAGAACATCTTAATGTCACATTTTAAGTAATTTAAATTTTTTTATCAGTACCTTATATACAGGAAGAAAAGCTTCATGTTGATTTCATGTTATATATATAATAATTGGATGGCCCTCCAAAATATACCTTTTATTTGCCATTTTCTACACTGGTTTTTCTTTCCTTCTTCAATGCAATAACATTCACAATTTCCCTTGCTCTGGTATCAAGTGTATTGCCAGCACACCACATATAAGTTATTTTATTTTGCTTCTTGTTCAATGTTGAACGAGTTTCCATGGTGTTGGAGCTCTAAATTTTGGGCAAAATTTGAAGTCCTATATAGTGATAAAACCCTAAAAAATGGCCTCTTAAACTCCATGCCCAATAATTAATGATGGAACACATGCAATGGGATAAAAAAGATTCAATTAAAAGTTGAGGGATTAAGAAAGGAAGCTCTATGATAGCAACAATCAAAATTATGTGAGCAAAGGTTTCAGAGATGTTAGAATTTTGACCTGTTGTGAAGATGATGTCGACAGAGACTCAAAACGATAACAAATTGAAAATATAAAAAAGACCCAATTCAAAAAATCCAATTTTCAAGCTCTAGTGAAAATCTTAGCTTTTCACGATGTGTTTTGGGTTTTCGACCAAGTCCAAATCCGAAAGATAGGTAGTTATTAGTTAATTTTTTGATTAGTTTTATCAAAAGAAGTTTTTTAATTTTAGCATAGGGTGGTGTCTCTTCACCCTAAAGGGGTGTGAAAACCATTCATCCACATATATATGTGGTGTGAAATGTAAAGCTAGAGGAGAATCATCAACAATGTAAAAAACTTATTATTTTCTACTGCACTTTCTGCAAGTGATCTATTGTACATAAGACTTTATGGAACATTAATATAAATTAGTTATTTCCTCTAATTTGGAGTTATGGATTTGATCGTTCCTGATTGATCAGTCCTTTGTGATTTTATCTCCAGAAGATAAAGCTATTTTAAAACTTTATGTTTGGAAATTATTCTCATTATTTTTCAATTTGATAATCTGAATTATTAGGCTCTTTTAATTCTATCTTATTGGGCTCATTAAGCTTGGGTTAAATTCAATAAGACTGATTGTAGCATAATAAACTAATCAAAGACATTAAAGAGGAGCAGTTGATAGGAGCATTTAGGTGGTGTTCTCTGTCTCACTTAGTTTTACATAATATTAAAAAAGAACTATCTCTATTGCCCAATAGAAGAAAGGCACTGATCTATTATCCTTAAGTTGAATTCTCTGTTAAAAAAAAATTACAAGCAGAAAGTAGTCATTAGTATTTATTTCAAACCAAATAATACATTATTTTAAAACATTCTTTCAAAATCATTTCTATTGTAGCATTTAAACAACATTCAATAATTGTGATACTCACAATTTGATTCCTCTCAAGTTCATTTTCCACTTTGAGAGAATCCAAAAGTTTTATATTTCAGTTATCTTCTATAAAAAGCCTTCGAACCAACATATTTGGTTAAGGTATAGACCCGCCAGCCTTGGTCCTGCATAGCCATAATTGTAGAAGTTCAAACCCTTATTGTGGTTGAACTTGTTTGTTGGCAAAAAACAATTGGATTTCCCAACATTGGATTGGCAAGTCCATAGAAAATCTAATCCTTGATTTTTGGGCACCAATAGATTGGCAACTATGCTGGGAGTTGTGTATGAAAGACAATATTGAAGATTACCTAGAAGCTCTGGTGATGTAATTAAAACTCTACTGGAGATAAGAACTCAAAAGTAGTAAAGAAATATTTTCCTCAGAGAGAGGTGGTGGCTCTATTCAATAAAGCATTTCAATCAATGACTCTATTGAGGAAGAAGACCCCGAAGGAGATAAGTAAAGTTTTCCTCTTTGAAATAGGTGGTGACTCTATTGTCAAGAACCTAATGTATAAAGAAACAAGTTACTACCAATTTAGATATTCAAAATGTATCAAAATAAACAACTATTTCAAAGAAAACCATTTATTCCAAATGGTATTAGGCCCTTGGATCTCAAGGGATTCCATTGTATTCCTTTTAAGTTGCTCCCCGAGTTTTCACAACTTGTACCAAAGTTTCATGGAGAATGAGATGAATCATCAGTTGAACATTTGGATGCATTTTATGCATTTATAGACAACTATGAGATTTGTGCAGAAGATCAGGCAATGAAACTATTTGTCAGGACATTAAAAGATAATGCAAGAGAGGCATATGAATCACTACCTACACAGAGCATCTCATCATGGAAGGAGTTTGAGAAATGGTTCTTAAATGAATTTCATGATGCAAGTGAAGGAGACGTGTATTGTGAACAAGATGAAAATAAAAACTGCATTATGGAAGAAAAACCTTATATGTCTCCCTTAGATGAATTTCTCAATTTAGAAAGGTATGAAGGTGAGTCTACAACCCATTTGTTCATAAGGATGGTAAGTATTTATCAAGAGATATCATTAGACATCATGCCTTCACACAAACAATTTCTGAAAAAACTTCATGAGTTGGGAACCTCACTAGATGACCCTGATTTGAGGCTTTTATTTCAAAGATTAGAAGAATATACAAAAGAGAAACAAAAACCTGATGATGTTTCAGATTTAAGTGAAGAACTTTTTTTTGGACAATTTGAGGAGGAAGAAAATAACATGTGTTATGAACAGGAAGAGGATCAACAATACATTTGGGAAGAAGAGCCTTGTATTTCTCCCTTGGATGAATTTTTAAATATTGAAAGACAAGAAGGTGATGGATGCAGTGTGAAATCTACAGGAGTACAAACCTCTAATGAAGTTCCAGATTCAAATGAAGAAGTAATTTTGGATCAGATGGAAGAAAAATCCATTGTTGATGATATTTGTATTGAAATGGATTTCCTTGAATGTAATAATGAAGAATAAAATGTTCTTAGTTTAGAGGAAATCTCAAATTTGTTAGATAAAGAATATCACAAATATGTTGATAAAAAATAGTCCAAATTATTTCTCAATCCACCACAATAAACAAGTTAATGGATCAACGCATATTCAAGGTGTACCAAATGAAGAAAATAATAAATCCAACCATGGACTTGCATCTCAAATAATCAAACATGTATTTCGTAATATAATAAAAGATAACATCATAGGAAAGAACACAATAAATTGAGTTATTGATTTATGTGTGGCTAACTCTTGTGACAACAAGACCTGTGAAATAGATGTAGGTAATATAAATAAAATGAATGAGGAAGAAGATTTTCTCAGTGCAGATAAGATAAAATAAATTTATTAATGTCCAACGGAAGACCAACAAGGGTCTATGGGACAGCAATCAAACAACCAAAATAGCAGGAAACTAGCAGACCACCAAACAATGGTTGGGGGAACATGCTAAAAGAACAAGGAACCAAACAAGAAGAAGTAGAGAACAAAGAACCACCAGGGCAAGGACTAGAGGTCCTTCCCTTGCGGAAAGAAATCCAACATAGAAGGATAGTGACCCAAAAGAATATGGGTATGGTGTCGTCGTCGTGATCTGCTGGTGGTATGTCACTGATGGGTAGAAGTATTGCGAGGTCTCACAGATCTGGAGTGACCGATGGTGGAGACACATGAGGGCCGCTTCACACCCCGAGCCGAGGCGAGGGTAGAAGAAATTTTAGATTTGTTGGATAAGGAATATCAAAGGCATACACACAAAAATGACTCAAAATATTTTCCAATTTATAAGGATAAGCAAAATGGTAAAACACTAGAAGATAAACTTGATGAGAGGGACACTTGTCTTTTGATGAAGTGTATGATTCTAAAAGAGATGAATATAGTAGAGAGGAAGAAGAAGAAGATATGTCTAAATTCTCTATGTTCTTGAATCCATTGTTTGAAGAGGAAGAAGAAGAAGATATATCTGAGTTCTCTATGTTCTTGAATCCATTATTTGAAGATAATTTTTTATGCAATCAAATACATCAACATCATGATAAAGACAGTGAGCCTAGTGATCATTTTGAAGATGATGAAACTCAAAATATGTATGGGGAAGTGTATTCAGAAAGTGAGATATGCATTATTTCATCCTATGAGCAAAATTTGTATCAAACGTGTGAAGATGAGATGGAACCAAACATATATTACAAGGAGTATGTGTATAATTTGAAGATAACTATTATCAGAGAGAGTAAGTCCAGTTGGTTGAGGGAAAGTATCAACATATTTTATCAGACATATCTCAATATTGTTTTCATATTGATGTCAATGGAATGTGATGAAAACAAGATTTTTGACAAAGACAAATATTGCTTTTTTATTTTGTTAGCCCGGGGCTACCAAATTATTATGATGTGACTTCTACACAATGACTCTATAACCCAATTAATTGGCACTTGGTCTGCTTCTTCTAGAGATAACTGAATTCTTGCTATGTTCACATGGAGCATATGTCCCCAGAAAGAGCATGTTGGAGCTTTAAATTTTGGGAAAAAATTGGAGTCCTATAGTGAAAAAACTTTTAAAAATGGCCTCTTAAACTCCATGCCCAATAATTAATGATGGAGTACATGAAATGGGATTAAAAAAATTCAATTAAAAGTTGAGGGATTAAGAAAGGAAGCTCTATGATAAGAACAATCAAAATTCTGTGAGCAAAGGTTTTAGAAATGTTGGAATTTCAACCTACTGTGAAAATGATGTCGACAGAGACTTAAAACGATAACAAATTGAAAATATAAAAAAGACCCAATTCAAAGAATCCAATTTTCAAGCTCTAGTAAAAATCTTAGCTTTTCACGAGGTGTTTTGGGTTTTCGACCAAGTCCAAATCCGAAAGATAGGTAGTTATTAGTTAATTTTTTGATTGGTTTTTTCAAAAGAAGTTTTTAAATTTTAGCATAGGGTCGTGTCTCTTCACCCTAAAGGGGTGTGAAAACCATTCATCCACATATGTATGTGGTGTAAAATGTGAAGGTAGAGGAGAATCATCAACAATGTAAAAAACTTATTATTTTCTACTGTACTTTCTACAAGTGATCTATTGTACATAAGACTTTATGGAGCATTAATATAAATTAGTTATTTTCTCTGATTTGAAGTTATGGATTTAATTGTTCTTGATTGATCAGTCTTTTGTGATTTTATATCCAAAAGATAGAACTGTTTTAAAACTTTATGTTTGGAAATTATTCCCATTATTTTTTAATTTGATAATTATAATTATTAGGCTCTATTAATTCTATCTTATTGGGCTCATTAAACTTGAGTTAAATTCAATAAGACTAATTGTAGCATAATAAAATAATCAAGGACATTAAAGATGAGCAATTGTTAGGAGCATTTAGGTGGTGTTTTCTGTCTCACTTAGTTGTACATAGGATTAAAAAAAAAGTCTCTATTGCCCAATAGAAGAAAGGCATTGATCTATTATCCTTAAGTTGAAGTCTCTATTAAAAAAAATTACAAGCAGAAAGTAGTCATTAGTATTTATTTCAAACCAAATAATACATTATTTTAAAACATTCTTTCAAAAGCATTTCTATTGTAGCATTTAAACAACATTCAACAATTGTGATACTCACAATTTGATTCCTCTCAAGTTCATTTTCCACTTTGAGAGAATCCAAAAATTTAATATTCAATTTTCTGCTATAAAAAGCCTTTGAACCAACATATTTGGTTAAGGTATAGGCCCACAAGCCTTGGTCTTGTAGAGCCAGAATTGCAAAAATTCAAACCCATATTGTGGTTGAACTTATTCGTTGGCAAAAAATAATTGGATTTCCCAACATTGGATTGGCAAGTCCATAGGAAATCCATTTCTTCCTTTTTGGGCACCAACACATGGGAATGAAATGATAATACCAATCATAAGTATTATGCCTCGGATGCCAAAACACCACTTATGGGTCTACAACATTCTATACAAATGTAGTAAGTCAGATGCCAAAATACTCACCAAAACATGTATCTAATTCTCTTTGGCCAAACGGGAAGTCAAAGTGTTTAGCCATTCCAACTTTGTAAAATTGAAGATGAACAATGAATAGGTGCTCCTGCTGGTCCAAGTTGTTTCATAACCAAGGAAAATAACATATGATCTCAGGAAACCAATTTTGTTGGAATAATTAAGCTGATAGGCTTTATTGTGGGAGCTTTGGCTCCCAAAACCTTCATTTTCTGTCGGGAATGTGTCATCCTGCCTGCTTGCATGACAACTTCCTCTGACGAGTGCCACCAAAACTTGCTGGTTACCTTTGCAAGAGTCGTCACCGCCTACTACAGTGTTTACCGGCGGCTCATGGTTGAAGACATCTTCTCTTTTGTAGTCATCCACATGTTCGAACCCTAATTCGGAGTTGTGCCTTTTGAATGACGGCCATCGCTTTCCAAACTGACTTCACGATGTATATTGCGCTCTGTATTTCCTATATTCCTTGGGTGTCAGGTATATTTCATTTTCAAGAACTCATTTCCGCCTCGCTTAAAATTAGGGTTCAAGTTTCTACATTCATAATTGATTCCCGCCTCTTCCCTTCCCTTTGTATTTTCAGTTTCAATTCGTACTATCCATTTTGGAAGATGTCGTGCCAAGCGAATACAAAGGTTATTGGGGTTTATTCCATTTGATATTTGGTGAAATAGTATTCTTCGTATTCATCAAGCGAATACGGACTGGCTCGCTTTTGCTCTAAGAGGTACATTGATGAATGGATTGGAATATTTTTTAAATCTAAAGTATTTTTACGCTACTTGTATCTGTAGTACATATTACGGATTCCTCTGTTCCTCTGGTGCCACAAGTAAATTTCATCTCATTTCCACCTCTTCTTTGTTCCAACTTTTCGAGGGTTTTGATTGCATCGATCTTCATCGAGCCTCGACTTTTTAATAGGTTTTTGTTACATACTGAAACTAATATGTTCTATTTCTATTTTAACTTCCACGCTTATTCCTCGAAAAATCAGGACTCTCTACTCAATCAACATATAATTTCCAGATGCTCATTGAAGCATCACTCTACACTTGTATATATTTTTTTTTATGTTACGATGATTCTGATTCTTATAGATTGACAGGAATCTACAAATTTCTATTCATTCAAGCATCAATCTGCACTTTTATGTTTTTTTTAATGCTATGATGATTCTGAAAACCCCAAATGTGAAAATCACCACTTGAGCTCTATTTCAATAAGGAAAAAATTCTCCAAAAACATCATTTGCTTATTTTAAAAAAGCATATTTCTTTGAACAACCCAGTAAATACTAAATAATTTAAGCCAACATGAAAAATTGCCACTTTTGATGGAGCAATACTCTCCCGCTATTTGGAATACTTTTGATTTCGTGCATTGTTGAAGTGGGGTCTTTTGAGGATGTTTCCTGCCCAACAGTAGAAATAGTGTAGATGTCTAGAGTGGACTAAGCCCAGCAGGGAAAATCATAAATTATGGTGTATTTATTTGGTCATTTAGCTTTTTGTGTAGTCAATAGGTGGGGAACTGGATCCCCAAATTAATTGCAGTCCTGAGAGAATGAGAGTCTTTTTAGATTTACCATTTCTGAAAAGAGGCATTCTCTGCTGAATATGCAAAAGCCAAATTCCTTTAAATGAAATAAGCAAGTCAAGCATAGATGAGAATGGCCTTAATTTCTTCAAAAGTGTGTTATGCAATAAGCGGTCCACAGATATCTGCTTGTATCTATGCTTCTCAATAAGATGCAACAACCATATTTTAATAAGATTTTGAAAACTATGCAATCAAATAAAATCTTACCTATTTAGTATTAGTTCCAAGTAGCCCTAGAAACTGGAAGCCTTTGTACCTGTCAAATTCAGTCATTAGACCTAATATCATGCAAGCCTCGACTGCTAGCCACCATGAGCATTTGTAACATGAGGAGTTTTGCAATCTATTTACGTGAAACTACTTTGCAGATTGAAATCATCACCCTCAATTTATAACTTTATAGTGCTACTGCCTTGCACAATATATTGAGATTGCTGCTACTTTGATTTTTTAATGTAGTTCTATATACCTCAGTTTTCTGTAAAAAGGGAGACAGGTAAATGTCTGCATTGTGCAGCTCTGTGCGGATTGTATTGAACAGATAAGGCTAGAGTGTACATTTTGTTTGCATTACAACAAATCTAGCAGCTGCTTTCTTTCTTCTTCTGAAGGATCCATGGGTTTTGCAGAAATATATGGTTGTTCTAAAGTGTTTCTTAGGTAGGTCTACATTAGCACACAAGTTGGATTGGCAGCCAGTAGGTGTAGAATCTAGGAAGAATAGTGGATTGTAGAAGTCTAGGGTTTGCAAGAAAGTGGGTAGTTTTTAAATAAAATCGTGTACATTTGATCATGATGAAAGCTTGTGTAGATCATGTCTTATAAAATCATGTACATCTAATCACGATGAAGACTTGTGTAGATCCTATCTTTTACATCTGTCGTCTTGTGCTAATGTCAGTTGCAGTGACAGACTATTAAGATGTTGAAGGAAATTTAGGGGAAAAAAAGATTAAAATGCCACAGTTTAATCTAAATGCCCCCTTGAAATTGGACAAAATGGTACTATGAAATCAATAGGCTCCTAATAAATCTGTCCTGCTTGGTTGGAAGCATTTTCAAAGTTTCTATCTCCCTTAGAGGATGCTTATATACCCAAGCTTCTTGATACAGTTTCAATGATTCAGTCTATAATGTGATAGACTTAACTCTCTTTACTTATACTGGTATTATGTCTGGATTTTACTTATTTATACAGATATCAAGCTGCTTTTAGCTTGTTAAATATGCTTGGGCATGACATTGTTGTCAAATGTATATTTGTTATGACAAATGCTTATTTCTGTTACAGATTCCTTTAAGACAGCCTTTCTGTATAGAGCTTTCAAAACTTGTATCGGTTTTTTATATATTTTATTTCCCTTGAATCAATCTTATTGATGTCAATCTTATTGATGCCAATCTTTGTCAGATGATAATTTTGAAATTTGGCATCATTTGAGAAATATATAACCCATGTTTCCTTTCCTTGCTTGTTATGTGAGGAGCAGTTGCAAAATGCTGTGTTAACCTGTTGAACTTCATCATATTCATAGATTAAACTACTATTATCCACATTTGAAACAATCTAGTTGCTAGAAATTTTAAAGAACAGATACTCAAGCAGCATAGAAAGAAAGAATCAGATATAGGAGGCAAAGTTGGGAATGCTTTTAGCAAGTTGTGGAAAAAATTAACATCTTTCTCACTGAACTATATTTTGAGCTTCCCAAAAGTTGTAGATTCTTGGATCCTAACATAAAGCCCAATCCCACCAAATGCTTTCAAGCCGTCGTGGATGTTATGTGGGGAGGGCTTGCAAATTGCTTTGCCTTTACCTGCTGAACAACATCATATTCATAGATTAAACTACCATTATCCACATTTGAAATAATTTAGTAGCAAGGAATTTTCAAGAACAAACACTCAAGCGACTTGGCAAGAAACAAACAGATATAGGAGGCAAAGATGGGAATGCTCTTAGCATGTTGTGGAAAAACATCTTTGACACTGAACTATATTTTCAATTTTGAGCCTCCCAAAAGCTGTACATTCGTAGATCCTAACATGAAGCCCACTCCCAGCAAATGCTTTCAAGCCATCGTGTATGTATTTTGTACTACACATACACAGGTCAACCCAATTTAAACAGACAGATGTCAGGTAAAAACTCTGTTCATTTTTTTATTTCATATATACTGTTAGCAATCTGTAAAATCTATTTGTGCAATGTGTTTACTGCAGCGCATTCCCCCAGCATTTGTGTCACAATTTTTAAACAATCCAAATGAACATATGCTACTGCAAGGCCCAGATGGGCAAGATGATTTAACATAGAGCTTTTGCAAACTGGTGTTTAACTGGTTAATAATTAGTCATGTACAGAGATCCAATTTGCATTATTCTTTTGTTGCAATGTACCAATGCTGAGATTTTAGATAATAGTTTTGATATTATATATTTCCACTTCAGGAGGATAATCATTCTAATGAAGAGAATGATGCTGAACCACAGGATGAGGGTGACGAAAAGGATGATGTTGACAAACATGATGACTATACTGATGATGAAGAGGTTGAGGCTCATGAAAAGGAGGATGCTAGCAAATTGGATGGCAATGAAGATGATGATCCCTATGAAGATGATAATGCCCATGAAGAGTATGATGTGGCAGTGGTGCCCAAAAGGCATTGGTTTCTATCAAAATAGTGACAAATGGTATAAAGTCAATCACTTCTAACGTGCCATAATAATGGCTTATATTGTTGGCCGTGGAGTGAATCTCTGGAGCATGGTGGTAAAAGAGCAGCAGATTTGTGCACAATGTCATAAACCAAAATGTATGAGATAGCAGCAAAGCCATGAAAAATATTTCATGCAAAGCATTATATTCAAGTGAAAAAGTATTGATTAGATAATTAGATAACAGTCACAATAGAAGGATAATACTCCTTATGATAGTAGATGTCATTTAGCTTATAAAGCAAGGAGTTTGGAACAGAGCGGAACTTACAAGATTCTTCTACCATTGTGAACAGTTTTTTTGCAAACATTTAGCTACTCTTAGTGTTTCAGTATTTTAAAACTGTACAGCTTCAAACTCAGTGCTGAAGAAGATGAAGAATAATGCATCTCAAAAGATGTGCACAGTTGAAGGTTTCTGGAACCGGAGGGAAAATTTTGTGTTATTGTTTCAAGGTCTGAAAATTGTTTCACAAAATCTATGCCTTAACAAATCTGTAATTATTAATTTTTGAACAGGCTTTAGCAGGAAATCTTGTAATTATTAATTTTGAATTGAATTCCTCTGGGCTGTTCAGTACATTTATGATTGTCTTCAGCAATCATTTTCTTCATGGGTCATAAAACAGGAATTTCAAGTTTCTTAGCCTGTGCTGTTGGAATTCATTGTCCTGCCTCAGCTGAGTATATCATATTTTTATTAATCGCCATAATGGTAAGAGTCCTGATAAATTCAACAAAAAATAGTAAATGTTGCCCTGTTGCTCAAGTTTACTTCAAGACTTCTTATGACTATGATCAGGAAAATTAAAATTACAAAAATCTGGTAATCTCAGGAATAGGAAAGGCATATAGGAAGTGACTCCTAAAGCTTTTGGGGGCAATTTTTAGATTGCCAAAGTAAAGCACACAGACAGTATAAAGAATTGTGGAGAGGTCATTTTGCTTGACTGTTGTTGTACATGGAAAAAATCCTATCAGCTAACCCGTTGCATGCACACACGCCTGCGACTGCTAGTTAAGAGTATTTCTCGTCAACTAATGGCTTCAACAAGACTCCTTTCCTTTGGAGTTTTACAATTACTTCACCCATGCTGATTGTAACTCATTCTTTGAGCAAGCATGAGAGTTTGTGCTTTTTACCCAAGAGTTTGTGCTAACATAATTAAACTATTGCAGGCAAGAGAATTTGTGTTTTTCTTTCTGTACCAAAAAGTAGCATTAAACTGCTACATTACTTGAATGGAGGAGAATTTTTCTTTTGGGTGACTCGCACTTTCCTTTCCACTTATACTAATATAAATTCTCAAAAGAAGAAGATCAACAAGGTTCTATATTTAAGCGCTCTTTCTTTGAGTTGAATTCTGAAGCCACATATGTGCCCTATTATTTCACAATTTCTTGTCTCTGAACGAGTAAACACAAAATCCATCATTGTCAATTTTACAAATTCTATTAAAAAAATCGATCAGGTTGTTTCCCAACAAAGGAGTAGAGTTTTCATTCTCATGAGGTGTTCTCTGTTTTGGACGAGACCTGGATCTATTTAAGAGAAATTGCCTTCTTTTAAGGTGAATCACATTTTGCCTTTTTTATGGTAGTAAACTAACGAGGAGCTGCACCAATATTACAGATTTTTCACTTTCAGAGCAACCTGCATGGTCAGATGAGAATCTGCAGGCTTCCCAATACATCCAGACTCCAGACTGCTCTGTGTGATCATCATTAATTGATATATTAAACATGGGTATAATATCTCTAATCCAAACTCTTTATGTTTTGTCACCATACCGCATGAATGATATTGTATTCCAGTTCTCATTCAGTGTTGATCTTATCTCTCACAAGACTAATCATCTGAGGCCAATCCACGTATACATGCCTTAAATATCAACAAACTACTTATGGCTCAATATTGTTGAATTTATGACATACCATGCCTAGAGTATCAATACACTACTTATGGCTCAATATTGTTGAATTTGTAACTTACATTTTATCATCAATGTATAGGAATTTTGAATACGAGCTTGCTCTTTCTGCATCAGTCTAAATTCATGCTGCGAAACTTTAAAAAAAATCATAAACCGATGAGTGGTTATAGTGAACAAGAACATGAAATAGCAAATTGTTTAAGGCAAAAACATGACAGGTGAGAATGGTTGAAAGATACACAAGAAGCAATCCTCTGCTACACTTTTACAGTACTGACAACTATGCTCAAACAAATCAGACTGTCATCAACCAAACCCAAAAGTATTTTTTAGGTCACACACAAATAAATTTACATAAATGCAAACAGCATCAAAATTGCAAAAGGCTTTCAAAATGACAAAAGGGTAGGCTCAAAAATTACAAATGATGTAAATACTTCCCTCACTTTTACAGTACTGACAACTATGCTCAAACAAATCAGACTGTCATCAACCAAACCCAAAGTATTTTTCAGGTCTCTCTCTCACACAGAAATAAATATACATAAATGCAAACAGCATCAAAATTGCAAAAGGCTTTCAAAATGACAAAAGGGTAGGCTCAAAAATTACAAATGATGTAAATACTTCCCTCCATATTCCCCTTCCCAAAGTAAAGACATCGTCTAGTCGATGAGTGGAGCAGCGTCTGGTCTTCATATGGTAAACTATGACAGAATCAGAATTGTCACCACATGTAAACCACACTACACCTCCCCTTGCAGATACTATCCAGGAAGTGAGTTTGTGAAACTCATGTGATAAATCTAATTCCCGTTCTCGAATCCACAGCTTATGTTCTGTATCCAATATCCAGAACACAAAATGCCCATCACAAGGCCAATCACGCCAGTCATATCTATGGCTGGAATTAGATGCACAAACTAATAGATTTCCCTCCCATTCAGTAAGACAATATATATAGCCTACCGAAGCAGGAACGAATACAGAAAAACCCCATTGGTCTTGATTCACATCATAACCTATAATCATGTGTAAAAGATCATCGTCATCTCTATACAAGGTCTCTACATCTTTAATTTCTGTCGATTCCTCTTCATATATGCTAGCAACAAAATAAATGACGCCATTAAAAAAAAGTTGAGTCCGTGGATAATAGTCTTCAGCTAAATCAATCAATAGAGGCGGACCCTCATGCCACGAATTTGAATGAGAATCAAACACCAGGGTATATCGCCGCTTCTCAGAGAAAGAGTAGCCTGCCATCACAATTTTTAAAGTATTCTGTATATAACAAATTTCAGCAAAATATATCCAGTGTAAATCCACTTCAAAAGGCATTGACAATTTTTTAGAAAACTTTCTCACAGGATTGTACACCCAAAACACAGGGATATCCAGGATTGTGCACTTCCTAGGAAAACGTGGATAAAAGCACATCAACCCATTTGATGCGGTAAATAGCTCAAAATTCCCATTTTCAACAGAACTGTCTAAGCCCTCCCAAAGAAAAGGATAAATAGAAAGACTACCCGTTTGGGAATTGTAAGAGCGGAACTTGTATCGTTCTGGCATCGTTCTGGTATCGTGTGCAAGCAATCGTAGGCCAACAATAAATATGATCGATTCTCGGTGACAATTCTTGTAGTGGGTATGAGCAAAATCTGGGTCAAAAATGAGGGAGTGCCATCTCTTGGACACTATGGACATCTTCAGCACATCTGAGGTTGAAACCCTCGAGAGTATGTCTGTAATGAGCTCATCACGGCATTCCACCTGCTCTGCACTGCTTCCTATTGTCAATCTGGGAACTTCCGCCATTTTCAGCTCGCTCAAATAACCCTTCTTTTCTTTTCAATGCGGACCTGCCCTTTTCCAATGGCTGTTAATTGCCATTGGAAATGACTGAAGAAGTGTGTTCAAATAACCCTAATGTGATGTTCAAATAACCCTAACCTAATGAATTATATATCACATTTTAACAATAAGGATTCTATTCATGTGAGTAGGTTTGTAAGGCTTTAGATATTCTAAAAGGTAATTGAGTTTTTTTAATTCTAAATAGTCACTATTATTTTTTATAGTTTAAATTTAGAAGTAAAATTTTAAGCAAATAAAAAATGGTGAACACATTTCTAATTTTTCGTTCATATTAATTATGTGAGACTAGGTTTCCTATCAACTTGAGAATTGATAGGAAGCAATTACAAGAGTTCAAAATTAATCAATTTTGCCATTATACAACTCCAAGTGAATCTACATTTATTCATATTTAGAATATCATGTTTTCAGATTTATTTGGAGTTGTACAATGGCAAACTTAATTAATTTTGAACTCTTGTAAAGAGTCCTACCTTAAAACCTATAAAACATTATCATCTTCTTATAGATGAGTACTACATGTAAAATAGAAAATCAATCTTAATTCTCTAGTTAATGGGAGGAATCTAAATATCCACAATATGCTTGAGTTGGATGTAAAACATATACAAAGAAAAATGAACACTTTAATACTATATAAGAATACTTGAATATTTCTAAAATGCTATGATTCTATTCATCATTCAATAATGCACACTATATTCAAGAAACAAATGTTTCTTAACAAACCATAAGAATATAAATGACTACTATTTTTTTTTTCAAAAACTAACAAATTGTCTTTATATGTATTCTAAAGATTAAAAGAAAAAATAACAATTGCCTTTATATGTATTCTAAAGAGTAACACACCTAATCATATATGTATATAAATGATATAATATTCCTAACAATATAAAAAGGAACAAACTTGGAATTGGCATAATTAAATCTCTTTAATATATTTTATTATTCTTTTTTTTCTTTTTCTTTTTCTTTTTCTTCTTCAATTCATATTTATCTTCCAAAACCTTCTCTTTTATTCCTTTTCATTATTATTACTGCATCAAAGGCAATACTATTGCACTCACTTAAGTATTGACTAGTCATAATAAATTAATTTTTTACCAATTACAAGATTTTATTTATTTAGATATTTTTAAAAAAAATTAATTTTATATAGTTAACATTTAAAATTTAACATTGAGTTTTCTATATTGTGCTTTCTTGGAAAGTTGAGGAGTTTTCTAAAGTCTTGGCTTGAATACAGTAGTTGTATGTAAACAAGTTCAATAGTCTTCCCTGGATTTGGGGATAAAAGGTTCTCACAAAAATCCAAAGCAAAGAATGGAACCATAAAGCAAGGGGTCCATCTCTATCTAGGATAATTCTCAACTCCTTAGTAAATCAAATCTTACCAACAATTTGGAGCATTCACATGTTCCAACTAGTTCCCCAATTCTTAAGGATGTCAAGGGGGAACCTAAGAATGGGATAGAAATAGATGTTAATAAGATGGAGGGAAATAACAAATACTCAAAGAAGGATAAGCCTTTAGAAAGAGAGAAAACCATTAGTGATAGTGTTGAATTGGTTACTCTGATTAAGGATTCACAAAATAATAATCTACCTATTTCCCCCACAAGAGAATATTTAAAAAAATCTTAAAGGAGAAATTATCATCTCTATACCAATCATTCAAGTTAAAACACCTAGATGCAGTCATGGGGACATTAGGTGGAGATACACTATCTACAAGATATGAAAGAAAGAGAAATATTTCTTTCACCTAATATTGAGAAAGAAGTCCTAAAGATAGTAGATAAGTCAAAATAAAGTAAAGGCATAAAGGAATCTCTATCTTTTGTTGGTTTTGACTCTCCAAAAAAGGTAGAGGAACATGAAGGAGAATGGACTCAGTTTAACAACAAATAGAAAAAGAGCAGGATACTAGATGTGAGAGAAGATGGTAAAATAGGGAGACCATCTCAAAAAGGTTCAAGTAAGGAGGCAACAAGAGATGTGGCTAGTGGTAAGTAGAAAATCCTTGAAATTGTTTGAGGGGTAAAGAATAAAAATAAATAGCAGGCTCAGTCATGCTTTTCTAGTATTTAGCGGATATTGTTATCTTTCTTTTCCATGAAGATTCTATCTTGGAATTTAAGGGACCTTAACAACCCTCTTAAAAAGCATTTTCTTAAATGTTGTTTAATATAGAATAAGGTGGATATCCTTATGATTCAAGGAACTAAGATGGAGAAAGAGACTTTTTGAGAAAATAATTTTATGTTTTTGGCGTTTGGCAAAGTTCTTTGCCTTGGACTTTGAGGGGGCCTCTAGTAGTCTGGGTATTCTTTGGAGTCCTTTGAGATTTACAGGGACTCTTGTGTCTTCTAATAAAAATAGCATAATGGTGGAAATGGAAGATATAACTTTAACTAAAAATATAATCTAATTAATGTTTATGCTCCCAACATAAGGGTGTGCATGTTAGACATATTAAGATGTTGTTGGCATTGTTGTAATTGATGTCAAAACCTTTGTACCGACATCTTGGCAGTATTGGGTGGTTGTTGACAGTTTTGGTTATGTATCTATTGGTTGTCGATAATGCATTAAAGGTTTTGGTTATTCATAGGATAGGTCTAGTACGTACAATTTTAGTGTTCTATAACATGTGTACTTAGTTATACTCATAGATCACACTTGTCCATTTTTGGTAATTAGTATTGTGTGGAGTTTTTTGTTGGTACCTATTAACTGCTATGCTTATAATGTTCCGCCAAGTGTTCCTGTTATCTAGACAATGGTGGAGTTTTTCAGATGGTTTTGGTATATTGGCTTCGATCTATTGGTGGGCTCAAATATTTTTTGGATCATCTTTTGGTCTTGATTGTGGTGTTCTAATAGTCTCGGTAAATATAATATGCATTGTATATATATTAAGTGCGACCTATTTTAAGGTCTCATTGTAGCATGTTGTAAAGTTTTCTTAAGTGTGTCCTAGACTTAGGATCGGTGGTAATGCATCACAGGGTCATCACTGAAGGAGCAATACACTATCATGTTGTGCATTCATATTGGGAAGTTTAAAATGGGCAAAACAAGGGGAAATATATTGCCTAAATTGGGGGGAGGGGGATTTTTTGGGCCTGGAGGGGGGGGGGGGGGGTGTGGAGGTTTATATAGGAAATTGGGTGGTGGGGGTATTGGGAGGGTATTAGAGGGGGGTGACAAAAAAGGACTTTGTGGTAGTATTTTTTAAAAATAGGGGATTCTTTAGTATGCCATGAATGCATGTTCTATGATTTAGGCTCACTAAGTGAATCCTCGTGTAATGCATTAAATACAATGTAATACCTTTTTAAATTGGGTCCAACACATGTTTAGTGTGGCCGACACATGTATGATTGGATCTATATAAATAAAGAAAACCTTTTTATATCTAATGTATGATATGAGAACATAGTAGTGAAGGCATATGTAATAAAGAACAAAAGGTGATATAGTGGGAGTCCATTTTGGTATATCAGGAAGTAGAGTGGTTGTAGCATAGTATTGAAGAAAGAAGGCATTATATATTGAGTTGCATAAGGTCGATGTATGTTGGTAGAATATCTATATTGGATCTTTGTTGCTGGCGATCTATGTGTTATTAATTGGAATTGTTTCATGCATAGTCAGATAAAATTTTATTAGTTCAATTTTTGTCAGTAAAACATATATTCACAATTAGCCATATTCATATCTCAAGGTAGTTAGCCTAACCGATAGTGAGCCAACCAACAATGATCCTTTGTAAAAATCACCTTAGCCAGTGTCACCTTAACTAGTGTTCATTTCATGAGAATTAGTTTCTCTGTGGTTTTTCCTAGTTTGAGTTTCCACGTAAATTTTGTTGTTCTTTATGTTTGTATTTTTGTTCTTTCATGTTTACATTTGTTATAACTGTTTGATGTGGTTACCAGTAGAATAGAAGTTAAAGCAGATATATCTATTATTATCATTTGCATGGTTTATGAGTTTACCAACACCATGAAAGTTTTATAAGTGTTTTTGAATAATTCATTCACCCCCCCCTCTCAGTTATTCGACATGTTCAACAATTGATATTAGAGCTTGGTCCCTTGAAAATAAATTTTAACTGCTTGAGAGAGATATTAGAAGTTTGAATAGATGGAAAAATAATGCTACTCGGATAAAGATTGGAAAATCATGACTAGTGACATTGAGAATAGTGAATCAAAAAATGAGGAGTTAAAGAAGAATATGAAGGAAGCAAATGCATGTATCACAAAGATGAGAGATTAGATTTGGAAGTTCAAAGAAAGATATAAGGAAGTTAGTCATAAATTGAAGGAATTAAGAGAAAAAATAATAGACCCAGAATAAAAAGTGAAGGAATCAAGGGAGAAAGTAGAATATCTGGAAAAGAAGTTGAATGACAAGATGCATATCGAGGAATTTATCAAAGATGGGTTAAAGCATAAGATGAAAGGTGTGAGGAGAACCAAAGAAGAACTGGGGATTGTAGTGGAGGAATAGAAGGAATCTTAAGAAAAGTTCAAGTAAATCATCAAGTGTCAGATGAAAATGAGAAGCTAGAATTGGAATTAAAGAAGTTGAGATCTGGAGAAAAGGTTTGTGAGAGTAGTACTATTTTGGATTGGTTATTAGCCTTGCAGAATAGTCACAAAGATAAAGAAGGATTAGGGTTTACTGGTGAATGCTCAAATCATAAGGACAAAGGAAAAGGAAAGGTAAATGAAGATTATACAAAGGTTGAAGTGACAAGAAAGGTCAAAAATAAAAGTACATCCATAAGAAGGCCTCCAATAAAAAATGTGAATGCTCAAAGGTACTTATCTTTTAATGGTCGTTATTATATTTGCAAGAATTTTGGTCATAAAGCAGTTGATTGTAAAATGAGAAAGGAACAAAAAGTTTAGTTCTTTAGTTGTCATAAGTTCAGTCACATGGCAAGCTAGTGCAAAATTCAAGTTTCAAGTAAGGAAAAGAAGAATGCAGTAAATAATATATTTCATGGGAATTGTTTTGTGCATCACAACTACGGTCACAAGGCTAGTAAATAAAAATATAGAATTAAGTCGATGAAGTCTAGTAAGAAGAGTGTTAGTTGTTTCAAATGTGGCCAAATTGGTCATTATGCTAACACATGTAGATTTGGTAGTGCTTTGGTCAATGTTGGAGATGGTAACTATGTTACGATTTCAAGTGAATCTCTGAAGGCTAATATGACATGGAAGAAGAAGTATGTTGGTAATGTGGAGAGCCATGCAATATTGGATCCTAATACTAGCTCTTCTAACAACTAAGTTGAATGCTTTGGCTCAGGGGGAGTATTAACATGCTAAATCATGTACACCTCCCCTTCTCTGAAGTGATATTGATTTCAGCTAGCTTGTTTCTGGTAGAAAAGATGAAGTAATAATGATTATCGATTTATTAATGTGTGAAATTTATTCTTGTTGCATCAATGATAATTAATTTTAGTGGGAATATCAATCATGTTGGTTCATGGCTATAAAGGTAAATTTTTGAAATCATTTGGTACTATAGAAAGAAAAGAATTTTGAGAACTTGTAGAGATAGATTGAGGATAAACTTTTGTGAGTAATAATAGAATTTCAATTCTTTGTTCGTAGTGTCAATGCATCTACAATAAAGAAAATCAAGAAGGTTGAGCTAAAGGAGTTTGATCATAGCAGAATCAAGAAATTGGAGTTGGATTGCTTGTATAATATATGCAAAGGATTATAAATCTTGGATTGGATTTTTGGAGAGAATTTCCCTGATGCAACGACAAAGATTTTATTTTATTCTTGCTAAGTTGGTTTCAAGGTAAAACCCTGGTGCTAGACAAACCCTATCTGGTGACAAATGAGGTAATTGAAGCTATTATAAGATTATGCAGTGTTGTGAATTACCTGGAAAGAAGATTATAAGCTACAAGGAGGTAGAAGAACTGACACCTCCCAGAAATGGATTTTGAGATCCAAAAGACGAACCCACACTGAGTGCACATTGAGTGGTTTAGTAAGAGGGTTTAATGAAACTATCCAGGGTTTGGTAGAAAGGGAGTGATTCCCCCAAACCCACACCTTATTTAAAACCAAATCACAATCTACACAAGAAGAAAATGAAGTAATAAAAAACCCCTTAGCACAAGGGTAGATCTCAATGTCACCTGAATCTAAAGGCCTCCAAGAATTGGTTACTTAGCAGTGCAGATCCAAAAGAAAGGGCCAAAGGCTTATGAATCTACCAACCAGACCATGGTTATGATAGAACACCATATTTTCCACCACTTTAGGGTCACAAACCACAATAAGTGAGGTCTTGTCACGAGAAATAGGATGAGATTTTTCCTTTAGAGGGATGGTAGTAATAGATTTGGTAGCATGAGTGTAGATCCTTCCATCAGTAGCAGTAGATTTTGAGGGGAGAATCTCCCCTTTATAAGCCTTAGGACCCAAACCATGAGCCCCAAGATCCACAATAGTAGCCACATGTTGCCCAACAAAAGAAAAGGGGGCCCAAGACTAAGGTCATCACCCAATAGGGAGGGATTGGGAGCCACAATACTTTCTCCAACTGACGTTGTCAGAGTAGCATCCACTAAAAAGAAGGGGACACGACATCCATTAATGCACAATAAAGGAGGGACCCCATCATAGGAGCCATCAACATCGGCTAGTACAAAAGTCACATGGAGAGATGAAAAAGAATTGGTCAAGCAAGGAAGACCATTGGCCATGATAGTAATAGGGAACCCAACAATGCTAAGAAGAGGTGGAATCCCAAAGAAAGGCCCTCCAACACACCAATGGCCATCAAAGGATCTATCTGAATAGGCAGGGGCAATGTCGTAGGGTGAGTTTGAACATGAATGTGGGAGGGAAGAGCCGTTACACGAAGCCATCATGAATGGTATTTACCAAAAAAATGTTATTTATGTGTTAAAATTATATTATTATTATATATTAATATTATAATATAATTCTAAATTAAGAGTATTATATTCAATACTATAATCTCAATTTTAATCCTAGAACAAAGCAATAATATCACAAAGAATCATTGAACGGTTTTAATTAATAATTCTTTTTGTTAAAACATAAAAGAGAAAACATAATTTGAAATAAAAATAAAGATTCAACACAAAACATTGGTTTTATAGTGATTCACCATAAATGGCTACATCCACTCTATAAGCAGGGAAATAACTTTTAGTAATTTGTTCAATATTCTATTACATCTAATTTATTCTCATATTTATATAAATCCCTTTACTCTCTATTGATTTAATCAAGAAATTAGTCAAAACCACTCCACCAATCAAAGATGATACACCATCCTTTTGAAGAACACAACCATTATGCACTGCACCAATAGTTTGACTAAAAAACACTGCTATTTTTTGCAAATGTTAAATCACAAATTATGTGCAAAACATGCTCACCACTCCTAGTGTAAAGGAACCATCCACCATTGTTTACAACATGGGAGTATAATTTATTAGCATTAAACCTATCACACAACTCCTCTGAAGAAAACTACAAAAGCTCACACATCTCATCTCTCAAATTGGCCAAAATACGCTTCAACTTCACCACCTCCTCTATGCCACAAGATGGGAACCCAAACATTGCAAGCCTTCTTAGCATACCACACAAGTTAAACAATGACCCACTGAAATGCCTATCGGGATGACCCTCGAGGATGCCATCAACATAATAATCATACTCATCATTGTTGAAATTCTCTAGTACAAATTCTTCACCGTTAGTTTGGCTAATTTCTATCCTGGGCTCTCGAAAGCTCTTCCCAAAAATAATAACCTCCTCTACTAGAGAACCAATTGAATTATTCTTAGTTTCAAGTGTTCTTTTCACTGCAAATTCTTGCAAATCGTCACCCTTATCACCATTATCCTTGACAATAACATCCTCCAAGAAATATTCTTCATTAGTTTCTTGGTGGATTTCTACCTTGGGATCCTACAAGTTATCTGTCTCAGATGACCTAGTACTTTCTACCTCATCTTCTATATTTGCAAACACAAATTTAATGGCCCATAATTCTTCAACCCCATCATCTTGGTTTCTACTATGTCACCCACACTAGGCATGGAAATAAACTTAGTCTTCCCTTCATTTCCCTACACATCCAAAAAAATATCTACAGAATGATGCTTCTTTTCCAAGGCCTCTCTTGTGTTTGTTTCAACTCTACCATTATCTTTTTCATCATTTGAAATTTCTCCATAGTCACTGACTCCATAAATTTCAAAGGCTCGCACTTATCAGGGCTCTTCTTGCTTTCACAAGAATCATCTTCTGTAGTCCATTCACATTCATGTTCCTCCTTAACTAAACATTCATGTTCCTCCTTTTCTTTAATAGTTCAGATATAGTCATTTTTAATTTCTCATTTTCTAATGTTATCATGTTTTCATTAGGTCTTTCAACAAGAGGTTATGACAATGGCATTGAACAAGTCAACATGGGATGAATAACTCTCACTTTAGTGCGGATTTCTACCACATACAAGCCACCTATTTTACTGCCCCGAGTAATCACGAAAGCACCCTTCTTAACCTCCCATCTTTTTGATCCAAACCTAATTTATCACTCTTGAGACCCAAGTTGCCTAACTAAAATCAAATTGTGCTTGAGCTGGGGAACATATATCACTTCTTTTAATATCCAATTATTACCATTCTTTAATTTTAACAATAATCTCCTAATACAAATTGATAGCAAACTAATAAAACTAAAGAGAGATTCAAACATCAATAAGATAATTTGAGACCAGATTTAACATGGTTCACCATAAAGGCTACATCCACCTTTAAAGTAGAGAAATAATATTATTAATCATTGATTCAAACATACAACTCTCAACTTGTTACAATGCAATAATCAACATTCTTTTATAGACAAATATAATAGCATTATCCGAAATATGAAGAGTCAAAAGGCTTGGAGGGAAAGACTCTCTGATTGTTAGATCTCACATTCAACATTCTCCCACTTGAAAGCCAACCATAATGCTATCAATAATACTATTCTCTACTTCCATTTTTTAATTTCAAGACAGCCTCAGTCTCTAAAGATACAAGATTTTAATATTGCCAAAAATTGTTCACAAACACTTCTAATTAATCTCCTAAATTAGAAACATCATAGGATCCATTATTACCTAGAATAACCTTAGCGAAGTCACCTATTTGTAGATTTTTGAAATACTCCATATGCAGAGTCACATGAAAATATGCTCCCAAATCAAGCACCCAAACATGATTTACAGTTTCTTCAGTGGTTAGAATAAGAACACCCACATCCTCTTCGCATGATACTATGGATTCCTCTTCTTTTTGTTTTTCCACTACCTTCTTATATGACCAACAATTCTTTTTGACATGGCCTGGCTTGCCACAAAACTAGCAACCAGTCTCTCTACTTATAGATTGTGATCTTTCTTGTGATTTGTCACGATCACTTGGATTCTTTCCTCTTTCTCTCGATCTACCTGGTGCAGGATCATCTGGGCAAACCTATGGGCACATGAAGACTCAATACACCTTGGAAGATTATAATTCATCAAAGGAAGTCAATTGGAATGTTTTGAAGCCAATTGGTGCAAGACACCCTAGGGTTTGGCTTTAAACCTATTCAACTTTTGGCTTGTAATGACTCTATACAATTCATGGATAAATAAGGACTCCAAGAGGGTCCAATAGGTGTGTTAGGATAGACTATTTTTGGTTTGGCACTAGGGTGTCACTCATTGGCCAAGAATTGCCAAGCTGGCCAAATGGGGCCTACTAAGTCCAATGACTTTGAAATTATTGAAAAAGATGAATTCGATGTGTATTTAGGTCAAGGAAGTGGTTTTAGACCTTGTGAAATTGATTTAGTGGGTCAGAACTTTAAAAAATGACAAACGTGTAAAAGTTGCTTGGCAACATTTGGGCAAAAGTTGTAACTTGCCCTAAAGATAGTTATGGGTCAACTTAGTTGGTTGGTTTGAGCCCAAAGGACCTATTTAAGGGTTTTTCAATCATTGTATGGAGGTTGGATAATTCTTGACACAATTCTTGAGGATGATTGAATGCTAGTTTGGTGTTCCTATTCATAATCTATGAGTTTTTATTGTTGGAAGTTAAGCATGGATTGAGCCACTCGATTATTGGAATAGTTTAGTTTCTTTTTATTGTTTCCTTTCTATGTATATACTTCTCATGTTCATTTTCATACTTTTGTGTGCTTAAATAAAATCCAACCCTCCTGAACTGTTCCTTGCCAGTGTAAGGGTTTGGTCTGTAAATATGGTTCTACAATGAGTTTCCTCCATTCGACCTTCATGGCACATGGAGGATGGCAAGTAAAGCCCATGTATATTCTTTTCCTTCTTGTACAATTGCTAGAATTGGAGTTTTCTATTTTTGGAGGCTTTCCCTAGGCTATACAGTGTGTGTCCAGCTAGGTGCAAGTAAGCATCAGACAATGTTTGAATGTAGGGTTGGATTGGATTAGAGAACCAATGATTGGAGAATGGTCTTGGGGTTTTGAGGAAGCCCTAGAATCAATGGAAAGAGTTGATGAGCCCATCTCATGTACCTTTTTTTGGAAACCACTCAATTATCCCTAATTAGCCCTATTTTTAAGGATAAAGACACACTCCATAAATGGCTTTGTACGAACAACCTGGTGGCCCCAAACCCAAAAAATATCTAAGTGTGTCCAAAAGGGTACCTGGATCAGTGATCACTTTGGGGAATTTCTTGAGAATTTTTTGAGTTATTTGGTTTTAGGAGCCTAACTAAGGCTACAAGGAATTAATAACCCTTCACCTATGAAACTTTGAACTCGATGGAGAATTGGCCAAACTATGGACCAAGATCTTCAAGAAAATATGTAAAAAGGATGAAATTGGAATGCATCCAATCCTGCAAAGTGACTAAAGGAATTTAGGAAGTTTGGTGTGAACTTAGCCTAGTAAGTTCAAGATAGAGTTGAATCACCTTTGGTAGAGAGGCCCTTGGGGATTAGGAGAAGAACTAAGTGTATTATCCTAGGTTAGGGTTGGGAAGAAAACCCTTAGAAGGTCCAGAAAGTGACCTAAGAAAGAGTATAGTTGAATGAGGTTGGGGAGCCTCCCTATCAGATTGGTATCAGAGCCTTGAAACACTTGGGCTAGGAATTATATCTATGAATTGGAATCAATGGGTAAGAAAAGGATGGTGAGAAACATAGAGTTGGAAAGAAAGGTTGATGACCAAGACAAGAAGAGGAGCATAGACTCCTAAGGGAAAGAATGGTAGAGATGGAAAGTAAGCTTGGTGAAGTTGAATCCAAGATAGAAGAAGTTAGTGAAAAAGTGAGAGAGACAAAGGGTAAAGGAAAATCAATGGTGGTGGAAGATGAAGTACCAGAGCCTAATCCAATATTACAAGAATAGCCCTTTCTTAGAGTTTTGAAGGATATGGGTGGAAAGTCTCTAGAGGGTGTACCTTTGTTCAGTGGAAAAATGGAGCCAAAAGTAGTGATGGAGTGAATACAAGGATTAGAAAACCATTTTGAGTGTGAGAATGTGACCAAAGCACAAAAAGTGAAGGTGGCAAAGACTAGGTTGAGAGGGACTTCCCTCACATGGTGGAAGTTTGTATGAGATGAGATAAAAAAAGAGGGAAAGAATCCCATTTCTCAATGGAAGGGTATGGTGGCTAAAATTAAAAAAACCTATATCCCTGATGATTACAAGATCCAAATCCACAAGAAGAGACAAAATTTAAGACAAAGAGAGTTAGATGTAAGAACCTATACTAAGGAGTTCTACAAACTGTGCCTGAGATACAAAGTGATAGAGGATGAGAGTATTAAAGTTGATCTTTATCTAAATGGGCTAAGGTGGAGTATACAAGAGGAAATAAGCTTGTTGACACCCACCATGGTGCAGAAGTGTTATTAATTGTCTCTTAAGGTTTAGGAAAAGAGAAGGAAGAAACATGAAGCCACTAGTAGAGGAAGAGGAAGAGGAAGAGGTAGAGACTCAAGAGGCTATAGAGGAAACTATGGTGGTCAAGGTAGTGACTCTAGATCACAAGGAGAGTCAAGTTTGACAAAGAAGAGTAGTGAATCCAATGGTAGAGGTAATCATAGTAGAGGAAGGGGTCCTAGTAGAAGTGGTAGAGGAATATTTGGAGGCTCTAGTAGGGGTTCCTCTTTTGAAAATATGAAGTGCTACAACTATCATCAGTTTGGTTAGCATGCCTATAGGTGTCCTAAAAAAGAAACATTTTCTCGATCAAAGAGAAGAGTCAATTATGTGCAAGAAGAAGCTATTAGTGTTAAGTCTCCTGAGATCAATCTTGAATTAGAGAGTGGTGATAACTGGATGATAAGAAGGGTCCTGATTAAAGAACTAGTTAAAGAAGAACCTAGACAGAGGAGATCACTCTTTAAGGTGAAATACAAGATTATTGGCAAATTATGTAAAGTGATCATTGACTCAAGGTCAACTGATAACATTATCTCTAAGGAAGAAATGAATAAAATTGGATTACTAAAGATACCACATGATCATCCTTATAGGGTGACATGATTTAACAAAGGCTAGCATGTCTTTGTCAATGAATAAGCATGGACTTAATTTGTAATTGGAGGATACAAGGATAAAATTCTCTATGATGTACTGCCTATAGATGCATGCTATCTCTTATTGTCAAGACCATGGAAATTTGATAGGAAATCCATGCACAATGGGAAGAAGAAATCCTATTCATTTCAGAAGGATGGAGTAACATACAAAATACAACCTTTGGTAGAGGAAGAAAGAGTGAAGAATAGTCCTAATGTGTTGGTAGTGGCTAGAAAAGAATTTCTACAAGACCTCAAGGGGAGAGAAGAAGAATGCTTTGGTGTGATGATGAAGCCTAAAGAGGAAGAGGAAAATGGATCAACATATTTACCCAAGGAGATACAACTACTTTTGGAGTAGTTAAAAGATATTGTGAGTGATGGATCACCTGTAGTTCTACTGCCACAAAGGACAGTGAGTCATCAAATTGACTTCATACCAGGGTCATCATTGTCCAATAAAGAAGCTTATAAAATGACTTCTGAATAGAATAAGGAGGTGACAAGATAGGTCCAAGAACTACTTGATCAAGGTCTAATAAGGAAGGGCATCAGTCCTTGTGCAGTCCCAGTGGTGTTGGCATCAAAGAAAGGAGGTAAGTGGAGGCTATGTACTGACTCTAGAGAAATAAATAGAATCACAATTAGATATAGATTCATGATTCCTAGGATAGAGGATCTAATGGACTCTCTTGGAGGAGCCCAATACTTTACCAAACTAGATCTCAAGAGTGGTTACCACCAGATCCAGATAAAGGAGGGAGATGAATGGAAGATAACCTTCAAAGCCACATTTGGGCTATATGAATGGTTGGTCATGCCATTTTGGCTTACCAAAGCCCCAAGAAAATTTATGAGGCTGATGAATGAAGTATTGAAGGATTACATTGGGAGGTTTGTGGTAGTCTACCTTGATGACATACTTATATACAAAAAGACAAAATGAGAACACCTAGAACACTTGGAGATTGTGTTGAGAAAATTGCATGAGGAGCAGTTAGCCATAAATTTGGAGAAGTGTGAGTTCTTGAAGCAAGAATTGGTATATCTTGGGTTTTTGGTCTCACAAGGGACATTGAAGATGGATCCTATCAAGGTGGAAGCTATCCTCAACTGGCCGACTCCTACATCTGGTATTGAGGTAAGAAGTTTTCATGGACTTGTCCAATTTTATAGAAAGTTCATTAGGGGATTTAGTGCAATTTGTGCCCCAGTATTAGACACTATTAAAGGGGGGTTGAAGACTAAGTTTAGGTGGAATGAGGAAGCTAATAAGGGGTTTGAAATGTTAAAACAAAATGTAGCCACCCAACCTATCCTTGAACTACCTATTTTTGATAGATTGTTTACCCTAGAGTTTGATGCAAGCATTATAGTAGTGGGAGTTATTTTAAGCCAAGAGGGAGGGCCAATGGTTTTATATAGTGAAAAATTGAATGAGGCCAAGAAGAGATATTCCTCATATGACATAGAGATTTATGCATTAGTTTAGACCCTTAGGAAGTGGAGACATTACCTCCTACCCAAGGAATTTGTAGTGTTTACTAACAACCAAGCCTTAAGTTTTATCAACTCTCAAGACAAGATAAGCAACATGCATATTAAATGGATGGAATTTTTACAAGCTTATACCTTTATTATTAAGCACAAGAAGGGTCAAATGAACAAGGTTGTTGATGCTTTGAGCAGGAGATTTCTCACTGTTCAAGAGGTGTGATTGAAAAGCATAGGAGTGGAAAGCTTCAAAGATCTATACAAAGAAGATGAAGACTTCTCAGAGGCATATAAGGTATGTGCAGAGTTCAATAATCACTTCCATAGTCAGTTTGCAGACTATACATTGCAGAATGAGTTATTGTTTAGAGGGGGAAAATTATGTGTGCCTAAGGGGTCCATGAGGGAGAATCTAATACATGAGAAGCACAATTGTAGTCTCAGTGGAAATTTTGGTCTAAACAAGACCCTTGAGCTAGTTCAAATATTTTACTATTAGCCTAGGATGCAAAAAGATGTTAGGAAGTATGTAGAACAATGTATTGTATGTAAAAAAGCTAAAGGTACTACTAACAATGCTAGTCTCTATGATCCTTTACCCATTCCAAATAGGCCATGGGAATGTATCATCATGGACTTCATTGTTGGATTACCAAGAACAAACACATGGTTTGATAGTATCTTTTTAGTTGTTGACATGTTTAGTAAGATGATCCATTTCATTCAATATAAGACTACCCATGATGCTAGCTATATTGCTCAAATTTTTTTAGGGAAATTATGAGAATCCATGGATTACCTTTCAATATGGTTTCAGACAGGGATGTCAAATTCATGGGACATTTTTGGAAGACATTATGGAAAAGACTAGGAACTAATTTGTCATTTGGGTCCACCTATCATCCACAAACTGATGGCCAAACAAAGGTCATAAATAGGGTCTTAGGTAACCCCTTAAGGTTCTGGACAAAGGAATATGGATAGTGTAGACACCTAAAAATCCTTTAGAAAATAAAGTATTTTTATTTTCTGAAAAATCCCTGATGACATCATCATTTGTTAATTAATTATTTATTTAATTAATTAATTTATTTTTATGTCATTAAATCCCTTTATCTTAATTAAAAATATTTAATTAAGAAATCCCTCCCAAAAATGTTTAAATCTTATTTAAACATTATTTCCCTATTTATTAATTATTTTAATTAATAAACTGACCAAAAATCCCAAAATAAATAATTAATTTATTTTTTGCCCAAAACTTGGCCAATTCCCTTAAGACCACTAACCTGTTCCAGAATCTTCTAATCCTTCTTTAATTTCGATTAAAGGCTAATCCCATCATTTCCTAACCCTAATCCCAACTCAAGATATTTAATTAAGATTAAATATTAATCCTCAATTCCTAATTTACCCTAGGAAAACTCTAGACTCTTTTAAACCCATTTAGGGGAAATTACCTACTTTCCCTAAGCTAATCTAAGTCTCCTTTGACTCCTAGTCAAACCCTACCCCTAATGAGCCTCAAACTCATTAAAGCCTTTGAGATAAATAAAATTTTATTTATTTCCTAAATTCCATATTTATCCTAGAAAGTCCTAGACTCTTCTAGAAAGTCTTCATCCTCATCCAAAGCCTAGACTCTTCTAGAAAGTCTTCATCCTCATCCAAAGCCAAGACTCTTCTAGAAAGTCTTCATCCTTATCCCCCTTGACTCAAACCCTAACCAAACCCCAAACTCTAACCTTTCTTCCTAACCCAAGCCCTTAGGAAATCCTATAAATACTCCCTCTTCCAAGAGCAATTCATTAGCTTAGTCTTTCATCTTCATGCATTGTTATCATGCTCTTTTACTTCTAGCTCTAGCATAATCATTCCTAATTGTTAGATTTCTTTGTTTTCTTCAAGCTTTCTAACACATCATAGCTTAGCAATAATGGATTAACTTAGTTTACTTCATTGTTTTACATATCATATCATCATCATCACATCTCTATTTGGTTTAAAATCAATCTTAGCATAAACATCATGTAGCTTAATATTCATATCAGCATCATTTTGATCCTTGAGGCCTTAGGGGCAAATCAGGTGTTCTATACCTGTTTTGTGCCATTTTGGGGTTTTCATGGATTTCAATCCGTCCTAAATGCATAAGGAATGTGCTCCAAGTGTTTAGAGAGCACACCCACATCCCCATAAGCAAGAGCAAATCAAACAGTGCTTGGGTGCACCTGTTTTAGCTCAATTTGAGGTGGCTTAGTTTAGAGTTTTATTTGTTTTGCATTGATTTCATGCTTAGACTAACATCTAATCTTTGTTTGGCTTGAAGTCTTTCAAAGCAGGTACCCTCGAAAACCTTGTCCACAAATAGGTGTGGGATCAAGTGTTACCACAGGAAGAGTTTTCCTACAATGACAGTATAAATAGAAAAACTAGTAGAAGTCCTTTTGCAGTGTTCTATGGTGTTCATCCAAGGGGTGTTTGTGAACTTAGAGACTTAGGAAGTATGGAGGGTAGAAGTGGACATCCAGAAGATTTTACCCAATCCATATAAAGGAAGTGCTTGAGAAAGTCAAGAAGATACACATAGAAGCCACACAAAGGTTGAAGGACAAAGTGGATGAAAAAAAGGAGTTGCAGTTTGAAGTGGGAGACTTAATAATGGTGCATTTGAATAAAGCCAGATTGAAGAAAGGTGTACCTAGCAAGTTACAGATGAGAAGACTAGGACCTTGTAAAGTCTTAGAAAAGTATGGAGAAAATGCTTACAAAATTGAACTTCCCACAGATTTATCAATATCACTAGTGTTTAATGTGCAAGACCTCATCAAATACAAAGGTCCAAAGCCAGAAGAGACTAAGGATACCTCTGATGTGGAAAAGATTACAGTTGATGTGCCCCTATCCTCTAAGAGAAAGCCACAAGCAGAGAGGATATTAGATTCAAAAGTTAAGAAGAAGACTAGACATGGACAATATATGGAACATCTAATCAAATGGAAACACCTACCTGAAGAAGAAGCCACCTAGGTTGTAGAAGTTGACTTCAAGAAGTTGGGAATAGATATTTCCTTGTTGTCTCTAGTTGTACCTTGATTTCTTTGTTCCAAGGGAGTGGTGCAGGAGAACCTAGGGTTTCTCTTTAAACCTATTCAAATTTTGGCTTATAATGGATCTAGCAAAGTCATGTATAAATAAGGACTCCAAGAGGGTCCAATAGGTGTGTTACGATAGACTAGTTTTGGTTTGGCACTAGGGTGTCACTACTTGGCCAAGAATTGCCAAGATGGCCAAATGGGGCCTAGTGAGTCCAATGACTCTAAAAGTGTTGGAAAAGATGAATTTGATGTGTATTTAGGTCAAGGAAGTGGTTTGATACTTTGTGGAACTGATTCAATGGGTCAAAACTTTAAAAAATGACAAATATGTAAAAGTTGCTCGAGCAACTTTTGCAACTTTTAAAAGTTGCTCGACAACATTTGGGCAAAAATTGTAACTTTCCCTAAAGAAAGTTATGGGTTGGCTTAGTTGGTTGGTCTGAGTCCAAAGGACATATTTAAGGGTTTTTCAATCATTGTACAAAGGTTGGACAATTTTTGGCATAATTCCCGAGGAGGATTGAATGCTAGTTTTTTATTCCTGTTCATAGTTGCTAAGTTTTTCTTGTTGGAAGTTAAACATGGATTCAGACACTTGGTTCTTGGAGTAGTTTAGTATCCTTTTATTGTTTCCTTTCTTTGTATATACTTATAGTGTGCATTTTCATAGTTTTTTGTGCTTAAATAAAATCCAACCCTCCTGGACTGTTTCCTGCCAGTGTGGTTTAGTCTGTAAATATGGATCTACAATGAGTTTCCTCCATTGGATCTTCATGGCCAGTGGAGTATATAAATTAGAGCCCTTTTATATTCTTTTCCTTCTTGTACAATTTCTAGAAATGGAGTTTGCTAATTTTGGAGGCTTTCCCTAGGCGAGATAGTGTGTGCCCGGCTAGGTGCAAGTAAGCATCAGGATATGTTTGAATGTAGGGTTGGAGAACTAATGATTGGAGAATGGTCTTAGGCTATTGAGGAAGCCATAGATTCGATGGAAATATTTGATGATCCCATCTCATTTACCTTTTTTTGGAAACTATTCAGTTAGCTGTAATTAGCCCTATTTTTAAAGACAAAGACACACTTCATAAATGACATTGTACGGACAACTTGGTGGCCCCAAACCCTAAAAATATATGTGTGTCCAAAAGGGTACCTAGATTAGTGATCAATTTGGGGAGTTTCTTGAGAATTTTTTGAGTTATTTGGTTTTAAGAGCCTAATAGGGCTACAAGGAATTATTATCCCTTCACCTATGAAACTTTGAACCCAATGGAGAATTGTCCAAAATATGGACCAAGATCTTCAAGAAAAGATGTAAAAAGGATGAAATTGGAATGCATCCAATCTTGCAAAGTGACTGAAGGAATTTAGGAATTTTGGTGTGAACTTAGCCTAGTAAGTTCAAGACAGAGTTGAATCACCTTTGGTAGAGAGGCCCTTGGGGATTAGGGGAAGAACTATGTGTATTATCCTAGGTTTGGGTTGGGAAGAAAACCCTTAGAAGGTCTAGAAAGTGACCTAAGAAAGAGTCTAGTTGAATCAGGTTGGGGAGCCTCCCTATCACCAATAATGGCCTTTTGTAATGTTGAATCAAATGTAATGATCCAAAGTTCTAAAGGTCCCGATAAGGACCATAGGACCAAATTCATGTCATAGGGAATCATGATGCCTAGATAGGTCAATTGGGAGTCTAAAGAGTTTAATGATGTAAAAATGTCACAAAATGACCATTTCCAAATTTATAAGTCTTTAGGAGTTCATTTTAATAGAGTTTAAAATTTAAATTTTTGAATCCTAATGAGTAGTGCCAATTAGGAGGGAAAACTTGTTTAGGGAGCTAAATGAATTTGTAATCATCTAAAACTGATTGGGATAAGCTAAGACAATTGATACGCACCTTATATATCCTGGTCAAAGTATGAGGAAAGGGGACATTACAGTTGTAACAACATTTTTACGGATTGTTATTGAATAAACAACATTTTTTGCAGTTTTCCTTGTGTATGTGTATGTTTGAGTGTTCGCATTGATTGGATTTGGTATTCAAATGATACAAGAATAAATTTTAGGCACTTTTCAAACTCTGTGCATGATTTATGGTCACTTTGATATCATTTTCCTCTAAGTTGTTGTTGACAGGTATAAGGAAATTGTGTTATTTTTGACATTTTTTTAGTACCCTTTGTATCCATGGCCATTCTATGAATGAAATTAATTTTTTCCTCATAGGATGGTAATTATATGACATGAAACATACTTCAATAACCCTTAAAATTCAAAAGGAGTGAGTATTTTGGGGTGATCACCATGTTTGGTTGGTTGAAGGGACACCAATTTGAGGGTAGGTTATTATAGGAGGCAATATGCCTTAACAAGGGCACCATTTTATGATATAAATAGTTATTTTATACCATTATAATGGTGAATCAAATTCAATTTGGTCAAAATTGAGTTTGGAAGGTTGACACTTATTAGGCCCTAGTTTTGAGGGTTTTTGGAGAGTAAGTTGGGGGTTTTTGTATGTGGAGAGCTAGAAGAACCAAATTGGTTGCATTTTCCTATTATTGGAGACAAATTATCACTCTATTGAAATAATAAAGGTTGGGGGTTAAGTATTTGATGTGGTTTCTTTGTAAATGTGTGGTAATTTAGGCCTAAAAACAGTCATAGTTGGTCAAACAGTGGAAGTGGTCTAAAAAAACCTATATTAAGTTTTTGATATGTTGAATTAGTTCCAAATGGGTACTCAAATATATAATATGTTTTGATATTATTTTGGGAAGTTTTTGAAAAGGTGCGAGAAATAGGCTATGGGGACCTACTAGGGAATTAGGCCTATTGGGGACAACAATTTGAGTTTGCCTATGAGAGAGGCACTTGAAACCTTGAAAGTGATTTATCTTGAGTTGATTGGGTAAGTGGAAACCCTTAGAGTCATCGTGGGTCATTGTGAAGGTTAAGTTCACGTTTCAACCACATTAAGCCATTAGTTGCTTAAGGAAGTATTGTGGGTTTGGGCAACTTGCAGCCTTAAAAATAATGTTTGGTTTGAAAACCCTAAAGCCCTAGATTTCTCTGCATCACTACCTCTTTCATCTACAATAAAATTATTATATGTTGGTGTCTCACCCTCACTTTTATTGCACATTTATTCACCTAGAATTACACCAACAACGTCATCAATTTTTGAAGTATTCAAACCAGATATAGAATTACTAACTGCCATAACCACACTATTCAAACTTTTTGGAAAATAGGACAACATTAAAAAATCCCAAAATTCTTCATCAAAGGTAATTTTTACAGAAGCTAATTGACTGGTTACATTATTAAAATTATTTAATTGTTCTGCTATAGATCTACCTTCAACTATTTTCATATTAACAAACTACTTAATAAGAAAAACTTTATTTGATGCTGAAGGTTTTTCATATAATTTATTCAACATAGTCATCAATTCAACAATGTATTTTCCTTACATATATTAAATGCTATAGATGGAGACAAGCACAACCGAATCACTCCTAGTGCTATTCTATCTAAAATATTCCAATCTTCATCGGACATAGCTATAGGTTTCTTAGCTTTATCTTGTAATGGTTGCCACAAATCCTTTTGGTGTAAAGAATCCTCCATCTACATTTTCCATAATGCACAATTTTGCCCATTGAACCTTTCGACCTTTATTTCTTCAAAAGCCATTGCTCCCACTCAACCTTGAATCTCTCATGTCAAACAATCAAGCACAACCTGTTCTGATGCCAATTGTTAAAACATAAAAGAGAAAATAGAATTTGAAATAAAAACAGAGATTCAACACAAAATAGTAAACACCAATTTTAAAGTGGTTCACCATAAATGGCTACGTCGACTCTATAAGTAGGACAATAAATTTTATTAGCTTGTTTAATATTCTATTACATCCAACCTATTCTTAGATTTATATAAATGTTTCACTCTTCGAATATGAAGAGACATCCATGAAATGAACAGTTGGAAGAACCCAATGGTCATGACCATTGGACTTCACATTATCAACACTTTTTACTATAATAATATCAAATGTATATTCAAATACAATTCAAATAAAAGTTACTAAAGATTTAAAAATTATAAATTATAAATACAAATAGTTCATATATAAATTATAAATCATTTTCCCAAAAATATTAAACCTAAAATAGTTGAAAATAATAATTAATTAAAAATAAATTTTAAATTTTGCAGATGCTCAAATCCTTAGGGTTTGGGTCTTGTTTCATTCAATTTGTGCAAATTCTTTTTGGATATGCCTAAGCTTGCATCACCATCAATAGTTGGCAGTTCAACGCCTTTGGCCTTTTCTAATCTATTCGCCAAGGTTGTCCCTAGCTTAGCCTCTTCTCTTTATGTTATTTTTTTGAAGGTTTTGGATATAAACTAGCCACTTCCATTTCTATGGGACATGTTAGGGGTATTTCCCTTTTTGAATCACCTTCTCAACTTGTCAATGGCCACCTTTTTGATGATTCCTTTCTCACTCTAATCGAAGAAGGATATAATGCCCCTCGAATTCTCTAGTATGGGTGGAAATGGATTTAACATGGAAAAATCTTTAGATTCTTGTGTATTCCTTTTTCCTTCCAAGGTTTTTTTGTTGACCTCTAGAATGTGATGTTAACCAAGATCAAGAAAACGCATGCCTACGAGATTACCAAGCCTCCCTCTCTAGCTTGTAAATTCCAAATTTTCTCAAAAGTGTTAGTTGCTACCTGTGTTTATTATTATTTATGTTGGGATTTGTATGTTATAAAATCTCTTGCAATATTTCATATGAGATTATGGAGTAGACCATCACAAATTTGCTTGGTAGTATTATTTTCTCCCTAAGGAATATGGAGGCCTTGGCCTTTTTTCAACCCCAAAACATGGTATTGCCTTATGTGGTAAATGGGTTATCTGGGTCATTTTTGGCAATAAGGACTAGAACATTATTCTCAACCATTGTATTTCTTTAGGCTAACTAGTTCATAGACTGCCCTAGAAAGGGATTGGGTTTCAAACTCTTTTAGTAATGAAAGATGATGTCTAGATTCAGGGTACATTTGTTACTAAGAGTTTATGACATGCCTAGGAAGTTGTTGATCCATGGCTCTGTTGGGATAGGTTGGCTTTCCTGATGGCCTCTCTTTCAACCAACACATTATTTGGTAGTCACTGCTCATTTAGTGCCAAGTGCTTCCTTTAGTTTGAGTTCTTGGAATTCATGCTCTTTGTTTTCACAAGAAGGGTATTTGTACTCCCTATGACATTTTTTTCATGCTACGATGAATCTTCATAGCTAGGAAGATTTACAGGCTCATTTTTGTATCACTCGCCTAGATTGATAGAGGTTCGACCTAGTGGTCTTGGTACTACCTCTGAACATATTTCACAAGATTGGCATTCATTCTATTAAGTTGTAGTGGAAGGATTGGCATTGGTTTCCCTTCACTTCCTTTTGTAACTACAAGCCCAAGATGGGCTACCATTGGTTGGTTCGTCACTTTCCTATGGTTCTCACTTTGAATCTTCAATGGCATTTTCATTCTACCTAGTCCACCTAGAGGCATAGATTTCTCACCATTTGGTCTTCCATTAATGAGCCTAAAATGGCCCATTTTTCCTGGTGTATTCTTTTCCAAGGCTTGTCAATGGTCTCTCACTTTCAAAATCTAGGAGTGTCAAATCATCATTGTCCTTTTTGCGGACAATCTAAGACATTCATACACCTTATTGTAGGAGAACCCAATAGTTATGGGGTTGATTCATGAATTCTTTTAGCCCTTCCAACTTGAACCCTTCTACTGGCATATGATTTTGCTAGGAGATTCACCCAAACTTCCCTATAAATTAACATAATACGACATGCTTTCAGTATCGAAATTCTCTTCAATCTATGGAAAGGTATAAATTTAGTGTTATTTACTCATAACTTCCTTAATATTAATGATTATTTATATGCTAAAGAATGCATATGTAATAATGTCATGTTGTTGATTCAAGTACGAGAAAATAAGGTGGTCCACTTGTAGGAATTACTGCAACATTGGGGCAATTCCCCTTGCACAGTTTCCATAGTTCTTTTTCATATTTCTACCTCTGGAAACCGTTCTTTACCCCATAAATGGTGGCATGGTCGCAGTTCCTCCACCCACTGCTCTCATTCACTGTGTTCTCAATCCCTCACCAATAGTCTGATGGGGGACAAGATTTCTCATGTTTCCATTCAGCTTCACCACCTCAAGGTGGCTCTACTTTTTGTTGGCCTTTAAATGGTGTTGATCCTTCTACTCTTTGTGGTTGATCTAGCTGGCTAGGTTGTGGAAGAGATTCTAGGTGGCTCAACTTCCAAGTGGCTCCCTTGAATTTACCTATCTATTTCTCTAACCAAGGAGGATGAACAAAAATAAAATGCAAAAGAGGGATGGTCCCTCCCAGACCAAAATCCTGATCCTGTTGATGAATGGGGGAAGATGGATGAAAGAAATCCACCACTTTTAGCAGGAAATTCTTTAGCCACTTAATGGCCGGTTAGTTTTTTTTTTTGCTTCTAGGCTTTGCCCAGGCATCTATTCTAATTGGCTTTTTGGTCTCAGCCTGTGTGAAATTCGTGGATTGATTTCATATCCTCCTCTTTTTTTGGTTAATATTATAATTTTATTTAAATATTAATGGAAGGACCTATTCATCAAAATAATAATAATAGTTACAATAAATAAATATAAACACTAAAACCATTAGGACTTTTAAATTTAAAGTAAAATATTTAAAAAATGAACAAATGGTGAGCATAATATAATTGCTCGAGGGGACTCGATCATTATTTTACAAGATGGTGTCCACACTTTCCAAGATCTCTAGAATCAATCTCTAGCAAGAAGTCATTCCACAAATCTAAGACTGGAAGGTAACTATCAATCCACTAAATTGAATCAATGGGGTCATGCATTATCCAATTCCAAGGTCATCAGGAACCATAGTAGATGAAGATTGAGATGGTGTCTAAGAAGTGAGAGCTAAGAGACAAACCTCTTCTTCATTAGGAGATGAAAGAATTGTGATTAACTCAAGAATATCAAAAGTAACACAATCATAGGGTATGTAATATGCATGTGCAAAGGGAATAATATAATCTTCTACATGATCCTTTATAAATGGACATATATGAGTGTCTCCATAGATCTCCCAAAGGCTTGTCTGAAATGTGTGGAGACATTCAATGTTGAATAGATTACACATAATTTTAATATCAACATAACAACCAATCAATTATACAATATGGTCATTAGTGATCCTCCATGCATACTTACCCCTCTATGAGTTTGTTTAAGGGATGAATCCATACAAAAAGGCAAAACAATCTAGCCAGTGTCACTAATACTCATAGTTGCCCTTTGCTAGTCTAATAACATAAGGATCAACAAAAAACTCATAATAGATCCTCAAAACAAAAAATCAAATCTCAATAACATAAGTACATACAAATCAAATCAAATGAATCCCCCTCAAACAAATAAATCTGTATCAAGTATCAAAACGTCTAAGTAATTGAACAAATAAGAAAAACAAAAACAAAAAAACCTAAATAGAATTTACCTTGGGAAATTCTTAAATAAGTGCACTGATGGATTTGAAGAGCTCGTATACCATGTTGAAGATCTCTAATACACTCTCTATGTTATGGAGCTCTAATACCATGTAGGAGAAAATATTGGGCTCTAATACAATGTAGGAGTTGAGGATGATATCAACCCATAAGCCAAGAATCCTCAACAAACACAACACCTATCACAAAGAGAAAATCAAGCAAGATAATTTACACAAACTTAAAATTTTGTATTCTTTGTTCTTGAGAAATATAGAAATTCATTCTTGCTACCCTTTCTTGTAGAAGGCATTTCAATTTTTCTATTTAATCTTGAAACTACTTGTGCAAATTTGAACATGGTACCAAAGCTCCATAACTTCAACAACTCACAAGCATCAAGATGTTTCCATGCTATCAACCAAGGAGCTAGTCAACATATCACTCTCTCTAGGGTTCACTCAGCTAATTGATAACAATAAAAAATGAGAAAGAGTGAAGCTCATGTGTGAGTATGGTTATTAAGTAGAGGAAACATGGATTTAAAATTTAAGCCCATGCATGCCTTTTTGAAATGGATAGCAAGAGATAAAGCAAAAGGCCTTATTTAATAAAATCTGGCTTGCGAAAAAGTGAAATGAAAGAAACAAGGAACACAGAAAATCAAAACAATAATCTAGAAGATATGGTTGTCATCTAGTCCACAATTGATATTTTTTTCTATTTTTTCATCTCTTTGATTTTCTGCTCTTCTATAAAAGATCTGTTCTATTTTTATATAAAAGGTAACAATTTAAAATATAGGAAGATTATTTTATTGACAAGTTCTATTGAGTTGTGTGCTTGCACCTTTTAATGAAATTGTTTATAATCAAGTTGTTCTTAGTCAAATAATTTTGTGATTGGTGTAATACTTAAAATGTAGTGTTTATGGAATACTAATCTAAGCAAACATTCAACAAAATAAAATAGATAAACACTTAGATTGGACCTTAAAAGAGAGAAATGAATAAGCAAAGAAGTGAGTATACAAAACCTCACAACCCAAGTATCAAGCCTCCTTTGTTGAGTAGATTTGGTCCAAACAAATGGATTTGTGCTCAATGATAGTGCTCAAGTTTTAATGGTTGTGGAGAAATTTTGGCATTATAAAGCTATGACTAAGGATTTTGTTTTTCAAAATGGCATGATAACTTTACTTAGATGGTGGATGATTTGTGAAGGGAGAAGGGTCCAATTTATAGGCAAATGGAGGGTGAAATGGATGATCAAGATGCAAACCTGAGGAAAGGAGGAGATGCATTTCAGAGAGACCACATGTATTGTACTTTCTCAAATGGATATCATTGTGACAAGTTTCACAAGGAGAGAGGTTTGGAAGAATGGGTGAATGTTACCATTTTAGGAGATGTGAGAGGGGACAAGAATGTAAGAGATGGATGGAGTGTGTAAGAGGAATGTAAGAGCATTTAAGGTTGAAATTTAATTCATTTGGTTGGGGAGTGGGGTATGTGACATGAGGGTTGACTTGGGTGAGGGTTAGGATTTTTTAATCCATGAATTATGATTGTGCAAATGTTTAATGGGTGATTAGGCTTGGGATTAGGAGGAAAGTGGATGATTATAGAGGATGTAATGGGAGGAGAGAGAATGAGTGGAGGATTAGATTAGCTAATCAAGGGTCATTACCTAATTAAGAGGGATTAGTATGTGTGAATGGGTTGGGTTGAGTTGGAACTATGAGTTAGGTGGTTGAGATGGGTTAGAATAGGGGTTAAAGTTAGGAACCATGTGTTCTAATTGATTAAATAAGGGTTATTTATTAAAAAAGAAATATTTTAGGAATTAATTTAAATAAACTTATGTATTTATTCAAATTAATAGAAGAATAAGAACTTAATTAATTATCAAACTATGGGTTAACATTTAGATAATCAATTGGACTATAGTTAATTAATTAAATTAATTAACTAGGGGGATGACATAAAATTAATAGGTATTAAATATTTAATTAACGATGTCTTAGAAGAGAACTAAATAAGATTACTTAATTATGTAATCGAATTTAGGTGTCTACATTTTTACCTCTTCAACATAATGTTAAAATAACATTATTTTGAAGACGTTTTAAAATAATAGACAATGTGAAAAATTAATAAGCAACAAAGTTGCCCTAGAATATGGAGGAGAGAGTTAGACTAGGTGATGCCCCCTCGAGAGGGCGACATGGAAAGAAAAAGGGGCCCGGGTGACATTTTGAAAAGAAAAAGGGGTCGACGAGAAATAAGGAGAAGGAGGAATAACAAGTTAATTTAGTACGATATGGGAAGAAAATTAGGGGCCTAGAAAGAAATTTGGTGAAAAATGGGGACTGGGGGGGTGAAAGGAGAAGGGGGGCAAAGGGAGGCCTATATAAGGGCGGGGGGGGGGGCTAGAAAGGGGCTCATTTGTGAATTTGAGCTTAGGAGTCTTTTGCATTTTGAGCTCTCATATAGCACACAACTATGGCAAGAGGAGGATGATTGAGACACCGAGAAAAGATTGTGAGCAGCATACGATAGAACTGAGCCCCAAATAGATAGGTAAGATCTCAAACTTGGCTTTGTGTTTTCATCATTGCATTTTAATTCTAGTTATAGTTTCAATTTTAGCGATCTCGCAGGCTCAGGTGTGACAAGATCGACCCCAGGATCTGTAGGATCATGATCTCGCGAAAAATGCAACAAGTTGGGTTCGGTAGGTTAGGGGTTGGGAGTTTGGGCGAGAATGTGAAATGGGGTTGGGATTAGGGATACACTGGATAAATGTGTCCCCATAAGGAATTTTTCTCGGGAACCCGTTCCTAGAACAAAAGGGGGTGGGAGGGCATAATATTATGCGATCTCGCGAGGGGTTGCAGGGGTAGAGTAGGGTCATCATAGGATCACATTCTCATAGTGATACAAGCTAGGGTTAGGGTAAGAGATCCCACGCATGCAGGATTGCAAGAATTGAATAGATTTGCGGGAATATAGGGACTGGGCTACAAGAACACAAAAATTAGGTAAGAAAGTAGCTAAAAGAGGGGAAAAAGGTTAAGGGGATGGTCTTGGGTGGTTCTAGGCTAGGATATGTGGCAAAGAAAATCTAATACCACTTGGTTTGGCTAGTTACAGTGGTCTATAAATTGCTTGACATCATAGGAGCGACAAGCCATGATTTTATGTGTGGCACATTAGTTTACACCTGTAGACTAGGTGCGGGTGGAGGCTATTGGGTTAGGATACCTAGCTAGGATACCCCACAAGAGGGCATACATGGTGATGGTCACAACACTCTACAAGCGATGGAACTTGGAGATTGTTGCATTTCATTTTCTAATAGGGGAGATAACTGTCACTTTGGAGGATGTTTATCGCATCTTTTAGTTGTTGATTTAGGGGATAGAGGTGATTGCTGGGGACACCACACAACAATAGGAACTTACAACATTGGTGGGGATGGTTTTCACACCTATCTTATGACATGGAAAACTGACACTAGACAAACAGTTGGATCATCACCTATAGACACACAGGTTTACTTTTATGTATGTGGATTAGTTTCAGGGTATATTGTCCTTGACATGGGAGAGACTAGCATGACCCTAGCACTGATCCTAGTGATCATGCACATAGTAGATGCAGGTGTACTCATAGTATGGGGCACTTTGATACTAGTTGAGCTATATAGGGACCTACATCATATTTTTTTATCATGGGGTGAGGGAAAAGGGAGGAGCATTGATTTTTCTACCTTACTCCAAGTATGGGCCTAGGAGCACATTGCAGTACTCAGGCCAGTAGGTAGGAGAGACAAGCAAAAAGACCAACCAATGGTCTACAGTTGGGGGGATCTACTTACCTATCATGACATTGATGATATTGATTATTGGAGAGAGGCCCTGGATGACATTATGTATGGTATCACATGGAGACCATATATAGTGGTAAGCCCCGTGGCTAGAGGGCCAACAATAGCTACCATATGCTATGACTCATACCTATCTGATCGAGTGATGGGATTATGTTTTTGAGAGGTATATACCATATAGGGTAGCCTGACATTTTGGTTACACACAAGGGGTGCCAGACGCAAAGTAATGGTATCAGTAGACGACAAGGGAGAGATCATCTAAGTTTGGGCCAACTCTTGATAGACGGGTTGATCGCAGCATGGAGGGCTATCTATTTGGTACACTGGGATTGGAAGGGGGGCAGGCTGACACATGGAGTATGTAGGAGTACATGGTCTGGTTTAGGTGGCCATGAGAGGTAGGGAGGATAAGATTACTTATGAAGGTGGAGAGGGTGAGGGCAACAACAGATCAGGTGATGAGGGGTAGGGGAGGGTGGGGCACACACGTACCACCACAAGGGAGGATACCACCAATAGTAGTGCTAGTGCGGTGGGCCTTGAAGAGGTTAGCAAGGGGAGAGGTTGTACAAGAGGAGAAGACACATGAGGAGGTTGTTAGGGATGGGGATGAGATGGATGTGGATGTAGCGAGAGATGGGAGGAAGGGACCACATATGCCATCGATAGGACAGGTACCAGCATCTGATTCAAGTGGAGGCTCTTCTTTAGGTGGGGGAGGGTGATGATCTTGTAGCCCAGTTGGCATCTCTCTAGGAGGCTCATGTTGTAGTTAGTTAGATTCTACGTGATACGTAGAGAGCAAGGGATACCTTGCAAACAAATCTAACACAGGCATTGGAGGATGGGATGGTGGTTATTGATGAGAGGGATAAGCTAGGGAGGGAGAGGGAAAACCTACAAGAAGAGAAAGACAAGATACAGATGGAGAGGGACGCGTTGATGCACGAGTTGGTAGTGGCATAGGCTGGGGGAGGGGGATATCAATAACCAACACCTAGGAGACAATCAGACTACATAGGGAGATCTCAGATCTAGGAGAATAGGTGGGTGGTATAGGGCCATGTACTACACATCAGTACCATAGAACATGATCATACACTATTGGCGGACTAGCCACTCTTGTGTGACAAGTACAAGTACTGGAATAGGGGGATGGAATAGTCAAAGGACAGGGGGCACACATATTTTTGGATCTTCTCATACAATGGGAAGGGACAACCATCGGCCAAGTCACTTAGGTAGTCAACAATAGTTGGTCAGGGGTTCAGTTCAGAAGGCCAAGGCCGAGGGATCATGGATGGGGCTCGTAGGAGTCGGTCAGGAGGGGGATGTGACAAGGCTATTAGTGACACCAACATAGGTACATGTAAAAGGAGAGAGGCCACTACCCATGGTTAATATTATGATAGAGCACACTCGAGAAGGATTAAGGATGCATATGACACCCATACCCCTGTAGGATCCATCACAAGTGACCCTGATCATAGATCCTACACATGATACAACTGCCCTTATAGGTTCAGATGTACTTATAGAGCCCCCCACAGGAGAGGTAGATGAGTAGTGATATGCTACATTTTGTGATTTATTCCATATGATGTATTATTGTGATGTATATTATTTTTGTGAGGGCATTGACCCTAACATATGTACTTTTATTCTTTGATGGACATTTTTGGGATATTTAGATATTCTTTTATGTGGGTTTGGGGACATTCTTTATTTTTTGCAAGATATATACATGTGATGTTGATTTGGATGGGTGTTTATGTGTTATGAGCCTATTTCTTGTTTTATGGATGCCTATATGATGATGTATGGATTATTATGTACTGACATGTGTGTATCAATGTAAGATGTGATGCTTATGTGAGTATGATATGATGCTAACATGTTTATGATGTAGGATTTGATGTGTTTTTATGTTTAGTTATATATATATGTGATGCATTGTGTGGAAGATGTGATTTATGCAGGATGTGGCTACTGGGGTGTGTGGATGCAAGATAGATGCTATGTGTGTGGGTGTATTTTATAATTTTATGCTTTTATACACGTGATGGATATATGTGATGCACTTGGTTTATGATGCAATTATGATATCTCTATATGTATGGTGCAAATCTATATGTTATGCATGTATGTAATGCAACCTAAAAATGGGTTAACAATGCAAGATAAAAATGAGTTGATAAATATTGTTGATGTATGTAGAATCAGTCAAATAAAACTAATTATCTATAATAAATTATGAGAAATGATTTTTATATATATATATAATAATTGATATTATATATATATATATATATATATATATATATATATATTCTATGTATGTATGTGTGTATATAATGTTAATCATTTATTTATTCTTATAATGATTATATATAATTAAATTAATAAATTAGATTAATGAATAGACATGTCCCATGAAGCGACATGTCTCTTCTTATCTTTACCATGTATATATTCAAGAGATCGATGCATTTGGAAGACACATACTTTTACGGAAGCACTATTACATTTGCAGCAATCTTAAACTTAATATGGTATCAAAGTGGATTCCTTTGAAAAAAGCTTTACTGCTTAAAACAAGATCCTAAAGACCAGTTGCTTTTCTCTGTCTGGATGTGCTATTGTTTCCGTGGTTGGCATCATCTATTCGCTAACGAGCTTCATTTTTGGTGGCCTACTTGCATTGAATTTACAGAGAAAATAGTATCATTCAATTCGTTAATCAGAATGCAATATTTTGAAATATGGGAAGCTGCACTTTATTGAAACTTGATAAACATTATTGAGGAAAAATGTTATTGGAACCCGATAAACAAATGACAAGTTTTCTCTAGGGATCTTTATATAGCAACAAGCTCTATGACTCTGTATTGAATGGTGGAAACAAATATCAAAACTACGTCCATGCAACCTACACCATTTTCTGTTATAGTTTACACCACACCTTAATTACAATTTCTCAGCCAAATGGTACTAAACTATTTTAACTGTTGACTGGTTAACCCAGATGGTCTATTTGAGTCTAATTAACTTGGAAAAGAAAAACCAGCAGTCTGTTAGTCAACCTACATTCAGCTTAAAATGTGATAAGTTAAAGTTATTAAACTTGAAAAGCAAGATTCAAGTTGTATGTTGTTGGAATATAATAAACAAATGAAAGGGTTCTTCTAGGTTCTTTATGTAGAAATGTGTTATAAGCCTCATGCATTGTACAATGGAAAGAAATACCAGAAGTACCTCTATTGGAAAATCACAAGTGTCGTCCATAGAAGGGTTATATACATCACTAGAAAAGAATTTTAAAATGGAACTAGATATTAACGGGAAGCTGAATCCCAAAATATTGATACTATATGCTAAACTTATGACCTGAACTATTTATTAACCATTTGGAAGCTAGCAACACCGACTAACGATGGTCTGATTACAATGGCTATGTAAGAGATTTCAGCTTCTACTTCTAAGGAGAGAAAATGCTAAAGCCTAGAGGTCTCCTCCATGCTCTGGATATGCTTTCAATGGATCTATATCATCTTGAAAGCCATTTTTTGTTCAATTAAATATTGGGGATTGTGGCAGTAATCCTGCATTTGCATAAGCAGATTTGAACTCCTATCCTCATGGCAAAATCTAGTGTTTTCAGATGCACTTCAATTGTTTAACTCTAGTTGATTTAATAAAATGCAATGTCCATGAGACCTGTTAGCTAATGAAACTGATTTTTCACGCAACTGATTTTGATGGTGGGGACTCAATAAAGTCCTCCCTGAGTTACCAGCCAGTCGAGCATTGGCAAAGCTCAGTTTGTCTTGCAAACATGCACTCTACAGAATATATGAACAATAGACGGAGTTGAGTATGGGGGGAGAAAATGGAATATCGAACAACACTCAGCTTTTGAGCTTGAGTAGACCCTGTGATTTCATGCACTCAACACTATATAATTGGAAGACTCGGGACCGTCATTATTCATAGCCGGTGAAATACATACTATGCGATCATCCATATTCAAAGCCTGTGGAATACGTACTATGTGATCCTCCATATTCATAGCTTATGGAATTGCCTAATCTGCAATGAAGTGCTGGACATCTCACATAAACTATAATAATAGGTATGAGAATCTAAACATGGTATTATAATCAGATTCACAAGAAGAGATCACATAAGCACACGGATTAAGGGCAGGAAGAGAAGCATGCATATCTTTCTATGAATCAGACAGATTAGAACTAGAAATCAAATATTTCATTAGCTCATCTATATTTGGATCGCTATCAAGCAGAAACATCTAATGGCACCAAATTGGCAGCATGTGTTTAAAGTTAGTGATAAGGAATAGCACCCAGAGAAATTTCCATTATAAAAGATATTGGATATAATCCTTAGAGTGATTGAAGACATAAGCTCAAAACTATCAAATAGATTGGAGGTGTTATTTAAAAGACGACACTCCACCACTCCCTGGGAACGCTAGAAGAATTCGCATTGCTGAATGTAAATTGTTTTCATATTATCGAGGATGACCAATAAAAGGTGTTGTCAATTACACACTCTTTACAATGCTCTTTATACAAGGGATTGATTCCTTGCTCAAGAAATCCAAAAGTTATTCAACTCTTTAGCATCGTGTTTTTCACCGAGAGATGTCTCTCATGACATCAAGTATACATTAGTGAAGAGTTGTGCATATTCTTGTCTCTGTGTGAAGAAAAGAACCATGTCAGTATATAATACGAACAACACATATTTTATGGAAGCCACGTCATCATATGCTAAACCTAGGATTCTTAGTCGCTGGAGAAGATATATTGGGACTTTGATTATATGCGATGGAAATAATTATAGCAATTAAAAGAGTTTAATCTTCAGATTAATAAGGAAGTGATGATGGGTTAACTTATGTGAAAACAGGTGAAGATAAATAACTAATAGCATTTTTCAAAGAAAAGTGGCAAACTGATATGTTTGAGAAACATTTAGTAAGCCAATGATTATTCTTAGAGGGAGCGATCATTGGAAACTACTTGATAGAGAAGAACAAACTAATGCATGGAAATGCCAATCAAGATTGTTGTTGTCATGCTTAAGCCACATTGGAGGTCATGTGAGTGAGTTCTTGGCTAAACATCTATGTTGAGTCACCCTCTAAGAGTATCTATGGTGACCATCATCGTAAGATAACGATATTACATGAGTGATTTCTTGATAAACACTTATGTTTGTTTGCATTTCCATTCATGGGAGAAGCCATGATGGAGCCACCTTTTGGGAGTATCCATGGTGGACATTACTCTATAAATCAGATATATGAGAAGATCCTCCTTAGCTAAGAGAGAGTGTTAATTTTAGCATTAGGAGGACAAACCAGAAGTTATCAAGAAGGATTCCTCCCTAGCTAAGAGGGAGTGTTGGATTTAGCTTTGGGAGGATCACAATAATAATTCAAGTTGGTGGAAGAAATTTTCAAAGGTTCTTTGAGGAAAAATCTAGAAGCATAAGAGATTGCATTCAAGGGATAAAGAACTAAAGGATTCAGAGGGAGTATGACAATCCATTATAGACAACCTTGAAAGAAGAGGTCGAGAGGTTGATACACGATCTTGAGCTTCAGAGGCAGAAACTAAAGAATTTGCATTTGTGGACATCTGAGAATCTTGATTCAGAGGGAGCTGACCATGTCAAGATGAGTTCCTTAGTGATTAACAATTAGATGACTGTGATTCCTAGGATGGAGTTTCAACATATATGATCTATTATTTTTGTATTTTATAGAGATTCCTTATCACTATGTAAGAGACATGGTAGGAAGGAATGTGATCCAGTTGGAGTATATTAATACGAATAATCAAACAACATATATTCTTACCAAACCACTCCCCAAGGTGAAAGTTGATCACTTTAGGAATAATCTTGGTATGGTTGAAATATAAAATTTTGATTTGTACTGATAAAGATGGTTTATGTGTAAACTTCTTTTGTCAGATGTGTGACTTTATGGGCTCATCTATCCTGTGTACATTTCTAAGAGGTGACGATCTCTTAGACAATGAACACTTGTATTTGATGTTACAAGGTGATGATCTTGTAATGGAGATTTGTTATGGTAGACTTTTGATATGTCAGTGCACATACCATAATAGGGTTATATGTAAGGGGAATGTAATGTTCTCAAATTTACTATATCCCTGTATCATGATCTGAGGTGATATGAAAATCAGGTATCACGATCTATGGTGATTCCTCATATCATGATCTAAGGTGATTTGAAAACTAGGTATCATGATCTAAGATGATTCCTCATATTACGATATAAGGTAATATGCAAAATCAGGTATCACGTGTTAGGTGATTCCTCATATCACATGTTAGGTGATATGTAAAATTGGGTATCACATGTCAGGTGATTCCTCATATCACATGTTAGGTGATATGTAAAATTGGGTATCACATGTTATCACGTGTCAGGTGATTCCTCTTATCACATGTTAGGTGATATGTAAAACTGGGTATCACGTGTCAGGTGATTCCTCATATCACATGTTAGGTGATATGTAAAATTGGGTATCACATGTTAGGTGATTCCTCATATCACATGTTAGGTGATATATAAAATTGGGTATCACGTGTCAGGTGATTCCTCATATCACATGTTAGGTGATATGTAAAACTAGGTATCACATGTTAGGTGATATGTAAAATTGGGTATCATGTGTCAAGTGATTCCTCATATCACATGTTAGGTGATATGTAAAATTGGATATCACGTGTTAGGTGATTCCTCATACCAGATGTTAGATGATATATAAAATAAGTAACACATTTTAGGTGATTCCTCATCTCACAAGTTATCTGATACTTAAATGAGCATCACATGTTATGTGATATCTACCTTCGTGAGATATGTGAGATTTCTTATCACAAGAAATGTGATATATGATTTTATCTTCCCTAGCTAAGAGGGAGTGTTGATGTATGTAGCATCAGTAAGATAAAACTAATTATATATAATAAATTATGAGAAATGATTTACACACACACACACATATATTAATATATATAATAATTGATATTTTATATATATATATATATAATGTTAATCATTTATTTATTCTTATAATGATTATATATAGTTAAATTAATAAATTAGATTAATGTAATAAGGAAATGGCACGCGACAACGGCTCTGAGAGCAACGGCTCTGAAGGTTTTCGCAATGGTGGATATTGACAGGAAGATGCTAGTTTTGATAAGGGGTATCTCAACTTCTCTACTCAAACCCACAGATATCCAAAGCAGGGGCTCAACAACCGTTTTCTCTGGCCTTCGAATAGAACTGGGGTGTCTCTGGTGGCTCCGGTAGGTGGGAGAAGGGTAGAAGGAACATTTCCTCTGGTGTTCATGATGGGTTGCTTGGCCCAACCCCAAAAGCGTGTGCAAGATGGAATCCCCCGAGGCAGGATCCTTCATGTAAACCAAATTTTAGAAGGAATGGCAGGGGTAGGGAGAACTTTGGTCATCCCCTTTGGAAGCAGAATATTCCTTTTGGGCCTCCAAAAATTTTCCATTTCAGACAGATTGAAAAGAAGTTTTGGAATCCAAAAGGCTCAGGTTCTTCGAAGGTGCTTTTCAATAAGGCCTCCACCTCTCATCAAGATATTGCTAAGGTAGATAACACCTTTGTAGTTAGATCCTCCTCTGTCCTGATTAATAATCCCCAATGGGATGTTCAGGTTAACTGTTTTCAAAATACTGCTTTTTTTCTAAAATGGTTAGGGCCATGGTTGTCCATTCATAAGATTCAAAAATGGATTATGGTGAATTGGGGAGGGGATTTTGTTTTGAAAACTCTCTCAAATGAGTTCTTTCTTGTGATTTTCCCCTCCAAGGAGGATAACATGTGGATTTTAAATAGTGGCCCTTTTTCATTGGATGGGCTTAGTTTTTATATCTGTGATTGGAAGCCCAATTTCAACCCTGATAAAGAAGAGGTGGAAAGTATTGTTGTTTGGTTGAAGCTTACTAATCTCCCGTGGGAATATAAAAATGATGAAACCCTGGAAATTATCGGTTATACATTGGGGAAGTTTATAAATGCTGAGGAGGTGGTTGATATGAATGAATTCTTCATTTATTCTCGGGTTCTTGTTCATGTGCAAAAATGCTATCAAATCCCTAAAGTTATTACACTTTGTTCGGCTAGGGGACTGGCATCTTAAAGTTGAATTTGAATTAACTAACTTGGTGTTAGATGTTGCTACTTTAGCAAAAGGCAAGGGTTTGGCTGAGAATAAGGGTTTAGATTTGATCAAAGGCATTGAATCCACTAGAGCCAGACATCCTTCTTGGTCTATTTAGTTTGAGGAGGATATGATTTTGGAAAGGGAGGGGAAGGAGGTCACCCATCACATGGTTGATTGCTCAGAAGTTTCCAAACATACTTCTAGCCCCACAAATTGTTCCTCCCCTCTTAAGCACAACGATGGCTCAGTCTCTTCTCAAGTGGTTCCTGCCACCCCCTTGTCTCCTTCGGCATTAATTTCCTTTGTAGGTGCTCCCCCTATAAAGGCCCTCTCACCTGATATGCCTCTTGTTGTGCCAGATACTATGGATTCTCCTTTATATCTTCATAATGACTCTGATAGGAGCTACAAACTAGATTTCAATTTTGAAGGTTTCTTTCAGTCAGATCAGGATAATGGAGCGATGTTTAATATGGATGACATATCCTATGTACCATGCACTGATATTCAAATGTCTCCTTCTCTTTCTCAGGGGAATGGAAAGTTCTTGAGTCCTATTGATTTAGCTCCCCCCCTCCTACTTCTTTGGATCCCCCCTCTGGTTTGGTCCCTAAGCTCCCTCACTCTGTTCCCTTTGCCCCTAAGATAGATCCTTCTTCGAAGGACCGTAGGAGCATCTTTCATCCTATTTTTGCAACTCTCAATAAAATTCAAGACTCTCAAGACTTCTCTTTAGCCACATATGAGAAGGTTGGGTTGGATGGTGATCTCAAGGAGGGGCAAATCTCCCCTATTAGAAACTTGGAATGTTCTTTCATAGAAGCCCGTGACAATGGTGACAACTTGATGGAAACCTCATCCAATTTTAGTTACTTTAGTGATGATGGGGGAGAAAATTTTTAGGCTCTAAAGATATGATGAATTTTCTTGGTTCAAGAGGCCTACATCTTACTGATTCTCTTTTTAAAAAACCGAGAATTGGTGAGAGGAGAAGGAGAGGACCTAAATCTACAAAAGAGAAGTTGGAACAAGCTAGTTGTGCAGTGGACCAAACAAAATTGCTGAGGTTAGGGAAAGGCTATGCCTTCTCCCAGAAGCAATGAGGATCCTCTCGTGGAATGTCAAGGGCTGCAATGCCCTTGAAAAGGCTCGCTTGCTCAAAAGATGTTTTGATCAAGCATGAGTAGATATTTTCTTACCTCAAGAAACAAAACTCAAAGGTGATGATTTAGCATTCTTTCAGAAAAAGTTTTCAAGATGGAAAGGTCTTTTTTTGGAAGCTCTTGGAGCTTCGGGGGGCTTAGGATTGTTATGGGATGATAGTGTGGTTGATGTAGTTTTGCTCAACCAAGACTCCAACTGGCAATGTTTTGAGGTCACTTCCAAACAACTCTTCTCTAAATTTTGTGTCTTGAATATTTATGGTCCTAACAACCTAGCTGAGAAAGAAGGTTTATGGGTGACTCTCACCAATCTTTTAGATGAAAGAAAGGATGACCTATTTATTTTAGGTGGTGACTTCAATGCAATTTTAAGTCCCTTGGATAAGAAAGGTGGTAGGGGCTGGAAAAGTAAAATTCAGAGAGACTTTGCTGATTTTGTTATGGAGAATGGTCTGGCTGAATTGGACTTCAAATCTAGTGACTTCACTTGGACCAATCGCAGAGGTGGTTTCCTCAATAGCTGAGAAATTTGATAGATTTTTCTTGGCTAGGAATTGGGAGGAGCAAGAGTGGCTTTACACTACTAATATTCTTCCGATTTCAGGTTCGGATCACTTTCCTATTTTGTGTAACATTTAGGAGGATTCTACACTTGAACACTCTCCTTTCAAGTTTGAGGCTATGTGGTTACGGGCTGATGATTTTCTTGATAAAATTCAGTCTTGGTGGTTAAACTCCCCCTGTAGGGAAGGTAATAAATCCTTCATCTTTTTAAAAAAATTTCAATTTATTAAGGAACAGTTAAAATTGTGGAATAGGGAAACCTTCAAAAATATTTTTGTTGAAAAGCTCAAGGTTGAAAAAATTTTATAGATTTTAAATGATAAAGTGATTGTGATGGGGATGGATGAATTTATGAATTTAGAAGAACAATCACTCCTTAAACAATATAAAGAATTGCTTTCTCGTGAAGAGTTGTTTTGGAAACAAAAATCACATGAAACATGGTTGAAAGAAGGGGATAGAAACACCAAGTTCTTCCACAAATCTGTTAAAGCTAGAAGAGCTCACAATAATTTTTTTTCTATTGAGCAGAGGGATGGTGAAGTGCTAACTAATAGTACTAGAATCAACCATGCTGTTGTTGGTTATTTTCAAAATATCTTCACTCAACATTCTCAGTCCTACCCGAGGACTGAGGAGTTACTGAATCTCATCCCTAATTGTGTTTCGAAGGCCCAAAATAAAATGTTGATGGCTCCTATTTCTTTAGCTGAAGTTAAAACTGCACTTTTTGGGTTAGGAGGAGATAAAGCTCCTCGACCTGATGGCTTCTCTGCCTTTTTTTTCCAGAAGTCTTGGGATATCTTAGGTCATGATTTATGGAAGGTAGTGGAGGAATCTAGAGCAGAGGGGTTCATGCTTAAGGATTTCAACAATACATTTAATGCTCTAATCCCTAAAAAGTCTGATTCTAGGACTTTTGATGACTTTCGTCTTATTGCCTTATGTAATACGGTGTATAAAAGGATTATTATTGCCCATGAGGTTGTCCACACTGTCAAGTCAGCTAGAGTTAGTAGAATGATGATCAAACTTGATATTAAAAGAGCTTATGACAATGTTAATAGAAATTTTATGCTCAATGTTATCAAGAGATTTGACTTTTCTGATGGCTGGGTGAAATGGATTGCGAGCTGCATAAATACTACACATTTTTCTATTCTTGTGAATGGAAGTCCTCAAGGTTTCTTTGAATCTACTAATGGTATTAGACAGGGAGACCCCATTAATCCTTTCTTATTCATCATTATGGCTGAGGTTTTGGGTAGGCTCATTAAAAAGAAAAGGAGAGATGGTTGGTGGAAGGGTATTCAGATTGCTGATGGAGTGGAGGCCTCTACACACCTACAATTTGTTGATGATAACTTCCTAATGGCCGTGGCTTCAGTTGATGAAGCTTGTGTTATTAAGGCAACTCTGGATAGTTATAGTCAAGCTACGAATCAGTGTGTAAATTGGCATAAATCTGAGATCTATTTTTTCAACACTGTTAGATGTGTTTAGGTTTGCATTAGTGAGGTTCTCGGGATTAAAATTGGTTTGCTCCCAGGCAAATATCTTGGTGTGCCTTTGTTTGATGGTGCTTCAAAGCCACACTTATGGAAGAATCTTATGGATTCATGTTTAAATAGAATGGATGGTTGGAAGAGCAGATGGTTCTCTTCTGCTGGAAGGATTTTTCTTCTTCAATCTGTGATCTCGGCCATTCCTATTTATTCTATGAGTTGCTTTAAAATTCCTTATAAAGTCTTAGATTCTATTATGACTCACATGAGAAAGTTCTTCTGGAATGGGGATGGTGATGGCGACCGATGGCCCCTCTTAGCATAAGAAAAAATTTGCAAAAGAAAACTTAATGGTGTTACTGGTCTAAAAGATTGGAGAAAGATGAATTTAGCCTTGGGTGCAAAGTTGGTTTGGTTTATGTGCAGTCAACTAGACAATCTATGGGTAAAAATTTTATGTGCTAAATACTTAGATTCTTCTAATGATGAAAGGATCCTCACTATTGCTAATCCTCCCAAAGGCTCAACAATATAGAATTTTATTTTAGACTGTAGACCTCTTATTACCCGACATGTTTCTTGGAGGGTGGGTAATGGTTCTAAATCCTTATTCTGGTTAGATTCATGGAATAATCATCCAATCTTGAAGGATGATGGTAGATATGATGAGTTGAGACATTTTTTCACTAATTGTTGGGGCCCTTATGTTTCTGATTACTCGGAATGCAGTAATACTACCCTTGGACCTATTCGGCAATGGAAGAGTTTAGATCCTCTTAACTTTTCCACTCAACAGAAGGCTGTAATGATAGAGTTGCTACAACAATGAATTTTCACTAGATGTAATCGGAGTGATAATCTGATTTGGTGTCGGGCTAGTAGTGGTATTTACTCTGTGAAATTGGGTTATCTTTCCCTTGAAGAGGATGAGGCTCCTACCTCTTGGCCTACCAATTTATTCTGGGACAAGAATTGCCTACCTAAAGCGGGAGCCTTTGCTTGGTTAGCTGTTCATAATAGAATCTTAGCTGCTAAAAGAAGGAAGAGGTTTGGTCTCCAAGGCCTAACTAGATGTGTTTTGTGTAAGGTGGCCTTAGAGGATGTGGACAATTTTCTCATCCAATGCCCCTTTGCTGATGAGTGCTGGAGTATGATTAAGGAAAAGCTCAATTTTAATGGCCCTTTACAGTTTTGGATTAGAGATATCTTTAAAAGTTGGCCGATTCCTTTATTTAATTCTACGCTTTCTAGTCTTTGGAAGGTCAATCCTTCAATTTTTGTCTAGGAGCTATGGAAGGAAAGGAATAGAAGGATCTCTCAGGAAAATGAGCATTCTATTTGTTGTATTAAGTTATCAATCTGCACTTCGATTGAAGAAGTTATGAAAGTTGCAATTCTCTCTTCTAATGGTAGTCATGTTTACTCACAGTCAAATAGATTGCTTCACTGTAATTGGCCCTGTTTGAAATTCCACGGTGGGAATTTAAAGGATGCTTAGGCTCAGTCCATTACTAGGGCTCAAGTTAAATGGATGAAGCTAGATAAAGGATGGGTCAAATTCAACTTTGATGGTGCCTCACGGGGGAACCCTGGTCCATCTGGGGCTGGGGTAATTGCTAAGGATTGGAATGGGGATGTCCTCGCTTTAGTAGCTCAGAAACTTATAATTGGCACCAATAATTCAGCGGAAGCTGGGGCTGCTCTTTTATCTCTTCAATTCAAAAAAAAGATGAATCTCTAGCATGTTCATCTTGAAGGGGATTCACAAATCATTGTGAATGCGATTAAAAATGGAGTTGTCAAGGCGTGGCACCTTGCGAAGGTCATTGACAAGATTTCTCTTCTTCTTCACTCTTTCTCTGAGTTTAAAATAAGTCATGTTTTACGTGAAGGCAATATGGAGGCTGACATTATTTCTAAATGGGTGACAAATCTAGATAATGTTAATGATGTCTTTTCTGAACTTTTTCATGATCCTCTGACACTTTGATTGCTTGCAGTTGTAGGTCTTTGTTTATTCTCTCCCTGGCAGGTCATGCTTTCTACCTTTGGCTTTCTACTACAACAGATGATGCACGTGATTTTTGGCTTGTCAATTTTCCTCTCTTATTGTTGTTGCTTTGGATCGTGTGTGGAGCTTAGATTCTCTGTTGCTCTGCATTTTTCTCATCCTTATGCCGGCGGTCAACAGTGTTGGGGCCTTTCCTTCCTATTTTATGATGGCCCTTTTCTTTTGATTTGCCCCTGCCTTATCTCAACTTTCGATTGGTGGTGCTCTGTGAAGCTCTCAAAGTACTTTGACAGTTGCAAATTGTTGACTGATGGACTTCGTTCCCACTTCTACACTCTTTCTCCTGCTATTTTATATCTCTCTGGTGCTCTTTTTTCCTCACCTATTTCCTTTCTCTCATGCTTAAGAATGGAAGCGACTTTCTCAATTTGAACTTTGAAGCAGTAGAAGGCAGTCAAGGGACCTACGAGTAAGGATCGTATAATGGGTTTACTGAATATTAAGAATGAAGCCTTGGCATATGCTATCTTGGATGTGTTGGGCAGTCAATATCAAGAACGCCATGCAAAGAGATGATCCAATGTTGATATAATCTCTCTTGTGATTGCCTGGGCCTTGCAGCTTGGGGAACCTAAAGCTGAGGTTAAGCGGTTGATAGAACTTCTCTTCAATAATGATCTTCTACTTGGCCTTGACTCTATATTGGAGTGGGCTATCCCTAGAAGGGGATTTGATTATAGTGAATGTTTTGAAGAGCTCAAAGATGGATTTGAGTTTGGCTGTGTTCCCTTCTTGTGGTGGTGGGGTAAGGTTGACATGGTGGCCTACTAGCAGGACATAGGTGTTAAATGGAACTGGTTGAAGGCTTTGCTTGCTGAGATTTGCAAGGCTCAAGAAGAGCAGGATAAGGTGGTCTTTGAAGATATCCCTCAGATGAAGCATGGTCAGTGGTAGGGGAAACAACATGTTGCTTGATGGGATCTCGGCCTCTCTTTTTTGCCTCTTTTACTGTCTGCCTTCCTTTTGTTTATGACTTGTTCTTCTTTCCTCTTCCATTAGTTATGATGGCAGAGATGGATGTCTATCTGCCCTTCTTCTTTATGGCTCATCTACTTGGGCTCTTAGGAGATTCTCTTTTCTCCCTCCCTTCTTCTTCCTCTCTATTTATGCTTGGTCATTTGAATGCCCAATTATAAGCCTCCTGGCATATATTTCTATGTACTCTTTTCTTACTTATTAATATATTCTAATACTGTTACAGACCAAAAAAAATAAAAATAAAATAAATAAATAAATAAATTAGATTAATGAATAGACATGTCCCATGAAGGGACATGTCTCTTCTTATCTTTACCATGCATATATTCAAGAGATCGATGCATTTGGAAGACACATACTTTTACGATAGTGCTATTACATTTGCAGCGATCTTAAAATTAATAAATACAAAGCTATTAAATGCTTATAAAAAATGAACACTAAAATGAATGAAATGCAACAAACTAAGCAATGAATTCAAATCTATTCAACGCTCACCTAAAATGAACACTCAAAATGAATTAGAGGCAAAAGCTAATTAATGAATGCAAAGCTATTAAATGCACTTTAAAATGAGGCAACTAAAATGATTGAATGATAATGAACTAAATGCTTAAATAAATGCACCTAATGCAAATGAGAAGAATGAACTAAAAGTAATGGTTAATTAAATGATCTAATGTATTTTTAGATGAATGTACTAAATGTAACGAATGTAACCTACGAGATGCAATTTAATGATAAGATTATGACTCTAAAAAGATGTAATTAATGCAACCTAAGAGTGAGTATGTTTTAATGCAATTGTGATACAAATAAAATGAATGCAAACTAGAAAATGAAATGCAAGCTAAATGTAATCAAAGTACATGTGAGTGGGCACAAAAGGCAATGTGTGAATGCAATAGGAAAAGAATGGATGGGTGGGGAACATAAATGCATCGTATCACTACCCAGCTAGACCCTCGCTATGAGAGGCTAACTAGGAGGGTTGAACATTTGTACAATCAAAATCTATGGGTTAAGAGATTAGGTAATGGGTGAGTGGAGAGAAAAATGGTTCAAGTTTGCATCAGGATGGGGGGCTGCATTTTGAGGGGGATGAGTTTGAGGTTCAGATTGGATTTTTGATGATTTTTGGTTTGGATTTGGATATTTCTTAGATTGTTAGGAATGCTTAGGATTTTTTGTGGGATTTTAGCTGAGGATTAATGGGGGGATTTTGCCTTGAAGCTTGAGAACAAGTTATTCCAAGACGGAATACCACCATGTAGTATTGAGCACTTAATTTAATATAGCAATATCAGTGACCTTCCAAGGTTACCATGAACTCAAGGCCTTATCACCAACATTGCATAGGACTAACTCAACAAATATGCGAGGATTTCCCTAACATCACGCATGAGCCTCAAAAGGTTTATGGAAAAAATAATGTTGGAAAACCCACAGACAAGTGATGTTTCCTAAGTGCACCATGTAACCCAAAAAGATCACATGTTGGATGAGCAAGGGTCACATCCGACTGACTCATAAGCAGAAAGTGAAACATTCAAAAACCTTGCCCCAGATCGTCCCCATTCGCATCACACCATGATATAATGAGGTCGTGATGATTTTGAGGAGAGGAATCATTGAGAAGCCTAAAAAAGATAATCAAGAACCAAATGATCAATTCAAAATTAGTGTGATAAATCTGAAAGATGCCTTTTGCCAAAATAGATCAATTGACTAAAAGATGTTGATATTAGGTTGGATGTGGGGAAGGATGCATCCTATAAGGACATGTTGATGGGATCTTGTGTGAATTTTTGTTTGACATAAAAAGATGAATTGGGGGAAACCACATAATAAAGGATCTTTATTGAGGATCTTGTTGAAGTATGAGGCTTGATGGGACAACATAATTAACCATGTTTCTGCAAGATGAATGAGGATATGTACAATGGGACTCGACAATATAGTACAATTGAAATAATTGGTATATACATTGGGTATTTATAAAGCTCAATAATTAGGATAGATCAACATGCAACAAATATATACAAAGCTTAAGATTCAAAGATAGGACATTCTATACAGCTGATATATACAGGAAGCTCACGTCTCTAGATAGTAACACCATCTCAATGTACACATGCAATAATGGAACACCTAGGGAATATTGGTCGATGAAAAGGGTTTTGTGGGGAGATGATGGGTGGATGTGTGATTGTGATGGAACAAGATTTTGATAGATAATTGAATGGTCCACTATGTGTGGCATCTGATCTAGGTTTTCACCAACATACTTTCCCAAGGTGCTTGATTACCAATTTTTTACCATTGGACGATTATTTTTCTTTACATTTTTCTATTTTTCGCTCTTTTGTATTTTTTGTTTTTTTGTTATCATCGAGGTACTTGTTAACTAGGTTTTCACCAAGACAATGATTTTTTTAGGACTTCTTATATTATTTTTGTGATTTTTTTAGATACATAGGATACACTTCATAGCTTAGGCATAGAACTTATTCAAATGAATGATGTTGATGGGATCATTCAGAGGTTCCCCTTCATGTGTTGATAACTGATATGCCTCTAAGCCAAAATAAATGATGACAATGTAGGGACCCAACCAAGTAGGCTCAAACTTGCCCCTTCTTTTCTCCATCTTCTTGTACCTTCCAACTCTCCTTAAGGACCATGTCCCCCACCTAAAATTATCTCAAGCGGACCTTTTTGTTGCAAATCCTCTTAAGCATGTTATGATACACAACCAAGTGATCATATGCTTGTTTCCTATTCTCATCTAGTAGATCTAGTTACGAGAATCGTTGCATGTGGTAGTCTTCATCAGTGACCAGGTTCTTGAGTGACACATGCAACAATGGAATTTTAACCTAAATTGGTAAGATGACTTCGACACCATATACACTAGAGTATGGGTTGGTGCCCGTGGGAGTGTGGTAAGAGGTGTATGCCCAGAGGGTGAGATTGATTTGGAGGTGCTAGTCATGACCAGAATTACTGACAACCTTTTTGAGGATTTTTAGGATGGTTTTGTTGGTTGCCTCAGCTTGGTCATTCCCTTGGGGAAAATATGGGCTAGAAAAGTGATGATGGATATTGAATTGGTCACACATATTCGTCATGTATTGGTTCTCAAATAGTGTGTCATGATTTGTGAAGATCGTGGAGGGGATGCCGAAACAAAAGATGATATGGTAGAGGAAAAACTTGGATATTTGGACATCGGTAGTGAGGGTGAGCGGGCTCACTTCAACCCACTTTGGGAAGTATTTAGTAGTGGTGATAATGTACTTATGTCTGTCTGAGGGAAGGGGGGTTATCTTACCAACGAGGTCAAACCCCCAACATGAAAATGGCCATGGTGGTGCAATGGGATGCAGGTCTTGTGCGAGAGCATGAATTAGGTTCACATGTTGCTGACATGGTAGGAATTTCTTCACAAACTCGCAAGCATCATGTTCTATTGTGGGCTAATGATACCTTGCTCTGAGAAAATGCTTTTCTAAGACCATGTCACTTGTGTGGGCACCAAAAATTCCACCTTGAACCTCGTGTAAAGTCTGGGTGGTCTTGTTCAAGTCTAATCACCTAGAGAGGACATTGTGATACCCACAATGATATAGGGTGTTAGCTACGAGGGTGTAGTGGGATGCTCGACGAATAAGGTTCTGGCATTGGGTGTTTTTGAGGTGGGGGTATATGATACCACTCCTTCAATAAGCGCGGTTTTTGTGGTACCATGAGGATTGATGACTAACCAAGAAACACACTATTTCTGAATCGATGTTCTCATAAGAGGGTGTGTGAAGCTGCTCAACTAAAAATTCATACTTCATAGCATCTCGAGGGATTTCTAGGAGAGACTCGATAGTTTTCATTGCATCTGCTACTTCATTCTATAATCTAAGTACTTGCATAAATTGTAGACTTGAGAACTATTCTTTCATTTTGTCCACTAAATCCTTGTAGGGAAGAAACTTATCGTCTTTTATCTAAAACTCATCCATGACTTATTTGATGATGAGTTGTGAGACTCTAATAACTTGTAGCTCTGTGATATTCCATTGGATAGTTTTCTTGAGGCCTAAGATGAGCACCTCATATTCTATAATATTGTTGGTACAGGGGAATCCCGGTTTGAATGATTTTGGGATGTATTCACCTTGAGGAGTGACGAAGAGGATTCCTTCCCTTGATCCATGTGATGTGTAGGATCGATCAAAATACAATTTCCATGTTGGTTTTTCTTCAATCATACATAGATGTTCATCTAGAAATTCCATTATCAAAAGATATGCGTCCACTAGGGGTGCCTTAGCTAGTTGATCTACAATAACCTAATCGTTGATCACCTTTTTGTCCACATACTAAATGTCAAACTCACTAAGGATCATTACCAATTTTTCTATGCGTCCTGTAAGCATTATACGATGCATATAGTGTCATAGCTTATGAGTGGAAGACAAAAATTCTAAGAAGGCTTTTTCCATTGGCGTGTAATTTAGCTCATAACAAACAAGCATACAACTGATGTAATAGATAGCTCTTTCTTTTCCATTATCATCAAGTTGAGACAAGAGTGCCCCCAGTGCCGTAGTGGTTTTTGATATGTACAGAATGAGCGGCTCCTTGAAGTAGGTGGTACGATGATGGGTGGATTCGCCAGGTATTCCTTGATCTTTTCTAAACTTATTTGGCATAGAGGATCCCATTTGAAATTGGTGTCTTTACACAGTAGGAGGGTGAATGGTTGGCACTTATCAACAAATTGCAAGATGAACCTTCTGATAGATTGTGGCTTACCTTGTAAACTGCATAAGTTCTTGAGCATCTTGGGGGGAGGTATTTCCATTATGGATTTCTTTCTTTGGATCAATTTATATGCCTCTTCTAGATACAATGAATTCTAGGATCTTGCCAAATGTGACCCCGAAGATACACTTCTTTGGGTTGATCTTCAAACCATAATGATGGAGGTGATTAAATACACCTTCCATCACATTGAGATAGTCTAACCTTGTTTTTGACTTTTCCAGAATATCATCCATGTAGTCTTCAAGGAACTTATGGACCATGTCATGAAATATACTAGTCATGGATCATTGATACATGGCCCTCGCATTCTTCAAACCAAATGACATCATGTTATAGAAGAAGGTATCCCATGGGGTCATGAATGTTGTCTTATGTTGATCTTCTTCTGCAATATGTATCTTATTATAGCCAAAGAAACCATCCATGAGTGAAAACATCTCATGCTCGGTAGTGAGGTCAATGATCATATCAATGTTTGGCAAGGGGAAATCATCTTTAGGACATGCATTGTTGAGGTCTTGAAAATCCGTACATATTCTAATTTCTCTTGATGGTTTGGAAACTAGAACCATGTTGGAAATTCATTTTGAATAGTCAATGGCGCGTATGATTTTAGCTTGTAGGAGCTTTTCCACTTCTAATTTTACTAGCAAGGCCACCTTAGGGTGCATATTTCAAAGCTTTTTCTTGTCTGGTTTGGCATTTGGGTCTACTGCGAGATGATGGAAAACCAAGTTAGGGTCCAATCCATACATATGGGCATAAGACCATGAAAATTTTATTGTAGCTTCTTGGAGGAGTGTAGTGAAAGTTGCTTCTTCATCCTCTGATAATGATGTTGTGATGTATGTGATTCTTGGACATTCTTCAGCTCCCAGATTGATAGACTTGGTTTCTTTGATAAGAATAAATGACTGCTCTGGCCTATAATCATGAATAAGAGGAAGAGGTGAGTCTTCATCTTCTAGAACCTCAGAAAGGTTTTCACTAGAAGATATGCCCTTTGTTTTTACTTTTTGGAGTCAAAAAGTGCCCCATAGGGGTTATCACCAAAAGACTCACTTTTTTCTTTTCATTTTTAATTTTGTAGCTAAAAACTTCCTCTTCCCCAAAGTATGCCTTGGGGTATAGCTTGTAGACATGCACTGATGCATGCCCTCGGTCTTGTTTTTGTTTTGTTTCACCCATGAATCTTAGGAGTCTATCCTCACTAAGGAACTCATTGATATGTGGAACACTTGGTTGGTCCCAGTCCATGAGTTCAGGATGGATGAGTGGAATGTCGATGAGGTTTACTGATAGTTGACAGAGGATAGAATTTCCCAGGTTGGTTTCATTGTCGAATATATCATCATAGGATTTCTTAACTTCCTCTTCCATGATATCTTCAACTTTCATGATTTCACCCTAGATGTACAAGGGGGTAATGTTGGGTGCATTAGTACCCTCAGTTGTGGTATCGTGTCCTTGTACATGTAGGTGAGAAATGACCAAATCTAAGGCCTTAATGTCTTGGCTGATGAGAAGCTTCTAGTGGGTCTTTCATACCACCTTCTTTGGGTCCTAGACCACTGCCTTGATAATTCCATTGTTTCATGGCCCATTTGTGTGATGTGGGGTATTTATCTTTGAAGTACCCAAGGATTTTAGTGTTAGGAAGTGGGGGATCTTTGTATAGCCATCTATTAATGTCGAGCTCCATCTCTTGACTACTCAGGATGTCATGAGACAAAAATGTGGATGAACCCATTTGCTTTGTTTTAGGTTCCTTGTGTTGGGGGTTTCTTTGGTGGGATGGGCACCCCTGACTATGTGGATCAAGTGGTAGGGCTCGTATTGCAAAGGCATATGTTAGGCTATATTCCCCACAATCCTTGTTATTGATCTTGACAGTTAAAAGGGTAGAAGCAAGGATTGTCTCTGCATCACAATGGGATTAGGAGGAACTAAAGATAGAAGTGTTGATGCTAATTCTAGGACAATGAGAGGAATGTGGCAATGAAGCTTCTAACACGCAATAATATGTGAAAGGTTGGAGATCAGTGTGAATGGTGATTTCAATGCCATTATGTGGGAATTTTATGCATTGGTGATATGTGGAGGGAACGACCTTTATGGAATGTATCCAAGGATGACCAAGGAGGATGTTGTAAGGGAGATCAAGATCAACAACGTGGCATATACTTTATTGTATTGCATGACCTAGTTTGATGGGTAACAAGATGGTACCTTCTAAGGTACGTTCTAGGTTTCATATGATTTGATGGTAATGACCTCATGTGATATGTCTACATCATTAAACCTCACTTTCTTGATGAACTTTAGTGTACACAAGTTGAGGGCCGAACCATTATCTATCATGACCTGCTTGACTGCGAGGTCATTGACCATGATGGTGATGCAGAGGGGGAGATTGTGATTTGGTTCAACATATGGCGTGTAGGAGGGTTTAAATATAAGGCTACATGATGCGGATAAGTGTCCCACAAGGTTTCCTAATTGGGTGGTATTGATGTCTGTGGGGACACATGCCTCTTGGAGGGCTTTGGTTGGGATTTATTGATGGATAGGCTATTGGAAAGTTCTAGGTAGGGTACTGAGAGGGGGGTGAATCAATACCACAAAGATTTCATACTTATTCAACTTTCTAAACATAAACCAATTGCTAGTAAATTACTTATACCGATAGCTACTTTGTCTTTTACCGATAATTGTTGTAATGTTTAACCAATAGTTGATTACATGCCAATTAAACATACAACACATAAACATTCAAACACTTAACACAATATTTTGGTAGTGCATAAAACCCTTGATCAAAGGAAAAAACTACAGTGGGGATGATACCCACAACTCATCACCACAGTAATAAGGTGCTTGGTTAGGAGCTTACATAAATATCATCTTCTGAATGACTTCACCCTATTAGGAGTGTCTAATACTCTGTTAGGAGTATTGAAAGTCCTGTTAAAGACTACTCTATTAAGAGGTTTTATCCCACTTATACAATGTTCACCCTGTTAAAAGATTTAAAATAAGTTCTTAAATAGAACTTCTAAGTCCGGTCAGAGAGTACCTGGTTAAGGGATTTAACAATCTTGTTGCTAATTTTTTAGGAATAAATCAACAAGAAATTTGACTTGTAGATGCTTTTTCTAAAAGCTTTTCAGATCTCATTTCACTCTTCTTCTACTCTGATCTTCTTTTGATCTCTGATCCTTTGGCCTTTTTCAATAATACAACTCTTCACTTTTATATGTGTCCTCTGACATGTATCTCTGTATATCTATCTGCATATGTATATCTTTCCTTTACCTTAGATCTCTTCTTATAGTTTCTTCCATGATTAGGGTTTCTCAGTCTTCCATAAACCATTTTTTCTAATTTGATGTCATCCTCGTTCATGACCTTTTATTTCTTTCACTGCTAACACTTTCCGATAAATTTTTTTGATAACCCTTCCTTTATGCTGATAACACTTTCCATTCTCGATAACTTGTCTATCTCAATATGGATTTCCTTTCTTCGTCTTTATACATAATGTTATTTGTTAGCAATGACGATCTTATCAAAATCATCATTGATTACCTATTGAATATCTGTAGAGGATTTTTTCAAGTAACATAGGCGAGATGTAGAGAAGATCCGAGATGGAGATTTGGGCGGGGGTATTCCCAAGGTGTTCTAGGAGATTATATTGTGCACTAGATTATGAATTAGTATTAGCACTAGAAAGAGATATCCTACCTCGACGTGTGGTAACTACACATAAGACTGTCAGTACCTTTGACATGGATAACATTAATCGTGGGTTCGACCTCGGTGATGCAGCCAACAAATTTATCATAGCTGATGTAGGCAATGGTGTAATATTTTCTATCAACGTGGTCACCTTGCTTACCCTTGCATTGGTTCTAGGTTGGTGGGCTTGTGTTAGTTGTGCCTTTTCTAGAGTTGTGTTGAGGAAACACATTTTCATAAATCTATAAGTTTGCATTGGGATAGGTCTGGGCAGGTGCATCGACTGTGATCTGATCTCTTTTTTGTCTATGAGATCCTGAATGTAATACTTGAGTTTCAAGCACTTCACAGTAGTGTGTCACTTGACATGGTGATAGTCACAATACTCATTATCTTTGTACCATGTGGGTTTTGGGGTTGAATTATTGAATGGATGGGTCTGAGGATATATGATTAAGTTGGCATTGGCTATTCGATGAAAGATTACGTCCAATGGTTCATCAAGAGGGGTGAATGTGTGTTTCTAATTATGTTGGATGCATGGTTTGGTATGTCCCCATGTGTCTAATATAGTGTTGATTTGGTTTACTAGGGGTTGGAAATTTTGCATGGGTGGTTGGTAGACTATCCCAAGTGTTTGGTAGATAGGTGTGGGTTGCTGATATGTTGGTGTGGGTGGTTTAGGACTGACCACAACAACTTGGACATGTTTGGTATCAATGATGACATTCTTGTTCTTGTTCCAATAATGAGAATGGTCATTGTTGGGCCTATCATGATGGGTTTCTTTGTAGTGCTTCATAGTACTTTCATCCAAGAGGCCTTTCTCAATGTCCATCCATTTTCCCTTGATGTCTTGGTAGGTCTGGATGCAATTCATGTGCATAAAGTGGGATAACTTTGGATACAGGTTGTCGATAAATATATTTGTCAAATGTTTCTCTATGGGGTTGATATGATAGCCTCATGGTTAGGTTATTCCATGCTTGTAGATAATCGATCAAGCTCTCACCTCCCTTTTGTTTTGAGTTGTAGAGATCTAGGAGAGATAGTTCATTTTAAATGTTATGTGTGTATTGTGTTATAGATTTTTTAGATCATTCTGCAAAGGTTGACATTGATCTATAAGGTGTCTTGTAGAACCACTCAAGAGTAGTTCCTCCTAACATTTTGGGAAAGAGGTACATGAAAAAATTGTCATTGTAGGAAACCTCTTGACAAGCCATGTAGAATTATTTAACATGGCTGATTGGATCTGTTAGAATAATTGAGAGGGGGGTGAATCAGTTATCTAGTGTCCCAAAACAAAATGTATAATTCAAAATAATTTCTTCAATTTTTGCTCATTGGTAAGCAATAATAACTCTCACTTTTTGTGCTTTTACCGATTACCAGTCTAATACTTATAACAGTTTACCGATCAAATCTACCATGTAACATGCAAAGTATGATAACAAACAAATATCACAATCAACACATAACACAAGAGATTTAACGTGGAAACCCTGTAAAGGGAAAAACCACCTAGGACCGGCAACCCAAAATTGTTCACTCTTCTGAAGTGAGGTCGGTTAAGACCCAACCCTGTTAAAGGTTACAAACACACTGTCAGGTGTGACCTTGTTAGAGGATTTTAGACTAGAAGTTATCGTCCAACCAACATTCACTATGGGGTTGATAGGATAACAATGTTCATTCTATGAATGATACATCATAAGACTTTCAGAGTCCACTCAATTAAGAGATTTGAACTGTATACAATGGTTAAATATGTAACAGTAAAATGACCTACCTTAATACAACTTCAATTGCAGATTACAAATCAATATTTAGTCCATACAAATCCTTCTGATCAATATTTCACTTCAGTTTCAATACTGTATCAACTTATTGTCCATCGGTAATAGCTCTTTGTAGCTTGGTAATTGTTCTACAGCTCGGTTCTCACTAACCAGTATGATCAGAATGCATGAAAGCTTGTTCACGCAAAATTCATACAACTTCTTCTTCTTCTCAGCCTTTTTAATAAAGAAATTTTGTTCTCTTATATAGACGAGTAAATCATTTTCTTCTCCACCATCAGATTTTGCTGCTTAATCACATTCATAGATTTTGCCGCTTAAAACTTTCTTGGTACTTGTGTCAATAACACGTTTCAATCTTCTCTGTTAGATCTTCTTTGAATTTTGTCAGCCATTGAACTGCGTAACAAACATTATCTGTTACCTCGATGTTATACTCTTGCCAGCTCATCATTCCTATCGACTTAAACTAATCATTTAATTCATTCTATTCCGCTCAGTTAACAAAGAATGCGTCGGTGAACACTGCTCGATTAATACTATGGTTAGTATACACTACACTCCGTCGGTGTATACTAAAAATGCTTCATTTACCGACAGCACTGCTTTGTGTCTTTCAAATCTATACTTCATTATAGATGAATGCAACATAATAAAGTCAATATCATCAAGTCATAGACTCATCAATAAGTTACTCAATGTGTTCCTTATCCTCATCTATCATGTACATCTTTCCTCATGTAGATTTCTCTATTCTTCATCTCTTTCACCTTTCTTCAGATGTCTCGGTATAGTAACTTACAAGATAAGTGATGTCAAACTAGTTGACATCAATGACAACACAATACTGATTTAATCATATTACATATCTAATCAGCAACTTCTCAGTGATCTTGTAATCACAGATCCTTCAATCATATTCCAAATTAGTTGTAGTCCAACAGGATCTCCCTTCCTCCTATATTTGTCAAATTTGTGAGTTTCAAAGAGCTTAGGGAAGGGCATTATTGTGATAGACAGGTTGAATGGATAAGGACACAATTCTTTGAATGTGAAGGTCTTTCTTTTGATCCCATCATTTAGCTCCTTGAGGGCATTCTTCATTTCTTCTCACTCTGGGATCGAAAGTGGAGTGGGCGCTCCCATTTGAAAAGTGTTAGATAGTGCAGGTGAATATGGATGATTCTATGGGGATTACTATGGGGTTTAATAAGGGGATTTTCCTATTAGGTATATGGGTGGCAATAGGTTTTGTGGAGGAGGTTGGGAAATGTGTTTTTGCTGAGGTGTTGACATGTACTACTTTGGGGAATACATTGGTGGTTGCTGCTATGGTGGTAGGGAAGGGTATGCTATTGTGGAGGTGGTGGAAGGTATTGTTTCTATGGAGGGGGTTGGTAAAATATCGTGGATTGTTAATGCACTTGGCTAGAGGGGTTTGTATGGGCTTTACCAATGTAGGTAGAATGCGTGACTACGTTGCTAAGGGATGGATGAGTCCCTTGGACATTTGCAATAGCTATTGGTGGTACAAGGTAATTGGTGTAATGGGAAGGACCTGGTTTTTTTTGTGGTCGTACTATTTGGGGGACGATGGATGATGACATGACTAGGTAATTGGTGAATGCAGGGGCGGTGACATCTGACTGTTGAGGCTATGTGGTTTCTACTATGAATTGCATGGCTGGTTAAGGGATGATAGGCTTGGAGATGTGCGACTACATTTGGATTCCTAGGGCATACATTTGTTCTTGCGTGAGACCCCAAGAAGAGTTTGATCTTGCAGCAAGTTGTGATGTTGCAACAAATAGGAATGTGGATGTGACAGTGAGGACTTGTGGTATGAGTGGTTGGTTTAGGGTTCCTATAGGAGGCATCTATGTTGTGTAAAATGGTTTTTGAGGTTGTGTTATAGAGATGAAAGGTGGGAGTGAGACTCGTGCAAAGGTTGGCTAGGTAACAGGCAAAATTTTTGCTTGGGTGAAGATTTTCTGAGTAGTAGATGGAGGTGCTTGCATTGTTCCTTGTTGTATAGGGGGGAAAAGTCGCACTGAAGTGAAGATTTGAGATATAGAATGTGGAGGTGGTTCTTGCATGGAGATTTGTGCTTAGATAAAGACTTGAGATGTGGGGGGTTGAGTTGGCACTTTCATGGAGCTTTGTGCTTGAGTGGCATTTTGAGATGTCGGGGGTGGAGGTGGTGGTCCCATGATGGAGAAAGGGGTTGATAGTTGCATGGTATGGACTATAGGATGGGAGACTATGGATTGGATTAGGTTGGGGGTAGAGGAGACTAGCTGGGTGGATTTTAGGTGTGGTTCAAAAAAAATTTCCACAGTAGTGTCGAATGTTCCCCTTGGGAGGACTAACGAGTGTATAGGACAGAATTTTGGGATTCCTATTGGCATGGAGGTGCATTCCCATGTGAAGTTCGTGAGGATAGTATTGTGATTTTGGTCTATGATCACACTAACCATCTCTTCATGTCCCAGGTGGTTCATGAAAGCTTCCATAGAACCCATGGTGGGAACTTCGTTTGGGTGTACCCATACGTTCTTGATTTGAACTTCTTGTTGTAGATCATATGAGACCATAAAATTGTTAGGATCATTTGTTGGGTTAGACGAACTAGTGGTGAGATTAGGATCCATATCATTTCTCTTCTTCAATCGTGTTTGAGGTGGAATGAAATGTATGACCTAGGATGACGAGCCTATGACAAGATATCTAAAGATAATGAGGATAATGCAAGATGGTCCTAAAAAGGCTAGGTACACACGATGATGATGCAAGACTTAGAAATTTGATGAGTGGATGAGTCTAAGGCACTTAAGGATGATGGTGATGCCCTAGAGACCTAGAGGATAACTTAGTGTCAAAAATATCCGAGTTGCTTCCCCTAATGTAAAATCAAATGGATATGGATTGTCAACCTAAGACAAACTTATGGTCTTTTGGAAGATGAGATTTCTTGTCAATGTGAACCAACCTTTTGATCAAGGTGATGAGGCCACAAGGACGAAGATAAGATACTTCAAAAAATGATTAGTCCAGGAGTGAAGCTATAAGGATGGGTTTTATTTAGGATGTAGGTGATAAGAAACTCAAAATGATGTCAGACTAAGTGGGGGATGTTTGATTCTGAATTTTCTTAGGTTTGGTTTGGATTGGATGGTGATTTCCTAAAGGGGGTGATTTTGGGGTGACTAAGGTTGATCCTAGGGATGACAGTGTAATATAATTGTTAAGGTTTTAGGATCATTGCAAATGTAATAGCACTATCTCATTGTATGTGTTTTCCAAATACAACAATCTCTTGCATTTATATTGAGAATGAGCCAAGAAGAGACATGTCCCTTCATGAGACATGTCTACTCATTATTATGTAATTAATATAATGACATACATACATACATACATACATATATATATATCTAATGTAAATATTAGAGAAATTAATATAATACTCAAGATATATATATATATATATATATATATATATATATATACACATCTCATATATACTAAATATATATATACATATCTTTATTAGTATTGAATTGTAGTGTTTATCCGATTGAAGCTACAAAACATAAACACTCCCTCTTAGCTAGGGAGGATAAATCAATCCAATGTCAAAAATTAAGACACTTGACAACATCAATCATATGATGTAAGCAATAAAGGCATCATCCTCAAGATTTAATCAATAGAAACATAGTCTCAATATTTGGATTGCCTCCATCGGCGATTCTATCCATAGGCTCTTGTGTGGATTTCCTGCATCAGTGATTCTATCCACAAGCTCTCAAGTGGATTGTCTCCATCGACGATTCTATCCACAAGCTCTCGTGTGGATTGCCTCCATCGTTGATTCTATCCACAAACTCATGAGCTTTAGTGTGGATTGCCTCTATCGGCAATTCTATCCACAAGTTCCTAGGTGGATTGCCTCCATTGGTGATTCTATCCACAAGTTCTCAAGTGGATTGCCTGCATCGACGATTCTATCCATTTGATATATTGAGTATTGGCCTATCAAAATGTCAACACATGACATTCACCAAATACTCAATAAGGTACTAGCCTGCAGAATATCAACACATGATATTCACCAAATACCTATCATATATCTATACAAACAACTCATAGACCGTAAATTTAATGACATCTAACACTTAGTTGTTGATTTAATCCATCATGATCTATTTCAACATTATAAATAATGTATATCATGATTTAAGTTATTGTAAGATCGTCACCTTCCAATAACTTCTGAAAATACAAGTGATAATCATTTGGAAGTCGTCACTTCCTCGTGATTTACATAGGGGACGGGCCCATTTAAATCATTCATGATTCATTAGTATAATAATCAAATATCAAGTTTACCATAGAAGTGTTTCACCTTCAATAATGAATTCCATCTCAATCAATATGATCAAGATTATCACAAGTTGACTAAACCATCTGCTCCCTCTGAATTAATACGACTGAGATTAACAAATGTTTATTGAACCATATCTTGTATCTTCTCCCTCTGAAGCTCAAATTCTTGTATCAACCTATTGCCTTCTTTTGAAATGTTAGACTCCCTTCACATCTAGTCTTAATCAATTCATTTGTAGGCATCAAGTTCTTTCTCACTTGAATGCAATTTTTCTTGTGCTTCTGTCCTGAAGGTATGTTAGAGAGAGATTACAAATACCTCACTAAACTATCTCGACAGGAAATACCAATGATAGAAGCATACAATATTTTACTAACCAATAGTATAGCATGAATTACAAACTTAAAAATTATGTGCATTAATAAAACATGGAATACTTATCTTTTATAAATTTCAAGTATTTCATCCTGTAAGGTGAGCCCATATAGAAAATTTCATGAAAATTCATAGAATGATGTCATCATTCTTGAACATTACTAGAATTATTCACATGACTTGTCTTGAATATCCAAAGGTTCTATACACTATGAAAACCTTTAATTTGATCGGATCTCCCTTCAAGTGATTAGGCTTTTAAAGAAGGAACCTCGCTCTTTTACAAATTTTTGCGTATACGTGTACATAGTCATTCATAACTTTTGAATCTAACATTTTCTCTCCAATATCTCCAGTGATATTCTTCTAAACTTGTTTATCACCAACATACCCAAAATTCAAAAAAATCCAACAATGCATTTGTGAGATATAGTCCTCGTATTGATACTGTATTTTCTGAAACAGTCACACATTCACCATCAACAAACTACTCTCTTACATTTGCAACTTGGCTCTGATACCATGTTAAAGTTTTAGAATCATTGCAAATGTAATAGCACTATCTCATTGTATGTGTTTTCGAAATACAAAAATCTCTTGCATTTATATTGAGAATGAGCCAAGAAGAGACATGTCATTTCATGAGACATGTCTACTCATTATTATGTAATTAATATAATGACAATTATGATTATATGTATATATATATATATATAATATCTCTTGAGTATTATATTAATTTCTCTAATATTTACATTATATATATTAATATTTACATTATACACACACACACACACATCTCATATATGCTAAATAAATATATACATATCTTTATTAGTATTGACTCATAGTGTTTATCCGACTGAAGCTACAAAACAACAACAATAATGATGAAGAAGAGAGGGAAAGGCAATGTGCCAGTTATTCGTGGTGCAGAGGAAAGGGTGGATCAAGAAAGCCAACAGGATCTTAAACAATGTAAATCCAATCAATTATAGTATATTGGCACCTTTAATGATTTGATGCCATGCAATGGCATTTGAATTTAAGACAAAAAGACTTAGATGTTAAAGCATATACTGATGAATTTTATAAACTAAGTATAAGATCTGGATTGGAAGAAGATGAAGTTGTTAAGGTTGCTAGATATCTAGGTGGTTTAAGATTTAATATCCAAGATGAATTTTTCGCTTCTAACCCCAAAAGTGTGAAGGAATGTTATCAGTTGGCCCTTAGAATAGAGGAAAATTTGAAGAGGAGAAGTGAAAGACAAAATAGCAACAATAGAGGAGGTTCTTCAATGAGGGGAAGAGGAGGAAGGACAAATCAAGTTTGGGAAGAGAAGGACAAAGGAACTACTCCTGAGGCAAGAGGAGGACACACCCAAAGAGGTGGAAGATTTGGAGGAGGAAGAGGAAGTGGCATCTTCATTGGCAGATGCTTTCATTGCAATGAAGTTGGACATCAATCTTTTAGATGCCCTAAATGGATAAACTCTGATCAAGGAAAGGAAAGGAGGGTACATTTGATTGAAGAAGAAGAAACTCATGAACCTAAAGCAGCAAACCCTGAGGTAGGAGAATTTCTTCTTGTGAGGAAAGGAGGACCATTACCAACATCAGCACAAGAAGGTATATTTAAATCAAGATGTTTAGTCCAAGGCAAGGTATGTACTCTAATCATTGATTCAGGGGCACATAGCAATTTGGTTTCAATTGATATGGTTTCTAAGTTGGGATTGGCATTGGTAGACCATCCTAACCCTTACAGTGCCACTTGGGTAAACCAAGATTTGAATGTGAAGGTTAGTCAGAAGGCTCTTGCCAATTTTTCAATTGGGCCATATCATGATCAGGTTTGGTGTGATGTAATCTCTATGAATTGTGGGCACATGATATTAGGTAGACCATGGCAATGTATGAGGAGGACAATTCATAACGGCTACACTAATACTTATATTGTTCATAAAGGAAAAGAGAAGTTTAAGTTAAATCCACTAACTTGCAGGGATATAGACAAGGTACTGATGTGTTTTGGTGATAATATCCCTCTTCATAGGCAAGGAAACATTCAAAATGATACTAGTTGGTCTATGAAGCATGTATACAATCATGGATTGAACAAGACAGAACAAGACAGTCCTACAAAATAGAGATGTTTGGGGCTGCAACAGTCTGAATTTGCAAACTTTGAGAGCATTCAAGTTGGCTCCATCTATTGTCCCATTAAAGGATACGAAGACTATAGCAAAGACCAGGGGTTGAAACAGTTGATAAGGCAGATCATGGAGGATAAGTTGCAGACTGTACCCAGTACACTAGTTGCAACAATGGGGAAACAATCTGATTTAAAATCAAACCCTCCACATAAACTTTTTGGTACTAATGTTTTTCACAAGGTGTGTGAAGGGTTCAAGAGAAGGACAGTGACCTTAGGGGACTTCATTACTTCCCCAAGGCACCATATTCATAAAGTACAGGTTCAGACTCCTTCATCCAATGCAAGGACTGATTCTTGGGACAAGAATCCTTTCAAAGGTGGTGAACATGGTGTAGGGGCACCTAGAACATTCAAAGACTACCAGGAGTCCTTAATGAGAACCATGAAGACAATCAAATCACCTATGGTGAATCCTAGGATCAAGAAAGCCAATAGGATCTTAAACAATGTAAATCCAATCAATTATAGTATATTGGCACCTTTAATGGTTTGATGCCATGCAATGGCATTTGAATTTAGGAATGAAGTTATATCCTTGAATGGATTCAATAAATGTAATTTGGACCATTAGTGTCCAATAGATGTTTTAGGATAGTAAGGGATATAAGAATGATGAAATTAAGCCTCCTAGGTGATTGGAAACCTTTGGAGTTCTTAATTTCCTATTAATAAGGTTTTAAAAGTATTTTCATAGTTTGAAAATTCAAATATTTAAAAGGTAACGATTACATAGGAGTTTAGAGGGAAATAGGATTTTATTATGTTTTAGTCCTTAAACATTCAACTCAACGATAAAAGGTGGTTGATATGGTTATTGGAACTTGTTATATTTGCTAAAGAAGTCTATTGTACAGAATGCTGCCTGGTGTGTACGACTGAGAACAGTGACTTAATAAAATACAAGTTTCCTTGAGATTATTGAGTTCTTTTTGTATTTCTTCTTATGTGTTTTGTTTGGTAATCATTTGTATTGATTCAGGGAATGATCTAAAGACAATAGTAAACACTATTCAATGTCTTGATAGATCTTTTTGTATCTCTGTTCCAACGTTTCTCTGATTCACTGTCACAGTCTACATTACATTATTCAGTTTTGTAAGGTTTTATTAGCCAATGACCATCCCATGAATTCACAAGGCCTTGACTTCACGGGATGTTGATTCCTAACATGTAATATAATGTTCTAACAAGTCTTATGCAGGAAAAGCAATGCAAAGGGTGATCACCAAGGAAGAAATCAGTGAATTACCCTTGAAAAGAGTGGGTACAGTATAGCAGCGGGAGTTTGGGCTGCATAGCATAGTATTTTTATGATTGGAATAGCTTCATATGGTTGAGTGAATGGTGAATCAACCACCAATTGATTCTGGAAGGGTATGGAAGGCCGAGATTGAAGAAACCCTCAAATCAAGGGTTTGAAGCAACCAAATTGGGGTTTTTGGGGTTCCCTATGAGCTGGGTTAAATTCCTCTTAAATTTAGAGGTTTGGGAACATATTGAGACATTGTCCAAGAGTTGAGACCTTGGAGATATTTCTAAGTGGTAGTTTCTTTGTAAAATCACCCACTTTTTAGTGTATTTGTAGGGATACAGTCATAGTACGATAATTTGGTCCAAAATACCAATACCTAATTCTTGGATATGTTTATGTATGGCCAAAAGGGTATCCATATATGTATTTATAATTTATAGTGTTTTGGGGAAGTGTGGAGTTTAAGGACCAAAAATGTCTCTATAGGGCTACAAGGAAAGCCATTAGGCCTATGTGATAGTCTGAAGTTTTTTAGCCATTTGGGAGAGTGGGTAACCTTGGAAACCTTGAAACGACTTTAATCTAACCTCATATACCTTAAAGATACCAAAACCTAATTCTTGGATATGTTTATGTATGGCCAAAAGGGTATCCATATATGTATTTATAATTTCTAGTGTTTTGGGGAAGTGTGGAGTTTAAGGACCAAAAAGGTCTCTGCAAGGCTACAAGGAAAGTCATTAGGCCTCTGTGACAATTTGAAGTTTTTTAGCCATTTGGGAGAGTGGGTAACCTTGGAAACCTTGAAACCACTTTAATCTAACCTCATATACCTTAAAGATACCAAATCCATCATTGGTTTACATTGGGAGAAACCTTGGTTAGTTGAGTCTCTTAAAGAAGCATTAGTGGGAAATAGTCTATTTATAAATCAAATTTGAGTAACTTGTCTTATGTATCAGTCCACCACCCTTTCCTCTGCACCAATTCGTAAGTCTCATAGTTAACAAAGGGGCGCTTCAAGTGATATTTTCCCATGAAGCGTGAAAGTTTGATGTTGAAGATAATTTTGTCAAGCTTCTCACACTCTTGGATCCCTTGTTGGATTGACTTCACAATGTGTTGGCCTTTCTTAGCTCTTGATCGACTATCTTGTTTTATTTGCACACATGAGATAATGGGATCTTTTCTTTCTTGTGTTTTACCAAATCAGTCATGTGTTCAATCTCTTTGATCCCAAGGATTATGAGGGTAAAACATTCTCAAACTTTGCAAATTTTGGATATGTCAAACTAGCTAGTGACTATAATAAGTATACCTTGACTTGATTTTGGGGATGACTTCTTGGATTTGATCTCTTTCTAGGACAAGTGAGCATACAATCTTGCAAGGGACAAAGCAACCTTGGGAGAACAATATGATTTTAGATTTGATCTCTTTGGCAAAAGACTTGTAACTTGTGATTTTGTATGTTTTGACAAATATTTCTCATTGGATTTATAACATCGAAAACACGCACAAGAAATTCTACCCTATGGAATCGGATTAGCTTGAAAACCTTTGCTCACAAACTTAGGCACACACTTGAGAGATAATTAGAATACGACCACTGCAGACCATGCAATGGTTCGATCAATGTCGTATTAGCCGACTCCAAGCACTTAAGGATGACACGATATGGTGAATGTCTTGGGGAGGTTACTATCCTCCTTGCAAAAAGATTATCAAACCTTATGGAGTAGATCGCGTAGGTTTCTAGTGTTTCTATGGCATCCACCCAATCAGTTTGTACGCATGTAACTCACATAAGAGCCTAATGGACCACATCGGCTCCTTAGGCAAGTTTGCTTGATCTGAACTATCATCCATGTACCACGCCCGAGGTTGGTTGGATATAAAACCAGAGTTTACTCACAATGTTATTTATATATCGGCTGAGGTATTTATCGGTTTGAGGTTGTCCTCTAAAGGGGAAGCACACCCTCTAGATAGGCCTTGCTAGAAGCAAAACTAATTGAATTTGATTTTTCTCTTCACCCAACATCCACGAAGGCGAGAGGAGAGGATATAGATACAAATTAATTGTTTTCATGTCACTTAATTAACAAGGATTTTTTTATGTCACTTAATTGCTATTCCTGTACCTACTGTGGATTCTTTGGCTTGGCATAAGGCTGCTGGTAAGGTGGAGGATGGATGGACAACAGTTAAGGGAAAGAAATTTAAACCTTCCACGCCTTCTTTTGATATGAATTTATGTTCTCATAAGGATGGGCAAAAATGTAAATCTTGATTGCCCTTTGTTTTGTTTTGTTATTTCACTTGGTAGGAACTACGGTTATTTCCTTTGGTTTGTTTGGTGGGGCACCACCGTTGTATTGGGCTTTTATTGCCATATCTTTCTTATACTTTTGTACAAGGTTTTGGGTCCTTTCAAAACCTGATTTTACATAATCAAAACAAGGATTTTTCAATGAAATAAAATCTCTAAGGAAGTGTCGAGAAACACTCCTTCAAACACACCAAAAACTCATTCTTTCCAAATTGACAATTAATTACCTAAGTGTTTTCTATCTATGACAAAAGAAACTTGTGTTTAGCATGTATGGTTCATTTTGGAAAAGTGAATGCTTGGATGAAAAAAAAGTTTTTACAAAAGGAAAAGTGTTTTACTCCCTTAGCATTCAAGATTGTGTGAGTTCATTATAAAGCCAAATCCAAAAATTTATCATTGCATTGTTCTTTGACCTTTAAACACTTGAGAGTTTGTTTTGATTCCTTTTAGGCCCAAATTTGAAGTGTGAAGATTGTGGGTTCTTTTTAACCTTGTAAAATTTAGAGCCCAAATCCGAAATGTGACGTGATGTTTGGCATACAAGGTAAATTTTAGAACCCAAAGTCAAAGTGTGAATTAATTCTATTTTACATAAAAATTAAATAGAGCATTCCCACAATCTCGTAGGTCTGCATAGAAACTAAAAATACAAATTGTGGAAGGCGATCTCACATGTCGTACTAGTGATCCCATATATCTGTCAGAAAAATAAGTAGAAAACATAGAGCAAAAAAATTGACAGGTTAGGAAAATTTATACTTGCGCGATCCTACAAGGTCTACTTGCATTCCTGTCGAGTCAAACAACGATCCCGCGGGCACGAATACCAATAAAAATTGGAAGTTTTATGACATTTTTTATGCCTTAAGGCATACAAAGGCATTCCTGCTTGGTCAAACCGCATTCCCGCAGGGGATATCGTTCTTGCTGACTGTGTTAGAATAGAGGGTAGAGACAAGAAGGAAGGTTTTGGGAGACTGAGAGGTCTCTAGTCGTGGGATCGCGATCCTACAAGTTGTACTTTTGATCTCGCCGATTGTTCAAGCATTCTCGTCGGTAGACGTTTTCAATGTTGTGCAAAATCCAACCATGGGAATGATGTCGTCCAAGCCCCTTGTTTGGTCTTCCAACCTGCAAAAACTAAAAATCACTTTGCAAAGCACTTAAACAACAAAAAATGTTAATATTTTTTAGTTTCTTGCAAGCTAAAATAATGCAATAGATGATAGAATGACCCTTGTTGTGGGTCCCACTAAGCGTGCCAAAATGTAATACCTAAAATGTAGTGTTTATATAATACTAATCTAACCAAGCATTCAACAAAATAAAATAGATAAATACTTAGATTATACCTTAAAAGAGAGCAATGAATAAGCAAAGAAGTGAGTATGCAAAACCTCACAACCCAAGTATCAAGCCTCCTTTGTTGAGTGGATTTGGTCCAAATGAATGAATGTGTACTCAATGATAGTGCTCAAGCTTCAATGGTTGTGGAGAAATTTTGGCATTATAAGGCTATGGTTGAGGATTTTGTTCTTCAAAATGGCATGATAAGTTTACTTAGATAGTGGATGATTTGTGAAGGGAGAATGGTCCAATTTATAGGCAAATAGAGGATGAAATGGATGGTCAAGATGCAAACTTGAGGAAGGCTGGAGATGCATTTGTGAGAGAGAACATGGATTGTGCTTTCTCAAATGGCTCTCATTGTGACAAATGTCACAAGGAGAGAGTTTTGGAAGAATGGGGGAATGTGACCATTTTGGGAGATGTGAGAGAGGACAAGAATGTAAGACATGGATGAAGTGTGTAAGATGAATGTAAGAGCATTTAAAGTTGACATTTAATGCATTTGGTTGGAGAGTGTGGGATGTGACATGAGGGTTGACTTGGGTGAGGGTTAGAATTTCTTAGTCCATGAATTATGATTGTGTAAATGTTTAAGGGGTGATTAGGCTTGGGATTAGGAGACAAGTGGAGGATTTTGAAGGATGTGATGGGAAGAGAGAATGCGAGGAGGGTTAGATTGACTAATCAATGGTCATTAGCTAATTAAGAGGGATTAGTATATGTGAATGGGTTGGGTTGAGTTGGAATTAGGAGTTGGGTGGTTGAGATAGGTTAGGTTAGGGTTTGAAGTTAGGAGCCATGTGCTCTAATTGATTTAATGAGGGTTATTTAATCAAAAAAAGATATTTTGAGAATTAATTTAAATAAAGTTATGTATTTGTTCAAATTAATAAAAAAATAGGGACTTAATTAATTATCAAACTATGGGTTGTCATTTAGATAATTAATTGGACTATAGTTAATTAATTAAATTAAGTAACCAAAGTGATGACATAAATTAAATAGGTATTAAATATTTAATTAACAATGTCTTAGAAGAGAACTAAATAAGATTACTTAATTATGTAATCAAATTTAGGTGTCTAAAATTGAGTATTTATCTTTCACATTTTATTGCTACATTATTTATCATAAATGAGATACTTGATATTTTTTCTTACTATTATCTCCCTTTTTTTGGTAAAAGATTTATTCTTGCTTTCTTATTGTGTATGTGACCTTGGTGTGCAAACCTACACTCTAATATCTTTCATATTTATGATTGTGCAAACCCCACTTTTTATTTCTATATTTATATTTATATTATTTCACGATTATAAATCTTGTACAAAACAAATCATACTTGAATTAAAGGGTTTTATAATCAGTGTATCACCACTTTAGTTAGAGTTCATTCTATTGATTTCTTCTTCCTTCTTCGATTGAGAAATCATTTTTTAAGTATCCTATGAAGAACCAAATTCTAAAATCTTTGAGATAATTTGCAAGCCACATCCTAATGTTTTTAAAACTTCCCATGTTCATGTAGGTTTGTATGTGGGTGCAACATTTCGGTACATATGTGAACATCACCACATAGATAACACTAGATTTGCCTTAGGAAAAGTTTTTGTAAAATCTAGCAACAACATTGCTCTAATACATTATGTAATGATACAATTACAATAAATAAACTTGTGCTAAAAGATATTAGACCCTATATTAGATTTGATAGCGTGCACCTCAAATAACCTTTTCTCATTTGACCATACACTCTTACAGGACCTGTCCTTATTGTGCTTATGAGTTATTTTTCAACCTTGATCAATTTGATAGAATGCCCTTGCTCTAGGAATATATCATAATGCTTGTGCAATTCTAATACCAAGCACTTGATTCATAGGATTTGCAAACAAGAAAAACAATGTTGAGTTACAAAAATACCTGTGAATCTCAAAGTGTAACTCTTTTGCAAACTCCTCAACAACCCAACTATAAGCCTAAAATCTACAAGCAAATCAACAACACCAATAGAGCTCTAAAACAAGTGTATGCATATAAAATAAATCAAACATACATTCACACACATTGATAAGCTTGACTTTATAGTTATTCAATCTTCGAGACCTTGTAGGATAGTATTGCTCTAAACATTAAGCAATAGCACAAGATGGCACAAAAAAGTGAAATTTTGCTTATTGATGAGGCAAGCAAGATAGCATGCAATTCTCCTTGTAGCTTGGTATAGATGTCAAAATGAGAGGAACACCCTCTTTTACAATTGTCTCCAAAAGAGTGAATGGTTTAGATCTTAAGGTTAAATAAATGGCCAAGATTAAGAGGTGAGAGGAAAATGAATAGGATTAAGAGGTTAAATAGAAGAGATAGGATTTAAGACGTGTTTACTTATGATAAAATATTTTTTAGTTCCATGAAACTTGTCGTGTAGGGATGATATAAAAAGAGGGAATTAAAGAGGAATAAGACACTTGTCACACTACATATTTGGATTATGATCCATGTGTACATGTTAGAGGGCTAGGATTACATAGAATAGGATATAATGAATTAATTAAATAAGCCAATAGACTATGTATGAGAGCTTTGCTCCCGAAAATACATTTTTCCTTCTAGCCCTCTTCCCAAATAGTTTTTTTTACCTTGTTTTTAATATTTCTTTTGTTTTATCTTTTCCATCACTCGTATAGAAATTTAAATTGTTACATATGATTTCAAATTAGTTACTATTTTTTTTATTATGGAAATCTAATCTCTCATTAAAAAGAGGTTTCTTTTACTTCATTCTAAGTTTCTTGAATTCTAGGCTTAGTGGATTTTTAATGCTTATTTTATTTATTTAGTTGTGCTTCTTTTATTTCATCTAATATACAAATTATTTTGGTTTTAAACTAGGTTGTTTATTTAGCCAATAGGTTGAATTTTTTATTTATTTTTTTAAATTTTCCAATCAATATAATTGTTGTTTTTTGTCCTTATTTTTATTTCTATAATTGATTGTCCTAAATATTGTTTCTAATTATTTATGCCTTATTATTAATGGTTACATGGGAAATCAATAGAATAGTTCTAAATATAAAACTTGGACAATAAAATTCCTTAATCATTTATTTAGTTTATTAATAACTCTCATATTTTCATTAAAAAAATATCTTTTAAAGATATTAGTTTTTTTTAATATTAATATAATATGAAATATTCAATTACTTGTATTTATAAAAATTATTTGAAAACAATATTTTTCTTTCTAATTAATTATTTTAATATAATAATAAACATCTTTATAATTATTATATATTTAATTTAAATAAAATTTCCTTATCTTCCATGGCTACTACTTAGTTTCAAATTGTTTTTCTCTACTTTGTAATGGAGGTACTACAATGCTTTTTGCTAGTTTAATTAAGTGAGGACATCTTTAGATGTGTACACCATGTTCTCAATTTACATGCCCAATTCCAAGCATGCTACTTTGACATTCCATATACATTTTTTTTTGAATTTAATGTAATGACTTTTTTATTTAACTCTCAAAGTATCTTCTTAACTTGAACATCAAATTAATCTTTCCCATCTACTTAAATGCTTTCACAGTCTACAAATGCATAGGATATAAATGTAAGGAAACTCAGGTGCGGAAACAGCTTCCTACGCTAATCTCTATAGGAGAGTATTGTGCAAATTCTTATAAATCCTTACAATTTCAAATTTGTTAACTACTTTAACAAAGATATTGCAACCACATACCATGCATACAGAAAAATAGAGAATGACACAATGATATACCCTGGGGAAAACCTTTCGGTAAAAAACCCCAGCACTCCAAAACCTGCATAATGTATTATCTTCAACACAAAGATTACAATACACTTGCAATGCAAGTTCTTTCAGGAAATGAGAGACAAAGCCAACAAGACTTAAACTTTGTTATATCTCTCCCATAGGAGCAGCATCATATATATAGACTCCTCTGGACCCAAAAATAGGCACAACCACCAAGACCCATGCACAAAGCCACATGTACACAGTTGTTACATGCAATCCCAAGAATAGGCGTCCATCCCTAGAATAGACTATGACAGTTTGTCATAGAATCCGCCAAAAATAACAGTCACAAGAGAAGTGTAAGAGAATCTGTCATACCAACCTATTTTTGGCATATTCTCTTACACACACCAACCACTTCTTCTTAGGCGCCCAAATAGGCCCAAGTCATAAGATGCTCTTACACCTGTCATAGCACATTCCTTAAATAGTTCTTACGCGTCATAAGAATCCGTCATGACCGTTTCAGTCATGATCTCCTTACGCACAAGATGTCGACACATCAAGTGGAGTGACACATCAACATGCCAACTAGACATGTACACTCACACTTAATTACATTATTTGCAAAAAAAATACATTTATAAAACAAATAATAAGAATAGGAATTATCCAAGGTTGAGACACCTTATTCCTAACATTCTCCCACTTGTCGAACACCTTGTAAGAGCAACAGGAACATAACAGGAACTTTAACCGCTATAGGCCAAAAGGCCCATAGACTCCGAACACCATCTGAACTTTTCAGTGCCCACTGGTTTTGTTAATGCATCTGCAACATTCTTCACAGTTTCTACCTTCTCCAAATTTACCTTTCCATCTTCCACCATATCTCTCACAAAGTGAAACTGCACATCAATGTGCTTCGTTCTGGCATGGAAAGTTGGATTCTTTGCAAGGCAAATAGCGCTATGACTGTCACATCAAATAGTAATCTGTTCTGCATCAACACCAACATCAGAACACAATCTTCTAAGCCAAATGGCTTCTTTACAAGCATGAGTAGCAGCCATGTACTCAGCTTCTATAGTGGACAAAGCAACCACAGGTTGTCGCTTACTCATCCAACTGATGGCACCACCAAACATAGTGAACACATAAGCACTGGTGGATCTCCTGCTGTCAATATCACCTGCCCAATCTGAATCCACAAACCCACGAATACAAACTGAATGCGGAGATCCAGAAGAGTTACCATGATAACATATGGAGTAATCTGATGTACCCCTCAAATATCTAAATACTCACTTAACTGCATCTCAATGTACCCGTCCAGGATTAGCCATAAACCGACTCAGGACTCCCATTGCTTGGGCAATGTCTGGTCTAGTACAGACCATGGCATACATAAGACTGCCAACTGCACTAGCATAAGGTACTCTACTCACGTCCTCCACCTCAATAGGAGATTTTGGACAATCATCTACAGATAACTTTGTTCTCACAGAAATAGGAACACATAGTGGTCTACAATCTGCCATGCTGAACCTATCCAACACAGACTTCACATACTTACTCTGACTCAACCAAAGTTTTCTGTTAGACCTGTCTCTACTGATTTCCATACCCAAGATGTACCTAGCTACCCCAAGATCTTTCATCTCAAACTGTGCTGACAACTGAGATTTAAAATCAGAAATCATACCCTTACCCTTCCCAAATAGCAACATATCATCAACATATAATGCAACAATAAGAAGGTGATCATTTTCAACTCTGAAATAAACACAATGATCTGATTTTGATCTTACAAAGCCAATTGACAACACAAAGACATCAAACTTAAGGTACCACATCCTAGGAGATTGCTTCAAACCATATAGAGATTTCTTTAATCTGCAAACTAAGGATTCTTTACCTTTAACAATGTAGTGCTCAGGCTGTGACATATAAATCTCTTCCTCCAAATCACCATGAAGGAAAGTTGTCTTCACATCCATCTGTTCTATCTCTAAATCATATGATGCAGCAAGAGATAACAGAAATCTAATGGATGTCAACTTTGCAACAGGAGAGAATATTTCACCATAATCTATTCCCTCTACCTGTGAATACCCCTTTGCAACCAATCTAGCTTTATACCTTTCAACACTGCCATCTGCACAGAATTTCTTCTTGAACACCCATTTACAGCCAACAGATTTTCTCCCTTTAGGCAAAGGTACAAGGTCCCAAGTTTTGTTTTTCTCCAATGAAGCCATCTCATCATCCATAGCCTCAATCCAGGAACCTGCATCTTCCATGCCCAAAGCCTCTTTCACAGATCTAGGCTCATCAGTGTTAGTAATCAAAGCAAAGGCACAACTGGAATCTAACATAGAATAACCAAACCTTTCTGGTTGCTTTCTTTCTCTCGTGGATCTCCTCAAGAGCTGAGGTTGAGGTTGTTCTTCCTCTTCTTCCGAACTATCAGAGCTGCTAGAGCTCTCCTCATCATTAGACCCAACATGGTCTCTCTGTTCAGTCTTCTCAAGGGTAGGAGGCAATTGAACAACATCTTTTTTCTTTTCTTTTTCATCTGGTTGTAGCACAATAGGAGAAAATGTTAGCTCTCTGAAAATAACATTTCTACTATACAACACCTTACTAGTCACGGGATCCCAAAGCTTGTATGCTTTCACACCAGCACTGTATCCGATGAAAATACATTTAACAGCTTTGTTTTCCAACTTAGATCTTTTCTCCTTTGGAACATGTGCATAAGCTTCACAACCAAAAACACGAAGATGTCTAATTGAAGGCTTCTTACCAGACCACACCTCCATGGGTGTCTTACCAACAAGGGTTGATGTAGGAGATCTGTTAACCAGATAGCAAGCAGTGGCCACAGCTTCGGCCCAAAACCTTTGTTCTAAACCAGCTCCACTAAGCATACTCCTAGCCTTCTCCATCAGTGTCTTGTTCATTCTCTATGCAACTCCATTTTGTTGTGGGGTATAAGGAGTTGTCTTATGCCTCTCGATACCTTGTTCTTTACAGAACTGTTCAAACTCTGCTGAGCAAAACTCACCACCATTGTCAGTTCTCACACACTTAATCTTCTTACTAGTCTAATTTTCTACAAGAGCTTTGAATTCCTTGAACCAACTAAAGACGTGTCTTACTTTTAAGGAAATAAATCCACGTCCTTCTACTGTAATCATCTATGAAAGATACAAAAAATACAGACTTGGAGATTGAAGGAACTTTTACAGGACCAAATACATCAGAATGAATAAGATCCAAAATATCAGAAGATTTGTGAGAACTAGAGTAAAACTGAACATGATTTTGTTTACCATAGACACAGTGTTCGCAGAAGTCGAACTCGAGATTGCAATCATTTAACCCCTCAACGAGATTTTTATTTTTCAGAGTTCTGAGACCCTTTTCACCAATGTGGTCAAATCTCATATGCCACAACATTGTCTTTTCTGCAGGAAGCTTAACTTCCAAAGTGTTTGCACTACCATCGAAACCAATAGCCACAGACTTCTTCACTGCTTGTTCAAATGGTGAGGATGAAGAACTATTACATAGAGGAATACATGCATCTAGCTGAAATAAGGTACCTCTCCTAGTACCCCTTGCAAGCACTATCGATCCTCTTATCATCTTGCATCCTTCTTTCGAAAAAACAACTTGCACACCTACATCATTCAGCATACTTACAGATAATATGTTTTGTGCCAAACCCGGAATGTGCATAACTCCGTTGATTCCCTTTACTCGTCCATCAGGAAATTTGATAGTGACCCTTTTGCGTCCAACTATATTTAGGTGAGAATCATCACCCAAGTACACCTTTCCACCATCGAACTCTTCATATTTTGAGAACCAGTTTCGATAAGAGGTCATGTGAAAAGATGCGCCCGAGTCAACCAACCACACATCATCAGATGCATGGGCTGCCAAAGCTGCGATGAATGCATCACCATCTTCTTGAGATCTTTCTGAAGCTGAATCTGAACCTTTATTCTTCTTTTTCGGCTCTTTGCAGTCTTTACGGAAGTGCCCAAATTTATCACAGTTCCAATATTTTGCCTTGGACTTATTGGAAGTCTTTGACTTCCCATGGGATTTGGATCTACCCTTATTGTCAGACTTATTGTCATTTTTCTTCCCTCTTTCAGTGGATCTCCCACGAACGACAAGGGCTTCTTTTTTCGAAACAGAAGCCTTTCTCCGCATCTCCTCTGATAGCAGCGAAGACACCACATCATCCATTTTGAAGATGACTAAAGTGCTTCCGAGAGCCATCACAAGATGGTCCCATGAATCTGGTAAAGAACACAAAAGTGTGTAGCAACGATCCTCCTCTAACTTGACACCAGCTGATGTCAATTGTGCAGCCAGCAGATTAAATGCATTTAGATGATCCGTTAAGGATCCACCTTCCTCCATTCGCAGAGAATACAACTTCTTCCTCAGGAACAACGTGTTCACCAGAGATTTGGCCTGATACACAGCCGCAAGTCTTTCCCACAAACTATTTGCGGTTTTCTCATCTAGACCATTCAAAAAGACTGCATCGGTTAAACAGAGTCTTATGAGATCCTTAGCTTTACGGTATTTGATATCCCAATCTGCTTGAGCTATAGTTGCTGGTCTTGTAGCACTTGAAGTCGCTTCCCATAGGTCCCGATCTTCCAACATGTCTTCCATCTTGAGTTTCCACAACTCGAAATTAGTGCCATTAAATTTCTCCACCTCTATTTTTCCATATGATGAACTTGTCATCTCAATCTGCAAATAAGATTCAGAATACTCTGCAAAAAACTCCCACTCAAACTTGAGATTAGCTCAAAAAACCCTACCCAACAACTAGGATCAAAAGTTGATCAAGCTCTGATACCACTTGTAAGAAAACTCAGGTGTGGAAACAACTTCCTACGCTAATCTCTATAGGAGAGTATTGTGCAAATTCTTATAAATCCTTACAATTTCAGATTCATTAACTACTTTAACAAAGATATTGCAACCATATACCATGCATACAGAAAAATAGAAAATGACACAATGATATACCCTGGGGAAAACCTTTCGGTAAAAAACCCCAGCACTCCAAAACCTGCACAATGTATTATCTTCAATACAAAGATTACAACACACTTGCAATGCAAGTTCTTTCAGGAAATGAGAGACAAAACCAACAAGACTTAAACTTTGTTATATCTCTCCCATAGGAGCAGCATCATATATATAGACTCCTCTGGACCCAAAAATAGGCACAACCACCAAGACCCATGCACAAAGCCACATGTACACAGTTGTTACATGCAATCCCAAGAATAGGCGTCCATCCCTAGAATAGACTATGACAGCTTGTCATAGAATCCGCCAAAAATAACGGTCACAAAAGAAGTGTAAGAGAATCTGTCATACCAACCTATTTTTAGCATATTCTCTTACACACACCAACCACTTCTTCTTGGGCGCCCAAATAGGCCCAAGTCATAAGATGCTCTTACACCTGTCATAGCACATTCCTTAAATAGTTCTTACGCGTCATAAGAATCCGTCATGACCGTTTCAGTCATGATCTCCTTACGCACAAGATGCCGACACATCAAGTGGAGTGACACATCAACATGCCAACTAGACATGTACACTCACACTTAATTACATTATTTGCAAAAAAAATACATTTACAAAACAAATAATAAGAATAAGAATTATCCAAAGTTGAGACACCTTATTCCTAACAATAAAATCCACTTTTCAAATAAGTTAATAAACCTAAAAGCAAAGCTTCAATTCTTTTATGTTTTGTACAACAAAATTACAACTGAAAATAATGTAGAATAAAATTGTACATTTAAAACAACAAAATGGTTTCAATTCCATCTCTAATTTGATATATATAGCTCATTTAGACTTTTTTATAGAATTAACTATCAATATGTAAACACTTAAATAAATACCTCCATAAAATATCATATTATTATTATCATAAAAATCAATCAAAAACACGACATCTGTATAGAAAAATATGTTCAGTAAAACATCACCAATTATATGAACTACATTTTAAGTTTTTACACATTGAATCATTATCAAATTTTAAACGAGTGTGAAGAATTGCCCAAGGTTTTTAGTAAATAAATAACTTCGAACAAACCTGATTTCATATTCTCTTTCTTTTTTAAAGAAAAACAATATCAAACTGATTATCAAAATGGCTATGGAAAGGGGAACTGACATAGGGGCAAGGTAGATACAAGCAGAATTGAATCCACTTGAATCTACAAACAAGCCCTTGCTCAAAGTTACACAACGAAAGCAATATAAAGTCACATGAAAGCAATGAAATCACAATGGATATGAGACAATCAACTAGCAGCAATAACAGAGAATTATATTATTTCTTTCAACATGCCCGGCTGTGAGGCCTTCCGGGTTTCGGCCTTATACAATGAGAATTATGAAATCAAAATCACAGCTTGCATCCCATCTTTGTCTCCAATGATATATCTTGATAATTATCCCTCTTAGATCTCCTTGATTGCCTTACTACATCAATTTAGACTCTTTATATAGCCAGCTAAGTCACAGGTCGGCCAGTCAAGCATTTAATTACAATATAAGTCCAGTCTGAAAAATTTAAACCAAAATTAATGCTAGAATGATAACCACATGACGTGCCTTAGGATTTAGGTCCTCACATGACCCAAGAACATGCCTTTAAAGGTGCAAGGCCCCATTTGATCACACAGAACATTGCAAGAAGAAACACTACACGTTTCACTTGAAAACTGGTAGAAAATAAGTCCCCGAGCAAAACAGGCATAACTTTTTACTCATAATGAATTAGGGCTTGCGCTCTTGAGAAATGATAGTACTTTAGGTCCTCTTAAAGTCCTTAAGAGCGCAAAGGCTGATTTCTTATGGATCAAGATCGCCACTATGAACAATCAGCACCAAAATTACAGGAACGGCTCCGGTGGGAACACTGACAAAAAATAGGTCCTCGAGCAAAACGGTCATAACTTTTTACTCATAATGAATTAGGAGTTCCGCCCATGGGAAATGATAGTACTTTAGGTCCTCTTAAAGTCCTTAAGAGCACAAAGGCTAATTCTTTAAGGATCAACATCGCCACTAAGCGCAATCAGCACCAAAACTGCAGGAAAATACGGCTCCGATAGTAAGGAAAATAGTTGTAACGTTGAAACAGTCCATCCAATCTTTATGTGTTCATAGGAGAAGGTTCCCAAATAGGTCCTCAACATAATGTAAGCTTCGCACACCGTGAAACCAACAAATATAACAATTATAAAAAAAACAACAGCAAACAGGTACATAAATCAGGAAATGTTTTTGGTCGATGCAAGATTGCTCAAAGACCCAAGATCCTCCTGCATCAAGAACCCAAAATGAATGGAAGGCAAAAACCTTCATTATAAGTTCAAATTTGTATCACAAAATTTTTGAGACTCCACAACTTTTGTAAATCATATTTACATGTAATATTCCTTTATTACAATTTTTTTCTTGTAAAAAAACTCATCTTACAAAACAACTCTGCTCTGTTATCATAATTTTGATGAATCTACCAATCTTATAACACAACAGATGAACAAATTCTCCAATTATTCAGCTCCTGCAGATCTTTATTCAGATTTAAGCTACTGCTGCATCACATCAGAAGTCTTTAAGGAGGCACTCAGACAAAGGGAATTCATCAGCCAAGGCAAACAGAGATGTCCCCTGTTCTCAAAGTGTCCGTGTTGAAAGAAGTAGAATTAGTAGTTAGAGATTTCAGGTGCAGTGATCCTCATGTTATCCTCACCCTTGGTAGCCATGCCTGTAATCTCTCTCCACTCTTCAATCTTTTCTGCAATAATGTTGAATATAAGAATGTAATAGGTTTTCCATTCATTCCTCTGTTTCAGGATATACAAAATTTTATCCCTGTTTTTCTCACAGATGGAGAGAACTCGAGTAATGACGAAAAAGCTTAATCCAGTATGGAATGAAGATTTTAGATTTCCTGTAGAAAGTAGAAATCATCGTGTACTCAAAGTGGTACGATCTCCTCATTTAACTTTTTTCAGTGAATTGATTAGTTAATTGACATACTTGAATGTAGAGAACAGTTTAGCTGTAATGTCAGTCATTATTGCGTCATTTTAAGCAAGCAAAGTGTGTTATTTGATTCAGAATGTGAAAGAATCTAATAATGAATGTTAATCATTATCTGCTGGAATTGTGGGATAATGACACGTTTGGACTTGATGACAAGATGGGAAATGCTACAATGGATCTGAAACCCCTTTTAGAGGAAAAGATATAAGATAAGAAAGTTGTGTCTCCCTGCAAGGACAACTGCCTTACAGAGATAGCAACATCAAGGAGAACTGCCTGTACAGAGATAGGGACAAAGGCACAGGAAACTTCCTTGAAGCTTCACAATGTTGAATCTGGGGTCTTGACCTTGTGATTTGAATGGCCTTCTTATGCTTTCTTCAGCCTTTATAGAATGTTTTAGCTGAGGCCAGACCAAGTTCATGAGTCCATGGCTGATTTTCCTGGTGTATTGTATGCATTCTTGTTATGTATAAATGTCTGCAATATGCTTGCATTTGCTTTAGAGATGTCTGAATAGTTCAAACATGGCTGTCATGGTTGTCTGAATAGTAGAATCTATGAATGCATGACTGGTGATGCCTTTCACAAAGCCAGTTAATAAATTGGAGATATCTTTTTTTCCTGTTAAGGAAATAGTCCTTATTTGGTGGAACCCTCTTTACTACCATAAGTGATTCATTTCAATTCAGGAAATAGTTCTTAGTCAGTAGAATCCTCTCAACCACCAAACCTTCAAATGGAACCTTCTCATATTAACAGTTACTTTAGGAAATAGTTCTAATCCAGTGGAATTCTCTCTACCATCAAAACTTCAAGTGGGACATTCTCCCTATCTCATTGGATGCTTGACCATGCTCATTTTTGTCCTTCAAAATGCCTCTTTTATTTGCCATTTCTATGTTGGTTCCTTTTCTACTTCAATGTAATAGTTTCCACAATTCCCATTGCTCTGGTATCAAGTGTATTGTCAGCACACTGCATAGAGGTTATTGTATTTTGCTTCTTATTCATAGCTAAACGAAATCTTTCATGGGAATGAATTTATAATACCAATCATAGTATCATAGCACTCCACAAATCAAGTCAGATGCTGTAATACTTATCAAAACATGTATATGATTTTCTTTGGCCAAACGGAAAGTCAAGTGTTTACTAATTCCAGTTATCCTGCTGGTTCTTGAACACTCTAGTCTAAGTTGCTTAATAACTAAAAATAATCTACGGACCTAGAAGCTATGATACGATTTCAAAGTTGGAGAGAAAGGAAGTCAATTTTATTGAGAAACTAGGGTGTATCTACTCAACTAAGAGGCTTCAGCAGGATTTTTCCCTCTGGAAATTTGTTATTGCTTCACCCATGCTAAAATTAACTATCCTTCTAGCTAATATAACTGAAATATTGTAACTCATTCTTGGAGAAGGCAAGAGAGTTTGTGTTTTTTCCATCTTTACCCATATACCAAAAAGTAGTATTAAACTGTTGCAGCACTGGATTGGAGGAGAAATTTTCAATTTGATGGCTAACACTTCTCTTCCCACTTTTTAAATTCTCTAAATGATAAGATCAGCAAGTTCCCATATGAAGGGCTCCTTTTGAGTTGTGTTCTGAAGCCACCTGTGTGTTACCCATCACGAACAGTTTTACGAGTTCTACAAAAAAATCCACTACGTTGTTTGCGAACAAGGGAGTAGAGTTTTCACTCTCATGAGGCACTTTCTGTTTTGGACGAGACCTGGATCTATTTGGGAAAAATAACCTTCTCTTAAGGTAAATCTATATCTTGTCTTTTTATGGTAGTAAGCTAATGAGGAGAATATTACAGATTTTTCACTTTCAGAGCCACTTGCATAGTTAGATGAGAATCTTTAGGCTTCCCAAAATGTCCAGACTACAGACTGCTCTATATACTCATATCACCGTTCCTCTATATGATCATCACTACGTGATATACTAAACATAGGTACAATATTTCTAATCCAGACTCTTTATGTTTTATCAGCATATCGAAAAATATTATTGGTTTCCAGTTCTCATTCAGTGTTGATCTTATCTCTCACAGGACTAACCGTCTGAGATCAATCCATAGATGCCATTCCTAAAAATATCAACACGCTACTTATGGCTCAATATTGTTGAAATTATGACTTACTCATCAATATATAGAAGTTTTGAAGACGAGCTTTGCTCTTTTCTGCAGAAGTCTAAATTCATGCTGCGGAACTAAGGAAAAATTCATAAACCAGTGAGTGGTTGTAAAGTTAAAAACATGAAATAGAAAATTGTTTAAGGCAAATACATTACAGGTGTGAATGGTAGAAAGATAGACAAGAAGCAATCCTCTATTACACTTCGACAGTACTGACAAAACTACACTCAACTGAATCAGACCGTCATCAACTAAACCCAAAAGCGTTTTTACAAGTCAGGTTATTTGTCTCTCTCACACACAGACACACAAATTTACATGAATGCAAACAGCACCAAAATTGTGATACAGCTCCCACTTTCACAAAAAAGAGTTTCAAAATGACAAAAAGGTAGGCTCAAAAGATACAAATGATGTAAGTCGATGAATTGAGTAAACTGTGACAAAATTGCAACCAGATGTAAACCATACTACACCACCAGTTGCAGATACATTCCACAAAGTGTGAAACTGATGTGATAAATCTAATTCCCTTTCTCGAATCCACAGCTTATGTTCTGTATCCAATATCCAGAACACAAAATGCCCATCACCTTCATCTAATTCTCCGATTGTCGTCATGGGTAGAACTTGCCGCCAATCCAAATTTGTTTTTGTCATGAGTGGAATTAGATGCACAGATTAATAGATTTCCGTCCCATTCAGAGAGGCAATATATAAAGCCTACTGTGGCAAGAACAAAAATAGAAAAAACCCATTGGTCTTGATTCAAATCATAACCTATAATCATGTCGAAAATATCATCGTCATCTCTAAACAAGGCCTCTATATTTCAAATTTCTTTTGATTCTTGGGCATCTGTGCTTTCGACTCTAGCAACGAAACAAGTGACACCATTAAAAAAATGTTATCCCTAGAAAATTGGAATCGTAATCTCTAATTCAATAGAGCGCAATGGAGGCGGATCCTCATACCACGAATTTGAATGAGAATCAAACACCAGGGTATATCGCCGCTTCTCTGAGAGAAACAAGCTTGCCACCACAAATTTTAGAGTATTCTGCTTATAGCAAATTTCAGCGAAATACATCAAGCCTATATCCACTTTAAAGGGCATTGACATTTTTTAACAAAAACCTTCTCACAGGGTTGTACATCACAGCACAGGTATATCTACAGGTAAATGTGGATAAAAGCACATCAGCCCATTTGATGCGGTATACAGATCAAACATCCCATTTTGAAAAGAACTGTCTAAGCCCTCCAAAGAAAAAGGAACAATGGAAAGATTACCCGTTTGGGGATTGTAAGAGCGGAACTGGTAACGTCCTGGCATCGTTCTAGTATCGCTCTGGAATTAGTCATCAATCGTTCATCTGTCAGCGAGACAAAATATACCATGTCTTTGACACTGGACATCTTCAGCAAATCTCTTCTTGAAACCCTCGAAAGTATGTGTGTAATGAGCTCATCACGGCTCTCCATTTTCAGCTGTGGATTAGATTTATCAAATTTCACTTTTAAAATTGTTGAAAAAACTTTCTACTTTAAAGTGCCTATCCTGGATAAGTTAATTCTATGCACCAAACGGGCCCTAATGTAATGTGTCTCAAGATTGGACGTTGTGTTTAAATAATGACTAATTTTATTCTAGAGATTTTAAATACATTAATTTTTCATTATTTTTATGTGTAAAACTAAAAAAATTAGTCACTTCAAATATGTCTCAAGAATTACTAATATTTATGTCAAATATACTAATAGTCATACACTATAGGTTTTAATTCTAATAAAGTTGCACATTTCCTTTAATAGTCATTAAAAATTCAAACTATGAAGTACAACTATGAGATTATTAGTACATATAAAATCTAATAATGAAATTTTAGTTATCATTTTTTAGTTTTATTTTAAGTTAGTAATTAGGGGGACAGGGATTGAACAATAATTGGAACATGGGCCTCTTCTCCTATCCAATTTTAAAAGTGAATTTTTTTATTTCAACTGTAACAAATAACAACTATGGTGTTTCAATCTTAACAATAATTATAATTAGTTAATAACTATAAGTACCTTGGCCTCTATTTTCACAATATACTCAATTGGGAATCATGTATAGTAAATGAATACAAGGGGAATGGAAAGCCTCACACTCATCATAAAATAGGTTGAATTATGGAATTGGAAAACTAAGAAAATTCTTTTTGGGTTGCTAGCGATTTTGGTGGTACTCTTAGTGTGAAGTATGGGGTAGCAACACATCAGTAAGGAAGTGGAGACAAATAAAGAGATTACAAAAATATTTAATCACACATAGCTTCAAGATAAAATCATGTGTTTCATATGAGATCTTATTGGCTAAGGTGAGGGTCTTTCTTGTAGAGTTGCATCAACTATGATCGGGTTGCTAACTTATTTAAGAAGATTAGAGAATATGGAGATGCATCTTTGGCCTCACTCAAATATGAGATCATCTTTGAGCTAAGGTTAGGGCCTTTCTTGTAGAGGCTCGTCGACTATGATTTGGTTGTTAATCTAATATAGAAAATTAAAGAATATGGAGCTCACTCAAATAACCCTTCTCTCCTTTTCAATGTGGACCTTCTCCAGAGGCGGTTAGCTACCATTATAAATAACCCTTCTCTTATTTTCAATATCGACCTCCTCTTCTTTTTAATGTGAACCTTTCAATGGAGAAGTGTGTTTAAATAACCCCAATGTAATGTGACTAGACATTAGTGTTGTGCGATAGTGGAAATGGACCAATCATCTTTATAGCTAATTTTTGCATGAAAGATCTTAAATACATTTATTTCGATTAAAAAAAACTATCTGTATATGCAACTCAATTGCTTATATCTAGTGTTTTAGCTTTTCGATAGATAATAACAACACAAGCAATGAGATCTATTATGCGTTCAAGGGTCCAAAACTAGTCATTAGAAAATGCCCCAATAATCGTGCACTACAATCACCTCAAAATTTGTCAATACTTATGCACAAATGTATGAATAGTCATGTGCTATGGGTACCAATAAAGTTGCACAACTCCTCTAATATTCATTCAAAAATTCAAACTACTGGGGCACAAGTGAGAGGCTATTGGTGCATGTGAAATTTATTAATGAGCTTTTAGTTATCATTGTATAGTACATCTAAAAATGACTTGAGAAAATTAATGATTGTTTGTCTTCATTTCTCTGTATTGTCAAGAAGTTTTATTTTATCCAACAAATACATGTGGCAGGAACTAAACTTGTGATGAATCTACCAAAATGAAATATGAACAAACCAAAAATTGAGACCAAGTGTGATGCTCCTGCATCACACAATCTAGTATGACACATAGCATGGTGATTTTTCACCATGCCAACACATGACATGGAGGTGAGAAGAATGCATTGGTCCCCACAAGTGAATGTAGGTTCCATATTCTATGATAGATATTGTCTACCATGCATTGAAATATTGAAACATGTGTAACTAATTATGGTATGACATATTCTTATGAAAAGACAGGACATATAAGAACTAGATTCTATGACAAGTTGGAAAATTGATGCAAAGAATCTTGCATGGGGAATGTGGGAAACCAAGTTGAGTGATGGCATGTAAGAGAATCAACTATTAATATTTAGTTTCTATAAATTCTCTTACAACTATAAGTGTTGTCAGTTATGACAGATTCTATATCAATTCTAAGATGTGTAAGAGCATTTGTCATACCTATTTCAAGAAAATATGGAGCACTCAAGTTTGGAGGTTTGAAAGAAGTGATAGAGAATCTTATACAAATTTTCTTTACATACTAAAAGGTGTTGGAGATTGTGCCATGTTGATTTAAATTCCCACCTCATATATCTTCCTCTACAATACTCCATGCATGTAATTATCTATGATTTTATGCTTGTGGAGCGGTTTGTAAGTTGCTCATTTGAAGGTATTGTTATGCTACTAAAATATTATCAACATTACTTTAGAAATCAGCATCATATTTAAACTTATAGTAAAATTTATTTGTAAGTGTTTGTTATCATCCTATGATTTCAAGAATATATTAAAAAAGCTTTTAAAGTATGTTATTTTTCTCTTTTACCCACATATATCTTGTGTTGTGTGATTATCTACTTACATGTAATGTAATTCAATCTTCTTTGTACTATGTATCTTCATTACTATAATTATTAAAATATAGAAACTTACAAAAATTTCTCACTACATTTGGTTAGGAAGTGTATTATGTGTAATTTGATTCCTTTCAATAGGTATTAAAGTATTATCAACCTTGGTCTTAGCTCTTGGGTAGAGGATTTCTTGAACTTATCTTATTTTAAGTGGAGATTCTACATAGCAATTTGAAATCTTTGTTGCATGAAGGATATGGAGAACACATTTGGAAGGATATAGGTGAACAAAATTAATGATTTAATATTGTAGGTTAATTTAATATGTTGATAGATTTTTTTTAGTTCCTACCAAGGCAAGAATACTTATGCATTCATTATATTCAATTTCTTTCATTAGTTTAACTAATCATCACAAGGAATTAAAAAAAATTAAGCAAATTTCCTCTAGGTAAGTAAGAGATAGTTTCCTTAGAAAGTCAAATAATGGTAATTCTCTTAGGATTCAATTGTGTATATTGTTTGTCATACTCATCAACCCATGTTTCATGAGTAGTGGTTCACAAGAAACCATCTCTCGTGAGAATGAATGGCACACTTAGCATTAATTGTACTTCTAGGTGATCCTAATAGAGGTGATGCATTGGGCCTTCCTAGGAAGTCACTAATAAAACTAGTAGATAAAATTAATAAAATTGATAGATAGGTAAATCATAAGCTACAATAATGTACAAATATGGAATGATAATACGGTCATGCACCTGTGACAACAAGTGAACATCAAAGTGTTTAGTCACTAGAAATAGGTGTTATAATCCTGGCAGGTGTCTGGATGGGTTTGGAGAGAAGATTTGGTATCAGGGACCTCTAAACTACCTTCACACTACATTTTAGGCCAAACAGGCAACTCACTATTACTAGGTGCCATAGACCAAGCCTTTTCTAGTGAGTTTTTTTAAGAACCCTTAAGTTTGTGTGATGAATACTCCTATGCCTTCAAGATTTTCCTAAGACCCATTTCTGAACCTATTAAATGCTTCGAAGAGGAGAAAAATAGTGTTGTAGTTATAAAGGGGCTTGCCTTGGTCAAGCACCCATTTTGGTGATTTCCACCTCCATGGATAACCAAGTTGGATTTGGAAACAAATAGTGTGTGCTCTAAACCTCAACTTTATCTAAGATTGTGATGAGAAAACTAAGTGAATAAACATAAATAAGAGCCCTACTCAAGTGTATTTGAGTGAAATATACATTGAAAAAAAACAACATGGTTTGGGAAGGGCACGTGTTTTCATTAATAAGGCAACTATTCTTGATTATTTAATCTTTTCCCCAAAAAAGTCACCAAAATTTGTTGGTTAACAGATTTGTCTTTCTAAAATAAATCATTTAAATGACTCTATCTTTCTCAAATGCAAAGACAAACCATTAATAAATAATTTTGTAAGTTATTAATCAACCTTCCTCTAAATTTAATAAGGTACAACTCCCTCTTATGATCAAAATTCAAAAAATTTAAATTTAAGAATTGGGTATGTTGTTGCACCAAAAGATTGACCTGTCAATGCCTGATACAACCACTAGACTTATAGAATCCACAGGAGGTGGTTAGTCCCTTTTCACAAATCCTAAGGAGAGCATTGACCATTTTACTAACAATCTCCCCCTCAGTGTTACCCGAGGGGATTCGAACCTATGACCAAGCTTTGATACCAATTGTTACAAGTGTGGTTGTCGTTGCACCAAAGGATCGCGTTGTCAATGCCTGGTACAACCACTAGACTTATAGAATGCACAGGAGGTGGTTAGTCCCTTGTCACAAATCCCAAGGAGAGAGATGATCATTTTGCCAACAATATGCTTTTAACCAGAATGCAAGAAAGGGAAACTAGCATTTATTAATAGCATGACATAAATGTGATTATGGGATTTGATACAAATAAACAATTTTTAGAATACCTATCAAGACGAATGTTTGAAAACTAGCAAAAATGAAAAGAATGTTTTTCACATAATTTCTTAATGCAAATATTGAAATATGGATAAAAAAATATAGAATTTCTAAGTAAAACTTCACCACATTGGAAAGGGAAATGAATGTTTAGGTAAATGAATATTATTAATCTTTATATAAAGGTAATAATCAAATATTAATATAAGAACACAACCTTGCCAATCAACATTAATAAACTCAAAACTCCAATCAACATGCCAACAGACTTGCTAATCCCTTCAAAATGGGCAAATTTGTATTATTTTTCTCTTCTACTAGTATCTCACTAACACACTAGAATATGTTGGCATAAAAAAATTATAACCTTTCAGTGACTTATGATTACATATTTAAAAATTACATAAGGTAAAGACCTCTAAGGTTTGAAATCGATTCTTTAGAAAAACATAACTAAAAGTTTTATATAGATAAAACATTATAAGCTTTTTAAGATCAAATAGAACATATGGAAATTAGTGAGGCGGTGGGTCTTTTGGACCCACATTAGTCTCATCCATAGGGACTTGCTAAGAAGCTACTACTCTCACCTTGTAGTTCTTCAATTCTTGGGTGGCAATCAATATTTTGGTATGCTGAAAAATATTCACATTTTTTGTCCTTAGATTCCAAAGAGCTTTGTTTCCATAGATGATGTCAATATTAGCAGTAAAATTGGCTGGATGGTTCGCGTATCATGATATAGCTATATCAATTGTTGCCAAATTTTTCATGATATCCTTGCAAGATACTGGCTCATTTGACAATGCATCTATATTCTTGTAAAAATTCTCCTTTAATTAATTTGTTCTTACATCACCTACATTTTGTTTCTTCCTCAACTGACATCTAATATATGAAAAATATTTGAGGAGGTCAACATAAACATAGTTGCATTATTTTAATAGCTTGTTGTGCTCCTCCATGTTTTCCTTTGAAAACTAGAGTCCTTCCATTTTATGATTTTCCTCTACATAATGCATTTGGGATCATTTGCACCTTGGAAAATTTGTTATGTTGCTACTTTGTTTGAACCCATGTCCAATACTTCTTTGAGCTCTTAGTTGGCTTGCAACTAGAGAGACTCCACTTGTTTAGTGTTGGCTATCTCAGTATTTACAATATTTCTCATCAAAATTAAATCATCATAGTCTTTTTTGAGTTGTTCAATAATGTAGGAATGTTGATCTTTAGATCTTTTATGCACTCCTAAGTAATTTGTCCATAAGAGCTATTATTTTGTACCACATTCACCATTTATTTCCCAATTGTTGAGCTTGGGTTGAAATAATTATTTTCTTGATTAATTGGTTAGGGCAAAGGATCTACTAAAGATTTCAAACATGTGAGAAACTCCATAGTCTTCTCCAATTCATCTTTCACTTGTTTGTTCTTTCTAGTTCTTTCTACCAATCTTAAGGATGTAACATCCTCATCCCTACTTAGGGGCCCCAAATCAAGCTTAGTCATATCATATTTAGTTGTTGTTTCTTGACCAAATTTCCTCTAGACATAGGGCACACAATCTCCACAAATAACTTCCCAGTAGCACTATCTTCTATTAGCCTTGATGTGATATTGAATTTTCAAGGCTTAGGAGACCTTTGCAATAGTTCCCCTATAATATTCTCATCAGGAAAACTCATTGACATTTTTCCCCTTCTTTTGATAAGGTGTTCTCCAAGCATGAAGGGGAGGAAGGAGTACCAATAGTTTGAGGATTTGATTGAGAATCACTTAGAGATGAAATATACAAGGGTCTCCTCAAGTGTCCTAGTTACATTTTTCAAATTGAAAGGAAATGAAGGAGGGGATTTACCCTTCAAAGAGGTTTTATTAGTTACATTTTGAGAAGAATCTAGTTGTGGTCCAAATGTATCTAGATTCATTACTTCTATTTATTATTCTTGTTCATTATTATTCTTGTTTTCCTTCTTTGTATCTTTCTTTGCCTCTTTCTCCACCCTATTGTCCTTTAATGAACCATATCCGTAGGTCTTCTTAGGGACCTTTCTCTTTTCAAGAGTCTCTTCTCCATCTCCACCTTCTTGCAGCTATTTATTGAGAAAGAATTGACACCATGCTTGACGAAGAGATTGTTTGGCTTGGATTTCTCCTTCCTAAAACATCCCCCCTCCATTTGGTATATACCTCTAAAGTCTTATCCTTTTCCTTAGCAAGACAATTTTGAGTCCTTTTTGGGACTACAAAAATTATCGTCTCAAGGTCTTGTGTTTCCAATATATTGGAAGAATGGGTAGCATTTGAATATGGTTGACAGAAATTGGATCAGACAAATATGATCCATCATCTTCTCTATCAAATATATCCTAATTTAACATGAAAGTTACAATTTTCCTAAGGGTCCCTCATCCAATTCCTCTTCTAGATTTCATAAACATTAGTACAATTGCCTAATAATCTTCCGTGCAAAAATGTGATGGAAACTTGACCTAGCTACAAATTATTCTTGACAAAATATTTTCTATCAAAATAAAATCCCATTTCATAAGTGTGGATGGTATATTTAACAACATGTGTTTCAATGTCAAGAGTATCTAACTGAGATTGGTATGAGTAATATCCTAACCCAATTGGAAATTGAATACCTACCTTCTTCCTTTTAGCACACCTCGTGTTCACCTCAACAACTTGTCTACAAATTTTAATGAGAATGAATTCATCCTTTGCATGCTTGAGTAGCCCAAAAGGTAGGTTATCATAACCACCAACCCTAATATAGGTGAAACTTTGGAATTGGATGAAGTGGCTGCCATATTTTTTCACCAATTGAATTGTCTTAATAAACTCCTTTGGCCTAAGTCTCCATGTAGCTCCCTGACCAATTTCATGGTGAATGCATCATTCACCCTTTTGAACCTGTGGTATCTCTTCTCTAATTATAAATAAAGATAATAATCATATATCCGAATATGTTCATCAAGCACTTCCATAGGTTTAAGTATTAGTCATTGTCTCTTACATGTTAAGGCATAAAACAAGTAAGAAGACATGTTAAAGAAATTTTTTATGTGGAAGGATGAAATCATATGATGCAACCTCTCATTAATGAGGGTTGACCAATCTAAACATTGGTGTCCAAGGGAAATGATCTATACAAAGAAAAGTATCCATTCCTCAAACTCATGGGAATTCACATTGTCTCTCAATCTAGGCAACAATGCTTCCATATATGAAATCTCACCTCTGAAATGTGATTTATGCAAACTCTTGGGAAATTGAGATTTTCCTTTTTTAGGGAAAAAAACATTCTTTAGAAATGATGTTCTTATAATAAAATTTCTTCTCACTAAATTGTTATTGTGATGATGAAAAATTGAAGTTAGTATAAACCCCTCTCTTTGGCAATCTAAAACAACCACTAATAGTTGCTCTATCTAGGGTGATGAACAAATTGTTATCAAATGTTATTATATCCTTAGTATTGGGATCATTGATTAATACACTCAAGGATAATGTCTATACATGCACAACCACAAGAAAATAAATGGCGTCTAACAAACCACTTTTAACCAATCTCTGTGTTTGGGGACCTATTTTCTCTGTTTACCCTTTCCTAGAATTCAAACAAATTTGATATGTCCTAGTCTCGTGTCATGATTTTTTGGCAATGTCTAAGTTATATTGGACAGGTGCTCATACCTGAGATATTTTTATTTCATCTTGACTGAATTTTTATCCCAAACTTCTCTTTTCAAAATCTTGGAAAAATTGGGCAAAGTGATGACTAGGACCCATAATTGTTGCTTTTGAATTTTCTTGAAAAATACTTGATTCAAGCAAAGAAAACAACAACGGGAATTAAGAGGAATGGAACGTGCCAATTTACTACCTCTAAGACAAATTTTGACAAGAATCCTTATTGTTTGTTTTAGCTAATCCTTCCATTTTGATTCTCAATCTCAATTATGTGTACTCCAAGACATTTAATGCTTGTTTGCAGTTGTGAGAAATTATTTGATTTGGGTTATTTTTAAACTTTTAACACCATGGCATTTATTGAACTCTATGAATTTGACAATATTCAATGCTGGGTAAGTGGCTTTCCTTGGTGTCAACTTTTAAAATAGCTTTTTGGATCAAATAAGTGACTCTTTACTAGGTTATTGGAACCATGTTGGGATTCATGGAGTTTTTGAAACCTTCATTTCTTCTCACTTCGCTTTATTTTTTTACTTCACATATTTCTCATTTCTTTCAAAAGCCTTTGAAATATTGAAATAGAGAGTAAATTACAAGTTGGGTGTCATGCACCAACAAGGTAGTGGAAACCTTGTTGGATCTTACATGAGGTTTCAAAATTCACCAACAATTCTATACTTCCTCTGTCAAAGCTCTCGAGGTTTTAAGTTTGGTGGAGGAACTTGACAAGGTTTTGAGAACCTTATTGTCTCCCAATAATGGTCTTGAAATAGAAGGAAGATGTTTCCAAGTGAAGGAAACTTAGAGTTTTGAAAAACTTCTTTGAAAGAAAACTTTTTAGAATGATACAAGGTTTTGAGATCTAAGTTTAATATTGACACTTTATGAGGAAAGAATAAAACACTTTTTAAAGTGAGACTTTTGGTAGAAAAAGGGAGAACTCTAAAGCTTTCTTGTAGATCCAATGGGTTGCAGAAACCTCATCAAGATTTAATAGTAGTTTTGTAACCTTCTCAAAAGACCAAATTTTGCAAAAAGACTTAAGTATTTAACAACTTGAGAAGAATCTAGTAAAATAATGGGGATATGGGGATGGTTAACAAGACTTCTAAGACCTGGAATTATAAAGTTGATGAGTAAAATAATATTTTAGGTCAAGGACCAAAACTAGTGTAACAAAAACTTACACTCCTAGATAAATATGTATGGGCTATAGTATCCAAATCCGAACACATTTCTATGCTATAAAAAGGTTAGAAATAAATTTCCATATAAAATAAAAGGTTTTTATTATGCTCTATTTGTAAAACTCGTTATTGAATACACATGAAGAAGACATTGTTCTAGATGTTTGGAAATTGCTTGATGGGAAATTATTAGGCTAAATCACTAGAAAATAAAGCTAAATGAGAATTTAAGAGTTGTATACTTTTTAGATGGAAGATGATGGTTATTTGGTTAAGCATTTGAATGCTTTCAATGTGATTATGACCCATTTGGACTTTGTTGGAGTAAATATGGAGGATCATCATTGTGTGACTTTGTTAAGCTCTTTTCCAAATTCATGAGATCTCTTAGTGATGGAAAATAGGAGTATTCCCTCTAAATTTAAAGTGGATGAGGTAATTTCATAATTAATTTCAAAGTCTAGATGTAGATACAAAATCTCAAATCTATCAATTATATTACCTTAGTTGTTTGCTAAAGACCAAATGAGAAAAGAAAGAATAGTGACAATAAGCGACAAACCTAGATCCAAATTTCATGGAATGATCAAGTTCAAATCTTGGAACTAAAAAAAGACTAGGCATTGAAAAAGAGACTACTAGTAGGAGAAAAAAGAAAAAGTCAAAAAAGTATTCTTAACATGATGAAGATGTTGAAATAATTGCCAAAATCTCCCTTTGGGATTCGTGGCATGGTTTAATATCCTTCTTTGTCTTATATAAGTCTAGTGGTTGTATCATGCATTGATAGGTTGATCTTTTGGTGCAACGACAACTACTAGTTGTAACAAGTGGTATTAGAGCTCGATCATAGGTTTGAATCCCCTTGGGTGATGTTGAGGGGGGGATAGATGGACTAACCCCCATTGTCCCCCTTCATGGTTTGTGACGTGGTCTAACAACCTCCTGTGTATTCTATAATTCTAGTGGTTGTATCGGGCATTGACAAGTTGATCTTTTGGTGCAATGAAAACCACACTTGTAACATACAATATCTTTCTTGTGGCCTTAGCAACACATGGATTAAAATGTACATTATTGATATTCGATGGGGCTTCTTTCCATGACCTCACATTGGGAATTTTTATATTATATTTAAAATCAAACATCCTTTCTAGTCATGAGGTCTATAAGTTAGTAGTTTTCAATTAATGTAATTCAATGTTCTTTTTATCTTATTATGCTACAAAAATTCTCTAAAATGGTCATACTCTTTGATCACCAATAGATAATTAGATCCTTTCAACTTCTCTTCCTTGAAAGAATCCCAAGATGTTTCAATCACCTTTAAACAACTTAGAATTCTCTATATTTCTATGAATTGGTGATTTAAATGCTTGAGAATGCTAGATATTGTTAAGAACTAAGGGCCTTAAAGCCATCCAAGTCTTCACATTCTTAGCATATAATGAGCATGAGGAAAAAAATTGTATGTACTTTCCAACTCATCTCACTTGGTGTCTTCTCTATGTTGAAAATTGAATAAAGCTATTTGATCCCCACAATGCCTATTACTTTTCAATTTATCACTATTTGTTGAGCATCTATTGTTCACTTGACTTGAATACTTCTACATCAATAAAACTGGACAATATTTAAAACTCTATTTTTTGAATCAGTTTATAAACATAAAAATAATCTCTCATGTTCTTTGACATTGTTGAAAAGAGTATGAAATCAAGTTACTCATTTTAAAAAAAAGGAATCCAATTGTGTCTCTAGTTTGAAATCTATCTCCACATGAATACATTTTCTTCAAATCATTCAAAAGTTAGCCTCTAATGTGTTTTTTCCCCTAATTTAGCCTTTTTGTTAACATAAGTCATCAACATATTGATAAAACAAAAACATAAGTCATAAACATATAAGTACTTTGATTGGTACCTTCATAATAGATTTAATTATTATAACAATAGAGGTTAAGAACATGGTATTTATAAGTAATATCTTGGATAAAATGACAACATCAATGGCATGACCTGTATTTTGAATTTCATGCATGGCTCATTATCAATCTTTGAATGATATTAAGGAATTGACTAAGATTTATATTGAATTAAATAACTTTGAAAAAAATCTAATTTTTTACCCTCTTTGGTCATACTTAATAAAATATATCAAATTGATTATGGAACTATCAAAACTCCACATAATATGACCAAACGGAATCCCCAAATGTGACAAAGGTATAACTCTTCATCAAAGTTCAAGTATTCATCACAAAATCTCTAATCTCCACAACTTCTTCTAGTCATCTTTTCATGCATATTCCTCTCTTGATATTATATTTGTTTCTAATTAGTTGTGCATCTAATTCCATAATCTACTTGTTTGTATTGGTAGAAAGCTTCACCCATGATTTCTATGTTGTTACCCATTAAAACCATTATTTGGTTTATAAAATCCTTCTTAATTCTACATCATGAATTTGGACATTTGAAAAAAAAAACATAATTTGTTTCCAAAATTTTCACATATTGTTGATAAATCTTAATTCATAAAATTCTATTGAGAACTATGTAAGAAGCTAATATTAAAGCTTAATCCAAACCTTATAACCATCCTAAGATGTAGACTAAATTAAACTAGCAAATTTAACAATCAACATAGCTTAAATTCAAGACCCATTTTAGAATGTTTATATTTTTTGTTCAGTGTTATGAACAAGTCGCAGTAGTTTCTTATCTCTTTAAATTATGTAGTTATGATAAACCCTTGGGAAGGGAAAGAGGCTTTATGTCCATATCATTTAAACTAAAGTTAAATATCATTTATTTCTCCTAAATCACCCAATTATCATGTTTACTAAACATGGAAGTGTATTTGGTGCACACTGCGTGTTTGAAAAAGAAGAATGGTGCAAAAGTATGCTAGATCATTGTCAACATGGTATATGTTGCAATTAAATTTAACATATGCAATTATGCTTAGTTTCACTAATAATTTCCTATACCTTGTTTCTTAAAGTTCTCATTTAGTGCTATTAGTAAAAAGTTATCATTTCTTACATGCTTGTAAATTTTGACCCAAAACCTACAGGAATCTATGTGTAGGTATATGGATCAGCTTATGTGACATACAATTAGGTCGACTTGAACAATATTTGTGAGCCCTTGCAATGTGTGGAAAGAGTGTACTTGGATATAAGATGACCCCGCATGTTGGAACCAAGTTTGATACAACTAGAAATAGTTGGTTGTCATCACTACTATGCAGAAGACAAATCTCAGGTGTTATTCATTGTATCTTATAGATTAGCCATATTTCACTAGTAGAATGGAAGTGAGAGATTCAAATAGCTATCCATGATATGACGTGAAAATAATCTAATCAGTTGTCACTAGTACCATGCAGGCGACTGATGTCAAAAGACATCCATCATATCTTAGGGTCTAGCAAATCGTCACTAGTAGAATGGAGGTGATGGGTGCCAGGAGCTAAAAAATGTATGATAGGGCTTATTTGACTCTCACCAATACCATGCAAGTAATAGATTCAAAGAGGTATCCTTTACTAATTTGGACTTACATTTTTATCGACATCGAGGTAACATATGCCAAGATTCATTTACTTGTGTATCATCCTAAAAAGTAAACACCTTTATTAGGTGCTCAATTTTAGCCCCATTTTAGTATGTATGGGTTCCCACATTGATTTCATGTCCTTCTAGAACTTATGCATTCTTAAAATCAATATTATTTGTTCAATACTTGAGAATGGCTCTAACTTCTATGCATGATTTCCCATTTTCTCATCATATCACATAATTCATCTTCCACCTAGGTCCTATACATATATTTTTGGATCTCAAGATTTGATCTAATTTTTTGGTAGACTATGGCTTTCACCAATCCTTTCTAGCGCACTCCTCTAAGTCCTAGGCAAAATTTCAAAAAAATTGCGTAGACAAGGCCACCCAAGTCACCCTTGACCTAGAGCCTTGTTCTTTATTGGGCTTTGGGCTTGATGCAGGGTATTTCTCCTAGATTGTTAATTAAGGTTGACCTTGCAAATTTTGAGCCCCAAAATGTGTATAAAAGGAGACCTTCCCCTCTCATTTTGACATCCATTATTGTGAAATCCATAATTACAATCCATATTCATGCAACCATCTACAAGAAAGATAGTGTGCATTCAAGAAATTCAAATGCAAGCAAGCATCCATTATTAAGCATTCAAGACCATCAAGTATTCAAGTGCAAGGAAACTGACTGGTTATAACAATATCCTAGCAACCTAAGGATTGGACATCCTTTAACAATGATTCATTGCTACAAATCATCATGTTTTTACTCGGAACATTATGCTAGACTTCATTTAATAGTATCAATCCGGGAGCGTGAACTTGAGATGATGGCTGCAAAGTTTATGCTTTAGTTCTTCTCAATAGTCATCACTACTAAAGTAAAAGCTATTGTTACAAGAAATTTATACTAGAAACTGAAACTACTAATTAACCTCATCTTGCAAGAAACAAACTTAACAGTAAATAGATAATGCTTGAGAAGTAAACCTATGCTGCAGGAAACAGTCAATGGTTCTGCTACCAGTGGTTGTGGGAGAAACAGTACTTAACAACTTTGAAGAAACTAAACTAAATCCTACTAAAACATGAACATGGAATTCATCTCCCGTGTGGGCCCCCACAAAAGTATGAATGAATTATAACTCAGAGATTGAAATGAAGAACTGTCATATATTCATTCAAGAAAACATAAGTACAATAGAATATCAAAGTATTTTTACTCTATCACTGGTTTACAATATGAGATTCTCAAAATGACTAACTAACTTGGAATCAACACTTTGAACTTATTTAAAAGCAACTAGGAAAACAGAACTCCTATAAACTAGATTCTTCATTACAGATCATAACAACTTCAGTTATACGAACAACAACACCATTCACGCAAGAAGATAAGCCACTTTTAATGTTGCAAGAATATAGGAACGGTGGCAACTAGATTAACTTGGATTGAATCAACAACCACAAAGTGATGGAAGGAGTGGAGCTATGATTGAACATCTAAAATAGTTATCCGCCTTGAAAGACCCACTCATCCTTGAGTATGCTCTCCTTGCTGACTTATTCTCCCTGTAAAAGGTTAACACAACAAAATCCAAAACACAAATCCAAGGCAAAGATTATAATAAGTTTCCCTATTTTAACGTAGCCTTGTCATATAGCTGCAGGAGATCTACCCATTAAAGCTAGAGAAGAAAGATACTAGATTTTATCATGACATTCATTAATCTATACATATATATTCATTCTTGTCCTTAAGTTTCATAAGTGTCAAATATACATATAGCTAAAACTTAGAAACATAAAAGACTGTATAATGTTCATGAAAACCATAAGATATTCAGGTCTATTCCTAGAAAATCATAAACAAAACACTCCATAATATTGTCTCATCATTCCCCCTAGCTTAACTATTTGTTGATCCTCCAACAAATAAATTCTTTAACATGGTTGTTAATCGATAGTCAACAGTTGTTCTCTATCCAGTACCACCCTCTACATGGCTCCAATAGAATCCCTTTGTTTCCCTGTGCTTCTTCCATCTGTCCTTTTCCCTCTACATATCAAAACTGTCCAAATTTTCTAAATTTACAAGCAAAGGAGACAGTAGAAATGGAGGCTGAAAGGTTAACGGGATCCAAAAACTCTCTCTTTCCCTTCCCAATGCAATGTACCAAGGGGCGCACTGTGTTTCCATAGCAAAATTGAGAGGTGAATGTGGTTCTCTATTTCTCATCTCTCTTGATAAACTGTTCCAGCACCACTGAATGACATTTCTGGCCTCAGACAGTTCAGAATCCATCATCTACTCATATGCATGGAATGCTTCATTCCTCATTGGATAAATAATCTTACTAACTAAGTCAGAAGGGGCTATCCTTAACCAATTATAGTAGTAAGTTTTAGGATCTTTAGCTTTAGGCCTTAGAAATAGGGGAATATCCAACTCGAAATCCCTATACACCTTAGCTTGAGTGTCCCAACTTATTTCATTTTGTACCCAAGACATGAGGGCTCTAAGTTGAATATCCCCAACATAAAGCAAGGGATTCCAAACTCGGTCATTAGGGACTGCTAGGTTATGGAGATAAAGTTCACATAATAGATTTTGAATGGCTACAGGAGAGTTATGGAATGCTTGAGAAAACTAGGTAGGCTCTTGTAATGAGGAAGACCTGTCCTGCATAATATAGTTCATTTGATAGTTTAACAGTTGTTCCTTTAGAAACAGAGCATAGACAGGTGATGGAGATCTACAACCCATCAGGTCAGGAATTAAAGATGCAATTTTGTCAAGTTTCTCACTTAATTGTTCTATCTTTTCCTCCTGAACAAGTGTTTCCTAATAATGAAGGTAGACTGCCCTATTTAGTTCTTTACGTTGTTGTTTCCACTGCTCTCTCTCAGAATTTAATTTCTTAGATAATTGGAAGATAAAAGACAATAAAGAATTTGAACTTGATTGACTTGTTACTATACTAGGGTTAGAATTCTTTGCTGATGTAAAAATAGATGACTTACCATTATTAACATTTGTCCTCTTCAAAGGAATGATCATAGCCCTCTCAGTGTTAGAACATTTTTGAGCCACTAAAGCTAATGTATCTAACCCTTCATTTAAAATTTTCTCCATAACCTTATTGACTAGGTCTATGTCAATATCTAGATTTTCTTCATAAGGATCCCTTTCTGCTGCAGGAGACTCTACTGTAGGAGAGAAGGATGTTTCATCTACTTCCCTAATGTAACTATCAGAATCATCACTTCTTGCGTCATCTTCCTCTAGAAGCTGGTCTTCTCCTTTGAAACACATAATCCCGCTCTTCCAAAATAGAATCATCTCCGATTATGATGACTTCTGCATTAGCTAGCTCATCAGGAACCTTCTTTGTTTTATCACTAGGACATTCCTCAAACGTATCATCTTCCATAATTTCAGTCCATTGTCCTTCCTGCTGAGAAGTTTTAGGCTATAATTCAGCTTCTTGTTGAATGTTTTCATCCTCTTCTTCCTTTTGCCCAGAATCTTGTGTTACATTTGGCTCATTAACTGGAATCTCCTCAGTTGTTTTTGAACTCTTCCTAGCACTTCTCCTTAACAGAGTTTCCTCTTTCTTTGCTGGAGCTTTTCTTTTTCTAGTTGTGCCCATGGTTGTAGGAGATGCCTTAGCCCACCAACTAGTACTAGGGTTAATTTTCTTTTTCCTATCCATTGGGGAAACCATTTCCACTGCAGGAGCAACCTCAACCTTTTTTGTAGGAGTCTCCAATTCCTCTTCATGAGTTGTTCTTGAAGTAGAAGAATTAGTGGAACTAGGGGAAATAGGGGTCCTAACCCTAGATTTCTTCTTGGAAGAAGAACATTGTCCTATTTCAATAAAAAATTTCCGAACCCCTTTAGCAGTTTTAACCCTTTGTCCAACTCTACGCCTAATTGGTTCAGGGGTAGGCTCCTTAAACCCATGTAGCAGAAATTCCTCCCAAGAAATATCTGACTGTTCTCTTAAGGCTTTTCCCACTACCATCTTGATCAGACAATGGTGAGAGACATTATTTTTCTTACCCTCTTGGACTACAATGGCTTGTTTTGATAGAATACCAAACATAAAACTAGGGACATTGATAGGTCGATTATCATGTCTCAAGAAGCTTAGGAATTTAAAGTGTATAGCATGTAGAAATGAATGTCTCCATTCATAGGTGAAATACCTAATGATATAAACCACACATTGTTTAAATGAATTAGGAAGAGATAACTGAAATGCACCTTGTTTTTTATTCACTTCAAGCGGTGGGTCTGTATGAAGAGTGAATTGAGCTCTGGAAGTAGTTGGGTCAAAGTTCTCTGCAAATTCCTCACCCTCAAGCGGTAATCCCATAACCTCTGCCAAAAATGACTACGAAAATGGCACCTTCAGTCCTTTAACTATAGCCACTCCTTCTTTCAAGGAGCTAAGAAACTGAAGTGCAACCTCATCATCCTAGCTGGTCAATTTTTGGACATAATCCATCCAACCCCTTGCCTGGAAATACGGCCTACAAGTCTGATCTTCAAGAAAAACACCATGCATAGTAGGCTCTCTTCTGATGAGGTCACCACCTATTGTCTTGTTTTCGAGATACCTAGACAGAGTTGCAGGAAATAAAACAGACAACCAGAATTTCAAACAAGAAAGCTTGAAAAGGAAGATTGCAGGATGATTCAAATTTAGAAATTTTTTGCAAAGAAGCTTGAGAAATGAGCTTATGAGTAATATAAATGCAAATTGTCATGTTATCATTTCATAATTACTCATTAGTACACTCCGCAGAACTCGTACTCAAAATAACTTGCCACCTTAGTTTTATACGTGCGAAAGATAACACCCAGCTCAATGATTTTCAAAAATGTCTAATCATGGCAGAAAAATACAAGTACGATAGGAGAAAAGAATAAATATAAAAATTGCATGAACATAATGACAAAAAAAAACTAATAAACTTCCCCCCCAGCTTAAGATTTTGCAAGTGGGCCCTCACTTGCAGTAATGACAAGGCATACGCTAAAATAAAATGGAAAACAAATTAAAGTGGCATACCTTGACTTGTGTGTTAACCTGAAGTACTGGTGAGGTGGCAGTTGCTAATTATTCATGAATGAAAGAAAAATATGAGGTGGATGGGTGGTAGACTTAGAAATGAAGAAAAAATTTATTATGGAGAAGTGACTTTCTTGAAGAAAGTGTTTATTATGGAGGTGAAAAGACTGTTTTAGAGCGAGGAAGGTAAATGAGCATAAAGCTCATTAGGAGTGGCTATAGGAAGGGTTTCACCAACGATGATAGAGAATTGATGTAGGAACTCATCCTTGCTCTAGGGTTTGTGATACAACTTCAATCTATGACCATTAACCAGCAACTTGAAACGTACTAAATCAACTGTGGAGAGTTGAACCGCGTCATTTGGAAAGATTGCAATTATCTCATATGGGCCAAGCCACCTGGTTTGGAATTTCCCTAGATTATGCTAGTACCGAGAGTCATAGAGGAGCACCTAGTCAACAATTGAGAACATTTTATCCTTGAAAAACTTGTCATGCCATTGCTTGCGTTGAGTTTGGATCAATTCTATGTTATGCAGGGAAGATTTCCTCCACTCATCAAGGCCATTCAAACTCAGGATCCTATCTTGCTCTGTGGCAGTGAGATCCATCCCAAGATCAAGAGTTGTCCTAAGTGTCTTATGTTCAAATTCAATAGGCATGACTGTAGAGCGACCATAGACAAGCTCAAATGGGGTGAAACCAGTTGTAGACTTCCATGTAGTTTGGTATGCCCAAAGTGCTTCATGAAGTCAGATAGCCCAATCTTTCTTATGAATGGCAACTATTTTAGTGAGAATAGCTTCCAACTCCTGATTGGTAACTTCCACCTACCCATTAGCTTGGGGGTGACAGGGTGAAGATTTACCATGCCTGATAATATATTCCTCCATTAGAGCATCAATTAAATTGGAAGTAAACTGAGGACTTTGATCAGATTGAATCTCCCTTGGAACTCCAAATCTAGTGAAGATGAATTTATAAAGGAACTTGGCAACATTGTTATCCCTAGGGTGCTTCATAGGCTTAGCCTCAGCCCATTTTGTAACATAGTCAGTGCAAACAAGGATATAAGATTTACCTTGGGAAGAGGGCTCAATAGGACCAACAAAGTCAATCCCCCATTTGTCAAAGGGTGCGACAACTACCTGTGGCTGCAGGGGCATTTCATCATTCTTTGTAGGGTGGCCCATGCATTGGCATTTATCACACTTTTTGGTGTATTGAGCAGCATCCTTGTGGAGACTAGGGCAATAATAACCTGTAGTCAAAATCTTCAATGCTGTTCTTTTGGCAGCAAAATGTCCACCACAAGGTTCATCATGACATGCCTTGAGGATATCATAGGTTTCATCCTCTTGAATGCATCTTCTAGTGACTTGGTCAGGACTAGTATAAAACATGAATCTAGAAATCGATGAATAATTAAATCTCTTTTCAGTTAACAACCTTCTTTCTTTAGCAGAGAAATGAGTTGGTGTCTTACCAATTGTGAGATAATTTGCAATATCAGCATACCAAGGATTGTGTGTAGTCAGCAAGAAAAGATGTTCATCGAGAAAACTATCATCAATGGCTGCAGGATCATCAGGGACATGCAACTGAGAAAGAAAATCAGCAACCACATTGGTTTTACCAGGTTTATCAATGATGGTAATGTCAAACTCTTGCATAAGCAGCAACTAGTGGGCCAATCTACCAGAGATTGCAGGCTTGTTCATGAGATATTTAATAGCAGAATGGTCGGTATGCACATAGATCTCATATCTAGTAATGTAGTGTCAGAATTTATTTAGGGCATAAATGACTGCAAGAAGTTCTTTTTCAGTAACAGTATAGTTAAATTTAGCGCCTTGAAAATTCTTACTGATAAAGTAAATTGCATGTTCAACAAAGTCCACCTTCTAGCCAAGCACAGCTCCAATAGCATAGTCTGAGGTGTCAGTATGGATGTGAAAGGGTAAACCCCAATTGGGTCCTCTCAACACTGGTGCTGTAGTGAGAACTTCTTTAAGCTGTAGGAAAGACTTTGTACACTCAGAATCCCAAACAAATTTAGCATCCTTCTTGAGAAAGTTATACAACGGTGCTACAAGCTGACTCAAATCTTTTATAAACCTTCTATAATACCCGGCATGACCAAGAAAACTTCACACATCTTTTTGTTTTGCTGGAATATGTAATGTGCTAATTACTTCAATCTTAGCAGGGTCCACTTGGATACCTTTTAAAGAAATGAAATGTCCTAAGACAACCCCCTCTTCCATCATCATGAAGCACTTTTCACTATTAAGAGAAAGGTTTTAATCATGGTATCTCTGAAGAACTTTCTCCAAATTTTCCTTGGCCTCATCAAAAGTATGCCCATATGTGGTAAAGTCATCCATGTAAATCTCCATGCAATCAACATAGATATCTGAGAATATACTGACTATAGCTCACTGGAAGGTAGCAACGGCATTACACAACCCAAAAGGTAGCACTAAATAGGCAAATGTACCCCATGGTCAGGTGAATTTTGTCTTCTCTTGATCCTCAAGGGCAATTTGTATTTGATTATAACCACTGAATCCATCCAGAAAAGAGAAGTATGTCTTCCCAGCCAAGTTATCAAGGACTTGATGTATGAATGGAAATGGAAAGTGGTATTTCTTAGTGGCTTTGTTAAGCTCCCTATAATCAACACAAACTCTCCATTTTCCTCCTTTTTTAGGCACTATAACAAGAGGGGAGACCCACTGACTATCAGAAATGGGATAAATAAATCCAACATTTAGTAACTTTTGCAACTCATTCTTTACGATATCCCTTAGAACTGGGTTTACCCTTCGTTGAGGTTGTCGAACAGGTCTGAAATCAGGGCTGATATAAATTTTGTGAGTGAAGAGCTTAGGGTCTAAACCTTTCATGTCAGTATAATCCCAACCAAAGGTTGATTGATGTTCTTTTAGAAGCTGCAGGACATCTGTCTGCTGAGAGAGAGTTAAGGCACTGTTTACATTTAACTCCTGCCCTGAGCTGACCTCTAGCTTATTGACCTTTTTTGCCATGGACAACTGAGCAATTGGGGAAGACTCCATTTCATGAGGCAGTAATGTATGAAGAAATTTGGAAGTTTCTAAATATTGCAGGGCATCAATAGGTGGTAACAAGGTGTCAAGGACACAGTCTTCCTAGGAACACACTTTGGGTTGCACCCCATACTCATTCAAAATGATGGAGGAAATTATTTCATCTTCCTCCCAGGAAGCTACAAAAGGTTCCCTAGATATCATCATTAACTCATGAATGGAATTAACCTCAGGTTCAGTATCATCCAAATCTAGCTAGATTATCTGGTCATCTTGCAACAGAGGTTGAGCTGGGGAATACAAAGTCAAATTTTTAGTGTTGACTCCATTGGATATAGTAATTTTCCCTGACCGACAAGCTATATAGGCATCTGTAGTAGCTAGCCAAGGCTTGCCTAGAATTATTGGATATCCTCCCATGTTAGCCTTTGGAGAAAGGACAACAAAGTCAACTGGATATTCCCAAGAATTCAAGGTGACTATTGCATCCTCTACCATCCCATCAGGTGTAATGGTGGAACTATCAACAAGTTGAAGGATGGTTGGGGTTTCCTTAAGATTGATGATATGTAATTGAGACATTACTTCCTTGGTCATGACATTTATGGATGCACCTAAGTCAACTAGAGCATTTTGGACTTGCATCCCTTGAATAGTGACTGTAACCACAGGGCTACCAGGATCAGAATACTTGGGAACTATCAATTTTTCCAACATTAGATCAGACAACTAGCCGAGGACATGGATAGTTTTAGGATCCTTTTTCTTCCTCCCAGGTTGCTTAATACAAGCTTCCTTGATGGCTTTAGTATAGGCAGGTACTTCCTTTATGGCATCTAGCAAGGGAATCTTCATTGTCATTTGCTTTAATTAGGCAAGTAAATCCAACACTACTTGATTTTCCACTGGCTTAACTTGCTCCTCCAACCTATGAGGAAATGGGGGTGCCTGTGTTGCAGGAGCAGTAGGAATAGAAGGTTGAATTGGTACCTCAGTTGGTTCTGCTGAGGCATCCTCAACTTCGGTAATAATAGGCTATTGAGGAGGAGGAAGAGTTGTGTCTGATCTTAAATAGATATTATTTAGGGAAATTGCATAGCTCTGCTGCTGCGTTGTTGGTTTAGCATTATTGGGATTTGGAGTAGGCTAAGCAGGCAATTGAGTCTGTTTAGGGGAAGTAATATTGGCTACAGGAGGAGGCATCAAAGCTGGCTGCTGAGGTGGTGGTATCAAAGCTAGCTGGTTGGATTGGTTCATCTAATTGTGTGGTTGTTACCACCCCTGCTGGGGCTACTACCAAGATTGCTGAGGTTGTGACCAACCCTGTTGAGATTGTTGCCATCCTAGCTGATGTTGTTGCCAATCTTGCTAAGGTTGTTGCCAACCTTGCTGGGGTTGTTTCCAATTCTGTTGATGTGGCTGCCAGCCTTGCTGATGTTGTTGCCAACCTTGTTGAGGCTGCTACCAACTATTATACCCACTAAGTCCACCATGTTGTTGATTTTTCCATGCATTAGTATTATTAAAATTCTGAAGAGGATCTTGGGAAATACTCGGTCTCTAAGCCCATGGCCTTCGCTAGGCAACATAGAGCACCTGTCTGTTCTCATCTATGGCTTTGAACTCGATAGGCATTGGTTCGGACAATACTCTGCTAACATTGTATCAGCTTCATCCTTCTTTCTCCTTGCTTGCATTGTGTCCAATTGAGTGGCAACATCATTAATGATGTCTTGCTTGAAATCTGATAAAAGATTGGATAACTCCATTTTGGACACCCCTGCACCATTAGATTTGTCAGGCAAGGCTCTCAAGCCTCTACCTTTCTTGACAATGGCTCTTGAATAGTTCAAACATATGTTCTTTATGTCATCCCATATTTTCTGAGTAATGTCTCCCCCTGCCATAAGGTCAAGGGCTTCTACACTCCCATCATTCACACCCCTAAAAAACAAATGCTTTTGAGACTCTTCATTCAGTGCATGTTGTGTGTTTCGCTACAGGATGAACATAAACCTGGAGACATAGTCTTCTAGGGCTTCATCTTCCTTCTATGACATTTTAAATATGTCATCTCCCTTTAAGTATCCTCCTCGGCAATAATATTTATACTTCTCAAGAAACATGGTGCACATTGAATTCCAATCTGCTACAGCATCAACACCCAAAATCATAAACCACCATAGAGTAGCCTCCTTTAAGGTGGGAGGAAATAATTTGAGCTTATGGCCATCAGTGGTGTAATCATAGCTTCTGTAGAGGACATCAAATTCAAAGAGGAATGTCTCTGGATGCTCTGTGATGAGTCCATAGAATTTAGGAAGTGCGGCTGCAGGAATGTTCTTTAGATTTTGGTTACCTTGCTGAGTAGGAATAGGAAAAGGGAAAGTATGATGAACCATTGCATTATCTAAATATTTAGGGCAAGCAAAGAGGGCATTTAAATGGTAAGACTCCTCAGATGATGGTGGTGAAGGCAAGTGATCAAAAGCATCAGCAAACATGTTCTCAAACGGTTCTTCTTGATGTGGGATTTCTAATTGGGTTTCCTCAAACGTTAGGTCTAAAAACTCAAATGGTTCTTCCTAATTAAGGTTAGGTAGGAATCACCCAAGATGGTCCCTACGCCTATGCATGCAAAATTATGCAGAATGAAAAATAACTTAATGACTTTTAGCATCAAACTAAATTGACACCATCCCTAGCAACGGCGCCAAAAATGACTGGTTAGAATAATATCCTAGCAACCTAAGGATTGGACATCCCTTAAAAGTGATTCATTGCTACAAATCATCATGTTTTTACTCGGAACATTATGCTAGACTTCATTTAATTGTATCAATCCGGGAGTGTGAACTTGAGATGATGGCTGCAAAGTTTATGCTTTAGTTCTTCTCAATAGTCATCACTACTAAAGTAAAAGCTATTGTTATAGGAAATTTATACTAGAAACTAAAACTACTAATCAACCTCATCTTGCAGGAAACAAACTTAACAGTAAATAGATAATGCTTGAGAAGTAAACCTATGTTGTAGGAAATAGTCAATGGTTCTGCTACCAGTGGCTATAGGAGCAACAGTACTTAACAACTTTGAAGAAACTGAACTAAATCCTACTAAAACACGAACAAGGAATTCATCTCCCGTGTGGGCCCCCACGGAAGTATGAATGAATTATAACTCAGAGATTGAAATGAAGAACTATCATATATTCATTCAACAAAACATAAGTACAATAGAATATCAAAGTATTTTTACTATATCACTGGTTTACAATATGAGATTCTCAAAATGACTAACTAACTTGGAATCAACACTTCCAACTTATTTAAAAGAAACTAGGAAAACAAAACTCCTATAAACTAGATCCTTCATTACAGATCATAACAACTTCAGTTATATGAACGACATCACCATTCACACAAGAAGATAAGCCACTTTTAATGTTGCAAGAATATAGGAACGGTGACAACTAGATTAACTTGGACTGAATCAGCAACCGCAAAGTGATGGAAGGAGTGGAGCTATGATTGAACGTCTGAAATAGTTATCCACCTTGAAAGACCCACTCACCCTTGAGTATGCTCTCCTTGCTGACTTATTCTCCCTGCAAAAGGTTAACACAATAGAATCCAAAACACAAATCCAAGGCAGAGATTATAATAAGTTTCCCTATTTTAACGTAGCCTTGTCATATAGCTGCAGGAGATCTACCCATTAAAGCTAGAGAAGAAAGATACTAGATTTTATCATGACATTCATTAATCTATACATATATATTCATTCTTGTCCTTAAGTTTCATAAGTGTCAAATATATATATAGCTAAAACTTAGAAACATAAAAGACTGTATAATGTTCATGAAAACAATAAGATATTCAAGTCTGTTCCTAAAAAATCATAAACAAAACACTCCATAATATTGTCTCATCAGAAACATTTAAAAGATATCATGCATTTTAAACCATCATTTCCATCATGCATTCATGACATTTTCTTCCATAGATATAGCTTCTTTCCCCTATTGGAGGTTAAGAAAAGGAGTTTGCAATCAAGGGAGGAGATATACATTCATCCATCAAGTCTTCTTGTTCTCTTTCTTCCTAAACCCAACATTGTGGAAAAATAAAATATTCATCATTCAAGGGTTTGGTTTCATGATTTCCTATTGGATTTTTGTGAGTCCAAGCCATTGCATCAACATTTGTGATCATCTATAAAGAGGCATTGCATTATCAAGGTATAAGGTGATTTATGTTTCAGATCTAGCTTTCATTTCATCTTTTCCTTATGCCATTTAAATTCAATTTAAAGGTTAATTCCTAAACATGGGTTTGACCAAGGCAAGTCCTTTTCCAAAAAAATTTATCCTTCTTTTCTATGTTCAGGAATAGGTTGCAGAGTTTCATATCTGGATTCAGGAGTCTCAGAACTAGTTACAAGATCTCTACAATTTTCATCATATTTGGAGTTAAGAGGACTAGGTCGACTTTTCTGACAATATTCTGGACTAGGTTAACCAAGTCGGTATTGTCCTCTAGGTCTGAGATTTTCACAATCAGAAGTTACAAGCATCAGAGTTCTAGATCTAGAATCTCGCTTGATTCTGACAACTCTTTGACAGTCAAAATTAGATCTAAATGTCAATATTCCTGTTCGTGTTTTCAAGGTGAGTCTATTCTTCATATTTTCCTCTTGCACTTAATTTTACATATTAGATATATATTGTTTTAATCATTTAAATATCACTCACATCACATAATCACACTTTATTCAATAAGGAATACCCAAATCCCCATTTTACCTAGATCTTGCATTAGCACCCCTTCATCCTTTTTGGGTTGTGCTAATCAAATTTGTTTAAGGATGGGCTTGTATTCCAATGCACAATATGATTCAGTGAGTGATCTAAATCTTATCATATATACGTTATTTAGTGATGATTGCAAGTAGTATGCTCAATGCTTTCCTATCATCATGTTGGGTGCAGATAACTAGGGAAAAGGATTTTACACATGATATGCTATGGGATGCACTTAAGAGGTAAATTTTAGTAAGCTAAGCTATGGAAGATTCTCATAGTAGTGACATATCCACTTAATAGTTCTAGTTGGTTTCTATTTATGTTTGAGTCAATCCATTTTCTCTTGTGTTAAGATAATCTAAGCATTGTGCAAGATGTTATACTTTGTCTTTGTCATTGATGACAAGTAGTATAGGGTGTCTTCTTTCAACATAGGATGGAGTTAATTGAAAAAAGGATTGGGCCCATAATGCAATATGAGATGCACTAACATTCCTTTTCTAAAAAGAATATTTTTGTAGGCTTAAGTACTAATGAGCCAAAAAATGTAAAAGATATTTACAGTAAGGTCACAATCACTTCCCTTTTTCAATTTGAACTTTATGTACTTGTGTTGTTGTTAAGTTATTCATATTATATCTATGCAATGGTGATTAAATATGTTTGTGCACATGCAAGCATGTGTGTTTGCATGTGTGCATGTGTGTGTGTGTGTGCACGCGCACATGTGTGGGTATGTATGTGTGTGTGCATGTGGGTTTGTGTGTGTGTGTCTATGTGTATATGTGTGTTTGTTTGTGTGTCTGTGTGTCTATGCATGTGTGGGTGTGTGGGAACATGCATGTGTGTATGTGTATGTTTGTACAGTATGGAATGCACTTCAGAGGTAAATGTTAGTAAGATAAGATATGGAAGATGCACATACTAGTTCTCTATCCACTTTCTAGTGCTAGTTAGTTTCTATTTATGTGTGAGTCAATCTTTTTCTCTTGTGTTAAGATAATCTAAGCATTGTGCATGATGCTATACTTTATCTTTGTCATTGATGACAAGTAGTATGTCATGATTTATTTCCATCATAGGATGTGTTTGATTGAGAAAAGGAATGAGGCCCACGATTCAATATAAGATGCACCAATATTCCTTTTCTAGAAACAATTAACTTGCAAGCATAAATATTAATGAACCAGAAAATAGGAAATATATTTACAATAAGGTCCCAACTGCTTACCATTTTCCATTTGACCTCTATGGGTACTTGCGATGTTGTTAAGTTATTCACATTACATTTATGCAATGTTGATTAAATGTGTGTGTGTGTGTGTGTGTGTGCATGTGTGTCCTTGTGTATGTGCACACATGTGTGCATGTGTGTGTGTGTACGTGTGTGCTCATGCATGTGTGTGTGTGTGTGCGTGTGAGACACATGCACCAGTTATGAGTATGTGTAAAATTGTCATTGTATGAACCCATAATGTGGGTATGAATTAATCACTCCATGTATGTGACATATGAATGAGCTAACCACCATGTGTACTTGTAAAATGTACAAAAGCAAATTACTTATGTATGTGCATGTGTGTGTGGGTGGGTGTGTGTGCAGTGTATGTGGGTGTGTGCGCACGTCTGTCTGGTTGCATGAGTGTGTAGGCATGGGTGTGCATTCGTGTGTGTGTGTGTGTGTGCATGTGTATGGGCATGCACGTGTGTACATGTGTGTGTGTGTGTGTGTGCGCACATGTGTGTGAGACACATATAATCCATGATATGGGTATGAATGTATAATCCATGATATGGGTATGAATTAATCACTCCATGTGTATGTGACATATTATTGAGCTAACCACCATGCGTACTTGTGAAATGTTTAAGAGCTAATTACCTATGTATGTGTGACACAAGCGTAAACTAGCCATATTGTGTGCAAATGATATTTACTTGAGCCATCACTATGTGAACACATGATGTTGGAATAATACAGTCCCTATGTGGTTTTGCATATGCTTGTACACTAATGATGGTATACTACTAATAGTTGTTCAAAATGTGTTTGATATCATTCTATTACATAATTGAATTAACTTGAAAGTAACAACTTAATGAATAGTCATGATTTAAAAACATGATCAAAGATCTCATACAAGAGGAGAGAATGAATTCTATCTATTCATGGTGTACAAGCTATAGAGCCTTTGGATACATCAGTAGGATCATCGGGAATGAATCTTGAAGGTTAAGGTCCTTCTCTAAGAATGAACTTGACATTAGGGGATTAATACTTTCTAGTGCAAGCATATGAGTGGTGATGTAAAGTTGTCACAGTGACAATAATTGAAAAATATATGAAGTTGGTACTTCTAATTTATATAGAAGATGCTTGGTAAATTAATTTAGTACTTGTAAATTGAAAGATTTTTTTTGTAGTAATTAACAAGTGCTTATAATAGTACATTGATAGAGGATCTTGTTATTATAATCATAAAGGTCAAAAACATGATATTTGTAAAGAATTTCTTAAATAAAACAAGATTAAAAGTTTTATGAACTAAAGTAATACATGATTCATCGTCAAGCTTTAAATAAAATTGAAAAATATACCAAGGTCTATGGCATATAGATAATTTTGGAAAAAAAACCTATTTCAGATCCTCTTTGGTTGTTAAGAAAATAATATTAAATTGATTATTGAGCTATAAAAAATCTAAATAATATGGTGAATGTTAAAGCATGCTAGTCATTTCTTATGACCATGGAAAAGGGGATCACTAAATGTGGCAAAGGTGGGATCAAGTTTTTATCAGAATTTTTTTCATTCTACAACTTCCATAAATCATGTTTCAGACAATATTTCTCATATATTGCAAACTTTTTTTTCTTGGATGTAAGTGCGGTGCTTTGTTTTGTCAAAATTTTCATCTAAAGTGGATACATTTCTTTTCATATGTGTTGGATGACAACTTTTCTTTGTTACCCTGACTTTGAAGGATCTAACAATCTCAATTATAACTTTTAAAACTACATCATTTAGAATTGATATGTCCTTTGTCACATTTTAGTATACTCTCAAGGACGTTGGAAGTAACAAAGATCATCTTAATGTCTCTTTTCCTAATGATTTTAGATATTTTATCATACAAAAAGAAAGGCTTCATGTTTATTTCACGATGATGTTTATTATAATGAGATGCCTCACTAGTTTTGTCCTTTAAAATGCCCCTTTTTATTTGTCATTTTCTATACTGGTCACTTTTCAATAATTTAGTTGATATTCATGTTCTTCTTCAATATGATTGTGCCCACAATTCCAATTTCTCTGATATGAAGTGTGTTGTCGGAACACCACATAAAATATATTTTGTTTCTTAGTCGAACAAATCTTTTGTGGGAATTAATTTATAATGCCAATCATATGTATCATGCCTCGGATGTAAAGACACCACTTATTGGTTGAATATCATTCCATACAAATCTAGTAAATCAGATGCCAAAATACTCATCAAAATGTGTAACTGATTTTCTTTAGCCAAACAGTAAGTCAAATGTTTAGTCATTCCAACTTTTCAAACTAGAGTTGAATCAATAAAAGGCATTCTTGTTGCTTCTTGAACACGCTAGTCCAAGTTTTTTATGATTAATGGAAATAACATATGATCCATGGATCTAGAAGGTGTGATGCAATTTCAAATTCAAAGAGAAAAGAAAAGGATACCATGATCAAGGAAATCAATTTTATTAAGAATCTAGGGTAGTTCTCATTAACTAAGAGACTTCAACAAGACTTATTTTCCCTAGAGTTCTATGATTACTTAAACCATGCTGATATTGGCTAGCCTTCTAGCTATCTTAATTGACTATTGTAATTCATTCTTTTTTATAGAGGATTAAATGTTTTTAATTTGGAGCTCATACAAATAGGGACCTCATTCCCAATTAAACATAATATAATAGCATCCTAGTAGAATTTAAACTTTAATGACAAGAATAACAACATCATAATTCAACCATCACTTCATGCCAATTCTGACTATTGTAATTCATTCTTAGAACAGATGTGCAATTTTTCCTTCTTTACCCATATGTTAAAAAGGTAGCATTGTCATGTTTTTTTATTATTAAGAGCAACAAAACAAGGATGTTGTCCCTTGCAAAACCACAACTCGAAGGCATAAAAAACAAAATATATTTACAACAAGGTCAAGATAAGACCATTGACAGGAGACTAGCAACACATCTAGTAACCCATATCAAGTATGGGTACAAACTCACCCACAACAATGGGAGGAGGGTGAGAGACTGCAGAGTGATTCATCCTTCATGGACGAACAACCATACAGGTGATAATTTAAGAAGTATCCCCAACACAAGATAGTGGGACCCTCATAGAGAGAATCAACACCGTTAACGACACCAAAACATTGACTATGTTGAACCTCGACAACCACAGATTGTAGCATATTAGGAGTAGTAGTAGTTGAAGAAGAGTTAAAGCCATAAAAGGGAACTGAATCAACAAGAGGTGGAGATAGATCTACTGGGATGGAGGAGGTAGAAATAAAATTAAGAAGCATCACCCAGGGGGAGACACCATTAACCTAAAGAGTGTCATTAGAGGAAGATGCAGAGGCTAGGACAATCAAATGATCATCATTTGCATCCTTCCACCACATGATAAAACATTTAAAATGCGAAAGAGAACAATCTGTCACCAAAAGACCTATAGAGAAGCACAAACTAAATCTAAAGGGGAGGCCCTCAAAATATAGTGATTGGGTCCATAGCCTATCCCCGACCATGAGAACCACATTTCCTAGAAGGGATGTGGATATTTCAAGGTCAACTAGAATGTGAGCAAAAGTAGATCGACTCACCTCATCCATAGCCTTGTCCACCTTTAAAAAATAGCTAAAAGAGTTGCATATGGCCTTAAAGAAATAATTATCCCCAAAATGAAGGGGAAGATTTGGGCGATGAACCTATACTGGATGTAAGCTGAATAATTCAGTAAGAGGGTTGAAGGAGATTATCTACATCCATAGTTTTCTCAATATAATCATGTTCATCCTCAAAAGTAAAAACATCAATAAAAAAACCTTTTGCACAAAAAAAAGAGCTCAATGTTACCAAAGACTAATGATCTTCAAGACTTCATGATCCAATGGTACAGATCTAGAAGGGAGGGCCAGGAACCAACAAATCTACAAACAAACCAACAATATTGGTATAAATCCACATTTTCCACCACTTTTAGGCCACAAAACACCACATGGGAGGTCTTGGCATAGGAAATGGGATGATATTTCACCTTTGAATGAGAAGATTTAGCAACCTGGGCATATATCTTTCCACCAACAACATAAATAGAGGGGAACCCCAACCTTCATAGTAGTGGACACCCCACCTCCACAAGAACCAAGAATCTATGAGCCTCTCAGAGGCAAAACCGTCATAGGACCACTATCTACAGAGAGTGCATTCAATGTCCCTACCAAAGCCCCCATCCCAACAATAGCTAAAAACAACAGGGAAGATAGTCTGGGCAATTTCAAAATGGTCATTGAGTGGGAAATGAATCTGATAGATATAAACGACACAAAAGACTCCATTTCCTCTACACTTGATAAAAGAAATGTTTCTTGAACCTTGGTTGTAATCTCTACAGATAAGAATCCTCACTATTTCACCAAGGATCAAGATAAGAAAATCTCCAATGAGAACCATAGTATAGAGAGACCTTGTGGGGACTTGAACATTGGTTTCAAGCACTACAGGAAAGAAGCCCCACCATTTCACGAAAGGGTCAAACCTGTAGCACTATCATATTGTGCTACTTTGATTGGAGGAGAATTTTTTTGGTGTATGTGAAATTTCCCTTTTCACTTCCTATTACTCTTTTAAATTCTCAAAATGAGAAGATCAACAAGTCATCAACGACTTGTTGAAAACATAAAAGGTGTTTTCAAAGACAAAAAGACACAAAATAAATAGTATACAAAGGATAGTAGCCCTCCTCAAAGGTGGGAAGGTCGCTCAATCATTGCATGTGGAGAAGAGTGTGAGTTTTAAGAACTATTATTCCTACGTCATCAGATAATTGTCTAGGCAATGTTGTCCTTAGGATCTTCAACTAATGAAACTCCTATTTGGGCAATTGTCAGCATAATGGTCAGAGTGCTGAGAAAGTTGTACATTGGAAGGTAAAGCTTGGAGTTGAGCAGTAGCAGAAGAAAAAGGCAAAGAATACTCCACATGGATACAGGGGGCCACACCGGTAGAATTGGGATTGGTATTCTCATGGTTTACAACATGGGCATCACCAAGATCTATTATAAGAGCATCACTCAAATTTGCAATAGGAGCATCACCCAGATTTGTAATAGGAGCTTGATCCTCATCATCAACATGTGAGGATTCCTTAGAGGTAGAATCAGATTGAGAATCAAAAGTTCAGACGGTCAAATAATCATCACTTGCATCCTTCCACCAAGTAGCAACCCCTTTACAATGTGAAAGAGAACAGTCTGTAGCCATATGACCAATAGAGAAGCATCACTGACATCAAAAGGGAAGACCCTCATAATATAATTCTTGAGTCCAAGGCCTCACCCAAACCATGAGCACTACATCCCCCATACGTGGTGTGGATATATCCTTTCCAACCATAAGGCGAGTAAAAGTAGAGAGAACCAATGAATCTGTAACTTCATCCACCTTCAAGAATCAACCAATAGAGTTCCCAATGGCCTTAAAGAAAGAAATTTCACAAAAATGGAGTGGAAGATTGGGAAGATGAACCCACACTAAGTGCACATTGAGTGGTTCAGTAAGAGAGTTGAAGGAGATTGTCTAGGGTTTCACATAAAGAGAGTGATTCCCCCAAACCCATAACTTTATCATCACCAAATCATGATCTTTAGAAGAAGAAAATGTAGCAATAAAAAACCTTTTTGCACAAGGGAAAAACTTAATGTTAACAGAGACCAAGGATTGCCAAGAACTTGTTACCCAATAATGCAGATCCAAAAGAGAGGGCCAAAGACCAGTGAATCTCTAGAAAAACCCATGATGTTGGTAGAAATCCATATTATCCACCAAATTTTGGCACACACTACCATAAGGGAGGGCTTGGCACAGGCAACAAATCAAGATTTCACCTTTGGAGGAATAGAAGCAACAGATCTGGAAGCACAAAAATAGCTCTATCCATCACCACCAATAGATTTTGTGGTGGTGGGGGAGAACCCCATCCTTAAAAATCCTAGAGATAGAAACCCTTCCACCTCCAATGCCAAAAGTGACAATATTGGCCTCCAACCCAAGCAGAGAAGAGATAGAGTGAATAGGGAGGAAAGCCAACCCCCCGCGCCCCCCCCCCCCCCCCCCCCTTGTTGCCCCCTCGATGCCCCTAGAGACAAAATTAGGACACTCATCCCTAGTGGCATCCCTATCAGCAGTTGCAGGGATGATGAAGGAGTTGTTAAACACTCAAGACCAACATGCCTTTCAAACCCATAATGAGAAGGTTAAAATGCAGGAGTGAGCAGAATGTAGGGGGTCACATTACCATTTGAAATGCAAAACTTCTATCACAACAGCTATGCTATTTTATGTTGACTCTTTTTATTGGACCATCTTTATGGTCATGTATGTGTCCTTGACAACTTTGATGTTGTTTCAAATTAGAATATTCCTAGAATGATTCTTAACTTTAAAGAGTGCTTTCTTGTAAAATGATGCTCATTAAATATCTTATTAGTATAAAAAGTTATTTGTGCACACGTGTACCATGACTCAATTCCAAGCAAAACAAATGGGAGCTAAAAAAATTTAGATTTTAGATTTTTCTCGGTCAATTCTAATGACATGAAAGTGTAGATATTGAGGTGATAAGTCGATGTTGGAGAATAGGTGTAAAGATAATTGTAATAAATTGCAATCAAAGAACAAACCATACACAAGGATGAACAATTTGTCAATATATATAGCTATATGAATCTATTATCTCAAATAAACTGAAAACTACGAATATACAAATTTCACCATTACTAACACGTCAAGAGTCTAATGAAGATTCTAATAATCCACTTAAAATTGTGAAATAGTCTATTTTTAGCTCCAAATTATAGAAACCTACCAATTATTTGGATGAGCAAATGAAACACATGCAATCAAAACATTTACAATCCAATGAGCACTGCAAACCTTAATAGAAGTGTAGGTGAAATTCAAGAAGAAATTCTCGAGCCTCCAAATTCACATTGTTAATGAGCATAAACCATTTTTCATGAATCAATAAACTTTATAAAGAAAGTATTATATTTTGTAGCCCTAATAATCATGATAGTACTTCCATTGCAATTACTATATTATATCTATAGTATTTGTTCTCATTCTATTAAATAAAATGAATGAATAAAGAAATTTTAATGGCGTCCATGAGACCCGACTATCTAAGAGACTAAGAGACACCAAGTTTACCATTTGATTTATAAATTATTAGAAACTACAACATGATAGTGTTGTTATATTGAGTGGAGATTCTAGAGTTCATATCTCTGGACAACTTCATACAATCATCTCACATGGAATTGCATTTTGTAGGTGCAAAGTGTACACACTAAAATATGCACTTCTATGAACCATTACATGCAAGGTTGCTCAAGAGTGAGGCCTCACAAAGCGGCTCATAGCTCTCTATGCATGGAGTTGCAAGGGACTATGAGTTTTACTCTCAGCTAGAGCTATAAGAAGGTGACCTTGCTAGTCAACCATACAATGAGAGATTCACAATGAAGACAAGGGCAACAATGCCAATATCTCCAAGAATCCAATGTGAAATGCAATGCAAACTATAGGAGAATGCAAATCTAAGCTATGAAAGGAAAGTACAATGCAACTAATCTATGAAAGGAAATAGCAATGGATTACAATGCCTCCTATTTAGACTATGTGAGATTGCATAAAAGGAAATCTATACTAAGAATGCCATGAATGTAACTATGAAAGAAAAACTATTATGAAATGCAACTAAGAATGTCAAGGCTTCAAAGCTTGAGTGTCTTCAAAGAGAGCTCCAAAACCTGCAGCATAACAATAGCATAAAAAAACATGGATATGCAAATGAAGGAGAGAGCTCTCCTTTTATAGGAAATGAGGTGAAATGGACCATGGAGATTAAGAGGCAAAAAGTCTTAATCAGCGGTGGAGCTTGAAAGAGGAGCAATCCATGTGCACAAACATCCTCCAATGAGAGTGAAGTGTTGACTTTTGAGCCTCATGTGAGACAAAAGTGCTTTTTCCCTTTTTTATAAAATAAGAATAATGCTTTATTTGTGCAACTTAGGATAAGAGGAAAGTGGGGCTTTTTATTTAATTGAAAGGGGAGGAAATATTCCTTTTAATCAAATAAAGACTTAGGATAAATGGCTAGCCCAAGGATAAAAATCCAATATATGATCGAAATTAAGATTTGATCAAGAAATTGATATTGTTGAAAATATTGATTATTGATCAAAATGATTCAGGGTTGATAAATCAAATAAATGGGGCCCAAAGTCTAGGCGACCATTTTTGGGTGCATACATTTGCCCCTCTTTGACTAATGTGTGATCGATTTGGGAACACATGTAGTCAAAGAATGAAGTTGCAATGTGAGATCGATCTCGGATCACAAAACAACTCAGATATGAGGTCGATTTGGGATCACATCTGGACAAACATAAACAAAAAGCTTAGACCAACACCGTCGCTGCTAGGTGCAAATCAAGCTTTAGACAAAACTATCACCGTCGCTGCTAGGCAATAATCAATGTCTAAAAATGGGAGATAAGAATCTCAAGTTTTGAGCAAAAGCTCACAAAAGATGTCTGAATCAGGAAAATCAAGGAATCGGGGATGAGAATCCCATAAATACTGCCCCCTCGGAATCGAAATCGAAATCAGGTAGAGGAGAGACAGCAAATCGATAAAGATTTGATCAAATCAGAAGGAAGTCATAATCGAATGTAAAGGTCAAGAGGTTAACCATTAGGCAATGAAACATACCCCAGTGATGAAGCAGACGAATAGAAATAGAAGACTAGAAATAGAGTGGATGAAAGACTAGAAAATTTGAGAGACATGGAAGGAAGAAATTCTACCAAAAATCAAATTATGCCTCAAAAGGTCAGTCAACTGCTCAGAAGAAGGGGAAAAAATTTGGAAACGCGACTCAGATTTTGATTTCGAGTCCGAAAATGGATAGAAAATGATGTGATATGAAAGATCAGAAATGAAAGATATGATCAAGAAGAATTAGAAAATGAGCACAGTTGACCAACTAGTCCGTAGATGATAAAAAGAAGAGCTCTCTCCATATGCAAGATGCAAAAAACTAAACTATGATGAACCTAAGAATGCAAGCTACTATGAAAGTGGTTGACTTGCAAGGTCACAACGCTTATAGACATCTAATTATCATCATCGAGCGTTATTGGTAGCGTCGTAAGATCATACAATGCACACTAGCATAACTATGTGGATATGAATATGATCTTTATCAGATAGAGATGTGGAAATCTCACCTAGGCATCAAAGACATATAGGTCCAGATGACTAATGCAGTGAGATCACCTAAGTTTGATATGGCGAGATTATGCTTGTATCAAGACACATGAAAATCAGGATAACTAGAAGCATGCACTCGCAAAACAGTCAAGGATAATACCTTGTCAATCCATAGTGTCAAGTAAGACCAGCATAAATGCTCATGACAATTAGGACCAACAAAATATACCCACAAGCAGATAAAGAAAGAAAACATGTTCTCATTCCCTCAGTCTTCTAGCTATGCATCATCGAAAACTTCTCAGGGAGAGACCACTCATCAAAGAAATTCTCATAGACAGCACACAAAGAAAAATAAAGTCAACATATCTCAGGCGAGTTGATTGTTTAAGTGTGTGTGTGTTGGTCAGAGAGTCAAATTATGAGTATCATATCTGCAAATGACAAATATCACGTCCTACGAGACTGTTTGGGTAAGACACCTGATAAGTGTTAAGAAACACTCGACGCAAGGGTAGTGTTGAAAAACACTGTTTGGGGTGGTGTTGAAAAACACCTGTTGTGAAATGCCCCAAGAGACAAACGCACCAAAAGGACCTATGCGAACAGTTATGCCCCCTAGACAAAGACAAAGACCAATTCCAGACTAGGCCAAATAAGGTCAAGGCATGATAAAAAGTGGTTAAGTTTCAAGAGTGCATGCTAACAAATAGGGGTGCAAAGGTCTCAAGTAGCGCCTGTTTCCAGGTTTTCACCACTTGGATTCTTTTTTCATTTTTTTATTTTTTTTTATTTTTTTGTATTTTTGCTACCAAGGCGCCTATTGCTAGGTTTTCACCAAGGCACTTTTTCTATTTTTTTGAATTTTTGAATTTTTTTTATTTTTTTGTAGTTTTTTCAGGACTTTTTATGCTTTTTAGGATTTTTTCAGCATCATATATGAATTTTTTGGAATTTTTTCAAGACCAATAAGATATATACAAAAGGTGCCCCCAGACAGAACGGGCATCAAGGATAGAACTTCTTAAGGTGCACAATGTTGATGGGATCAGGGAGCTGTTCTCCATCAGGATCTGACAGTAAATACGCACCAGTACCAAAAGCAGCTGTGATGACATATGGTCCAAGCCAGTTAGGTTCAAACTTGCCCTTTTGCTCTCTGTTTTGCTGGTTCTTAGGGTTTTCTCGTAAAACAAGATCACCTATTTGAAATTCTCTAGGGCGAACCTTCTTGTTGAATGCCTTGGACATACGCTTCTGATACGCTCTCATATGATCAAAGGAAGCCTTACGCTTCTCATCTAGAAGTTCTAGTTCCTGCAACCTCATGGCACGGTAATCCTCATCTGTAATCAAACCTTTGAGTGAGACTCTGAGGGATGGTATCTTGACTTCTAAAGGTAATATTGCTTCAGCGCCATAGGTGAGAGAGAAAGGAGTGGCTCCTGTAGGTGTGCGAATACTTGTTCGGTAAGCCCATAGTGCTGGATTGATTTGTAAGTGCCAATCCCTACCATTCTTGTGTACTGTTCTATGAAGAATCTTAAGAATGGTTTTGTTAGAAGCTTCTGCCTGTCCGTTTCCTTGTGGGAAATATATGGAGGACCAATGTTGCTTGATTTTAAACTTTTTGCATAGGTGCTTTAGGTCTTTATTCTTAAATTGACCTCCATTGTCAGTAATGATCTCAGAAGGCACTCCAAATCGGCAAATGATATGGTTCAAGATGAACAAAGAAATGGTCCTTCCTGAAGCAACAGAAAGTGGTACGGCCTCCACCCATTTTATGAAGTAGTCAGTGGCAGTAATGATGAACTTGTGTCCACCTGATGAGTTGGGGTGAATTTGCCCAACCAGATCAAAGGCCCAGCGCTGAAATGGCCAATGAGAAATAGAAGGGATTAGCTCCCTACCCGGAGCATGAATCAGGTTGCCGTGTTTCTGAAATTTTTCACATGACTTAGCAAAGGTGACTGCGTCTATCTGCATTGTGGGCCAATAATATCCCGCCCTAAGCAATCTTCGGGCCATGGCAAGACCATTAGAATGCCCACCACAAATGCCCACGTGGATGTCAGCTAACGCTTGGTTGGATTCCTCCTTTTCCAAGCACCTAAGGAGTGTCCCATCTAAACCCCTTCTATATAAGTCACCAGAGATGAGGGTGTGGCGAGAGGCATTACGGATGAGGTTTCGGCGTTCGGAGCGGGTGAATGTGTCAGGGATGATGCCATCACGAAGATATGAATAGATAGCACCATATCGGGAAGACTCGTGTGTGATAATGGCACAAATGACACGGCTTTCAGACGAGTCAAAGATGGGATGGTGTAACTCTTCCACCAGGAATTCAAATCTGGATTCATGTGTCTCCAACTGAAGAAGTGAAGCTAATGTGGCCATGGCGTCTGCAGCTTTGTTCTCTATCCTAGGGATTTGTTGAAACGTCACAAAGGTGAAATAGTGTTTCAAAGAATCAACCATCTTTTTATAGGGTATCAATTTGTCATCCTTGGTTTGATACTCCTCATTGACTTGGTTGATGATTAGCTGAGAATCCCCAAAGACATGTAATTCTGTGATATTCCATTCTATAGCCATTTTCAAGCCATTAGTTAAAGCTTCATATTCTGCAATATTATTGGTACATGGGAATAATAGTTTATAAGACTTCGGAATGTTGTACCCATGTGGAGAAACAAATAATACTCCAGCACCTGATCCATTTTGCATGCGGGAGCCATCAAAGAACATTGTCCAAGTGCGAGTAGTGGTATATAAGATGTGTTCATCTGGGAATTCCACTTGGACTGGCATACTATCCTGGATTGGAAAATCAGCTAATTGGTCAGCAATAGCTTGCCCTTTTATTGCCTTCCTTTCAACGTACTCTATGTCAAATTCAGTGAGGACCATCATCCATTTAGCAAGTCTACCCGTCAGGGCGGCCTTACCAAGCAAGTATTTAAGGGGATCAATTTTGGCAATCAAGTGTATGGTATGAGCAAGCATGTAGTGGCGCAACTTTTGAGAAGCAAACACCACCGCGAGACAAGACTTCTCAATATTATTGTAATTGATCTCATAAGAGACTAGAGTACGGCTGATATAGTAGATGGCCCGTTCTTTCCCAGTATCATCTGTTTGAGCCAATAATGCCCCCAGGGAAGTGTCTGTGGCTGAGATATATAGAAGCAATGGTTTCCCTGGAATAGGAGGCATTAAGATCGGAGGATTAGCCAAGTATTGTTTGATTTGATTTAGGCTCCTTTGACAATCCTCGTTCCAAACACAAGAAGCACCCTTATGCAATGTCTTGGTGAAGGGTTGCGCTCTATCTGCAAGCTGAGAAATAAACCTCCTAATTGATTGAAGACGTCCTTGAAGACTTCTCATTTGGCTGATATTTCGAGGAGGTGGCATATCTAGGATTGCTTGGACTTTTTCAGGATCAACCTCGATACCTTTTGCTGATATTATGAATCCTAAAAGTTTGCCTGAGGTGACGCCAAATGCGCACTTCTTTGGATTCAATCTGAGTTGAAATTGTTCCATACGATCTAGAATTACTTCCAGATCATTGAGGTGTGTGTCCCTTTTTCTTGATTTTGCCAGGGTATCATCCACATAATCTTCCATATTTTTGTGCATCATATCATGAAAGATAGTTGTCATAGCTCTTTGGTAGGTTGCTCCTGCATTCTTTAACCCGAATGGCATGACGTTCCAACAATAGGTTCCCCATGCGCACGTAAAGGCTGTTTTCTCTTGGTCTTCAAGAGCTATTTTGATTTGATTATACCCCGAGAAACCATCCATTAGGGAATATATTTCATAGCCCGCCGTCATGTCCACTATCATGTCAATTTTTGGCAGTGGAAAGTCATCCTTTGGGCATGCTTTGTTTAGATCTCTAAAATCTGTGCAGACACGAATGGACCCATCATGTTTGGAGACCGGTACTATGTTTGAGATCCATTCTGCATAATCGATGGCTCTAATAAATCTAGCTTTCAAAAGCTTTTCTAATTCTCCTTTGACAAGTAGAGCTATATGTGGATGCATTTTTCTTAATCTCTGCTTGACTGGTTTGACTCCTGGAGCTATAGATAAGTGATGCATTATGAGATTTGTGTCAAGCCCTGGCATGTCTGAGTAGGTCCATGCAAAATTAATTTTCTTTTTCTGTAAAAACTGTACATATGCCTTGGTCTCTTCCTCTGATAAAGACTGAGCAAGATGGACTATCTGAGGATTTTCTTCTGTGTTTAGATTGACCGGCTTTGTTGGTTCAATCAATATTGATGATCTATCCTGGAAATAACTCGGCAAGTTATTAAGTACCCCATCCTTAGGTGCCTCAAAGAGGTTTTCACCTTTGGATGCGTCATTTCTTTTTACTATTTTTGGTTCTGACACCGCCACAACGTGGTTTTCGCCATCAGACCTATTTTTCTTTTTCTCTTTTATTTTGAGACTGAGGTACTTAATATCAGGCTCCGTCATGCTGGTTGTTGGTTCACTGGTGGAAGAAGCCACGGGTTCGAGAGCATTCAGATAGCAAGCAATTTCGTAATCATTGCGAAATGTGAGGAATGTGGGCTCATGGTGGCGCTGGGGCCAGTCAATCAGGTCAAAGTGAACAAGGGGCAAGTCAATGGTAGGTTCGATGTTGTGAATGTGAAAGGTGTCATCTCTGGTGACCATATAATCGGAGCTCATCAAGTCTTCTCCTAAGATACCTGAATTGGGGCTCATCCTATCAAACGAAGCGTCGTCTACTAAGGCGATTTGAGGAGGGCAACCCTCTAGTCTGACACTAGGATCGTTAGTTGCATCGGGTTGGGTACTATAGGCGTGGATAATATCCACATCTAGATCAATTGTTGCATTTGAAAGCGAATCCCATTCATATTCATGGGAGTCTGTCTCTGAGTCATTATTTAGGCCTCGTGATGTAGAAGCCTCAAGGTTAGGGAGGGTTTCCCCTTCTCTAGTGCTAGTATTGGTACTATCCGTCGCAGCTAGGACAGTAACACTTTCCTTTGTCGATCTAGAAGTCACACAATCACTATCCGTCGCAGCTGGGATAGTAGGACTATTAAGCATCAAATTTGTGGAATCTCCCCAAAGGAGATTCGTTGAGGGCACCCAATCATCAGACACATCTTGTTGATTGGAGAGATCGGGCGTATAATCTGCATCACTGTCGCTGTCCGTTGCAACTGGGACAGGGATACCTTTCTTCTTCTTATTCTCAAAACCTAAGCCGATCGTGGACTTATTTTTGCGTCCAAAGAGAGCATGATCAAGAGGCTCAGCTTTAGCATCCAGCCTATGACTAAGGGGACCAAATCCCGGATATCCCATATTTTTGACCAGTGTATATCCTTTCCCATAAGTTTCAGGTGAAGGAGCAAAATTCTCATTATGTTTGTATTTCTCTTCGTGATATATCCAGTTCCTTACAGCAACTTCCTCTTTCTCTTCTTGAATGGGGACCGAAGACTCAACAAATTTCCCAAATAACGTCATTGCTGATGATGAAGGTTTCACATTTGGGGAGGGTCTCCCATAAGACCTAGGAGAGACTGGCATTTTTGTAAAAGAATCAATCTTATAATCTCCCATCCCAAGGTCCATGGTCTTGAATTTCTGCTTGCATTGTTCAAGTGAACTACTAGAACTGTCAACTTCTCTATTCAAAGGTACATGTGATCCCGCAGAAATGTTATTAACTGATAGAGCACTGTCTCCAGGGATGCAAATTTCTACACCATTATGGGGGAACTTAACACATTGGTGATATGTCGATGGAACTGCCTGCATTTCATGAATCCATGGCCTACCTAGCAAAATGTTGTAGGCGAGCGGTCCAACATCAACAATTTGGAATAATATGTCTCTTTCTACAGGACCAATATGAATAGGCAAAACAGCCAATCCCTTAGAACTTCTTTCTGCTTCATCATATGCTTTGATTGTGATTCTTTTCTTTGTGTCAATGACGTTCTCAGAATACCCTAGAGCTAGCAGCAAACTCAGAGTACAAATATTGAGCCCCGCACCCCCATCTATCAGTACACGCCTAACACGGGTTTTATGAATCATGACCTCGATGTGTAAGGCCAAATTATGTGGGTGACTAATGGATTTGTCATCTTCTTCTGAGAAGGTGAGGAAATGAGGGCTAGCCAAATGGTTGACCATGTTTTGGAATTGGTCGATATCTAAGTTATTAGGGACATTGGCTGCTCGCAAGGCATCCTCGAGGACGCGCTTGTGCTTAGGAGATAATTCTAAAAGCTCAAAAATGGATATCTGAGCGGGTGTATGTTGTAGTTGGTCAATAAGGTTGTAATTGGAATCAGGACCAACGACAGGTTTTGGAGGAGCACCTTTGGACATGGGTTGTTTAGACTTGCTAGTGCTAGGACCTTTGATGATAATGGGTGCTTGAGCCTGACCCCTAGTGACAACATTGAGGGACCGGGGCATTCCTTGTGTGTGAGGACCTCTTATCACCACAGCGGGTCTTTCATTAGTCATAGGAATTGAGTCCACATTATGTCCATAAGGATCTTTCTTTCTCACCATGTTGATATTATCGTCAGCCACTTCAAGCATGTTAATCACATTATCAGCGTGTGTGTATGTATAGTTAATAGCCGCCTTGCCATTCTTACTAGAATTCTCTCCTTTTTCATATTTAGGCAAGGGCTCTTTAAAGGCTTTATGGTCTGCATTAGTAGTTAACCCATCCACTTGTAATTGTCCTTTCTCAATAAGGTCTTGGACAAGATGCTTGAGTTTGAAACAATTTTCTATGTCGTGTCCAATCCCATTATGGAAAACGCAAAAAGCCTTAGCATCCCACCAATGAGGTAAAGGATCTGGTATTCGATGTTTTGTAGGATCCTGTGGGTGTGCCAGATTATGAGCAACTAGTGTCTTAAAAACATCTGCATAGGATTCTCCCAATTTAGTGAATTGTCTTTTCTCCGTTTTAGATCTCTTTTGATACTGAGGTTTGTCTTGTTGCGTTGATGATGTTTGCAACTTCATAGCTTGAACTGCATGAGAGAGATTAAGAACTCCTTCATTTTTGACCTGAGATGAATCAACAACTCCGTCGTTGACGACTTGCTTGTTTTTGTTCCAATAAGAGTTCTTTTTGTCCTTGTTACCATTAGTATTGTTATTTTGGCTATTGTTGTTATTTGTTGGTTTAGCCAAAATTCCTTGTTCTTTTAGGACATCCTCAATGCGACATGCCACCTCTACCATAGTATCAAAAGAATTAAATGGAATCTTCTTGACTTCATACTTGAGTTCTGGTATTAGATTGTTCACAATGATATCAATTCTCTCTTCTTCAGGGATTGTCCTTGGGTATTTCGAACACAATCGCCTCCATCGTTGCAAAAAGGTGACAAAAGATTCCCCTTGATTTTGCTTAAGTTTACACAAATCAAGCATGGTGACCGACCTAGATAAATTGTAAGCAAAATGTTGCACGAATCTTTGGACAAGTTCTCTAAATGTCCTTACTGGGGGGGAAAGGTTGGTGAACCACTCCATGGCTTGACCTTTTAAACTCCTTGGGAATAATCTTAGCAAGTAGGAGTCTTCGTGGTGGAAGGAAAAGCTCATTATGTAGAATTGTCGAACATGGTCATGAGGGTCACCCGTGCCATCATATTTGTCGTATGTTGGGAATTCAACTTTCTTAGGGAATTCTACCATCACCACACTTTTGTCAATGGGATTAGGACATATGGAGTCCAAATGAAATGTACTCTTGGGAGCCTTCATTCTGTCTATATCCTTTTGCATTTGTAAGATTAACTCATCAGTTGAAGGATTCTGTTTCTTGATTTTTTGGTGAATATCAAAGTTATATGGAACTTTAGCGCCTTTGTTGATAAGACTTTCCAAAAATTGATCTTTGTTTTGTTCCACGTATTGCTCCACATAGGCTTGAAAGGATGGTTCTTGTTGCATAGTCATGAAGTCCATATGATCAGATTTAGCATAACTGCCTCCATGTTGTGAGCCATGATGTGCTCGTTGGGAGGGTTGCTTTGAATGTCTATGAGATGATTGTCTCCTATGATAGTCATATCTTGAAGTCCTTCTTCCTCTAGGACTTGGGGATCGTGAGGGTGTCTTTGATCTTCTTCGAGGGCTAGGGGAAGGGGTAGATGGGGGCGAGTTGGTCCCACTATTGGCTCCCCTCCTGTTAGATCAATTTTGGAGTTGTTGTGCATAGAGTCTATCTTCTTCTTCTTGGGCGACTCTTTTTTGTATATCCAACAATGCACGTTCCTCTTCCTCTAGTTGTCGGAATTTTTCCTTTTTTGCAGCCTGTTCATCTAAGTAGGCTTGCTTCTCTCTCTCAATGCTTCTTAATCTTGTATTTGCATATCGAGAAGTGTCCTTAAGTGGGGAGGTTTGTCTTGAATGCCTTATTGCATTAGCTGCGTTGATATGGTGATCACTAGATTCGTTGTTCTGGTCTTCGTGTTGTGACCCTGAATCTGAGTGGGCTGACTTATGCTGTCTTTCAGCTCGTTGTTGAGCATCAAAATACCTCGTGTTGTTAGGAGGTGACCCGGGTGGACTGGCATGAGAAGAACCACCATACTCTCCTCTGTGTCGTTGAAAGATATCTTCGAGAGTTTGATTCATGGCTTCTCTTTGTTGTCGGGTGAAAGTGTAACTCATGTCCATGCTTGATGAAAGTGGTATGAAAGAGGTGCTCACTTCACTAAGGTTAGCTCCCGGATTAAAACAAACCTCGGATTCACTCTTAGGAGATTGGTCAAAAAGGGGTCCTTTTCCCTTAGGTTGTCGACGGGTCTTGATAGGTGGTAACTGGCTAAAGGCAACAGGGGGTCGCTTCCCTTGATTAACTTGGTACCTTGTCGTAACTGACATGAAAGAGAGATATTCTCAATGATAAGGTGACCTTTCAAAGTGTCAACACCAAACTAGGATAATCGAAATCCTCTATTGTCCAAAGAGAGATGAAAAAAAGAAAAGAAAGGGGGCTTTACCAACACTGTCAAAGAGGTGCTTCAAATCAAAGGGTGACTACCCTTGCACTTTTGAATCAGGAGGTTGGACTAGGCCAAAAGATAATTGAAAATGAAAGCGATTTGGACAATAAGAGAACTGAAATTTTCCCAGAATATAGCTAACAATTTTAAAGATGAACCTTGGCACCAAGAATGGCTTTCTAGCTTGACAATTATTCCAAAGTGACTTTGTAAACCAAATGATGCTATCCCGAAGAACTAAGAACCAGAGATTTGGAGTCAAGACAGATCTCAAACGTCAGGGTGAGAAGCCTGTTCTAAGACCTGGCCTAATTGACAGCAACTGAAACTGACCAAAATTTAAGCACGACAAAAATGAACCAGGCGATATACTCCAGGCTACCGGGGCGATAAACCTATACCCGTGCGATACTTCGCCCTAAGACAGGCGATACTTCTTAACACTGGCGGGCGATATAATCCAGGCAGGCAGGGCGATAGTCCGTCAGGGGCGAACTATCGCGCGATATTTCTCTCCAAAGAGGGCGATATTTATATCATGTGTGAAGTATCGCACGATACTTCGCCTTACAGGGCGCGATACTATTGCAGAATTATTCAACTCTTGACCAGAATTGTGTGAAATTTGCGTTTTTGGGTCTGTTTGGTCAAAATTTTCAGTCTGAGGGTCGATGTCTTTGGTTTCAGTCACAAATTCAACAGCATTTGGACAGGTTTGCAAACAGTAAAGGATCAAACATGTCTTCAAACACTTGAAACAAGGGCAAAAGCAACCCTGCCAAGACAAACACTTGTGATATCCAAATTGAAAAAGCACCCTATGAATGCTACCGATTGTTTGTATGTTGAGAACGTTTACACTGGCATCACACAATCGAAGACAATTCAAGCAATATCTACCTACAAGACAAGGCTTATTACTTATCAACTTAGCCCACAACTTGATGCCCCCTTGCCTCACACCAAGTGGTTACCCACAAGAGATATTGGCTTTGTCATGGAAATGTCAAAATGACACAACCAAAGGGACACATATGGTGAGTATCTTAAGGTGATCCGGGTAAACCACTTGGATCAATCCTTGCACTAAGAAGATAAGCGGCTAAAAGAGGGTGGCTTCTATCTAATGGTTCTTAATAAGGATTTCCGTTCACAACACCCCTCTTGCTCCTCATAAAGGACTAGGACCTCGTGGCCTCAAGAGTACCTTAAGCATTCTTGTTCAATGTTTTCCTCATGGTCGCAATCCCATGAGCTACTCACATCAAACGAAGACAAGTGTTATGTCTATCAAGGTTTTTGGTGTCCTTGATAGCCTTGAGATTATAGTGAGTTGGAATCACTTGCCACCAAGGAAAATGATGACAAGGTTGTCCCCACTTGAGTCGTTCCTCTTGATTGCTCAAGAGCAGGCCCGCTAAAGGATTCCTAAACTAAACAAAGAAGTGGATCAACTCTTGAGGTTCAAGGTTTTTGATTCACCACAAGGGTGAAGAGCATACTCCCCTATCTCAAGAATCTCTCCCAAACACACCAAGCAAAGAGATCAATTACCCCCTTGCTTCCAAAACCTTAAGATGGGTCAAGATTTTTTGATTCACCTAAAGGTGAAGAGCATACTTCTCCTACCACCTCAAGATCCCTTTCACAAGGTATTAAGATTCCTAATACAATTAGTGAATGCCACACTTGAAAGGAAAGCAAATAAACAAGCAAGAATTTTTTTTGTTTTTATGCTTGGGCAGCCCTACAAAAACCATTAGTAGCCCTCTTTGACATGCGTTCTTTTGACAAATTTCAAGTAATGAGAGCACCTACAACCACAACTTGTTAGACCAACAAGAGTTAGGAGAATCAAAATCCAAAATCTACTAATGATTAGTATATGAAAAATTAGATAATCTGCAAAAATATCTAATCAAATGATAAAATCTGAAAATGAAACCATCATGGTTGGATTAGGCTCGGAAAGACCTTTCCAACGATATATCACACTTAAACTTTTGATACCATTTGCAAAATTTCAAAAAAAAATGGGCACCCATTTTCCAGAGTGGCACGGATTTGAATATGCTAGAAATTTCAGAAAATTTCAAAAAGATAGCTAAGAACCCGAAACTTGCAAGATACAAAATAGTTCACTGTTAGATTAGGCGATATACCTCAAACTTCACCAGTATCGTGCGATACTTCTTCCTATAGCCAGGCGATACTTCCCCAGTCGAGCGATACTTCGCACGATGCCAGGCGATACTTCGCCCGATGCCAGGCGATAGACTTCAATATAGGTGTGCGATACTTTTTTCATGCGAACTATCGCGCCAAGACAGGAAGTATATCGTGCGATATTTCTGAGAAGTGTCGCGCGATAATCTGAGACAGAAAACCAGAGACGCAGATTTTTCCGAAAATTAATCCGAAAATGACGAAAAATGCAGAATTAAAGGGACAAAGCTAATCTACTCTGCCCCACGGTGGGCGCCAGAAATGTACACACTAAAATATGCACTTCTATGAACCATTACATGCAAGGTTGCTCAAGAGTGAGGCCTCACAAAGCGGCTCATAGCTCTCTATGCATGGAGTTGCAAGGGACTATGAGTTTTACTCTCAGCTAGAGCTATAAGAAGGTGACCTTGCTAGTCAACCATACAATGAGAGATTCACAATGAAGACAAGGGCAACAATGCCAATATCTCCAAGAATCCAATGTGAAATGCAATGCAAACTATAGGAGAATGCAAATCTAAGCTATGAAAGGAAAGTACAATGCAACTAATCTATGAAAGGAAATAGCAATGGATTACAATGCCTCCTATTTAGACTATGTGAGATTGCATAAAAGGAAATCTATACTAAGAATGCCATGAATGTAACTATGAAAGAAAAACTATTATGAAATGCAACTAAGAATGTCAAGGCTTCAAAGCTTGAGTGTCTTCAAAGAGAGCTCCAAAACCTGCAGCATAACAATAGCATAAAAAAACATGGATATGCAAATGAAGGAGAGAGCTCTCCTTTTATAGGAAATGAGGTGAAATGGACCATGGAGATTAAGAGGCAAAAAGTCTTAATCAGCGGTGGAGCTTGAAAGAGGAGCAATCCATGTGCACAAACATCCTCCAATGAGAGTGAAGTGTTGACTTTTGAGCCTCATGTGAGACAAAAGTGCTTTTTCCCTTTTTTATAAAATAAGAATAATGCTTTATTTGTGCAACTTAGGATAAGAGGAAAGTGGGGCTTTTTATTTAATTGAAAGGGGAGGAAATATTCCTTTTAATCAAATAAAGACTTAGGATAAATGGCTAGCCCAAGGATAAAAATCCAATATATGATCGAAATTAAGATTTGATCAAGAAATTGATATTGTTGAAAATATTGATTATTGATCAAAATGATTCAGGGTTGATAAATCAAATAAATGGGGCCCAAAGTCTAGGCGACCATTTTTGGGTGCATACACAAAGGACAAACTAATTTTGGAGATATCACATAATATATGAAAATTATTTTGTTGTATATAACCAATGATGGAAAAATCCAGATGCCTTGGAACCATAGTCGAGCACAACATATCGTTCACTTGGATCAAATAGTTTTCCTTGGCACAATGTAATCTTCTCTTCCTTGAAAGTATCAGGAGCACCGCATTTCTATATAATTGGTAGCACAAATCTAGGCCAAGCTTAGAACCATCAACAAGAGGAAGATTGATTGTAGATTGCAAGGCATTTCTCAAAGGATTGTATGCTCAGTTATCTAAGTCTATTAGTTGTGACCCTGAGTCAATAACTAACCAACCTCTTCCATTAGGGATAAAGTCAAAAACACCCTTTGGAAAACCCAAAAAATTGCCTCCCACACTAATACCATATAATCCTACATGATAGTAAGAAGCCCTTTTCATGGAAAAAAATTGTAACTGTGGGATATATATCATGTTAGAGACTACTGAACTGGCCAAATCTCCAAGTATTAAATGAGATATTTCATCTCTTTTGGGGAGCAAACAATAGGATAACACGTGATTGATCCTAGAACCTAATTGGAAGACTAATGACAGGGGACCCCTGCCAAGACCTAATAAGCCCACTCCTTGAGGGATTCCTAGGGTTTCATAGCTGCAATCTAGGGTTATATCTAAAATGCTTCTTGAAGAAAATGTTAATGTCTCAAACAACAAAATACCACTACTAGAGTTGTTTCAATACCCATATGAATAGTGGTATTTGCAACCAAAAGAGGTACATGATGGGGATATGGATTTACAGAGTGGGTTCTTGCATGAAACCTTGTTAGGGAAGCCATTATTGTCAATTTTGCATTGATAAGAATTACAGGGCACACATATTATATCACTGCATGTATCATTAATTGAAAGGGATTTCTCTGGGGGGTGAGCCTACTCCAACCTCCACCATATATTGATTGGATTCAGCATGCATAGATGTTTCAATCTCATTCAAATCCCTCACATTCCTTGACATATTATGTTCATATGTAGTTTCAACAAACTGATTTGAGCCTCTATTCATCAAGCTTACTTTGAAACTGAAATAAGTACTACTAAGAACTTGACTGGTACAATATACAACAAAGGTCACCATAAACTTCATATGCAAATTCATTATGAAAGTCACTCAGAAATGAATCAAGGCTCTCTAAATGTTTGAGGTTATTGATAAAACTCAATATATATGCATTTATAGGACTAAACTAAACATTTATATGAGGATTATGGATTTGATGTTGGTGGTAACTTGTATGTCAATTAAAGCATTTATGGTTGGCAAAATGTTTGAAAAGATGGATCTACCAAATGAGAATTTGTGCTAACTTGAATAAAAAAGACTTGTACAAATTCAAAAAAACCAAATTCCTATTGATAATTAAAATTAATCAACTATGTGGCTAATCTACCATCTAAATAAATGATTCTCTCAACGCCATTCCAAAATGAAGCTTGCTGAAATAAACTTTTAAGGAGAGAACTATGTAATTTTTGGTGCGACCATCAATTTCATAGTATAGAAGAAGACAACATAAGGTTAACATATTCTAGTTAATAATTATTAGTTTATTCAAATGGAACCATTCTCTTATACTTCTTCCACTGAAGTTGTTTCCTCCTGAATGGACTTTTTGAAATCACTAGACCTTCTGCCCTATCCTCTATAGTTGCTTTGGCTTCCTCTAGTCTAAGGGCTCCGACTGGGATTGTGTCATCACTGGCTATAACCTATGCATTGTATGGTGGCCCTCTGTTGATTGGGCCCTCTATGAAGGTTTTTCTTATGGAGGGTCTAGATAATATTCTCGGTGCTAGCAGATGTGGGGTCTTTGCTATGAAGGTAGGGGCTCCCCTCCCTATTTTTGCTACTAGTGGAAAGAGCTATGCTCGATCTTCCAAATATACTCCTTCAAAGGTGAAATCTTGTCCCATTTCTCATGACAAGACCTCCCTTTTGGTGGTTTGTGGCCCAGATGTGGAAAATGTGGATTTATACCAATGTTGTGGGTCAGTTTGTATATGTGTTGGTTTTTTACCCTCCCTTACGAATCTTCATTGTTGAGTGATAGATTCTTAAGGATCAGTCTCTCTAGTAGCATTGAGCTCTTCCCTTGTGCAATATATTTTTTAATTACTACTTTTACTTATGACGAAGAATGTGATTTGATATTAAGAAAATTATGGGTGTGGGGGAATCACTCTCTCTCGACCAAACCCTAGACTATCTCCTTTAACCAATTACTGAACCACTCAACATGAGTCCAGTGTGGATTCATCTCCCAAATCTTCCCCTTCAATTTTGGGATAATTATTTCTTTGAGGCCATATGCAACTCTATTGGTCATTTCTTAAAGGTGGATGAGGCTATGACTACAGTGAGCCAATCTACATTTTCTCACATTATAGTTGACATTGGCATCTCCACATATCTTCCAGGGGATGTGGTTCTCATGGTCAGGGATAGGCCATGAATCCAATCATGGGATTTTGAGGGCCTCCCCTTTAGATGTATTAAGTGCTTCTCTACTAGTCATTTGGATATATAATGTTCTCTTTCACATTATAAAGGTGCTACCACATGGTGGAAGGATGCAAATGATGATCATTTGACTATTTTGGCCTATGACACTTCCTTTGATGACTCTCTTCATATTGATGATGTCTCCCACCAAGGTTATGCTCCTTATGTTATATTCTCCTCTGCCCCAGTGGAACTGTCTCTGCCTCTTGTTGCTGATATGGTCCCCTCTGGTGATGTGATCCCTTCTTTGATTTTTGTTGCTCCTTATTTGTTCTAGCCTATGGTTGTTGTGCTTCAACATTGTCAATACTTTGTTACTAGTGATGGTATTGATTCTCTCTTTGAGGGTTCCATTGCATCCCTTTGTGGTGGTGATGGGGAGATGGATAGGTATTCATGTCACAACTTATCAATAGGAACTTAAAATCACTAGTTTCTCCTTTCACAAGGGCCCACTAACCAATGAGTGTCCTTAGATGACTTGGATAGACTCAAAGGATCATAATCAAGACTTCCACAAACTCTTCTCCGAACACCAACCTACTCCCCTTCAATCATCCAACCAACCAACTATTCCTTCCATTTGCCCTTGACTCCTAACAAATGGATGATTATTGAGATTTGTGGGATTTTAGAATATAATTGGGTAGAGTGGACTCCCACACCTTTTTAAGACTCATCACATTCCATTCCATCCATTCACTTCCCCTAAAGTGGCCTCAAACACAAATTGACTATTTAGACCAAGTAATTAGGCCTAGTTCCTAGTAGGTTTGCCTAACCAAATTTTAGGATGCAACACCTCTTACCGATGCAAGATCTTCCAAAAATATCACCATTTCAAATGCCCTTTTGGGCCTTCTATCAAAACCCAACACCGCAACTCATGATTCCCAAAACAAAAGTATTGTTTCACGTGTGCTAATTAGGTTCCTAGGCCTAATTAGGACAATTTTACAAAGAAACCCTTTGGAAATGGTTCCTTCTTGCACTCACAACCCTTCTAGCACTTAGGGTGACACCAAAAACACACAATCTACCACTAGTACACACCAATCCACTCCACCCTTCCTTTTGCAACTTAATTTGTAGGCACCATCACGGTGAGCACATAGAGATGCTCACCTAAAGTCTCCATTTTCTCTGCACTCCTAAGGACTTTCTGCAAAACACCTTTGGAACTCTATAATACATCTTCTGACCTTGAATTAGTCCCAAGGCCGTATAATTTCCATAATGGAAACTTCAAGGTAGAGGCATTTATTTGGGAAACCCTCACCAAACCCTCAAAACCAAGAAGGTTACAAAGATGTTCTGATAAAATGCTTCAAACTCAATAAAATGAAATCAGACCGAGTGCATTTGAAAATTAAGAGTTTATACTATCAACACACATGAAATAAATTCTTCACTACCAATCCTGAGTCACATGTGCTATATGTAATTTCAATAGATTTGCCAAAACTTATTCAGATCATCAACCCAAAAAAAACCAATAGCCCATTCCTCTGCATTTGTAGGGCCTTAAATCACCATACACAACTTCCTCCACCAATTACAACTGACAATTTTAACTAACTAGTCATTTAGGACAAACAATGCAACTTTTGACAACATTTTGCAAAAGTTTCTTAGCAACTTTTTGACAAGTTGTTCCAATTATGACTCCTAACCCTATGAGACCGTAGAAAATGACTCATCTAGGTCCAATTACATTCATTAAGACCTATTTTTCCATTACATTCTTTTCCTTTCCCCTAGGGCTAGGTGGCTACCAATAGCCCCTTCGGACTAGGCCTTGGTGCTCCTGCACCATACTCCTTAGGCTGAAATAACTGAAGCCCCTTGAGTTGGGAATTCCTTGGGATCAACTCCTTACTTCTTCAAATCTTCTTCAAGCACCCATGTTGCCTCTGAATCTAGTTGGCCTTTCCACTTGACCAAATACTCCTAGTACTACTTCCTCCTTGTTTTCTTGGCTATTATGTTGTATAGGATGCATTCTACCTATGGATCCTGTCGGATGGGTAACTATTTGATCCAATCCTTTTGTTCTTCATCCACCATCTCTCTGCTATATTCTGAGATTGGAGACCCTTTGTACTTCACCAAGTCTGCCACATTAAAAATTGGGGAAATGGCTACATCTGTAGGCAAATCTACCTTGTATGCATTAGCACCATACTTAGCCAATACCTCACAGGGTCCAATCCTCCTCATCATAAGCTTAGTATGACTACCCTTAGGAAGTCTTTCCTTGTTCAAATGAACAATTACTAAGTCTCCAATATGGAATTGTAGATCTATTCTCTTCTGATCCACCTTCACTTTATGCATGTTTTGTGTGAGATTATCTCTCACCTGATCATAGATCTCTTTCATGGCATCTGTAAACTCCTCTGCTTGACCACTCCTTTTCTCTAATCATGTTAAGTCCCTTAATTCAAAAACTCCTCAGGGATGTATTCCATAGACCACTTCAAATGGGCTTCTATCGATGCTCCTATTTACAGAGTCATTATAAGAAAACTTTATCTGTGGAATAATAGCGTCCCATGATTCTCCATGTTCTTTAGTCAAACATCTATGAAAATTCCCTAAGGTCCTATTAACCTCTTCAGTCTTCTCATCTGTTTGCGGGTGATAGGCAAAACTGAATGCAAGATTTTCACCTAGGCTTCTTGATGAAGTCCTCCAAAAATGACCTATGAACTTTAAGTCTCTATTTGAGACTATAGTCAATGGTAACCCAAATCCTCACAATCTCTCTAAAATAAAATTTCTATGTAGGATGCATCATAAGTTGTTTTGCAGGGTATGAAATGAGCCATTTTGTTGAATCTATCTACCACAATAAAATACTGTCACACCCACTCCTTGTCATTGGCAAACCTACCAGAAAAGCCATGCTTAGGCTCTCCCATGACCTATTAGGCATTGGTAAAGGTTGGTACATCCTTTCATTTGATGAAGTTCCCTTGGCCCTTTGTCAAGTAGTACATGACTCCACATAGCTTCTTACATCCTTCTAGATCTTTGGCCAAAAGTAGAACCTCTACACCAACTCTAGTGTTTTATTGAGACCAAAATGGCCCTCAAGACCTCCAATATGTTTCTCTTGGATCAAGTTCTCCCTCACTGATCCCCTTGAAACACATATTTATCCTCCCTTGAAGAGAAGACCATTTTTCAGGGTATATCTACAAAATATCCATGGAAACTGCTCTCAAACTTAGTGCACACCTTATATGTCTCTGAGAAGTCTTCATCATCCTTGTATAGACCCTTGAATGCATCCACCCCAATACTTTGCAGTTGAATCTCCTACACTATCATTACCCTTTTGCTAAGGGAATATGCTACCTTGTTGGCATGTCCCTTCTTGTGTTTAATGGAGAAGGTATAGGATTGCAAGTGCTCTACCCATTTCGCATGTCTATGACTCAACTTTTCCTATAAATTCAAGAAGCTCAAGGCATGGTTGTTTGTATAAACAAAAAATCTTCTAGGTAAGAGGTAATGTGTCCCCTTTTTTAGAGCATGTAACTCAAGGTCATAAGAGGAATACTTCCTCTTTGATTCATTTAAATTTTTACTGAAGAAAGTCACTAGCCTTCCTTCCTGACTTAACACTGCTCCTATAGCCACATTGCTAGCATCACACTCAATGGTGAACAAATTATTAAAGGAAAAACCAATATAGGTTGAGAGGCTACCTTTTCCTTGAGGAACCCAAACCCCTTATCTTCTTCATCAGTCCAAACAAACCTTGTCTTACTTCCTCCTTTGATGGTGTCTAGAATGGGTGAGAAAATCCCACTGAAATTTCTGATGAATTTCCTGTAAAATGTGGCCAAGCCATAGAAACTCCTCACATCTCTTGCATTTCTAGGAGTAGGCCAATTGAGTATGGCTTCAACCTTGAAGGGGTCCATCTTCAAATCTCCATGAGAGATTACAAAGCCCAAGTATACAAGTTCTTGCTTTATAAACTCACACTTTTCACAATTTATCATTAGTTTTTCCTTAGAAAGCTTCTTCAAAACAAAATTTAGATGTTCTAAATGCTCTTCTTTAGTCCTACCAATGATTAGAATATCATCTACATATAGTACCAAAAATTTACCAATGTTGTCCTTCAAGACTTCATTCATGAGTCTCATGAAGGTACTGGGTGCATTAGAGAGACCAAATGACATCACAAGCCACTCATACAAGCCTTATGTGGTCTTGAAAGCAGTCTTCCACTCATCCCCCTCTCTAATCCTTATTTGGTGGTAACCGTTCTTCAAGTCTATCTTGGAGTAATACTTTGCCCTTCCTAAGTAATCCATCAAATCCTCCATCCTTGGTATTGGGAACCTGTATCATATGGTAATCATGTTGATTGCCCTTGAATCTGTACATAGTCTCCATTTACCCCCTTCTTCGGAGCCAACACTATGGGAACTGCACATGGACTTATACTCTTTCTAATCAGGCCACTATCCAACAACTCTTGAATTTGTTTGGAAACCTCCTCATTCTGTTGAGGAGTCATCTTATATGCAGCTTTGTTTGGGAGGGAAGCCTGGTATTAGGTCAATCTGATGACTCACCCTTCTAGCAAGAGGTAAAGAACTTGGTGCACCATCACTGATTACATCAACATACCTATCTAGTGGATCCTTAACTTCCTCAAGAACCTCCTCTTTCTTACTGGCCTCTTCTTCTACCTTTGGTTTTATCACTAGGGAAAATCCTACCCCTTCTCCCTTCAAGGTATCTAGGAACTCCTTTTCTCCCACCATTAACACACTAGGGCCCACCTGACTGACCTCCTTTGCATTTCCAATGGACTATATTCTATAATTTACCCCATCCTTTTGAAATGCATATGAATTCTTCTCACCATCATGGTGAGCCTTCCTATCAAACTCCCATGGTCTACCTAGAAGAAGGTGACATACATCCATGGGCAAAATGTCACAGAGTATCTTATCCTTATACCCCCTTATATTGAATTCTACCCATGATAGCTCATTAACAACTACATGTTGCCCCTTATTCAACCATCAACCTTATAAGGGAAATAATGGGGAACCCTTTCCAATTTCAACTTATTAACTACTTGCAAAGAAACTATATTATCTATGAAACTTGAATCAATAATAAATTTTCACAACTTACCTTGCATTTTGCATTGGATTCTATGAAAAGCCCTCCTTTGGGATGTTTCCTCCTTGTCAGGTTCCTTCAACAATGTCATCCTCATAATCAAGTTTTCTCCCACTAATTCTGATGCCAACTACACCTTAGAAGAAAGTACACTAGCCACATCTTCTTGTATGTAATTGACTCTCCTTTCATTGCCTTGAGACGTGGAAGCCTTTTGTGGACACCTATAAGTCGGATGCCCTAATTGGCCACAATTGTAGCACTTCATTCCAGAGAACTTGGATCCTCTACTAGATCCATTAGACCTTCCTCCACTTTATCCCCTACCTTTGTATCCTCCTCTTCTACTTGAGTCCCCCATCTACTCTCTTGGGCTAGACTCTCCTTGGGATCCTTGGCCTTGTCCTCTACCACCAAAACCACCTCTTCCTCTATTGTTTCTCCCACCTCTCCCTATATTATTTTGTTCACCTCTTCTCTTTGACTTCTCCTCCACTCTTAGGTCCATTTGACAACACTTGCTCACTATATCAAGAGCCAAGAGACTTATCTCTTCTTTGTTCAACCTCAAGCCATTCAAATACTTGGCCACCCTTTCTACATCTTCTTCTTGTTTCTTGGATCTGAGAGTCACCTTGTGAAACTCTTTAGTATATGCAACAACATCCAAATCTCTCTTCTTAATATTTTGGAGCTTCTTGTACATTTTCACTTCATAATTTGTGGGTAGAAATTGAGCTTTGATCTTAGACTTCATTGTCTCCCAAGATGAGATCATGTTTCTACCCTCTTTCACTCTCTCTCTCTCTCTCTCTCTCTCTCTCTCTCTCTCTCTCTCTCTCTCTCTCTCCTTGACCAAAGTTCCACCATGGAAGTGCAAAACCATTCAACTTCCCTTTTGTAATCCTTACTCTATCTCCCTTTGACACTTGATTCATCTCGAAATGGTTTGTCATGGATTCTATCCATTCAATAAATTCATCTACATCTAGAGTACCCCCATAGGTGGGCAACTTCTCAGTGCCATCACCTTTCACTAATTTTAAGGCCTCTACAAAAGCCATCTGGTCTACAGGTAACTCCCCTACTGGCTCAGGATTCTCTTCTTGTTCCTCCTCTTCACCTGCATCATCCTCACTTCCATTACCTCTATCTCTCTTAGTAGACCTCTTGCATTCTTCCAACTTGGTTGCAAACATATCTTCCATCATCTTCTTGATGGCTTCTTGAGACATGTTTTTAGGAGGCATTTTTCCAACCTCAACCTCCACTTCTTTTTCTTCTTCAGACATACACTTCCTAACCAAATCTTTTCTGCTCTGATACCAATATGATGGGGAGAGGGGATAGGTATTCATGTCACAACTTACCGGTAGGAACTTAAAACCACAAGTTTCTCCTTTCACAAGGGCCCACTAACTGGTGAGTGTCCTTAGATGACTTGGACAAACTCAAAGGATCCTAATCAAGCCTTCCAAAAACTCTTCTCTGAACACCAACTTACTCCCCTTCAATCATCCAACCAACCAACTATTCCTTCCATTTTCCCTTGACTCCTAACAAATGGATTATTATTGAGATTTGTGGGATTTCATAATATAATTGGGTAGAGTGGACTCCCACACCTTTCCGAGACTCGTCACATTCCATTCCATCATTAAATTTCCCTAAAGTGGCTTCAAACACAAATTGACTATTTAGAGCAAGTAATTAGGCCTATTTCCTAGTAGTTCTGCCTGACCGAATTTTAGGATACAAAACCTCTTACCAGTGCAAGATCTTCCAAACAAATCACCTTTTTAGATACCATTTTGGACCATTTGTCAAAACCCAACATCGCAACTCCTGATTCCTGGAACAAAAGTACTGCCCCAAGTGGGATAATTAGGTTCCTAGGCCTAATTAGGACAACTTTACAAAGAAACCCTTTGGAAATGGTTCCTTCTTGCACTCACAACCCTTCCAGAACTTAGGGGACACCAAAAGATGCACAATCCATCACCGGTACACACCAATCCACTTCACCCTTCCTTCTACAACTTAATTTGCAGGCACAGTCAGGGTGAGCACATAGAGATGCTCACCTAAAGTCTCCATTTTCTATGCACTCCTAAGGAATTTTTCCAAAACACCTTTGGAACTCTATAATACATCTTGTAACCTTGAATTTCTCCCAAGGTCGTGCAATTCCTATGATGGAAACTTCAAGGTAGTGGCATTTGTTTGGGAAACCCTCAAAACCAGAAAGATTACAGAGATGTGTCGATAAAATGCTTCAAACTGAACAAAATGAAATCAAACCAAGTGCATTTGAAAAGTAAGAGTTTATACTATCAACACATGAAATAAATTCTTCACTACCAATCCCAAGACACACGTGTTATCCGTACATTCAACAGATTTGCAGAAAAATCACAAAAAATCTTATTGTTTTGAATGCCAAAACTTGTTCAAATCATCAACCCAACAACCTAGCAGTTCATTCCTCTATGTGTGTAGGGCCTTAAATTACCCATACACAATTGCCTCCACCGATTAGAGCTGACAATTTTAATGAACTGGCCATTTAGGCCGAACAATGCAACTTTTGACAACATTTTACAAAAGTTGCTAATTTGACAACTTTGACAAGTTGTTCCAATTATGACTCCAAACCCTATGAGACCCTAGAAAATGACTCATTTAGGTCCAATTGCATTCATTAAGGCCTATTTGGCCATTACATTGTTTTCTTTTCCCCTAGGGCTAGGTGACTACCAATAGCCCCTTAGGACTAGGCCTTGGTGCTCCTGCACTAGGTAAGGACCCTTTTGAAAGTGTTGTCTAGAAAATTGTTTATCGGCGAAGGAAGAATTACTCTGTAGATTCACATTCTCCTCCCAATCTCGTTGGTGAGTTGTTTACCCACCCTTGGTGTGGGTTACTAGTTGTGTTGCTAGTTTTTTGTCAATAATGGTCTTTCCTTGACCTTGTTGTAAATATTTGTAATTTTTATGCCTTCGAGTTGTGATTTTGTAAGGGACAACACCCTTGTTTTGTTGATTCTATAATAAAAATATAAGGTTAAGTTGAAAGGACAATTATTTGCTTCAATTGCATATCAATCCTTTTTCGCATTAGATATATGTCCCCTAAAAAACATAAATTTTAGCTACAATAGTTTTTTGAAGTGTAAATTTGTTGTAAGGACATTTGTCAAAGGAGTGTAGCAATTTAAAACTTTGTACTTCCACTTTTTTTGTTTTACACCATTTTATATGGTGCGGTTTTAGTATATATTTTTGTTGTTTTGGTATTTCTATTAATGTTGATTTTAATTAGCTTTCAAAAAAAAATTAAATAGTTTTTAATTTGCAGATTATCAGTTTTTATGTTTGAGTTGAATTTGCAAGTAAAGATACATGAATTTGATATTCATGTTCAAAATTTAAAAATTCATCTCAATTCTAAGTTTTTCTAGTTAGTTATTAGTTCAGCCTATTTATAGGCTAAGACTTATGTTTTCAATTGATTTTGTGCTATTATTTTGCCTAGAAAACAGTGCCTGTGCAAAATATTAAACATAATTTCTAATGTTTGAAGTGATTTGTTTTTTATTTTGAATTTTTTGAAAGATATTTCTTTTTTCTTATTGGCCGCTCCTATTTTTGCTGGGGGTTTAATTATTTTTTCATTCTGAAAATTTAAGAAAATTGTCTAATCAATTAACTCATAAACATCATATCTTTATTTATTGAAAATATGTACAATACAATACATTGTACATGTGCTTGAGTCTACACAATCTGGACTAATACCCCTATAATGTTGTGCTTTATTGCAATGCCATGCAATGCTTATCTTCACCACATTTTCAATGTCTTTCTGTACTTTTCGAGCTTCGTGGCTTGAATTCTTTGATACATCCACAAATCGAGAGACTGCTTTTTCGGTATCCCCAATGACATTCCTGGAATATTTATAGGAGGTTTGCATGATATAGTCACGCCTCCTCCTATTTTGGATTATTTTTTATTAATAGAACAACAGGTTGATATTTTTAGATCAATCTGTTTTGTTTATTTTTATTCTTTTGCATGACTTTAATATCTTGATGTTCGTTTTATATTACATGCAAACATTAGTTTTCTTTATGATTGTTAATTTATTGTTTATTGTTTATTTTTAAGTCACATTTCATATTTTTTATTTTTTATTTTTTTATTTTTTTATATAATATCTTATCTTTTTAAAGAATATTTTGTTTAAAAATTTTAAAATATGATTAAAAATAGATAAGATTTTGATTTATGTAATTTTTTAATCTTTATTATTATAAATTATATTTATTAATTAGAATTATAATTTTAAAAAATTAAATTTTTTTGATGTTTATTATATTATAGGATATTAAATTAACAATAATTTCATTTTAAATTTATGTATAGAATTATAATTTAAAAAAGATTGATAATTTTTAATGTTTATCACATCATCTTATGGATTGTTAGCTTTAAGTAGTGATTAAATAAATTCTTGTGGACCAATCAAAATAGATTATTTTTTATATTTTATTATTGATTATATTTCTGAGAATATAGATGCAAAATTTTTAACTCTATTTTACAACTGGTCAATTTGTCTTTTAATTTTTTTCTTAATCATGATTTTCTTTCCTATTAGGCTGGACTCATGCTGTAACATAGCTCTTGTTGTTTAGTTGATTTGAGTGTTAAATATTTAAATTTGTACATTAGAATATTATAGAAAAAGATGAATCCCAATATCAAAACATAAAGGAACCATCTAACAAGAGAGGAAATATAGAGTGTATTAAGATATAACATCATCATAGCATCAACATAGGCATCTTGTATGGATATTTGGGGTGTCCTTGATCTTTGTTCAAAAACCATCAAATAGGATACAAGATTGACTAAAGAGAAAATCTTTGAATAACAAACTCCCAAAGATGTTTGTCAACAAGATCAAACTTCACAAATAGGTTTCATACATTTAAGACAAACATTTTTAATCGGAGTTAGTAGATTTCCACAATCCATTTGAGCTGATTTTTGTGCTTTTGAATTTTGTGCTTTTGAATTTTGTTTGTGTAAGAAATTTATTGAGTCAACATTTTGAGCAACATTGTAATCCATCATCACAAGAAAAGAGAGTAAAGAGAGCATTTTGTAGTACAAGGTCAATGATATTGATTTTGCAAGTGTGAAAAATGATTTAATGTGATAGGTAATGAATTTAGTAGTATGACATCATTCATCAAACTAACTACTTAGAACCAATGTGGAAACCCTTGTCTAAAATGCAAGAATGCACTTGTTGTGGTTTCATGTCACTCTTGTTAACTACATACCAAGGGGTGGGTGAGTATATGGCTACACATCACATAAGTGTATAGTACAAAGGCTTGCCTACATTGGTGCAAAGGTCTACATTGCATCCAACCAATTATTGTGTTTGGATGCATAGTCCAAGCAGTTGGTCATGCAAACTTAGCAAGTGCCTATAGTTGTATAGTCAATTGGATCTATGTACATTACAACATCAGACACAGATGGCCACCTTGACCGATTCTCATGTCCATAACCTCATAAAGGGTGGGACCACTTCCAGTAGGAAAGTGTGTGGGAAAACACTAGCTCTATGGTTGGAGGAAAAGTACTCGAGTGACTCCCTCTTGCAGATCCATGCCAAGGCTTGTGATATAGTTCAATCATTCAAGAAAATAGTAGATTATATACCATTCTCTCTATTTTAAGTTATGAAATAATGACACTTTCTTTAATTATCAATGTTAATCAAAGAATCAAAAAGGTTAAGAACTAGATTGAGATCTATGTAACAATTAAGAAGTTTCCTTTATTTATTATAGTGCACATTTGTTTTATGTTGAAAGGTTATTAGAATGACAAAAAAAATTGTATGCATATTTTGCTATTTATCTAAATCTTTAATTATGATGAGCATAAAATTAGTTTCTTTTCATGCCATAAAATTGAGATGTTACCTTAACAATCACCCCTATAAAATTTAAAATATGAGCACAAAAATCATGTCAACACCAATGGATTGTTTACAATTGATAGGGTTTTTACACACTTTAGTTTGCTCTTCAGGGTATAAAAAGGAAGAAAAATCATCTTAATGTCTCTTTCCTTAAAGGATTTTTAATATTTTATTAGGAGTACCTTATATGTAGGAAGAAAGGCTTCTCGTTGATTTCATGCTATTTATTTAATAATTGGATGCTTGACTTGGCTCATTTTTGTCCTTCAAAACTATGATTTGTCTTTTCTATGCTGGTTGCTTTTCAACAGTTGAGAAGTTGTTCATTTTCTTCTTCAATTCAATAACATTCACAATTTCCACTATGTGGTATTAAGTGTATTGTTAGAGCACCACATAAAGCTAGGTTACTTGTTCGAGGGCGGGTGTAGGTGCACATGTAGGTATGAGAACCCGATATGCAGATATGTGAATTTTTTGGGGGGGGTTTTGGATATGTGTGTGTGTGTTCCTAAAAGTTAGCACCCATTAATTTGGAAGCTCTAGGACCTTTTGGGCCCCATTTTAGTGATTTCCTCAATCATGGATGCATTTATGTTTGATTTTCCCACTTTTCTTTCAATTTTCCCCCCGAGCCTCTAAATGGTTCTTGAATCCCACACATTCTACCTTGAAATTAACCCTTCTAGGTATAGGTCGAACCTAGTTCTGCTTATACCCCAAGGAGTTAATTTTGGTGGGTTTTGAGGCCCGATGCAAAGTATTTCCTTTTTCTCACTTTGTATGGTCAGCCCTTCGAGATTTTGATCTAAAAATCACTATAAAAGGAGGCCTCTCCCTCTCATTTTCTCATCCACAATTACAAGGCATTGAAGACATCCACAATCTATCATACAATCGCATGCTCAAGCATTCAAGTCCAAGGTGAATTCAAGGCAAGAAAGCAAGGATTTGGCTCCAAGATTTGAAGACTATCTTCCATCCATCCATTCCAAGGCAAATCTTCTATTGATTGTGTGAATTCCTTTCCCATATTGGATTAGTAGAGGATTTCCCAACTGGGAAAGAAGATCCACATTCATCCTTCTTTCCTCTCCTTCATCCCATCAAGCATGCATACATCCATGATCTATGATTTGGACAAGTATCGATCTATTGCATTTGTGAAGACATCCTACATTCTACATTTCAACATGCATTCAATCAAGCAAGTATACATCTTTGTGGATATAGCAAATCTATATCCATCCATAAGGGTTTGGCAAGCAACGTAACACTTACATTTATCTTGTTTTACATGCTTTACTCATTTCATTTCAAGGTTAATTCATCTATAGGCGCTTGACCAAGACAAGCCCATTTCCCCCAACAATTTCCCCTTTTCTTGTGTGCAGGTGTAGATTCGTGGAGTTTCAGATTTGGAATTGCAGTTCTGGAAGTGAAGTTCCAGTCATAGTCCTAAGACCTTCAGATTCATCCCTCCAGAGTAAAGGTCGAACTACCTTCGACCTATACCAGTATATGTCATACCATTTTTTACATGTTCCTATAGCCTTCAAATTTTAATGACAGAAAGTTCCCACCTTTAGGATTCTGAATCCCACTCTATTCCTAGTTTCAGTGAAGCTTGATAGGGTTTTTATAGATGTGAGGTTGCATCCTCTACTAACCCTCAAGGTGAGTACATTTTCATCCTTCTTCTCCTATAGAACTTATTTGGATACATTAGATCTGATATCTAGTTGTCTATCATTGTATGAGTGTTTGTCTTTACTTACTTTACTTGCATTACACTTCCTTACCCCTCTTTCTTACATGGACCAAAAGGAGCCCTAAAATGAGACACGTCCTTTTTAGACTAGATCATGCATTAGCACCCCTTCATCTACTTGGGTTGTGCTCATCATATTTAGTCCAAAAGGGCTCACGTTTTAGGGCCCCTTCCAATGTATGGTGAAGTGGGAATCTACCATTGATAACCATTTCAATTAACTATACATATATATATACAAAAAAAAATCGCAAGAAATATACGAGTTCAAATGATTTGATACTACGATACTTTATCATTGATCAAGATAAATACTAAATGCCAATTGATAGTTCACAAATAATCAAATAAGCCAAATCATATATGCCTAATTCTATGTTCACAATTCTAATGAAAATCAGAAAATTGGTTACAAGATTTTGTCATTGATGTTGACATAAAACAATGTCAAACTTACTAATTAAATATTCAAAATTTACTTTGATGGAGAGAGATTGTCGTTGTGAGTTGAACTCCAAGGGTTCTTTTATTCTTTTAGGTGGCATTTACCTGTGTGGACCAACAACATGAACAATGATTACCTACAAATCATCCACTCTCACTGACTTTCCCTTAGGCCCCGTTTGTTTGCTAGAATTGGGGCGGAATTGGCAGTGGGACTTCCACTTTTTCAACAAATCTGTCATTTGGGACACTAAAATGCAATTCGAGGTTAGGCTTCAAAATCCGGTTTTGGCCCTAAAATGAGCGGCACCATCTTCCCACCCAATAGGTGGAATTCAAAATCAAATTCAGGTTTTGGAAAATTCTGAAGCAAAGTTTAATTTGTGCTAGGTCCATTGGATTTGGGATTTTGGTTCCTCTACATAACCAACACTCTCTGGGCCTCCTCCTTGAGCTCTCCAATGGTGGTGTGGGGTGGTAGGATTACCATCTCAGCAAGAGGCAGAGGGCGAGTAGTCATCGACATATCCATGGACATGTGATCGTTTCTCTCCTTAGTCATCACTACCACATTGCACATCACTCTCAGCATCTCGTCCTCGTCAATTGTCCACTCGCTGTGGGCACCCTTGCGTGTCATCTCACCTTTGTAATCCTTGATAAACTACTTTGTGTCCAGAATTATCTTCGTCGTCGTGGGGATGGCCATCAAAACTTTGTTGGTAGTGCTGTTACTGATGGATTTCGTTCCTTTTCTAGCGGGCTTGTAGTTTTCTAGGATGTGCTTATACAAATAAAAGATGTCTCTCTTAACTTCTGGAAGGCAACTACCATGGTGGACGAACTAGTGAAACCCCACGTCATCCAGTATTGACTGGTATTTGAAATAGGAATGCTCAATTCTAATTCTAATATCAACATTGGCAACCAACCGCAGAAGATGGATTGTCTCAGTCATCTTCCTGATCAACCAAACAGTCCAAACTATCTTCTGAACACACAAAACTAGAATTTCAAAACCTTATTTTGAAATAATTAGGTGTTGACTCAAATTCCAATTCTACAAACAAACGGGGTTAGGGCCCATTTGGGGGCTAGAATAAGACTAGAATTGGCATTATCTAATTTTGGATAATGTCAAATCCATGATTGTGTCCATCCAAAAAATCGAAATTCGAATTTCGAAATTTGAATTTTGCCCCAAAATGTGCATTTGCATCTTCCACTCAAATAGGTGGAATTAGAATTTCGAATTCCAATTCCAATTTTTATAAAACCAAATTTAATATTTCGTGGGATCCGTGACTATAAGGATGTGTATATATATATATATATATATATATACACACACGTGTGTATATATACATGTATGGGCATTCACATCTTCCACTCAAATAGGTGGAATTGGAATTTCGAATTCCAATTCCAATTTTTATAAAACCAAATTTAATATTTCATGGGATCCGTGACTATAAGGATGTATATATATGCATGTGTGTGTATATACATGTGTGTATATACATACATGTGTGTATATACATGTGTATATGCACACATAAGGATGTATATTATATTGCTATAAGGATGTATATATATACATGTGTGTATATATACACGTGTCTATACATACATGTGTATATATCCTCAAACGTATGTATGTGTATATATATACACAAATGTGTGTATATGTATATACACACGTGTGTATTTGTGTATATATATACACTTGTATGTGTATACATGTGTGTGTATATGTGTGGATATGTGTATATGTGTGTATGTGTGTATATACAATTGTGTATACATGTATGCATATACACACATGTATACATATATACACACGTGTGTATATATACATATACATGTGTATGTGTATATATACATGTGTGCATATGTGTATATATACAGACATGTATGTGTGTATATATAAAGACATATACACACCACATTCAAAGAAATTAAAATTCCTTATGCATCTTCTCAGTCATCTTCCGGGTGAACCAAACGGGTCAGCCCATATTCCGAAAATCATTTTCTGGATTTGTATCTTCCAGATTGCAGCATCTTCCAGAATTGACTATATCCAACATTTGGTATTTTTAAATAATTTGTTTCATCTTTCCTGTGGTCAATTGCATACAGCCCATACAGCCGCAGAGAGGAGAAAAAAAAACTAGGTCAGAGTTTGAAAAATGAGCAAATTAAATGAATGAAAGGCGCATGTGAATTATGGGAATGTCTTTTTATATTGTCGTAGACAGAAAAACTACGCCTGGATGTGCTTGGAAGCGCACAGGGAGCATGAAATCTCCATGCACATCCAAGCGCATCCACAGGGAGATTTCATGCTCCCTGTGCGCTTCCAAGAGCATCTGCATCCGCCTCTGCCCCCTGATACAGCGCGCCCGGTAACTTAGCATAAAAGTTATTTTAGTTTGCTTCTTATTCAGTGCTAAACAAATCTTTCCTTCCTGGGAATGAAATTATAATACCAATCATAGGTATCATGCCTCAAATGTAAAGAAACCACTTACGAGTCGATAGCATTCCATACAAACTAGTAAATCAGATGCCAAAATATTCATCACAACATGTATCTGAATTTCTTTGGCCAGGCGGGAAGTCAAGTGTTTAGCCATTCCAACTTTGCAAACTGAAGTTGAATCATGAATAGGTGTTCCTGCTGGTTCTCGACCACGCTGCTCCAAGTTGCTTCATAACTGGGGGAAATAACATATGATCTATGGAGCTAGACGCCATGATATAATTTCAAAGTCAAATTAAAGGGTGGGATATCATGCTGATCATCAACTAAGTGTCTTCAACAGGACTTATTTTCTCTGGAGTTGCAATTACTTCACCCATGATGATATTAGCTAGCCTTCTAGCTAACATAATTGAACTATTGTAATTCATTCTTGGAGAAGGCAAGAGAGTTTGTGTTTTTTCCTTCTATACCAAAGAGTAGCATTAAACTGTTGCAGTACTTGATTGGAGGAGAAGTTTTCTTTTGGGCGACTAACACTTACCTTTACACTTCTAAATTCCCAAAATGAGAAGATCAACAAGTTCCTATAATAAAGGCTCCTCCTTTTGAGTGGTGTTCTGAAGACACATATGTACCCTGTTATTTGACAATTTATGTTCTCTCTGAATGAGTAAATACAGCTATCCATCTTGATCAATTTGACAAATTCTTAAAAAAAAAATCACTAAGTTGTTTGCCAACAAGGGAATAGAGTTCTCACTCTCATGAGGTACTTACCATTTTGGACTAACCTTCTCTTAAGGTTATTCAACATCTTGTATTTTATGGTAGTCACATAAGCAACGAGGAGCTGCACCAATATTACAGATTATTCACTTTCAGAGCAACCTGCATGGTCAGATAAGAATTAAAGGCTTCCCAATATGCCCAGACTGCTATATATGATCATCAATGCTACTGGATATTATTAAACATGGGTATTATATCTCTAATCCATACTCTCTACGTTTTATTAGTATACCACATAAATATTATTGTGTGTCAGTTCTCATTCAGTGTTGATCTTGCCTCACAAGACTAATCGTTTAAGACCAATCCGTAGACACTATGCCCAAAATATCAACACACTACTTATGGCTCAATATTGTTGATTTTATGAATTAAACTTACATCAATATATAATTTTTTTTGAATACGAGCTTTGTTCTTGTCTGCATAAGTCTAAATTCATGCTGCAGAACTTTAAAAACTTATAAAATATGAAAAAAGTTGGGAGATGTGAATGGTAAAGGATAGACAAGAAGGAATCCCCTGTTAGACATTGACAGTACTGACAACTATGCTAAACTAAATCAGACGTCAACAACTAATCCCAAAAGTATTTTTTGAGTAAGATTATTTGTCTCACACAGAAAAATTAAAATTTACAGCACCAAAATTGTAATCCAACTCCCACTTTCACAAAAGGGTTTCAAGATGACAAAAGGGTAGGCTCAAAAGTTACAAATGATGTAAATATTTGCTTCTGCAAAGAAAAAGCATCGTCTAGTTGATATGTTGATCAATGTCTATTCTTCATATGGTGAACTATGACAGAATTGTAACCACATATAAACCATATTAGACCACTGCTTCCAGATACATTCCGAGAAGTGTGAAACTGATGTGATAAATCTAATTCCCATTCTCAAATCCACAGCTTATGTTCTGTATCCAATATCAAGAACACAAAATGCCATCACCCTCTTCCCGGCTGTAACTACTTCTCCGATTGTGGTCATGGATCAAACTTACTACCAATCAAATTTAAGTTTTCTATAGTGAAAGAGTCAAAAACCAAGTTTGTATTCATATATCGACTTGAGAAAACGAAAATAAATCTAGGATTCTAGGAGTTTAAGTTTTAAGCATCAATAATAATAAAAAATTAATATATAATTAATAATACTTCTTATAAGCCCGTCAATGGGCCTCTTTGGGTTAATCCAATTGCCAGACTTGTTGGATGAAAGTGAATTTCGATGGTGCATCAAGGAGGGCCCTCTGGGTTGGGTTTGTGGCAAAAGATCATGCAGGTATTGTTTGAACAATATGACTGAGGCTCAAGCTGCTTGGTATGCTGTGGACATGAAGAAACGATTTTCTGCTGAGAAGATTCATTTAGAAGGAGACTCACAAATTAGTGTTAATGCCTTGATAAAGGAAGAAGCAGTTGCTTACAGTTTTAAAAAGTTTATTAAAACTACTATTAAAATTCTTAATACTTTTAAGGAATTTAAAATTTTCCATATAATGTGAATAGATAATGGGATGGCAGACTTGCTTTCAAAGTGGGGGTGGACTTAAGTCACGATGAAAATGATAGTGCGTGGGAAGATTTTTCGGACCCGAATTTAATGAAAGCTCTACCCGTACGCCGCCAGCTTTAAAGTAATACCATGTTCGACATGACTGTGTATGGTCCCGAGGCAAGGAGATGGCCTTGTTTGATGAGAAGGTGGAGAAACATCTAGATCTTGGCGTGCCCTAAATATAGAATTACATTCTCTATATGTGATAGGTATCAAAAAGACAAGGGATTGGTAAGCCAAAGTTTCCTTATAATAGGGAAACTCTCCAGCCACAAAACCAGTACAATTTGTGATAAATATATTTAAAATTGACATCAAAATTTATATGGGTAATATGTCCAATCCTTTAAATAACAAGCGCAATATATACAACTTCAAAACTTCTCCAATATGTTTTCCATGACTGCCACTACCTTCAAACCAGAAATCATAATAAGTATAACCATTGCTTTCATCTGCTTAAAGAAGAAACTCCGCTTTAGTTTTTAGTGGGGATGGGTAGCAACATTATACTCAAAATCATTGATATATATGGATATCAACATATCACTCTGGCCTACATTTCAGACTCCATCTGCTGTGATAAAGCTTTCCTGGAGTTTACGTACATCGATCATCCAAAAAATTGTATTATTATTTAGGGGGAGGGAAAATACAGTTGCAGGGTGTGCAGCAAGAAGAATATAAGCTGGTGAAGAAACATGGGGCAACCTAGAAGAAGCGGGGGACATGCAAAATGCCAAATCCAAATCATAGTTCAAACAAAAATCTAAGAAAACTGCAGATAGCAGAGATCCAAAAGAAAATTTTACACTATACATAAACCCAGAAGCAGACAATAGATTAAGGAAAGTTGAACAACAATTAAATATTACTTGAGATGATTAGCCAGGGCGGATGATCAGCAACTCTTTTCTCCTGAAGAGCACAATAAAATGAAAATGGAAAGTGAGAGCAGCAGAAAAGGAATTTAAAACAAATATTTTTGAAATTGTATTGGGCATGATTGAAATGGGCAGGAGGGACTTTTATCAAGATCCTGGCACAGCTACTCTGCTGCCTAATCTTCCATCTATCATGCTATCGTATGGAAATAGAGTATGGTATTGTATGATACCTAGAGCCTAGAGGCTTCATAATTCCCATAAACTAGTAATTCAGATGCCAAAATAACTTTGCAAACTGAAGTTGAACCACGATAAGGTGTTTCTGCTGGTCCAATCTAATTCATAACTAAGGGAAATAACATATGATCTACACAAGCTAATAACATTCACAATTCTGGTATCAAGTATATTGTCAGCATACCACATAAAGTTATTTTATTTTGCTTCTTATCCAGTGTTGAACAAATCTTTCATGGGAATGAAATTTTAATACAAATCATAGGTGTCATACTATCATGCCTCAAATGTCAATACACCACTTATGGCTCAATAGTGTTCCATAAAAATCTAGTAAGTTAGATGCCAAAATACTCATCAAAACATGTATCTGATTTTCTTTTGCCAAACAGAAAGTCAAGTGTTTAGTGACTCCAGCGTTAGTCCAAGTTGAAACCATGATGATTTCAAAGCCATAGAGAATCTCCTCAAACAAGAGGCTTCAGCAGGACTTCTTTCCTCTGGAGTTCTGTGATCGCTTCACCCATGCTAATTGAACTATTGTAACTCATTCTTGGAGCAGGAAAGACAGTTTGTGTTTTTCCTTCTATACCAAAAAAGTAGAGTTAACTTGTGGCAAAGCTTGATTGGAGGAGAAATTTTCATTTGGGCGACTAACACTTCCCTTTCCACTTCCTTCCACTCTTCTAAATTCTCAAAATGAGAAGATCAACAAGTTCTTTTGAGTTGTGTTCGTTAATGATTTCTGTTATCATGGCCGATCTTACGAATTCTGGAAAAAAAAAATCCACTAAGTTGTTTGTCAACAAGGGAGTAGAATTTTCACTCTCATGAGGTACTATCTGTTTTGGAGGAGAGGTGAATTGTCTTTTTATGGTAGTAAGCTAAAGAGGAGGTGCACCAATATTACAGATTTTTCACTTTCAGAGCGACCTGCACAGTCAGACGAGAATCTTTAGGCTTCCCAATACGTCCAGACTCCACACTGCTTTGTATGATCATCACAACTACCGTACATATTAACCATGGTATAATATCTTTAATCCAAACTCTTTATGTTTTGTCAGCATACCGCATGAATATTATTGTATTCTAGTTCTCAGTCAGTGTCGATCTCATCTGTCATAAGACTAATCCTCTGAGACCAATCCTAAAATATCAACACACTGCTTATGGCTCATTATTACTTGAGATGAATAGCCATGCCTTTTTGTAGTGAGAATAGCCAGGGCGGATGATCAGCAACTTTTTTCTCCTGAAGAGCACAATAAAATGAAAATGGAAAGTGAGAGCAGCAGAAAAGGAATTTAAAACAAATATTTTTGAAATTGTATTGGGCATGATTGAAATAGGCAGGAGAGACTTTTATCAAGATCCTGGCACAGATACTCTTCCGCCTAATCTTCCATCTATCATGCTATCGTATGGAAATAGAGTATGGTATTGTATGATACCTAGAGGCTTCAGAATTCCCATAAACTAGTAATTCAGATGCCAAAATAACTTTGCAAACTGAAGTTGAACCATGATAAGACGTTCCTGCTGGTCCAATCTGCTTCATAAGTAAGGGAAATAACATATGATCTACAGAAACTAATGACATTCACAATTCTGGTATCAAGTATATTGTCAGCATACCACATAAAGTTATTTTATTTTGCTTCTTATCCTGTGTTGAACAAATCTTACATGGGAATGAAATTTTAATACAAATCATAGGTGTCATACTATCATGCCTCAAATGTCAATACACCACTTATGGCTCAATAGTGTTCCATAAAAATCTAGTAAGTTAGATGCCAAAATACTCATCAAAACATGCATCTGATTTCCTTTTGCCAAACAGAAAGTCAACTGTTTAGCGATTCCAGTGTTAGTCCAAGTTGAAACCATGATGATTTCAAAGCCATAGAGAATCTCCTCACATAAGAGGCTTCAACAGGACTTCTTTCCTCTGGATTTCTGTTATTGCTTCGCCCATGCTAATTGAACTATTGTAACTCATTCTTGGAGCAGGAAAGAGAGTTTGTGTTTTTCCTTCTATACCAAAAAGTAGAATTAAATTGTGGCAAAGCTTGATTGGAGGAGAAAATTTCTTTTGGGCGACTAACACTTCCCTTTCCACTTCCTTCCACTCTTCTAAATTCTCAAAATGAGAAGATCAACAAGTTCTTTTGAGTTGTGTTCAGAAGCCACATATGTGCCCTGTTACTTAATGATTTCTGTTATCATGGCCAATCTTACAAATTCTGGAAAAAAAAAATCCACTAAGTTGTTTGTCAACAAGGGAGTAGAATTTTCACTCTCATGAGGTACTATCTGTTTTGGAGGAGAGGTGAATTGTCTTTTTATGGTAGTAAGCTAACGAGGAGGTGCACCAGTATTACGGATTTTTCACTTTCAGAGCGACCTGCACGGTCAGACGAGAATCTTTAGGCTTCCCAATATGTCCAGACTCCAGACTGCTCTGTATGATCATCACAACTACCGTACATATTAAACATGGGTATAATATCTTTAATCCAAACTCTTTATGTTTTGTCAGCATACCGCATGAATATTATTGTATTCTAGTTCTCAGTCAGTGTCGATCTCATCTGTCATAATACTAATCCTCTGAGACCAATCCTAAAATATCAACACACTGCTTATGGCTCATTATTGTTGAATTTATGACTTAAACTTTATCATCATTATATGGAAATTTTGAATATGAGCTTTGCTCTTGTCTGCAAAAGTCTAAATTCATGCTGTGAAACTAAGAAGAAAATCATAAACAAGAGAGTGTTTGTAATGGACAAAAACATGAAATAGAAAAATGTTTAAGGCAAATACATGACAGGTGTGAATGGTAGAAAAATAGATAAAGAAGCAATCCAAATTCTTCAAGTTTTAAAAGATATATAAAGAAGTATAATATCTCTACTTCAAATTCTTCACGTTTTGTCAGCATATTGCATGAAAATTAGTCTACTGTAATCCAGTTCTCATTCAATGTTGAACTTATCTCTCACAAGACTAATCTATAGATACCATGCCTAAAATATCAACACATTACTTATGGCTCAATATTGTTGAATTTTTGACACAAACTTTATCATCATTATATGAAAAAATTTTGAATACGAGCTTTGTTCTTGTCTGCATAAGTCAAAATCCATGCTGCGGAACAAAAAAAACCTCATGAACTAAGAAAAAACATGGGAGGTGTGAATGGTAAAGATATAGACAAGAAGCAATCCTCTGTTACACTTTGACAGTACTGACAACTACGCTAAACTAAATTAGACGTCATCAACTAATCCCAAAAGCATTTTTCAAGTCAGATTATTTGTCTCACACAGAGACACAAATTAAATTTACATGAATGCAAACAGCACCAAAATTGTAATCCAACTCCCACTTTTCACAATAGGGTTTCAAAATGACAAAAGGGTAGGCTCAAAAGTTACAAATGATGTATATAGTTCCTTCCGCAAAGCAAAAGTATCGTCTAGTCGATGAGTGGAGTAACATCTGGTCTTCATGTGGTAAACTATGACAGAATTGTAACCACATGTAAACCACACTAAACCCCCGCTTGCAGATACCTTCCAGGTAGTGTGAATATGATGTGATAAATCTAATTCCCGTTCTCGAATCCACAACTTATGTTCTGTATCCAATATCCAGAACACAAAATGCCCATCACCCTCATGCCGGTTGTATTTAATTCTCCGATTGCCGTCATGGGTGGAATTAGATGCACAAACTAATAGAGTTCCCTCCCACTCAGTGAGGCAATATATAAAGCCTACTGTTGAAGGAATAAAAATAGAAAAGCCCCATTGGTCTTCATTGGTATCATAACCTGTAATCATGTGTAAAGACCAAAGTAGTCACTAAACAAGGCCTCTACGTCTCTAATTGCTCTCAATTCCTGGGCATGTATGCTCATGACTCTAGCAACAAAATAAATGACACCATTAAAAAAAAGTTTTTCCCCTGGAGGATAGTAATAAGATAAATCAATCGGTAGAGGCGGACCCTCATACCACGAATTTGAGTGAGAATCAAACACCAGGGTACATGGCCGCATCTGAGAGACGGAGAGGCCTGTCATCACAAATTTTAGAGTATTCTGCATATAACAAATTTCAGCAAAATACGTCCGGTTCATATGCAGGCCAAAAGGCATTGTCAACTTTTTTGAAAACTTCCTCACAGGGTTGTACAACCACAACGGGGCATCCACAGGAAAACGTGGATAAAAGCACATTAGCCCATTTGATGCGGTGAGTAGCTCAGAATTCCAATTATGAACAGAACCATCTAAGCCCTCCCAAGAAAAAGGAACAATGGAAAGATTACCCGTTTGGAAATTGTAAGAGCGGAACTGGCAGTGTTTTGGCATGGGAAGGTTTTCTGCAATCGTGCGTATGTCAACGAGGCATGATATCGATTCTCGGTGACAAATTTCGCAATGGATATGAACAAAATCTGGGTCAAAAATGAGGGTGCGCCATCTCTTTGACACTGTGGACATCCTCAGCAAATCTCTTGTTGAAACCCTCGAAAGTATCTGCGTAATAAGCTCATCACGGCATTCCACCTGCTCTACACCGCTTCCTGCTACCAGTCTGGGAATGCTCGCCATTTTCAGCTCGCTCAAAGCAACCTTCTGCAATCGAAGTGCGCCCAAATAACCCTAATGTAATATCAACTTGGATAATTCCTTATTTTTTTAACTGATAAAGTTACATGTTCGAATGATATATATATTCTGAGTCAAATTCATTGATCCATGTTTCATGAGTATTGGCTCATACAAATCCATTTCTCATGAGAATGAATGGAACACTTAGCATTCATTGGATCTAGGTGATGTTCACAGAGGTGAAGTACCTGGACTTCCCTTCCGGAGAGGTCACCCATCACAGTACTACACAGTTTGACTCAAAAAACTACACAGTTGAATCCTGATAGCAATATCACAATTTGACTTGCTGTAGAAACTAGTTTGGGTGCTGGAATACCAAATGCTGGATATAGTCAATTCTGAAAGATACAAATTCTGAAAATGATTTCTGTAACATGGGCTGACCCGGTTGGTTCACCCGGAAGGTGATTGAGAATATGCATAAGGAATTTTAATTTCTTTGAATATGCTATGTGTATGCACCCTAAAATGGTCGCTTAGACTTTGGGCCCCATTTATTTGATTTATCAATCCTGAATCATTTTGATCAATAATCAATATTTTCAACATTATCAATCTCTTGATCAAATCTTAATTTCGATCATATATTGGATTTTTATCCTATGGGCTAACCATTTATCCTAAGTTTTTATTTACTTAAAAAGAATATTTCCTCCCCTTTTAATTAAATAAAAAGCCCCACTTTTTCTCTTATCCTAAGTTGCACAAATAAAGCATTAGTCATATTTTATAAAAAGGAGAAAAACACTTTTTATCTCATATGGACATAAAGTCAACTCTTATTTTCCTATTGGAGGATACTTGTGCACATGGATTGCTCCTCTTTCAAGCTCCACCGCTGATTAAGACTTTTTGCCTCTTAATCTCCATGGTCCATTTCACCTCATTTCTTATAAAAGGAGAACTCTCTCCTTCATTTATATCCACTTGTTTTATGCTAATGTTATGCTGCAAGTTTTAGGTACATTTGGAGTTTGAAGACATTGAAGACTTGTTGCATTTCATTGTAGTTGCATATTTCCTTTCTTAGTTACATGATAATGGCATATTAATTTAGTTTCCCTTTTATGTAATAAAATAAGCTCACATAGTCTAAATAGGAAGGCTTGGTAATACTTGTTCTTTCCTTTCATAGCATAGTTTGTACTTTCCTTTCATAGTTTAGATTGCATTCCCATATAGTTTACATTGCATTGCATTACATATTGGATTCTTGGAGATATTGGCATTGTTGTTGTTGTCTCTATTGTGAATCTCTCATTGTATGGTTGACTAGCAAGGTCACAAGCTTGTAGCTCTAGCTGAGAGCAATTTTCAATCTTGCAACTCCATACATAGAGAGCTATGAGCCGCTTTGTGAGGCCTCATTCTTGAGCAACCTTGCATGTAATGGTTCATAGAAGTGCACCATTTTAGTGTGTACATTTCTGGCGCCCACCGTGGGGCTGAGTAGATTAGCTTTGTCCCTTTAATTCTGCATTTTTCGTCAAAAAATTTCATCAATTTTTGGCTTGATTTTCAGTCTCTGATTTTCAGTCTCTGAGTATCGCGCGATACTTCTCAGAAATATCTCGCGACACAGCTCTCTATGCATGGGAACACATGTAGTCAAAGACTATGTATATGTGTGTGTATATATACACATACATGTGTGTATATATACACACGTGTGTATATATATACACAAATACACACATATGTGTGTATATACATATACATATATTTATGTATATAGACACATATACACATATACACATACACACATACACACATACACATATACACATACATGTGTGTATATACATATACATACACATATACACGTGCATGTGTATATATATACAAGTACACACATGTGTGTATATATGTATATATATACATACATATACACACATGTGTGCATATATACATATGTATGTATATACACACATGTGTATATATACACACATGTATATATACATACATATACACATGTTTGTATATATACACACGTGTGTATATGTATGTATATATATACATGTGTGTATATACACACATGTGTGCATATATACATATGTATGTATATACACACATGTGTATATATACACACATGTATATATATACATACATATACACGTGTGTATATATACACACACATGTGTGCATATATACACACATGTATATATATACATCCTTATAGCAATATAATATACATCCTTATAGTCACTGATCCCACGAAATATTAAATTTGGTTTTATAAAAATTGGAATTGGAATTCGAAATTCCAATTCCACCTATTTGAGTGGAAGATGCAAATGCCCATTTTGGGACAAAATTGGAATTTCTAAAATTCCAATTCCAATTTTTTGGATGGACACAAACATGGAATTGACATTATTTGGAATTAGATAAAGCCAATTCAGACATAAGTTATCTTTTTAAAAGTATATTGTAAAAAAATATAGTAGTTTCAACATAATAGTTTATTAATAAAAAAATAATAGTTTTAATTAAAAATAATTTTTATTCAAGTAAATTTATTTAAATATTTTTTAATTAGTTCTGCTTATTAGATTAATGTTTTTTTCATTAATCTTGTTAACAATTGGTTTATATGGAAAGATAAAAGGATATATGGAAGGATTGTATTATTTTTTAAAGGATTATATTAATTAGATGAATTTTTAAATAAGAATATACTAAGATTTTATTTTATAATATTTAATTTATGAATGATATAGAGTAATAGTGGAAGGAGAAAGTGAATAAGATAGAGAGTTGGAGATAATGAGATATAAATGAAGAGGGTGGGGGAGATATAATATAAACCTTAAGCCCTAACTCTATTCATAAAACTTACCATGATGTAAACTCTAATCATAACGATAAATCTTAAATGATAAACCTTAGTGTTAAAACCTATCACAAACATTAAATGATAATCCTAACCCTAATGATGACATAAACCTAAACATTATTCTAATCCTAATAAAAAAAACTCTAATTTTAACAATAATACTAACTACAATCCTAAATCTAACCTCAATCCTAACCTTAACCCTAACCCTAATTAGAATCGTAACCTAAATATAATACTAATCATGATGTAACTCCTTACTTGGTGATTAAAGCAATGTGTATGGACCAATTAGAAATTAGGATATTTATTATTTTGTTACATATTTCATATTTTGTATAGTGAAATTGAAAATTTTTTAAGTTTGTAATATGATTTGAGCCCTTATACACAAAATTTCAGGAATTCTATTGCTCTTCCATGTTACTTGATTTTAGGCAAGATTTGTGCATAAAAATGAGTTATACAAAATATAGTTTATTAAGACAAACTTAAGTTTAATTAATTTATGAAAATTTATATTTAAAATAGTATATTTTTTAGAATGAAATTTTTACCATTTAATTGAAAATGTTAAATAAAAATAATATATATTTCCACTAGATAATTTTCTAAGATAAATTATTATATATTATTATTATAATATAGATTATAATATAAATTAAAACAATAATATTTTTGTATCTATCCTAACATTCTTCTTGCATATATTTTATGAAGAATATGATATACTAACAATGATCTTAGTCAAGTTTAAGTTGTATTAGGAATAACGAATCAATGGGTATTTGAAGAAGCTTTCATTCACAAGAAATGAAGGATGGATTTCTTTAGACAGGAATAGCAAAGAATCGAAGCATGGATCTTGTAAGAAGGCAACCCAATCCAGTTGTTCTAGTCAAAGAACTGCTTAGCAGATGACGAATATTGTAATCTCGCTTTGTATATATTATAAAAAGGAGAGGATGTTCTCCTATAAATGCTATGTATTAAAAATCGGGCTACGGTCCCAGGCAAGGCTGGAGGGTTTCTCAACCCGGCTCTTCCCTACCAGCGCCTACGCTAAGCAAGATTTTGTATATATGTTAAATGATTAATAAAACTCTTGGCCTCAACCTTTTACTAAAATTTTTTTTTAAAAAAAAATAATAATAATATTATAATTATAATTATTATACATTCTAAAATATATTATATTATAATTATAATTTATGTATAATATAATAGAACTATATTATATATATAATAATATTAATCATATGTAATATTAGTACTATTGTTATATTTACAAATAAAATTAAGTTAAATTTTAATTTAATTATAATTTACAATCAATAATTATCCATATAATTATAATTTAAAAAAATATTTATTACTACAATTATCATTATATAAAAAAATATAATTTTATAATTAATAAAAATATCTTATATACTATAATAAATTTATTAAAATTAAAATTAAATTTATATTAAAAATTAAACTTAAAATTAATTACTAAATAAAGGAAAGACCCAAACATTAAGATTTTTTTAAATATAATGACAAAGTTCTCATGAAAATTAGTATATCTAGAATTAGATTTATATAAACAAAGATAAAGTACTAATATTAAATGAAATATAGATTGGTAAATTTTTTAAATTTTTTTATTGTGATATATTTAAATTATTTGACTTGTGAAAAATATCTCCTATTTATATTTAATATTTTTAATTTTTTATATTTTTATATTTTAAAAAAAATTATTATTTTTAATTGTATAGGGAACAATCTTTTTTACTATTTTACTGAATAATTATGCTTTCATGTTTATATTTTAATTTTTTTGTATTATATATAGGGAGATCAAAAAAGAGAGATACAACAATATCAACCGAGAGTACAAAAAAAGAGGCCCAACCTCACCACGATCTCAAGTACAATGTAGATAGACATAGTTCACAGAAAAGATGAAACTAATGTAAAACATCATAATGGGAGTCAACCCAAGCAGTCCACCCCAAAGGGCCCTCCATCCAAACAATGTTCTTTCACTCCTGGATTTGAGTTAGCATGAAGATCTCGTCCTTTCTGGACTTGATATTCTTTCTGATTTCCTAGTTTAGTCTCTTGCAGGTCCGTTCAAACATCTGCAGGTCATCAAAGTTCATCCTCCACTCATACCCATGTTTCAGCTCATAGACAAAGAAGGTGGCATGACCATCTTTCAAGAATCTTCTCAGCTTTTCCTCCTCCATCATCATCGTTGTGTGAACCTAGAGAAAATTCTTAAAAATGTGAGTTTTCGAAAAAACTCAGTAAGAACTCTAAGGTTGCTTTGATACCTTTCCTCATTCCTGCACTTCCAAATCTACCAAAGAATGTTAGAAGGCAAAATATTCCAGAATAAATTTGAATCCTTTTTAAGCCCATCAATATGACCAGTAATAATTTCCAGAATGTTCACATTTAAAGGATAAGTAATACCAAACATATTATAGATTTCCTTAGCAAAAATACAGTCAAAAAAGATATGTCTACCAATTTCAGGAAACCTGCAAAGGCTGCAAAAATTATTCATAGAACCATCTTTTCTAATAGGGAGTTTGTCAAGCAAAGCCAACCATTTAAAACACCTAATTTTAGGTTCAACAACACCTTTCCAAAGAATATCAAAATACTTCTTCCAAGACCCAGCATCAAGCGAGGAATGCCAAATAGTATTAACATGATCAATGATATTTTCATTATGCCCAATGATATTATAGATATTCTTAGCTTTGAGTTTTGACATAATGACCCCATCTAACCATTTGTATTTTAAGTATCTATGAGAGTCCACATGACAGTCAGTGGACAAGTCCTTGGCATCCTTGACAATCATGTTGTAAGTTTTCTTTTGGGAATTTGGGATATTAAATCTGTTCCTAAGCTCATCCCAATTGATAAGCTTATCATGTTCAAAAAGGTCAGCTAACCGGGAGATTCCCATTTTAGACCACAGCCTAGCAGAGCATCCTTGGGAGAGGGCTAGGGGTTTACCAGCCAAGCGTAAGTTCCACCAAATGGATCTTTCACCATATAGATGCTTAGCATCATGGAAATCCTCGTTGGTGATAAATTTCCTAACATGGTCCCAGGCTTTCCATATAGATCTAAACATAGTAGAGCCTTGAACGCTGACTGGGAAGTTACCAACAATCAAATCACAAAAGGGGAGGTTTCTCCAAGATTTAGCTTTTTTAGGAAAACCTCTTTCAATATTATGCCTAACAAGCACTTTCCATGGATCGTTACCATCCATAGAGTGAAAGATCCATTTGGCGGATAAAGCAATACCTTGAGTTTTAAGATCTTTAAGCCCAAGCCCCCCAAGGATTTCATTAGTATGACACCAATCCCATTTGACCGCATGCATCTTTTTATTGCCTTTACCATCGAACCAAAGAAAATTCCTGATGGCCTTTTAGATTTCCAAAATTTGGTAGTTATTGATCATCCAGGCAGAGGAGTAATAGATACTATAAGAAGATAGAATCTTTTGGCAAACTTGAACTCTACCAGCTAGAGATAAAGACTTGTTATGCCACTTATTTAACTTCTTATTAATTTTATCTTTGATCCAAGACCGCATGTCTTTGAGGGAAGGCTCAACAAGAAGGGGATGCCTAAGTATTTAACAATTTTATGAGGCCCACCCCATTGGAAGTTGTACTAATTGAACCAAACAGGAGGCTGCTCCTCCCATCCAAGGCAAATGGATTTGGCCTGGGATATCTGAGCACCAAAAATAGAGTAGAACATATTGAGCTTGGTTTGTAAAGCATCAAAATTATTGGCACTAGCTTCAAAGAAAATGGCAGTATCATCAGCAAATTGGTAGTTGATAAGCTCGTCATTGTTGGAGAGATAAATGCCTCTAATGTCAAGGGATAGCGAGTTATCTCTAAGGATGTAGTAGAGGGCTTCTGAGGCTATGACAAAAAGAGCAGGAGCCAAAGGATAGCCTTGTCTGATGCATCAACCAAGGGGGAAGGGATTGGATAGGGAGCCATTGGCATCCACTTGAGTAGATGCATCATTAAGCAGCACATGAACCGAGTTACCAAAGGTAGCAGGAAAACCAAAGGCCTCAAGCATCATGAGGATAAAGTTCCATTCAACCCTATCATAGGCTTTTTCAAAGTCGAGGAGCAACATCACAAAGTTTTGGTGAGAGCAATTTTCCCAATCCATGGCTTCCCAGTTGGTGATTAAGTTTTCAAGAATATATCTACCTTTGATGAAGCCAGTCTGGGTAGCACAAATAAATTTAGGCAGGATACTCGCAAGCCTGAGAGCCAGGATCTTGGCCAAAATCTTATAGGATACATTAAGGACGGTGATAGGCCTCCAATTTTTTATAAGAGCTTTATCCCCATCTTTGGGAAGAAGTTTAATGATGCCACTATTAATATCGGGGCCAAGAGACCCATTAGCAAGAGCTTCCAAGTAGATGTCTTGCAGATCCTTACAAATCCAACTAATGTTAGCTTTATAAAATTCCACATGGAGACCATCTAGACCAGGGGCCTTGTCATTATTGAGAGACTTGATAGCTTTTTCAAGTTTGTCTAGAGATATATCCTTAGATAAGACAACAATATCAGCATTGTCCAACTTATTAGGGATAAGAGGTTTACACTTGTTCCTAAGGTCAACAGCTTCTTTAGAGTCCTTAGAAGTGAAGAGATTCCTATAGTAGTTGGCAAAGGCTTTGTTAATGATATTAGGGTCTGAAGTGTCCTAGTTGTCAATTAAGAGCCTATCAATGGATTCATTGGAGTGCTTATGCTTTATAAGATTGAAGAAGAACTTGGAGCCACGGTCCCCATTCTGGATCCAATGGGCACGGGATTTGATCTTAGCACCATGGATCTTAATTTGTTGATGTTTTCTCAGGGCATCCTTAGTAGAGATCACATGGGAAACAAGGTTAATATTGGAGGGATCATTCTAGATGTTATTCTCAACCTCGTGGAGATCAAAGGAGAGATGTTTTTCAATAAACATGTAGTCTTTGGCTTTCTTTTGACCAATAGTTTTGAGTAAGCATTGCCAAGCTGGGAGATTCATCTTCCATCTATCAATCTAAGAACAATTAGGGGAGTTGAATTTATTGATATGGAGAATAATTTGAATAGCAGCAAGGACATCTTCATCATGAAGGAGGCTGGTATTCAAAATAAATTTGGAATTGAGTACTCTAAAGTGAGCAGGGGCGTTGATGAGACTAACACAGGTAGAGATAGGATGGTGGTTTGAGAGGGTAGTGGAGGTAGTGAGGATAAAGTTATTCTGGTTATCAGGGAGGAAGGAGAAGAAGTTCTTGTTCCCATAAAATTGGTCAAGTCTAGAGTAGATCTAGGAGGGGCCTTGCTGGAAGTTACACCAGGTATACCATATCCCTGGGTTAGTAGCCTTATTGCCAGCTAAGGGGTCAAAGAGAATATTAGCATTTATCATCTTGTTCCAGTGAACCCTTTCATTGTCTTTCCAAGCAAATGGAGTACCTCCAGATTTGTCTTGTTGGGATTCCACCATATTAAAGTCTCCTCCAATAAGCCAAGAGATATCAGGGAGGGTAGCCAACTAGTCCCAAAGGTTAGCTCTCTCCTTAGATTCATTAGGGGCATAGACAGAGCAAATGCCAAAAATATGATTGTTATGATTGATAGTGATCCAAACAGCTCTATGGCAGGGTGAGGTACCATTGGCCGTGACATAATTTCCCCATTTGGGACTAATGAGCAGAGCAATTCCACCCCTGCCTCTATTATGCTTAGTACAAAATTTGATCGCATTGTTCCAGATAAAATTAAGATTAGTTGAAAAAGCATGAAATCGACGGCTTTAACTTCTTGCAGCATGAGAAAATCCATAGAATTATAGGTATCGAGAAAATGCTTAATAACAAATTTTCTATCTGGGGATTCAAGACCCCTCACATTCTAGGAAATACAATTCATTTGGAAACATTAGAGGGGGTAGGGCACGCTACACCAGCCTCATCAGTTGAGGGCATAGATTTATTAGAGCTATCCCCATTTTTCTTACCAGAGGATTTATTCTTGGATCCTAGTGGCCTTCCCCTCCACTTCGAAGCAAGGGTGTCAGCTTTAGAATCGTCATCATTTTCAGATTGAGAATCCACTTCCATGGAAGGCATACCAAGGAAATTATTAGTAGTAGGGATAATCTCTAGGGAACAATCATCACCTAGTTCTTTAAAAACTTTTAGTGGGGGCTTTCGACATGGTCCTAAGGTAGTATGCCAACTGGAGTTGTTAGAGCACATGATAGGGGAACTAGGAGGGTTATCACAAATAAGCTCTAACATAGGAGAAACAACATGAGTACTTTATGAAGGAGGATTCTTCAAACAAGAGGGGTTCAAGTGTTTAGACGGTTCATTGTTAGTGGCCTTTCTTCTCTGTTTCTTAGTAACAGTTTGGAAGTCATTGTTCATGTTCACAATATCTATAGAGATGTCTAAAGAGGGGAAAGAGGCTTGAATGGCAAGGAACGCAGGAGAGCCGGAGTCTAGATTAGGTAGGGTTTTAGAGGGCGTCTCCTCTTGGGTGTTTTTGCTAATGGAAGGAGCCATAGTAGGGTTGGCCGGATTAGTGGGAGGAGGATTTTTAGCAGGTTTCAAGTTCTTCTTAATTATAGGGAAATCTTTTCTAAGATGGTCCTCTTTCCGACATAAGAAACAGGCATTTAAACCTCCCAAAATTTCAATAGGGCACACAAAAATTTCCTCCATAATGTTGATGGAAATATTAGTAGGGATTTCTTTCCTTGTTTGCAGAGAGATAAGGACCCTAGCGTCCATATGTGGCACCAGCCTAACGGTATCATCCATTCAGATAATTTTTCCCAAGGGTTCGAGCAACTGAGGTAGAAACCTCCATAAGAAAGGGGGGACATTTTTAACCAGAATCCACCGAGGAGCCGAGAGGGAAAGGACCTCTTCATGAACACCCTCAGGAAACCATGCCAGTGCATGGAAGGATGTGGATCCAATGGTCCAATATTGTTTTCTCAAGACTTCAGCTTGAGATTCACCATTAGCGAAGAAAATAACAAATAAACCTTTCTGAATTTGCTGACAAAAAGAAATGTGAAAACCCATTTTAAGATTCCAAAAATTGTGAAACCAGTCATCAAGAAATTTCCTAGGATGACATTTATCCAGTTCAACAGTCAAGAAGAAAATAGCAGTATTCTTTAACCTATTCTTCTCTTTAACAATCTCAACAAGCATCTCAGAGTTAGGAGCGACAGAGAAAGGGGCCAAAGAAACCATAGAGCACTTACCGAGAACGGCGACATCATGGGCTTCAACAATGCTAAATTTAGCCTTCGCATCCATGACACCAACAGTGTTGGCGACCGCTTTAGAGAAGGACTTGGGTTTAACAGTAGGGTTAGGATTGTTAATAGAGTTGCCATTACGACTAGCATCCTTCGACGTGGTGGTAGAGGGAGAAGGGGGTACGGCCTCTGCCGAACGATAGAGAGTGGGAGAAATAGAGCCACTCATTTTTATCGCATTAAAGGAGAAGTTTGGAAGGACTACACCTGGAGTTCCATAGCAATCAGAGACGTCCAGCTGTCGCTCGCCATCCCGGGCGATCCTGCCGGAAGTTGCCACCGCAACAGCAAAAGAAAACCCTAATTCGTACTATAATTTTTTGCAATTTCACAATTTTTCACAATTTTTCGCCCTTGAGATATATATCGAATAATCTTATATTTTAATTTTAATAAAAAATGTCTAATTTTATAATAAAATTTAAAATTTTTAAATTATTTAAAAATATAATATGAAAAACATTATTCAGTAAAATAAAAGATTGCAAATAAATTACTATCTAGATTAATTTTTATTTTTAAAATTATAAAATAAATAAACAAGCATAACAAATTTATTACTATTTTATTAACTTTTTTAAATAAACAAAAAAATCTTTTTGGTTAAATATATTCCTACTATACAAAAAAAAATAAAAATATACTTACTCAAGCCAAGAATTCATATTTTATTTATCACATTTGTACCAGCGCAAAAAGATAAGTTACAATTGAATACATTAAATGCAGGTCATTCCTTTCTCTTCCGTGGACAATATGATTTTAATTTGACTGTGACGAGATCCAGTATGGATGGGTATGTGTATGCGATTTGTCATAGACATGTAGGAGATTATGTCAGTTGGGTAGTCGGTGCCCATTCGGGTGAGGTGAAAATGTATTTGTCATTTCTTATTGTGTCAAAATTGATGTTGTATGTTACCCATGGTAGCTAAAGTTGTAAATATGCTAAAAACTAACCATGGTTTCATCCTTGCAATAACATGAATGTAGATAGACTATTTTGGGTTGTTAGTGTCTATATGAGTCGCCTTGTATAAGTGTCTTCGACCCTTGTTTTTGTTTTGAAAATCATTGCTCAATCTCTTTCCTCTCATTACCTTAAATTTCAGTCTGTGTTCACTTTCCATGATGTCCATCACGTTGCTTTAAATATGTTTTGTATGATTTGTGTAATGTCCCTCCCATAGTTGTTTTTCAATTTTTATCGCCAAACTCTTTTAGGCCATTTTCATTTGTGTGTTATTTATTTCAAGGATTTTTGTAGTTTATGGATGTATGACATTTTATTGAATAATCATGAATTAGATGCTTTTTGAATTATTTTCATGTTGGTTAAATGCAAATGATGATGTTATTTATATATGATGGTTATTTGATTTTGATGATTCATAAGTTAGGATATCATGGAGGCTTATGATTTTATTGACCCGATACTTGCATGTGTATGGTCGATGTGTATGTTTTACATTTCTATTTGATGTGCTTGATGTGGTTGAGGGACAGAGTCGTAGTTACTTGCTTGCAAGATCCACACGATCAGACAATCTCCGCCATTGCTTGTTTATATTTATACATGTTTGTACATGCTTGTATTTTATACGGGTTTGCAGGTACTGGGCAATGACTTCTATGAATTGTCAAGATGAGCGTGCCCTATCGCAAAATCTCAATGGTAAGAGAGGGGAGATAACATACAAATCCAAATCCCACCCTAGCCATTGATTGTCCTAAATATTGGGCAAGTATTTGTTTCTACCCATCTGAATTCGTCAAAGTGACATGAATTCATGAGCCCTTCATTGGTGTTTGTTTGATATGGAGTTAGTCATTTTTCATTTTTGGGAGTCAAGTGGATTTGCTTGTGTGAATTATTTGATTTAATAAATTAAGTTAGGAATTATTTTGAGGTTTGAATATTTATATTTTATGAATGTGGTAATATTTTATATAGAGTATATTTAATTATTAAAGGTAATTAAATACCTTTGTTAATTAAATAATTAAATTAAAAGATTTAAAATTAGATTAAAGGGTTTAATTAATTATTAAATCATATTATAAATTCAAAGGCATAGTTGATTTATTTAATATTTGATGTATTAGTTTGCATAGTTGACTTGTGCTAAATTATTTATTATTTAATTAAATAATTATATGCAATTTAAGTTGCACTTTTGGTTTAAGTGAAATTGTAATTAAAGTAAAGAGTTGAGTTCGAGTTTTATTTTAAAAAGTGCATTATTTATTGAGTTATTTTATCATGCAACTAGAGAGAGAGAGAGATTTGAGTTCTGCTTTTGAGTTCGCATGTTTGGGGAACCCTAGGAGGGATAGGTTTCCTTTATGTAGGGATTTTGGGTATTATTATCATTACGTCTATCAGGTTTTGGAGGAGCTCTGGAAGAATTGGAAGATTTTTTGGGAAAGCTTGTTTTGGTGAGCATTGTCTTGTGATTGTTTGAAGGCTTGGATTTTCAAGGTTAGCTTGGATCTTTCTTGGCTTCAGATTTTTAGACGTTGGTTGAGGTAGGGTTTGAAACCCTCGAATTTTGCAAATCCTTCATTGAAAAGATTATATACTTTGTGTCTGAGATTGTGTGTAATTGTTTTGAAATTGACTTCTGTTGTAATGTTGGATTAAATTGATGTTGATTGATCTGGTATTTCATTTTGGGTATTTTGAGAAACCTAGGATTAAATCTTAGGAAAATTAATATCTCTTTCTCAATATGTTACTAAAAGTTTGATTTAGGAATTGCATGTAAGATTGAAAATCAATAGATGTTTATTTTGCAAAAACCCTAGTTTCCATTTGAGACAATTAATTTTTAATGTATGTATATATATATATGTGTGTGTGTGTGTGTGTGTGTGTGTGTGTGTGTGTGTGTGTGTGTGTGTGTATGTATATGTATATGTATATGTATATGTATATGTATATGTATATGTATATGTATATGTATATATATATATATATATATATATATATATATATATATATATATATATATATATATATATATATATATATATATATATATATATATATATATATATATATATATAGGTGGGTTTATATGTATTCATGTCTATAATGGTTGATGGTTTAATTTTTGAATATATTTATATTTAAAAGGAAAAAAAGAATATATATTTGGTATGCGTTGTGTTGTCCAGAATAATTTCTAGTGAAACTTTATTCATAAAAAAAAAAAATTTAAAAAAAATGTTAAAAAATAAATAAATTATATTTTATGTGGCGGACGGGGGTCTCACCCCCAACCCCTCTGGCAGCTCAAGGGGGTTGTCGACAACAGCAGTGGTTGTCGTGGTAGCTACGACTGCTCACGACAGTCAAGGTTGCTGACTACAGCTAATGGTAGTTGCACTTACTCACAGTAGTCAAAGTTGTCGGTGATAGCTTGGCTGTCGTGACAACCTAGGTTGTCCATGACAGTCAAGCTTGTCATGGGGTAGCTATTGGGGTGGGGCCACAACCTCCCCCCCCAATGTACTTTTTAAATTTTTATTAATTTTAAAATAATAAAAATTTAACTTATTTTTTCATTTTAAGATTTATTTAATATATTTTTAATTTATTTATTTAAAACATTTTAAAATTATTTATTTTTAATTTAATTTTATTAGATTAGTTAATTTAATTTAATCTTTAATTTAATTTAATTTTTTATTAGTTTATTTTTAACTAGAATATTTAATACGATACATTATTTGAATTGATTATAAATTAAAGGACCCGTGTTGTTTTGAATTTGTTGTTTGGGTCGTGCATGTAAATATTTTATTTATGACAATTGATTTGTGGGGAGAATTGTTATACCAGAGGCTTTGGGAAGTGACTTTCATCTGTTTTTGAGTTTTGGTTACATTTTATCAGAGGATTATTTTAGTGATTCCATATTTACAAATGCACATATGTTTTAAGCGTACTTTTTATGATGGTTGGTTTAGGGCCAATGTGTGTGTCCCTGATGTCTTTTATGCATAGAGATTTGATTATGTTACTATTTTGGAACCTATGTGGTTATTCTTTGATTGTGAGCCTAAGGGATGTTAAATAGGTGCATTTTAGGGGAGTGGCTTACAATAGGGCTTTGGGGCCCAAAAAGGCCAGTACCAGGGTAACCTATCGTAAGTTGTATAATAAGTGATAACCTAATAATAAAACTAGGGGATAACATTAAATACAAGATTGATCATTGATGCCTCGCCCATGCTTGGAGTGCTTGTATAGGCTAAGGATGAGAATGGGATGATACCTAGAGAGTAGGTATGATTAGAATTCCTCATCTTCATGAGAGAGTATTTTGGTTCCACATGGGTCATGTTGAGGGTCCGGGGTCCAGAGTGGCCAGTCCAGGGTAACTCAACCTGATAAATGCTTAAGGGTCCAGGATCTAGAGAGACCAGTCCATGATAATTCAAGTAGTTTTCCATGTGATGACACTCCAATAGTATGTAGCCTAAGTCTCCTCCATAATTTATGCATTTTCCTCTAGTGGTGTATCCTTGTTGTCTCATTATTACTTGGTGGTTTATTTTGTATTGTTTGGTGTTTGGTATGTGTTGGTTGTTTGATGTCTATTTGTCTTTAGTTGCGATACCCCTTTGAGTTAGGAAGCCTTCAAGACCTTTGCTTAGTTATCCTTGATTGAGTTTGTTATCTGAGTGGGGTTTTTAGTTATCTCCTCAGCACGGTGGGAGTGGACCTTTGGTTCCAGGAGGTCAGATGGTAGTGTTATCTTTTACCATTTGAGATTTTGACATTCCTGTAGTGGTGTTGGAGGATGCTTGTTCCTATTACCTTCTTCTTATTCTTCATTGGAGGCTTGTCCTTTCTTATCTTTGATGTTCATGATTATATCTTGTATCAGGGCTTCAGAGTTGCAGATGTATATTATTTTTGTATTCGATTATTGTGACATACCCTACGACTTGTGTAGAGGATGTTGTATTATTATGTATACCTTATGGTATTGAATATATTTGTTATTCATACGAGTTAATTATAATTATCCTTAATCTAAATATTTATTTTATTTATGTAACTCTACATCATGGGACCCTCAAGGATTGTTAACTGTAATTAAGTTGTGTATATGTACTTGTTTATATCTCATGGTTGCATTGCTTCTGCATTGTTATCATCATTATTTGTAAACACTTAAGAAAAAATTATTTTGTAAACATGGTGACTTGTATTAGGTTAAATTCTCTTGTGTTCCCTGGTAGGGCATTACACTTGGTATCTGAGCCCAAGTTTCTACACTCAGAAGTTTGGCAAGTTGTGTGCCTATTAGATGTCTAAACTGTCAAAACTTGAAAACAAACTAAAACATATAACACTTTTTATTCAAAAATATTATGACTATGCATCGTGTGTTTATTCTTCTTGATTGGTTTTATGATATTAACCTTCTTTTGGATGTTGTAGGAAAGATGGTCACCAAGACTAGATCTATTGGTAGAGGTCATGGTAGAGGATGTGGAAGGAGTAGGCTTCATAGCCCTCCTATGAGTCATAGAATTGAGAGTGTTCATGGTGATAGTGGTGAGCAACATGGTGATTCCAAAGGACTTGATACTAGGTAGATACTTCATACTAGGCAAATACTTCGGGATATTATGGAGCGTCTACCTATCCATAATAGGGTTGAGAGAGAGGAATCACATCATTCTAGGAATGAGGAGTGACAAAGATCTAGGATTCCTAGGAGGAATGACACTACAGTTGGTCATGAGAACACAAAGGCTAGCCAAATGAGAGACCTCCTTAGATCATGACCTCCTCCCTTTAATGGTTTGGGTACTGGTTTTGAGGTAGAGACATGGCTTATCACATTGGATCGTTGTTTTACTATGCAACAATTTGATACAAATGTCAAGGTGAGGCATGCCATCATGCACCTCAAAGGTTTTGCAGCTACTTGGTGGAAGATTGAGGAACAAAAGTTAGGGCTTAGCATGAACACTGTCACTAGGGAGTTATTTCTTGACAACTTCTGCGATTGCTTTTTATTTAAGCAATGGCAACAACAACATATAGATGAGTTCCACAATCTATGATAGTTGACTTTGAGTGTTTAGAAGTATCAACGTCATTTCTTTGAACTCAAGCCATATGCAGGTTATGATGATAAGTCACCACTGATGGTGCAACATTTCATTAGAGGACTTAATAGTCACATCATTGGGGGTGTTATAGTTTTCAAACCTGAGACTCTCAGGCACGTCATGATTAAGGCCATATTGATTGAGGAGAACTTGGCTAGAGGTCATGGTGGGCAGGTTGGTATTTAGTCTGGGGGTCCTTCTTTTGGACCTAAGGGTAATTAGACTCAAGGTGCAGAGAACTCTAAGAATCTTTCTACCTTTTAGAAAGGGAATTAGAACCAGCATAATAAAAAATTCTTCCATCGTAATAGTAGTGGTTCTCAATCAGGAAACTATCGCAACTGGCAGTGTGGTATGAGCAATCAGGATGATCAGCCATCTCATAGTTCACATCAAGATTTTAGTGGAGGTAATTTCCAGCAGTCTAGTGCACCTTTAGCTGGGAGAGGTGGTAGTAGAGGTGGTTGTTATTCTTGCGAGCAGCATGGCCACATTGTTGTCAATTGTCCTAATTGATCGACACAATTTTTGGGACATAGGCCTACATCTTCTAAGCCTACAGTTGGGGATGCTAGTAGGTCCCACAAGGTGTTCACAACAGAAAATGATCCACAGGGTTTGTTCCATGGAGCAGGAAAGGGTCCAATGGGACTCACATGTTGAGTCTTTTATGACTTAGTAGGGTGCATCGAGGTTTCAAGATTTATATCTCTATTTTGTTGTAGGCTTCCAAGAGTAAGCCTAATTTTTAGGGGAGGTGGATGTAATGCCCTTCCCATAGTTTTTTTTAGTTTTTATCAACAAACTCTTTTAGGCCATTTTTATGTGTGTGTTATTTATTTCAGGGATATTTGTGGTTTATGAATGTATGACATTTTATTGAATAATCATGAATTAGATGCTTTTTGAATTATTTTCATGTTGATTAAATGCAAATGATGATGTTATTTATATGTGATGGTTATTTCATTTTGATGATTCATATATTAGGATATCATGGAGGCTTATGGTTTTACTAACCCCATACTTGCATGTGTATGGTCGATGTGTATGTTTTACATTTCTATTTGACGTGCTTGATGTGGTTGAGGGACAAAGTCATAGTTACTTGCTTGCGAGATCCACACGATTAGCCGATCCCTACCATTGCTTGTTTATATTTATACATGTATGTACATGCTTGTATTTTATGTAGGTTTGTAGGTACCGGGTATCGGGTATCGGCTTCCCTGAATTGTCAGGATGAGTGTGCCCTATCGCAAAATCTCAATGGTAAGAGAGGGGAGATAACATACAAATCCAAATCCCAACCCTAGTCATTAATTATCCTAAATATTGGGAAAGTATTTGTTTTTACCCATCTGAATTCATCAAAGTGCCATGAATTTGTGAGCTCTTCCTTGGTGTTTGTTTGATATGGAGTTAGCCATTTTTCAGTTTTGGGAGTCAAGTGGATTTGCTTGTGTGAATTATTTGATTTAATTAATTAAGTGTGGAATTATTTTGAGGTTTGAATATTTACATTTTATGAATGTGGTAATATTTAATATAAAGTATATTTAATTATTAAAGGCAATTAAATACATTTGTTAATTAAATGATTATATTAAAATATTAAAATTTGGATTAAAGGGTTTAATTAATTATTAAATCATATTATAAATTCAAGGGCATAGTTGATTTATTTAATATTTGATGTATTAGTTTGCATAGTTGACTTGTGCTAAAGTATTTATTGTTTAGTTAAATAATTATATGCAATTTAAGTTACACTTTTGGTTTAAGTGAAATTGAAATTATAATTAAAGTTAAAAGTTGAGTTCGAGTTTTATTTTAAAAAGTGCATTATTTATTGAGTTAATTTATCATGTAACTAGAGAGCGAGAGTTGACTTCTACTTTTGAGTTCACATATTTTGGGAACCCTAGGAGGGATAGGTTTCCTTTATTTAGGGATTTTGGGTATTATTGTCATTATGCCTATCAGGTTTTGGAGGAGCTCTGGAAGAATTGGAAGATTTTTTGGGAAAGCTTTTTTCGGTGGGCATTGTCTTGTGATTGTTTGAAGCCTTAGATTATGAAGGTTGGCTTGGATCTTTCTTGGCTTCAGATTTTCAAATATTGGTTGAGGTAGGGTTTGAAACCCTCGTATTTTGCAAATCCTTTCTTGAAAACATTGTATACTTTGTGTCTGAGATTGTGTGTGATTATTTTGAAATTGGCTTATGTGGTAATGTTGGATTTGTTTTTGGGAAAATTGGATTAAATTGATGTCGATTGATCTGGTATTTCATTTTGGGTATTTTGAGAAACATAGGATTAAATCTTTGGAAAATTAATATCTCTTTCTCAATATGTTTTTGATAAAGGTAAAAACAAGTTTTGAATGGAACCTGAAACCATTTACAAAAAGATCTTAAAGTTTTCAAATCAGCCCTTACATAATTTGAACACCTACAAAACAACTGATAACAGGACCCAAACCCACCCAAAAAGATAACGAAACAACAAACAACAAACAAAAAGACAAGAATTGGCATGAAAACCAGAGACCATCCAAAAACCAACAAACAAAAACTACTTAATCTTTTTCATTGCCTTCTCTGCCTGTTTCTGCAGTTCCTCCATCTTGTGAATGGAGTCTTTAAGACCTTTCAGCTCCTTAGGGGTATCAGGCAATTTTCTTCTGATGCCACCCAAATCTCCTAGCATCCACATCTAGCATTATGGTTGTATTCTCCAACATAGTATTCTCCTAATAATTATACATAGCCTTAAGATTCATCACTGAAGCATTAAGACCCTCATTGCTATGCTTAAGAACTTCATTGACAATGTGCCCATTGTGGTTGATTTTCTCTGTTAGGTGATGAACTACAACTGATTGAATATTTGAATGACTTGAAGATCAGTAATTAAGAGATCACTGAGTTATTGAATTGATATGTAAGATGATTAAATCAATAATATGTTGTCATTGATGTCAACTAGTTTTGACAGTACTTATCATGTAAGTTACAAACATCTAAACATCTGTAAAAGAGAGAAAGAGATGAAGAACATAGATATCTACATAAGGAAGATGGATATGACATATGAGGATAAGGAATAATTTGGGTAACTTATTGATGAGTCTATGACCTTATGTTATTGACTTGATTATGTTGCATTTATCTATGATGAAGAAGAAAGAAAAGTTGTACAAAGTAGTGTGGTCAGTAAATGAAGCACTTGAGTATACACCGAGCTAGTGTAGTGTATACCAAGTGACAATATCAATCGAGCTTATTTTCACTGACACATTTCTTTGTTAACTGAGTTTGGATGAAAGAATTAAATGTTTAGTTTAGCTGACATAAATTGATGAGCTAGAATGTGTATGATTTCGAGGTTGAGGATAAAGTTTGTTATGAGATCCACGACTAACAAAATTTGAAGAAGATCTAAAGGATGGAATTGAAATGAGTTATTGACACATCTGTTGAGGAAGGTTTAAGTGGCAAAATCAACGAAGGAGATTAAGAGGCAAAATCTTATGGATGAAAAGAAAATGGTTTACTTGTCTATATAAGAGACATTGGTTTCATTGTTGAAACGATGCTGGAATAAAGAAAACTATAGAGATTTCTCATGAACATAGCTTCATGCATGCCTGATCAGACTGGTTGAAGGAGAACCAAACTGTAGAGTTAACCGAGTGACAGTAAGTTACTGAATGTTGAAGAACTGAATTGAAATATTGATTAGAGGATTTATATGGACTTAGAATAGATCTGAACATCTGCAAGAATAAATCTAAACATCTGCAAAATCAAGTTGTATTGTAATCAGATCAACTACTATTTCAATTTAACCATTGTTACAGAAAAATCTCTTAACCAAGTGGACTTAACCGTCTTATGTTATGCCCTATGTCATTCATAGAATGTACATTGTTATCCTATCAACCCCATAGTGAATGTTGGTTGGATGATAACTGTTAGTCTTAAATCCTCTAACAAGGTCACACCTTACAATGTGTTTTGTAACCTTTAACTGGTCCTAGGTGGTTTTTCCCTTGGTAGGGTTTCCACGTTAAATCATTGTCTTATGTGTTTCTATGATGAATGTCTTGTTATCATTCTTTACATATTGCATATTTGATTTGGTCGGTAATCATAGTAAGTTGTTTGACTGGTAATCGATAAAGACACAGACAGTATAGTATTTTATGTTACCGAGCTGCACAATTATTTGGAATTGTTTTAAGAGTTGTATAATTGTTGTAATACCCCAAAAATGGGCTATAAGTTCATTAATCTCCTACATCTTCAATTCGAACGAAATCGACATCAAAGTCCTAACCTAAGGCACATCTAAACATCATCGAATCATAATTGATTATCTTAAATTTTGCATCGGGGAATATTCCTAGTAATATTCCTAATTATCTTAATTATCTTTAATTTAATGATTATTTGGCGATAAATCACATTTATCCTAAAAATTTAATTAATTGAATATTTTCATATTTAATTAATTAGATTTAATATTTGCCACTTAATTGTGTAATTAAATTTAATTCTATCTATTATTAATTGTATTATTTAATTTTGACAATAAATCAAAATTCCTATCTTTAATTGATTAAATTCTTATTTAATTAATTAAAGCATGTTGTCATTATTTAATAATATAATTTTTAATAAAAGTTTGGTAAAATAGTTAATTAACCCATAAATTAATTATTTATTTTCAAAAATCAGTTGAGTTGAGGATAAATCACTTTATTTATTTATTTAATTCTTAATTATTATGCATATTCAAAAGAAACAGTTAAACTCCAAATTAGAAAATCAATGCAAGTTATTGACTTTTTGGAACTCAACATCCTTTTGGAGTTCAAAAAGCTGATCTAAACTCTAATTTGAGTTAAAAAGTTGTTTTTGCATGTTTTTGCATGATTTTGAGAATTAACTATCTTTCATGATCAGATAACTCAAAAATCAAGATGAGTTAATTTGAGTGATTTATGGCTTTTTCCCATGCACCTCCAAAGCCCTGGATTTCTATAAAATTAAGGCTTTAGCTCTTCACAAATGATCTCATATTTTTCACAATCACGCTGGAGAATTGGAATTGAAGAATCAAAGCTCTTGCGAATCGACATCTTTGTGAGATCAATCTTATTTTTGCATTCATATTTCATATCATTGTTAGATTCATAGCATATCAATTTTCAATAGCATTCATAGCATATCAATTTCATTTAGCATAGATTTCATATCAGTTTTAACAATTCTTATTGCATAGAAAATATCAAAAATATAGATTAATTGCATTTATTCCATATCTAGAATTGCATTCAAATCCTTCATTTAGGTGTCGTCTAGGTCACTGATCTTGATTACAATCTGAGAACATTAATCTCGCACCTATTAGAAGGCAGTAAATCGCTTGGTTAGATAGCTTTCAATTTTGCACGATTTTGATTATCACTAACCTCTAATGTTTTACTGAGTGTTGTGTCTACAGATTAGGTACAATTTTCACACACACATTTCTGGCGCCCACCGTGGGGCAACCCACCTTTGCATGCTGGTTTTGATTTTTTTGGAGCTAAAACCCCAAAGTTTCAAAGATTTAATTTTATCTCCCAAACCGCTTGGAATTTTGATCTGAAATTTTTTTTGCAGGTTGGTGACATGTCATGGAAGCTACAGTAAAAAATTTAGAATTTTCTGAGATGTTTTGAATTTTTAATAATTTTTTCTTGAAATTCCGGAAAAAATTAATATCTGACGCAAATCAGCATATTTTTCGAAAATTTTTATATTTTCGGAAAGCTCTTTAAATTCTACAGGGGGTCCATTCTTTGTGTTTTAAATTTGGACATGATATCATAGCTCAAATAGTCAATTTACAAAAACTGGTCTGTATTGATAAAATGGGTCTCTAGGGCACAAATGAAGAGATTTTTCTAAAATTTTTGCATTTTTGGAAAGCTCTCTGTTTTTTAGCAGGGGTCTCTATTCTGAATTTCTATTTTTGTGGCCAAAATCATATCAAAAAAATTAGATCTTGTTGACTAGGTCAAATGCAAAAAAAAAAAAATAAAGTTTTGTGATGGGTATGCACATAATAATTGATTTTTAGAGCTAACCCTATGGTTTTCATAAGTTGAATATATTTTGCATATCTTGTTTGCTTGTTTGCTTGTTGGAGAGTTCGTCACTTGCTTGCATGGAAAAGCTCAACAAAAATTGCTAAAAATCAAGCAAAATCTACTAAGTGCGTTGCAAGGATCCCAGGTATTCTCCTTCATCTAATAATATTTTGATTTGGGACTTAAAATAAATCTCTTATGTGTCAAGCTTGTGTGCATCTTTTCATGCTTTTGATCTATTTCTACACACTTGCATAATTGATACTAGGTTGTGAACCCTTAAGGATTCATTAAGTAGTCTTAGAATACTTGTGATTGATCTTGATTGCTATCTTGGGTTATTGGACTCGCTAATCCGCCGGCCCCTCATTTCCGCCCCGTGGTTGCAATCTCAGCGCCATAAAGGGGAGGGGTCAACAGGACAGAAGCGTTAAATGTTCCACTTGGCAACCCTTTTGTGCTTTTAGGAACTCACTTGTTTTCTAAGTTGGGGACTCATTTTTAGCTTGTGTGAGGTGTTAAGTGTTCCACCTTGTGGACTCATCTCATATTTGCTTTAAGCGTTAAGTGTTCCTCTTTCTACTTTTTGAATGCTTTTGGTAGATTTACTTTCAGAACATATATCTGTGCTCACATAGTAATTAGGCCCTATGAACACTATTCGTGATTCTTGAAAGATTGGATTCCCAGCGAAATCCTTCTTGATGACAGAATCCTTGTAGGTAGGGAGGATACTTAGTGCGTTTCACATTCAACTTGGTTAGTGCATCTTCTCTTATTGATCGACACATTCTCTCTCCGGAGAGGTTGATAGATCACGTAGGGTTGATATCACAAGCTTTGGTGAATCAAAATTGGTTAGTGCATCTTCTCTTATTGATTGATACATTCTCTCCCCGGAGAGGTTGATAGATCACGTGGAGTTGATATCACAGACCTTGGTGGAACAAAACTTTGTCTTAGCGTGTCGGATTAATCTGCTTGCTTTGTTTGGGTTAAAAGTGAAGAGGTGTCAAAACCTTGAATCTGGAGCCAAGTCCCCTTGTGGTATAACTCTGTGAGTCATCTTTAGAGAGGGTTAACCGTAGCGGACAATCCCTTCACAGGGCAAACTGCGTTGACGGAACCTCAAGCGGTCATAGCCATTTTCGCCGTGGTAGTGACAGCCGCTATATAAATGTCCTTGTGGAAGAAATCTCCACGGGTATGGTTCATTGTTGGGTTGTCAGATCTCCCTAGCAGCTCTTGAAGATTAAGTTCTCAGACTGTGTCAAAACCCTGGTGCGCCGGGATTGGAGTTCACCCCTTTGAATCATAAAAGTTGCAGAGTCAAACCATTACTAAAAACCTTAGAGAGGCCAATTTTTCATTCTCAGGTATATGTGTGTTATTGCAAAACTTTTCAGAACATACACAATTAGTACTCTCAGGGATTAGCACAATTTGGTCACTTGATTGTTCATGCGCAAGGTTGCTTTTGCCCTTGATCATTGTTTTCAGACGTGCTTGGAATCACTTGCTTGCTGTTCTGTGTGCTTATTTATCTACTTGGCTATTAAAAACGATCAAATCTGGTATAACCTTCAAAATCTGGACAGTACAATTTGCAAACAATCCAAAACTGAAAATCTTAAATTTTGCAAAAATTGACGTAAAGTTCTTTCTGGAGTCAAAAGTCATTTCAAGAATTCAAAAGTCGTACGAGTTTTGTCAAGTGTCATTTCAGCATTACCCAACTGTCGTATGAGTTTAGCAACTGTCATTTCATAGACTACCCAGTGTCGTACGAGTCTGCAGAGTGTTGTTTGGAAAAATTTGAGAAAGTTGTCAGAAATTGTCAAATTGCAAGATATTCAATGTTTCCAGCCTAGTTCCAGAATCTGTCAAAAATATCATTGTGTCAGGAACAGAGCAGTAGCTATTGAGCATTCTACCATTTTCTGAGTTTGATCTTTTGAATCCGATCTAGTCTTCTGTTTGATCAATTTGAGTCCTTTTTATCTCGTGTCAAAACCTTGTCATAACTATCAATCTTCAATCAATCAATCTTCAAAAACAAACTAAGTGTTGAGAACTCGTGTCCGCTATCTTTTGGGCGATCTATCCCATACATCCAGGGCACAGTTTCCTTCACCCACATCTCATCAGATCTTCAAAACTATCATAATCTTGACAAGGTTGCGCCATCCGATTTTCTCGAATCAAATTGTTCTTCAGTTGTCTTCATCCTTATCTTCTGTTTCATTCAAAGTTAATGGTGGAGACCAGAGCTTCTTCACACAAGAAATCAGAAGAAACATCTCAGAACTTACTTTTGACCAATACCCCGGGTCCAACTCTTGAACAACTCATCAAGTCAGGTATCTACGAAGACGACGGTCTCGGTAACTTTTGATTAAAAACTGGTTACAGACCTCCTCTATCAACTCACAGAGGTAATCAACAAACTCTTCCTCAATCTATTCCAGGGAGCCCAAAAACTCCTACCATGTCTCAAGCAGGGACAAACCATGGTTCTCTAGGAGGAGGATCCCAGGGACACCACTCTCAACATAATGCCGACCAAGACCCTACACCCTCTGAAATCCATCGGTGTCAGAATGACGATGAATTCAAAAGAATGATGAGGCATTTCTTGAAAATGGATAGAGAGGCATACTTTTTGCAATTAGCCCAAGAAGGAGCTAAACTTCCTCCTCACTTCAATGTCGAAGATATCATCACGCATGAGGAAGAAACTCCGATGACGGCCATAATGAACCAGCTGCACGCTATGCAGGTCAAAATGAATAAAATTGAGAAAGAGAAGGAACCCAAGGAATTCTCCATGGAGGCCCTTTGTCCTTTCCCTTTTGACAAAGACTTGTATATGCCTCCATTCCCAAAAAGAGTGGAGATACCAAAGTATGACAAATATGACGGGCACTCTGATCCTCAAGATCATGTCAGAGAGTTCTGTACACAATCCATGGAATTCATGCATGAACCGACTTATCTAATGCGTCTTTTTCCTAGATCCTTGGGAGGAGCATCCATTCAGTGGTTTTCAAGATTACCTTCTACAATCAAAACTTTTGAGGAATTGATTAAATTGTTTTATCAACAATATTCCTACAATATTCAACATCCGATTACCATGATCGATATCTGTAACCTCAAGCAATATCCAGGGGAATCATTCCTAACTTTTCTCAAGAGGTGGCGAAAGAAATTTTCTTTATATGCTAGACCAATTCCCGAAATGGAGAAACTTGAAATCTTTATCAATAACCTTGTTCCAGAGCTCAACTATCCATTGCAAATGCAAGATCATGTATCTTTTGATAAAATGGTGGATAATGCAATCAAGATTGAGAAAGTACTTGTCAAGAAAGGAGAAATCACACTTCAAAAGGACAAGTCTGAATCGGGATCTAGCTCAAAAGATAAAAACAAGACTTGGAATAGAAACAAAGGTATCGTCTCTGACGGTGTTGTTGACACTATCCACACCCCATCAAAGGCACCGGCCTACAATCTCACCCTTGCCACCAAAGCCATTGAAGCTTCAGAGCAAAAATCTGCTGAACCATATCCAAAGAAGCCATTCAAACGATGGGATAATAAACGAAAGTTTACTCCCCTAGGAGAATCTTTGGAATCTGCTCTGAGGACCCTGATAGCTGATAACATGATCTCTTTACCACCAATCCGAAAACCTGATCCGGATCCAAAACCATGTTGGTGGAAAGATAATGAATTTTGTGCTTTCCATCGAACTAAAGGCCACAGAACTAATGGATGCTTCCATTTGAAGCATACCATTCAAGACTTGATAGATCAAGGGGACATCACAATCGATAATCCTACCAGCAATAATGATCACACAGCATTTACAGAACCTTTTCCACAACATGGCAAGGGAGTTTCCACTTCTCAGCCTAACATGGGGGCAAAAGTCAACTATGCCTACCCTGGAAACGATGCTGTCATCAATATGGTGGAACCATGCCTCTCTAAGAGCTGTAATGTCATCACGATTGTACGAAGAGATAGAAATCATTCCTCAGCTAATGCAGTTACCAGATCACAAGCTCAGACGCATCTGAAAGGACAAACACCAAATTCATTTGATGTCCCTAAGATACCTTTCAATCTCACATCTGCTTCTAAACAGAAGGTTGCCTCGAAAACTCCCAATCCAAAGGATACCAGACCTACATCTTACAGCATCGTACAACAACTCCAGCATACCAATGCCAAAATCTCTATGTTTGAGTTACTTCGAATCTCTCCAGCTCACCGAGATATCCTAGACAAAGCTTTGCTCAGCTCTAATGTTCCTAATGATCTAGATCTAGACAGGTTCCAAACTATGGTTGGTCATCTAACATCTCCGCAATATATCTCCTTTTCAGAAGAGGATGACAACTCCCTAAGTCACCCACATAATCAGCCCTTGCACATAGAAGTCTTGATCCAGAACCGTCGAGTCAAACGTGTGTTGATAGATGGGGGCGCAGGCCTCAACATTTGTTCTTACAACTTAATCACACAGTTGGGATTCTCAGAGATGGCTATTGATCCTCGAAAGAAGATCACCATAAAAGCCTATGATGAACAAGAAAGAGCTTCTAAAGGCACCATTGTCTTGCCCATCCGGGTGGGTCCAGTCATCAAAGATACCACATGTCAGGTGCTCGATCTACCATTAGCTTACAATATCCTTCTAGGGAGACCCTGGATACATGAAATGCAGGCTATTCCTTCAACATACCATCAATGCTTGAAATTTCCCTATGAAGGAGTGGAGGTTACTATCCCAGCTGATCTGAGTACAACTTGCAATACATTGAAGGAAAGTGCCGATAAACTTGTTCCCAATAATAGAGAATCTTCCATCAAGCAACAAAATGTGGCTTCCACATCTAAGATGGATGACATTGCTAAAGAGATCAATATCAAAGAAAATGGGATGGGAGAATACACTATAGAGCCAGTCTTGTCTCTGACATCTCTCCCAATCTCACCTAAGTCATATGGCCAATCCTTGAAGCAGTCTAAATCAGAACCTAAGGAACCTATGGAAGCATACAAAAGACATTTTGTGGTGGAGCAAGTATCTAAACAAGAATTTGAAGAGGATGAAGCTGTGCTGGCATGGCTATATAAAGAGGATTCTGAATCTAAAATTGTTCAACCTAGTGAATCTATAGCACCTACAGTCCCTTCTAATTCATATGGTCCAGGAAACAAATTGATAGCCAAGATGGGATATTCTGGTCAAGGACCTCTAGGAATTAGGGGAAAGGGTCTTGTGACCCCCATTTCACATATTGGTCGAGCCAAAAAAGATACTGGTGGCATAGGGTTTAAAAAGAAACCCTATCATCTCAGAGGTGGTTGTTCTCATGTCATAGAACAAATTGCACCAGGAGAACCCCTTCTTAAGAAAGAAGAAACAGAACCCTCTGATGATGATTCAGATAGCTCTGAGCTTATCCCCTATGAAAAATTGCCTAAAGAGATCAAAGATCTTCTTGATGATACAGATGATCCTATCAGAAGAATTAATGTAGTAGAAACACAAGAACCTACTGTAGCGCAAGAGATGGTTGTACCACAAGAACCAGCCAATCTCGAAGGCAATCAAACTGATCAAGAAGCAGGGGGTAGTTATTCTGACACTGATTCCCATGAATATGAATTCAAGTCAGAGACTGAGGGTAATCCTTCTTGGGGTATTCATCCTGATTTCACGCACTTTCTAAGATTTCCTAGAGATTCTGAATCAGAAGATGAGTCAAATGATTATGAATGGGGTGCCATTCCAGAAGAAGATGAGCTTATAACAGAGAAATTTATTGATGTTATTCACCAATATGTCTCTCAACCCAATGTAGGTCTAGAGCGAAACAATGAACTTAACGTGTCTGATCCACCTATGGCTGAAGAGGACTCCTATGATGATGTTGAGCCTATTCACGAATTGAACATTCTGAGCTGTAATATCACCTTTGAACTTGAGCATCAGGTTAGGACCAATGATGACATATCCACATCCGTGAACACCATATCCCAAGCCTTTCCCACTTTGACTATCCAACGCCCTGATCTTATCGACCAAACTTCCACCAACCCAAACCATGGTATGTATACCTTCCCAAATGACTATGCCCTTGCCTGCTACCTCAATGCAGTTGAGCCTATGAGTACTTCCATCAGTGAACCGAGTGTCAGCATGACCGAGTCGGACATCAAATATCTTAGTCAGAAAAACAAGAGTAAAAGGAAAAAGAAAAAGAGTTCTGAGGGTGAAAACCACTTTGTGGCAGTCTCAGAACCGACAAAAGTAAAAAGAAAAGACGTATCTGAAGGTGAAAACCTCTTTGAGGCACCTAAGGATGAGATATTTGATGTCCTTCCAAGTCATTTACAGGATAGATCTCCAGTTCTGATTGAGCCAACTCAATCCATCAATTTGGGTACAACAGAGGAACCACAATTGGTACATGTAGCACAATCTCTATCAGACGAAGAGAAACAAAACTTCACTATCTTCTTATCAGAGAAAAAGATCAACTTTGCATGGAAATATTCAGATATGCCAGGATTGGATCCCAATCTCATTATGCACCATCTATCCATTGCTCCCGGAGTAAAACCAATGAAACAAAAATTGAGAAAGATGCATCCTCATGTTGCACTCTTAGTCAAAGCAGAACTAGAAAAACTCCTAAAAGCTGGATTCATCCGTGTCATAGACTATGCTGAGTGGATTTCCAACATTGTACCTATTTCCAAACCAGATGGTTCAATCAGAGTGTGCACGGACTTTAGAGATGTGAACAGAGCATGCCCTAAGGATGACTTCCCACTACCTAACATTGATATGATAGTGGACATGACTGCGGGCTATGAAATGTATTCCTTAATGGATGGCTTTTCGGGATACAACCAAATCAAAATTGCTCCAGAAGATCAAGAGAAAACAGCTTTCACATGTGCGTGGGGAACTTTCTGTTGGAATGTTATGCCATTCGGACTCAAAAATGCTGGAGCTACATATCAAAGAGCAATGACATCTATTTTTCATGATATGATGCATAGAACAATGGAGGATTACGTAGATGATACCTTGGCAAAATCCATGATTAGAACTGAACATCTAACAGACTTGAGCATGATCCTCGACAGAATGGAAAAATTTAGTCTTCGACTAAATCCTAAAAAGTGTGCTTTTGGAGTCACTTCTGGAAAGCTCCTAGGATACATCGTCTCCAAGAAAGGCATTGAAGTTGATCCAGCTAAGGTCAAGGCTATAATAGAGATGCAACCTCCCACAAATATCAGTCAAATGAGGACGTTGCAAGGCAGAGTTCAATCTATCAGAAGATTCATATCACAGCTAGCAGACATCTCACAGCCTTTTACAAAAACATTACATAAAGGTGTGACCTTTGCATGGAATGAAGAATGCGAGAACAACTTTAAACATATCAAGAAGTATCTATCAAATCCACCTATATTGATGCCTCCTATTCATGGGAAGCCATTAATATTATATGTCTCCGCAACAGATACATCACTGGGGGCATTGCTAGCACAGCATGATGAGAACAAGAAAGAAAGAGCCATCTACTATATCAGCCGAACTTTAGTGGCCTATGAGAAGAACTACTCAATGATAGAGAAGGCCTGTCTCACTGTGATCTTTGCATCACAGAAATTGAGACACTACATGTTAGCTCATACTACTCATTTGGTAGCTAAAATTGATCCACTGAAATATCTCCTAAGCAAAGCTGCCCTCACAGGTAGACTAGCTAAATGGGTCATGCTCTTGAGCGAATTTGACATTGAATATGTTGAAAGAAAAGCTATCAAAGGACAGGTCATTGCTGATCAATTAGCTGAAGCACCACTGTTTGATGATACACCCATGCAAATGGAATTTCCCGATTCCTCTATCATGCACCTCTCTTCTAGAGCATGGCAATTATTCTTTGATGGCTCCTACACACAGAATGGATCCGGCGCAGGCATATTGTTCATTACTCCTCAAGGATACTCGATACCCAAAGCATTCAGATTAAAGTTTCCTTGCACAAACAATATTGCTGAATATGAGGCACTTCTCAATGGTATGAAAATGGCAATACAGTGGAGAGTTACAGAGATGCACATTCATGGAGACTCACAACTAGTCATCCACCAGGTCAATGATGTGTACCAAACCAAAGATGAAAAGCTCATTCCTTACAAGAGAATGGTCGATGATCTAAAGAAATACTTCATCTCTATCACATTTGAGCAAATACCCAGAATGGAGAATAAGGCTGCTGATGCAATGGCAACATTATCTACTCTTTTACAACAGCCTGAACATGAACTACGCTACGAGTTCCTGGTGGAAGCCCTATCCTATCCTGCATATGACTCCCCTGAAACCCGCATGATCTGCACTGTTGTAAGTTATGACTCATCTCGCTACAAAAATTTGTTCTCCTATCTCCACGACCAAATCATCCCTGAGTCCTTTAACCGTTTTGAGAAACGAAACCTTATCCGATCCGCATCCCGATATGTCATCATTGGTAATGATCTGTACAAACGAGGTCTAGATGGTACACTGCTTAGATGTTTAGAACGAGAAGAGTCTCAACATGCATTAGAGGAAGTCCATGAGGGTATATGTGGGTCACACTCGAACGGGTTAACGTTAGCTCGAAAACTTATTAGGGCTGGGTATTATTGGCCTGAAATGGAAAAAGAAGCTATTAAATTTGCTAAAAACTGTCAACAGTGTCAAGTACATGGCAACTTGATTCATGCTCCAGGGAGAGATCTGATTCCTTTTACTACACAATGGCCTTTTCAACAATGGGCATTTGATCTCATAGGTGCTATCCATCCGCACTCTTCTAATGGACATACCCATATAATCACAGCTACAGATTATTTTACAAAATGGGTAGAAGCAGTTCCTCTAACACAAGCAACGGGGAAACAGATCTCTATGTTCATCCTGAATTACATCATTTGCAGATATGGGATCCCTCACTCTATAATCACAGATAACGGGGGACAATTCAAAAACAAGGACCTAGATGACTTATGTGCCAAGTTCAAAATTACTCAACATTGGTCATCTATCTACTATCCTCAAGGGAACGGACAAGCTGAGGCTTCAAACAAAAATCTCCTGAAGATCTTGCACAGAACAGTGAATAAAACAGGAAGAGACTGGCATCTGATGATCAATCCAGCTCTCTGGGCATACAGAACTAGTATCAGAACGCCTACAGGGGCTACACCTTTCGCTTTAGTTTATGGGTCTGAAGCGGTACTGCCTATTGAGGTTGAAATCCCATCACTCAGGATTAGAATGCATGGACTTGTCACTGATGAAGACTACAGAGTGTCGAGGTTACAAGAACTTGAACTACTAGATGAGCGCAGACAAGCAGCGTATGATCATCTCAGAGTATATCAAAAGAGAATGTCTAGAGGCTACAACAAGAAAGTCAGACATAGAGAATTTCAGGTTGGCGATCTAGTGTTGAGAGAAAATCCTAAAAATCAATCACATCGAGAACGCAAGGGGAAGTTTGAACCCAACTGGCTGGGTCCCTTTGTAATCACTGCTACTTTTGGCTCTGGTGCCTATCAACTCTCAACGACTGAAGGAGAACAGCTCCGAGAACCAATCAATGTTCTCCATCTGAAGAAATTCTACGCCTAAGGCATTCAGTGCTTGGTAAATGTCCTGAAAAAAATCTTAAAAATCGGAAAAAGTCTTGAAAAAATGAACATCTTGGTGAAAACCTAGCAATAGGCGCCTTGATGATTCACAAAAAAATAAAAAAAAATAAAAAGTACAAAAAAATTGAAAACATGAAAAAATATAAAAAAAAAAAATGAAAAAAGAAAGAAAAAGTGCCTTGGTGAAAACCTGGAAACAGGCACCTCGGTAGCAAAAATAGAATCTCTACCAAGATGGTGAAAACTCGGCAAACGGGCACCACTTGTTCCAAAATGCTCCATCTATCAGCACAATCTTGGTCTTTCCCAGCTTTCAGTCTTGCTTTAGTTTTTACATATCTCCCGGTTTGTTTCTGCATATCCTGGTTTCAATAAGTCGGTCTGTACACCAATCAGCTCAAGTGTCTGTATCCTATCAATGTTCAAACTTGGGGGCAATCAATGTCATATCTTATAGTCTCCAATGTATCTTAGATGTGTCATATCCACTCAGAGTCCTTTGAAGCTTCAAGTTGAGTCAGTCAGTCTGTCTCGTCTCCAGAAAGGATTTTGCATCAACAACAATCAAACATCAAACTCAAACTGAAAACAATATGTGCTTTTCATGCTTTTATCTCCTTGTATGCTTACTGATTCGCATTGAGATTTTTGCATATTGTGTCCCTTCGAGCTCTTCAATGATGTCCTTTACAGGATTTAGAGAGTGATGACTGGGGGCATAATCTTTTCTTTGTCTTCTGCTTGTATGTGAAAATCTAACAACTTTGGAAATTTTGGATTGAAATGGTGTCTAACTGTAAGAGCCTCTATCTCGAATTGGATGGCCATGCGTACCTCGACCATTGATACCCAAAAAAAATTCAAGGAAGTTTGATCTAACTATTGTCTTTTTGAGTGAGTTCTTCCTCCTACTGTGGAACGCAATCTTGCCTAAGGATGTGAACGATAAAGGGTCACTACGGGTAATTCACATTGGATTTAGAATGATCTCTTGACTGTTTGATGTGTTTGTAACGCAAGGCGTACTCAGGTCATCACGACGTGTATGTTTTGATGCTTGTACAAATTGCTATATCAAAATGGACATGATATTCAGGTCATCCTGGCGTTTGTGCCTTGATGCTTATATCTAATCCGACATTCAACAACTAAAATCAATATTCATATGTCCATGGTTGTTTGACCAGTGGGTGTTGTATTGATTCTTGCACATACAAATCGATATTCATATGTCTATGGTTTCATGGCTAGTGGGCATTGTATTGATTTATCCGGTTACCTAAAAAGTTCAATGATGATAACAAATCGACACATGATCAGTGACTAGGTCCTAGGTCTTAGATTTCATTTCATTTTGCATGTCTCATTTCATTTTGCATGTTGCATGATCTCACAATGATTAAACGAACTCCAATGCTTAAATGATTCTTCAAATCGCATCTTCAAGTCTAACAAGAGCTGAATCTCACACGAAGGTTCCTCCAATGAAATAGCAAGTAGAATCCTTTTTCGGGATCAAAATTCAAATCTGAGATCATTCATATTATTAACTACTTGCATATTCGACCTTCAATCATCACAGAAATCTAGTATTCAACTTAACTGATTATCTTACATCAAACTATCAAAATTTCAACTTGGTCAACCATGGTCAACTCATGGTCAAATCTAGTCAAATTCGGTCTCCAAGACCTCCAAACGATGCAGAATGCGTTCTCAGACGTATATAACCACTTCTCAAATCAATTAACATGCTTCTAAACTATAACACTGACTTTTCTTGTCAGATTTCAATTTTAATCCCGAAGGGGGCATGGTATTGCACATCATTCAAAGTCTGTAAATCAAATTCTATCGATCAAAGTCTATCAATATCTTTCATCAGTGATCAAGACAAACAATCACGTCTAGTTACTGATTCATCAAAAGTCCTCATCGCTCGGGGCAAATCTATCATCACTTGGGGCATATCAGATTCAAGATCCATATCAATCTGGTATTCTCCTAATCTTGTAAACTGTATCAATTTTTGCAACCATCGGATCATAGTGTTCTTTCCTTGGTTCTTCGGCAACTGAAGGATTCGGATGTGATACCTGCTAGTTCTGCTAAGACAATCGAGTCTAGAACGGGTCACTCACTTCTTATCAATCCTAAGGTTCAGAATCAGACATTTTGACACTTTTTCGCAATCATAGGTTCATTTGCTGCTACAGTGAACATTATCTTTGGTCATTCAAGACCTATTATCTCCATCTTAATTCAATATCAATCAACTCCTATCTCAATATCTCTCAATCATTTTCTATCTTGAGATCGGTTTATCTTTTGAAACAGTTTCATATCTCTATCAAACACAGACTTTCTTTGAACCACTGCGCTTCGCACAGTAATTCAAAGAGGGGCAAAATGTAATACCCCAAAAATGGGCTATAAGTTCATTAATCTCCTACATCTTCAATTCGAACGAAATCGACATCAAAGTCCTAACCTAAGGCACATCTAAACATCATCGAATCATAATTGATTATCTTAAATTTTGCATCGGGGAATATTCCTAGTAATATTCCTAATTATCTTAATTATCTTTAATTTAATGATTATTTGGCGATAAATCACATTTATCCTAAAAATTTAATTAATTGAATATTTTCATATTTAATTAATTAGATTTAATATTTGCCACTTAATTGTGTAATTAAATTTAATTCTATCTATTATTAATTGTATTATTTAATTTTGACAATAAATCAAAATTCCTATCTTTAATTGATTAAATTCTTATTTAATTAATTAAAGCATGTTGTCATTATTTAATAATATAATTTTTAATAAAAGTTTGGTAAAATAGTTAATTAACCCATAAATTAATTATTTATTTTCAAAAATCAGTTGAGTTGAGGATAAATCACTTTATTTATTTATTTAATTCTTAATTATTATGCATATTCAAAAGAAACAGTTAAACTCCAAATTAGAAAATCAATGCAAGTTATTGACTTTTTGGAACTCAACATCCTTTTGGAGTTCAAAAAGCTGATCTAAACTCTAATTTGAGTTAAAAAGTTGTTTTTGCATGTTTTTGCATGATTTTGAGAATTAACTATCTTTCATGATCAGATAACTCAAAAATCAAGATGAGTTAATTTGAGTGATTTATGGCTTTTTCCCATGCACCTCCAAAGCCCTGGATTTCTATAAAATTAAGGCTTTAGCTCTTCACAAATGATCTCATATTTTTCACAATCACGCTGGAGAATTGGAATTGAAGAATCAAAGCTCTTGCGAATCGACATCTTTGTGAGATCAATCTTATTTTTGCATTCATATTTCATATCATTGTTAGATTCATAGCATATCAATTTTCAATAGCATTCATAGCATATCAATTTCATTTAGCATAGATTTCATATCAGTTTTAACAATTCTTATTGCATAGAAAATATCAAAAATATAGATTAATTGCATTTATTCCATATCTAGAATTGCATTCAAATCCTTCATTTAGGTGTCGTCTAGGTCACTGATCTTGATTACAATCTGAGAACATTAATCTCGCACCTATTAGAAGGCAGTAAATCGCTTGGTTAGATAGCTTTCAATTTTGCACGATTTTGATTATCACTAACCTCTAATGTTTTACTGAGTGTTGTGTCTACAGATTAGGTACAATTTTCACACACACAATTGTGATTGGGACTGTAGGATAACTAATTCACCCCCCCTCTCAGTTATTCTAACATCAGGTCCTTCAGCTTGTTGTCTAGCATAGCTTTAATTTTTGCTATCTTATCATCATTCTCTTTATTACTTTTTACCTTCATCAAAAAATTAGTTTCCAGCTTTTCCAAGTTAGCAATAAGGGGTTCCATAGTGTTCTCCATAGTCTTTAGGCGACATTTCATTTCTTGCAGCTCTTGGTTAATACCATGATCATCCTTGCTTTTAACCTCCTCTGGAAATTTTTCCTTGAAGTCAAGACCAACAATAGCCTCATTATATCTTTCTCCACCCCCATGGCTAGACTGACCCTTCGACTCCTCTTTAGCTCTAGCTTCCTCTTTGCTTTCCTCTTGTTTTTCTTCTTCCATTTTCTCTTCCTCTTCTTCCCCCTTTTCTTCACCATTTTCTTCTTCTTCTTCATTGTCCTTATCTTCCTCTTCTTCTTCACCTCCAACATTCTCAGTCTCCTCATTACCTTTGTCCTTCTCACTTCATCAATATGTTACTAAAAGTGAATTGCATGTAAGATTGAAAATCAATAGATGTTTATTTTGAAAAACCCTAGTTTCCATTTGAGACAATTAATTTTAAAAATATATATATCGGTGGATTTATATGTATTCATGTCTATAATGGTTGATGGTTTAATTTTTGAACATATTTATATTAAAAAGGAAAAAAAGAATACATATTTGGTATGTGTTGTGTTGTCTAGAATAATTTCTGGTGAAACTTTATTCATAAAAAAAAATTATTTTAAAAAAAATGTTAAAAAAATAAATAAATCATATCTTATGTGGGGGACAGGGGTCTCACCCCTCAACCCCCCCGACAACTCAAGGGTGTTGTTGGCGGTAGCAATGGCTATCGTGGTAGCTATGGCTACTAACGACAGCAAGGTTGCCGATGGTAGCTTGGATGTCATGACAACCTAGGTTGTCCACGATAGTCAAGCCTCTCGTGGGGCAACCAATGGGGTGGGGCCGCAACCTCCCCTCCTAATGTACTTTTTTAATTTTTATTAATTTTAAAATAATAAATTTTATTTTTATTTTTTTTATTTTAAGATTTATTTAATTTATTTTTAATTTATTTATTTAAAACATTTTTAAATGATTTGTTTTTAATTTTATTTCGTTAGATGAGTTTATTTAATTTAATGTTTAATTTAGTTTAATTTTTATTAGTTTATTTCTAACTAGAATATTTAATAGGATTACGTTATTCAAATTGATTATAAATTAAAGGACCCATGCTGTTTTGAATTTGTTGTTTGGGTTGTCCATGTAAATATATTTTTTATGGCAATTGATTTGTGGGGAGAATTGTTAGACCAAATGCTTTGGGAAGTGATTGTCATATTTTTTTGAGTTTTGGTTACATTTTATTAAAGGATTATTTTAGTGATTGCATATTTATAGATGCACATATGTTTTCAGCCTACTTTTTATGATGGTTGGTTTAGGGCCAATGTGTGTGTCCCTGATGTCTTTTATGCACAAAGATTTGATTATGTTACTATTTTTGAACCTATGTGGTTATTCTTTGATTGTGAACCTAGGGGAGGTTAAATAGGTGCATTTTAGGGGAGTGGCTTACAATAGGGGTCTGTGGCCCAAAGAGGCCAGTACCAAAGTAACCTATCATAAGTTGTATAATAAGTGATAAACTAATAATAAAACTTAGGGATAACATTAAATAAAAGATTGATCATTGATGCCTCGCCCATGCCTGGAGTGCTTGTATAGGCTAAGGATGGGAATGGGATGATACCTAGAGAGTAGGTATGATTAGAATTCCTCATCTTCATGAGAGGGTATTCTGGTTCTGCATGGGTCATGTTGAGGGTGTGGGGTCCAGAGTAGCCAGTCCAAGGTAACTCAACCTGATAAATGCTTGAGGGTCTGGGGTCTAGATAGACCAGTTCAGGGTAACTCAAGTAGTTGTCCATGTGATGACACTCCCATAGTATGTAGCCTAAGTCTCCTCCATAATTTTTGCATTTTCCTCTAGTGGTGTATCCTTGTTGTCTCATTATTACTTGGTGGCTTATTTTGTATTATTTGGTGTTTGGTACGTGTTGGTTATTTGATGTTTATTTATCTTTAGTTGTGGTACCCCTTTGAGTTAGGAAGCCTTCAGGACCTTTGCTTTGTTATCTATGATTGAGTTTGTTATCTGAGTGGGGTTTGTTGTTATCTCCTCAACACGATAGGAGTGGACCTTTGGTTCCACAAGGTCAGGTGGTAGTGTTATCTTTTACCATTTGAGATTTCAACATTCCTGTAGTGGTGTTGGAGAATGCTTGTTCTTGTTACCTTCTTCTTATTCTTCATTGGATGCTTGTTCATTCCTAGCTTTGATGTTAACGATTATATCTTATATCAATGCTTCAGAGTTGCAAATGTTGCATATTATTTTTGTATTTGATTATTGTGACATACCCTATGACTTGTGTAGAGGATGTTGTATCATTATGTATAACTTATGGCATTGAATGTATTTTTTATTCATATGAATTAATTATAATTATCCTTAATCTAAATATTTATTTTATTTACATAATTCTACGTCATGGGACCCTTGAGGATTGTTAATTGTAATTGAGTTGTGTATATGTACTTGTTTATATCTCATGGTTGTATTTTTTCTGCATTTTTATCATCATTGTTTGTAAACACTTAAGAAAAAATTATTATGTAAACATAGTGACTTGTATTAGGTTAAATTCTCTTGGGTTCCCTGGCGGTGCATTACACTTGGTATTAGAGCCCGAGTTTCTACACTGGGAAGTCTGGGAAGTTGTGTGCCTATTAGATGTCTAAATTGTCAAAACTTGAAAACAAACTTAGCCATATAACACTGTATTCAAAACTATTATGACTATGCATCATGTGTTTATTCTTCTTGATTGGTTTTATGATATTAACCTTCTTTTGGATGTTGTAGGAAAGATGGTCACTGAGAATAGATCTATAGTTAGAGGTCATAATGGAGGCCATGGTAGAGCACGTGGAAGGAGTAGGCTTCATAGCCCTCTTATGAGTCATAAAGCTGAGAGTGAGCATGAGGATAGTGGTGAGCAGCATGGTGATTCCAGAGGATCTAATACTAGGCATATACTTCAGGCTATTCTGGAGCATCTACCTATCCATAACAGGGCTAAGAGAGAGGAGTCACATCATTCTAGGAATGAGGAGAGACATAGCTCCAAGAGTCCTAGGAGGAAGGACACTATAGTTGGTCATGAGAACACTAAGGCTAGCCAGATGAGAGACCTCCTTAGATCATGACCTCCTCCCTTTAATGGTTTGGGTATTGATTTTGAGCTAGAGACATGACTTATCACATTAGATCATTGTTTTACTATGCAATAATTTGATACAAATGTCAAGGTGAGGTGTGCCATTATGCACCTCAAAGGTTTTGCAACTACTTGGTGGAAGATTGAGGAACAAAAGTTAGGGCTTAGCATGGATACTGTCACTTAAGATTTATTTCTTGAGAACTTCTAAGATCTCTTTTTATCTGAGTAGTGGCAACAAGAGCATGCAAATGAGTTCCACAATCTCTGATAGTTGACTTTGAGTGTTTAGGAGTATGACCTTCATTTCTTCAAACTCAAGCCATATGCAGGTTATCATGATAAGTCCCCACTGATGGTGCAACATTTCATTAGAGGGATTATTAGTCGCATCATTGGGGGTGTTATAGTTTTCAAACATAAGACTCTCAGGAACATGGTCATTAAGGCCACATTGATTGAGGGAAACTTGGCTAGAGGTCATGGTGGGAAGGTTGGTATTCAGTCTGGGGGTCCTTCTTCTGGACCTAAGGGTAATCAAACTTAGGGTGTAGAGAACTCTAAGAATCCTTCTACCTTTTAGAAAGGGAATTAGAACTAGTAGAGAAAGAAATTATCCATGGTAATAGTGGTGGTTCTCAATTAGGGAACTATCATAACTGGCAGCGTAGTATGCGCAATCAGGATGATCAGGCAGCTCAAAGTTCACATCAAGATTTTAGTGGAGGTAGTTTCGCATAGTCTAGTGCACCTTCAGTTAGGAGAGGTGGTAGTAGAGGTGGTTTTTATTCTTATGGAAAACATTATTAGGAATGAATGCTAGATGTTGGTAGTCATTCTATAGCAGTTGTTGTTGCATTCATGACTATGATTGTCATTGATGTCAACACAGTGATCTTTTGGAGACTAGTAGAGAAGCAGATAATGTTGAGTTTATATTCTTTGATATGTTATTTGTCTATGGTTAAGAGTGCATACATAAATTCATTTATTCATAGAAGTTATGAGCATTTTGGTGGAAGCAGTATTTAGACAGTGTTCCTGAGTAAGCAGTTTGTGGAAATCAGATGATATCTCCTAATCGGGATGGAATCTAGTTTTGCGCAGTTAAAGGGAAGGTTGAGACACATTGATAGTGACGTGGTTCACAATGCAAACTTTGAGGTCGCATGAGTGAAGAGTTATTACATCTGGAAGCTGACAGTTTTGTGTAATTTTGATGTAGCGTGTGGAAACTTTTATTTTGTATTTGTGTGCCGACTCATTTGTAATTATTTGAGTGTGGTATAAAGGAAGGAATGTTTTTTGGATATGCAAGGAATAGTAGTAGCAATGTGAAAGAAGTGTGAGCATGGTATGGTTGAATGTGAATGTAAGCATGAAGTGAAGAAAAGAGCTAATGAAGTTGTGAAAGTGAAATTGTGAAGGAAGACATGTGAAGTACAGAGATCTAGAGTTAAAATCTGGTGTAGCAGTGAGTGCGGTTTGGCATAGTAAGGAGGTAACATAATTCATATTATTCTACTGAATAATATTAAGGTCATTTGGATAGTGTGTTCAGTGATCTTACCCTAAAGCTGTTTGGGCAGTGGGTCCTTCTGTCTTCCATAACTCCTAACAGGGTTAGAAGCTTTTAATAGGGATTCAAAATCTCCTAACAGGGATTCATATGTACTGAATGTATTTCATAAGACTCCTAACAAAGTCCATCCTTTCACAAGGAATATTTATATTAGTGCATCTTTTGTGGGCATCATTCCCACCGGGGTTTACTCTTTGATCAAGAGGTTCCCTAGTTAACATATCTTGTGTTATTATGTCATTATGTATGAATATCTTTCTATGGTTGGTAATTACATTGCTTACATGGTTAAATGTTGTTGAAGTTGATAAAGGTTATAATTATCTGATAACTGATTCACCCCCCCCTCTTAGTTATCTTGGTGGACTTTACTTTCTAACAATTGGTATTAGAGTAGCAGGTCCTTGAAAGAAAAGTTTAACAACTTAAGGAGATCTATGGTGAATTTCAGGAAAGAAAGCCCTAAGTTTGATGGAGTAAATTTTGATAGCTAGAAAGAGAAGATGAAGACACATCTACTATGTTTAGGACCAGGTTATTGGTTGATTACAAAGAATGAGAAGACTATCATTGGAGAAGATAATCTTGAGACAGGATCTAAAGATGAGCTAGATCTATTCATGTGTAACGTACTTGCAAGAGAAGCACTTTTGACAGCACTTCCAAAGAATGAATATAGTTAGGTAAAATGTTTAACAAAAGCCCATGAAATTTGGAAAGCTTTACACTCTACTTTTGAAGGTGATGAACATGCAAAGAGAGCTAGATTACATAATTGGATATGTGCATTTGAAGATATAAGAATGATGGAAGATGAATCTGTTAGAAGCTATATTGGTAGAATGTCAAAAATTGTTGCATGAATAAAAGCTTGTGGAAGAACACAGATAGAGAATGAAGTGATATGGAAAATTTTGAGGACATTAACTCCTATATTTAAGCAAACAACACAAATGATTGAACAAGTTATACCTTGTACTACAAACTTTACAAGAGAGACTCTTCTTGGAAGACTGGAAGCAACAGAAATGAACCTGAGGGTATCAGGAGACTTACCTAGAATGGAGACAACATTCACTGCTCTTAATATTTGTCCTACTTTGTCAAGAAGTACCAGTGTGAGTGGAGATTATGCCAGCATCATTAGATCTAGAAATGAAGAAGATAAGAAGATTGAAGAAGGTATTGCCTTGCTTGTGAAAAGAGAACCAGACGGTAAGAAATTTTTTAAATGTTGGACTTGTCAAGAATATGGTCATTTTGCATCTAAGTGTCCTAAGAGAGTTAAGAAGTATAGAAATAATTTTAAGCCTAGAAGATCCAAGGAATGTTATTATGGTAATGATGAAGATCTTGAAGCTAGTATAGAAAGAACTTTGAGTGAAAGTGATACTGAGATTAATGATGAAATAGGATTTGTGGTAATTAAAGAAGAGAATTTTGAATCTGATGTTAAGGAAGAAAAAGCATTAGTTTCCCAAGTTGAAAAGAAATCTGATTGGATTATAGATAGTGGTTGTTCACATCATATGACTGGTGACATGAAGAAGTTCATAAAGTTTAACAACTATGATGGAGGAATTGTTAGAGTTGGTAACAATGCACCTTGTTTGATTAAAGGTATAGGATCTATTACTCTTGATGGAAAGACTAATACTGATGATGTTTACTTTTTTGATGGATTGAAACATAATCTTTTGAGTGTTGGACAGTTAGTGGATAAGGGATATCAAGTTTGGTTTACTGAGAAAACTTGTGTGATAAAGGATAAAGATGGAAATCTAATTGGAACTAGATCTAGAACCAGAGGTAATGTATTTCAATTGAATCCTACTGAGATGACATGTTTGATTATTAAAATTGATGACAGTTGGTTATAGCATAGAAGGTTTTGTCATATAAACTTTGATAATATTGTGAAAGTGAGTACTACACTTGCAGTAAGGGATTTGCCTAAAATTATGAAGCCTACTAACATGATTTGCAAAGAATGTGTGATGGCTAAGAAAAAGAGAAGTTCATTTCCTAGTAAGAAGTTCACATCGGTAGAGAAGTTGAAGATTGTTCATACAGACTTGAGTGGTCCTACCAGGACTAGAGGATTCTATGGAGAAAGGTATTTTATGATTCTTGTTGATGATTTTACAAGAATGATGTGGATTGCATTTCTAAAAGAAAAATTTGAAGCATTTGATAAGTTTAAGATCATTAAGAATAAAGTTGAGAATGAATCTGGAATGAAGATTAAATGTTTGAGATCTGATAGAGGTGGAGAATTTACTTCTAGAGTGTCTAACACTTTTTTGTGAAGTGAATGGTATTAAGAGACAGTTTTTAGCCCCTAGAACACTTGAACAAAATGGTATTACAGAAAGAAGAAATAGGTCAATGACTGAAGCAACAAGAGCTATGTTATTTGAGAATGATTTGGCGAAGACATTTTGGAGAGAAGCAGTGAATACAACAGTATATACAATGAACATAGTGCAAATCAAAGCAAACATAGACAAGACACCTTATGAATTATGGTTTGGACATGCACCCTCAGTTAAGTATTTTAGAATTTTTGGAAGCAAATGTTATATAAAAAGAGATGATGATATTGGAAAGTTTGATCCTAGAAGTGATGAAGGTATTTTTCTTGGATATTCTTTGAAGAGAAAAGCATATAGATGTTACAATAAGAGAACTAAAACTATTGTTGAAAGCGCAAATGTTAAAGTTGATGAGAAGTTTAAAATTCAGGAAAGAATGCTTGACTATGAATCTGATGAAGAACCTCATCCTCAACCTAACATTGAAACTATTGAATTATTCTATGAGACTGACAGTGAATTATTGAATGAGAGTCCTGCAGAAGAAACCATAGAGGAATCTAGAGAAGAATCTATAGTTGAAGCAAGATCAGTAACTATGACACCAAACAAGTATATATCAAGACATCATCCTGTTGAACAAGTTATTGCAAGTTTGGACAGAGGAGTTCTAACTCGGAATAAGGTACATTTATGTTTAATTTCTCAAGTTGAACCTAAATCTACTAGTGAAGCTTGTGAAGATGAACATTGGATTAATGCTATGACAGAAGAACTAGATCAAATTGAAAAGAACAAGACATGGGAATTGGTCCCTAGACCTAAAGACAAGAATGTGATTGGAACTAAATGGGTATTCATAAACAAGATGAATGAACAAGGAGAAGTAGTAAGAAACAAAGCAATATTAGTTTGTAAAGGATACTCACAACAAGAAGGAATTGACTATGAAGAAACTTTTGCACCTATGGCAAGAATTGAAGCAGTAAGAGTGTTCTTGGCCTATGCATCTTTTAAGAAATTCAAAGTGTATCAAATGGATGTGAAGTTAACATTTCTGAATGGAGAATTGGAAGAAGAAGTCTACATTAAGTAGCCTGAAGGTTTTCCTTTGACTCAAGGAGGAGACATGGTATGTAAACTAAAAAAAGCATTATATGGACTAAAGCAAGCACCTAGAACTTGGTATGCTAGACTGGATAAGTATTTGTTGAAATTGGGATTTACTAAAGGAACAACTGATAGCAATCTGTAGACAAAAGAAATTGAAAATGGTTTGTTGATTATAGTTATTTTTGTTGATGACATTATCTTTGGAGGAGAAGATGAAGCTAGTGACAAATTTGTTGATGAAATGAAGACTGAATTTGAAATGAGTATGATTGGTGAGATGAAATACTTTTTGGGATTATAGATAACAAAGAACAGTGATGGTATCTTTGTATGTCAGAAAAAGTACTTGAATGATTTGCTGAAAAGATTTGGAATGGAGAACTATAAACTAGTTGGAACACCTATGGTTACAGGACATAAACTATCTAGCAAAGATGAAACACTAGTAGTTGAGCAAAAGAAATACAGATCCATGATTGGAGGATTGCAGTACTTAACACATACTAGACTGGATATACAACATTCAGTTGGAATGGTAGCAACATTTCAAGTTGAACCTAGAGAGTCACATTATGCAGGAGTTAAGAGGATACTGAGATATTTAAGAGGTACAATGGATTATGGATTGTGGTATGAAAAATATGATGATTTTACTCTATGTGCATATACAGATGCTGATTGGGGAGGTAGTGTTGATGAAAAGAAAAGCACCAGTGGTGGAGCCTTTTTTCCTGGAGGAAGATTAGTTTCTTGGCTAAGCAAGAAGTAGAATTGTATTTCATAGAGCACAACAGAAGCAGAGTATGTAGCAGCAGGAAACAATTGTAACTAGATAATTTGGATGAAGCAGATGCTGAAGGATATTGGAATTAGGTTTTTTGAGCCTGTTGTCATACATTGTGACAACACCAGCATAGTTAGTATGTCTAAGAATCTTGTTTTACATTCTAGGACTAAGCATATAGAGATCAAGTATCATGTTGTAAGATAGAAAGTTGCTGAAAAAGAAGTCAGATTGGAGTACATAAGCATAAAGGAATAGATAACAGACATATTTACAAAGCCTTTGCCTAAGGATACATTTGAGTATCTAAGAGGTATGCTTGGGGTTATGCCCTAGCTTACTTTTGAGTAATGATGCAATTGGTTGCATCTGTCCAGTGGTATATGAGCCCTATCTTTCTTCTGGATTGGATGTTGGTACTTCATCTATGGGGGAGTATGTGAGCTGAGTCATGAGGACTCTTGTGAATGTATTTTTCTAAAGAGTGTCTATTGACATTGAGTTTTTGTTGACATAGTGATGAAATTTCTATCATTGATGTCAATGGGAGAGAAGTGTACATGAAAAACCACTTGTACCATCTATTGGAGAGAATTGATTAGGATAACGAAGCAAGATTTGAAATGTTTATCAGAGTAGCTGTATTAGATTTTTGAAACATTGGATGTTTTTCATCTATGTTGCCATCAATGCCAATGGGGGAGATTGTTAAGAATGAATGTTGGATGTTGGTAATCATTCTGTAGCAGTTGTTGTTGCATTCATGACTATGATTTTCATTGATGTCAACACAGTGATCTTCTGGAGACTAGTAGAGAAGCAGACAATGTTTTGATTAGCGCACGTGGGATATTATAGATAGAGCTATGCAATGTTGAGGTTATATTCTTTGATATGTTATTTGTTTATGGTTAAGAGCGTAGATAGAAATTCATTTATTCATAGAAGTTATGAGCATTTTGGTGGAAGTAGTATTCAGGCAGTGTTCTTGAGTAAGCGGTTTGTGGAAATCGGATGATATCTCCTAATCGGGATGGAATCTGGTTTTTCATAGTTAAAGGGAAGGTTGAGACACATTGATAGTGATGTGGTTCAAAGTGAAAACTTTGAGGTCGCACGAGTGAAGAGTTATTACATCTGGAAGCTGACAGTTTTGTGTAATTTTGATGTAGCATGTGGAAACTTTTATTTTGTATTTGTGTGCCGACACATTTGTAATTATTTGGGTGTGGTATAAAGGAAGGAATGTTTTTTGGATATGCAAGGAATAGTAGTAGCAATGTGAAAGAAGTGTGAGCATGGTATGGTTGAATGCGAATGTAAGCATGAAGTGAAGAAAAGAGCTAATGAAGTTGTGAAAGCAAAATTGTGAAGGAAGACATGAAAAGTATAGAGATCTAGAATTGAGATCTGGTGTAGCAGTAAGTGTGGTTTGGCACAGTAAGGAGGTAACATACTTCATATTATTCTACTGAATAATATTAAGGTCATTTGGATAGTGTGTTCAGTGATCTTACCCTGAAGCTGTTTGGGTAGTGGGTCCTTCTGTCTTCCATAACTCCTAACAGGGTTAGAATCTTTTAACAGGGATTCATATGTACTGAATGTATTTCATAAGACTCCTAATAGAGTCCATCCTTTCACAAGGAATATTTATATTAGTGCATCTTTTGTGGGCATCATTCCCACTGGGGTTTACTCTTTGATCAAGAGGTTCCCTAGTCAACATATCTTGTGTTATTGTGTCTTTATGTATGAATATCTTTCTATGGTTGGTAATTACATTGCTTACATGGTTAAATGTTGTTGAAGTTGATAAAGGTTATAATTATTTGATAACTAATTCACCCCCCCCCTCTCAGTTATCTTGGTGGACTTTACTTTCTAACAAACATGACCACATTGTTGTCAATTATCCTAATCGATCAACACAATTTTTGGGACAGAGGATTGAAGCTTCTGAGCATAGAGTTGGGGATGTTGTTACATCCCACAAGGAATTCGTGACATGAAATGCTTTGCAGGGTTCATTCCATGGAGTAGGAAAGGGTCCAATGAGACCCACATGTTGACTCTTTTATGACTTAGTAGGGCACATCGAGGTTTCAAGATTTATATGTCTATTTTGTTGTAGGCCTCCATGAGTAAGCCTAATTTTTAGGGGAGGTGGATGTAATGCCTGTCTCATAGTTGTTTTTCAATTTTCATTGGCAAACTCTTTTAGGCCATTTTCATGTGTGTGTTATTTATTTCAGGGATATTTGTAGTTTATGAATGTATGACATTTTATTGAATAATCATGAATTAGATGCTTTTTGAATTATTTTCGTGTTGATTAAATGCAAATGATGATGTTATTTATATGTGATGGTTATTTCATTTTGATGATTCATATGTTAGGATATCATGGAGCCTTATGGTTTTACTGACCCCGTACTTGCATTTGTATGGTCTATGTGTATGTTTTACATTTCTATTTGACATGCTTGATGTGGTTGAGGGATGAAATCATAATTGCTTGCTTACAAGATCCACACGATCAGTCAATCCCCACCATTGTTTGTTTATATTTATACATGTATGTGCATGCTTGTCTTTTATGCAAGTTTGCAAGTACCAAGCATCGACTTACCTGAATTGTCAGGATGAGCGCACCCTATTGTAAAATCTCAATGGTAAGAGAGGGGAGATAACATACAAATCCAAATCCCAACCCTAGCCATTGATTGTCCTAAATATTGGGAAAATATCTATTTCTACCCATCTGAATTCGTCAAAGTGACATGAATTCGTGAGCCCTTCCTTTGTGTTTGTTTGATATGGAGTTGGTCATTTTTCAGTTTTGGGAGTCAAGTGGATTTGCTCGTGTGAATTATTTGATTTAATTAATTAAGTTAGGAATTATTTTGAGGTTTGAATATTTACATTTTATGAATGTGGTAATATTTGATATAGAGTATTTTTAATTATTGAAGGTAATTAAATACCTTTGTTAATTAAATGATTAAATTAAAAGATTTAAAATTGGATTAAAGGGTTTAATTAATTATTAAATCATATTATAAATGTAATCACCTTGGACAAAGACAATTAAGAAATAAAACAAAGCAAATCAAGGAAAATCAAAGAAAATCAAGGACATGATCAAAGCAATTGAATCAAAATGAACATTTACCCAATCAAAATTAAAATCAAACTTCAATTCAATATAAATCAAAATCAAGAGCATTTTAATCAAGTTAAATCAAATCAATGTGCAATTAATTCTATTAATTGTATAGTTTTGGATTAAATCAAATTCAACCCATTCAAGGGGTACATGGCTAAAATAAATGAATTAAATCAATTAATAAATCTTAATTTCTCTCAACAACCAAAAAAGAGAGGAAAATCAATCAACCAATAGGATTTGAGAAGGGTATTCACATGGATCAAGCCAAATTCAATCTCAATCACTCAAAGTGAAAGAGCATCTTGTCTCCTTGCACCAAGCTTTGAGGACACAATATTGAAATTGTCTTCAAAGGGTGGAACCAAAGACTCAACTCAAGCTTAATTATGATAAAATTCACTACACCTCCTACCCTTGCATAAATCTATAAAAGGAAGACCAAAATCAATCATATTCAATAACCACACATCTGAGAATTGCATCTAACCTCTTGAGAATTAGAGCTAGAAAGACAATTTAGAGTTAATTTGAGCATTTCTATTTGAATTAATTGTTAGCATTTGCTTTATCATAATCATTTCTCATCCTAGGACTGTCATTAATGGTAGCTTGCTGAGAGCTTCACATTAACACTCTTAGATAGAAAGCCATAGGATGCTTAATTATACTTTATTTGCTAAATAGAGTACTAATTGTGGTTTATTTAGTTTCTATTTCATTTATTGTTCAACACTAATTCTATGAAGGTACAAATTCTTGTACACAAAATGGCACCCACTGTGGGGTAGAATGCTTCACTTTACTAATCTATCAGAACTTTCATGTTTGTCAATTTTTTTGGCACATTTAACTCTCAAGTTTTTTAGGAAATAACGCTTTTGACAGCTCAAACGACGCTTCTGCATAGTTAAACAATGCTTCTGAGCACTGTTTCGACGCTTCCATGACAAATTTGTGTGCCTTTGAACCGATTAGAAGTGCTTTCAAATCCTTCTGATCTCTGTCTAAATTTTTCACAACACTTTTTCCCTGACTACCGAGCGCGTTTACAAATTTGTTTAGTGGTTTTACTTGATTTTTACTGTACACACTAAAATGGTGCACTTCTATGAACCATTACATGCAAGGTTGCTCAAGAATGAGGCCTCACAAAGCGGCTCATAGCTCTCTATGTATGGAGTTGCAAGATTGAAAATTGCTCTCAGCTAGAGCTACAAGCTTGTGACCTTGCTAGTCAACCACACAATGAGAGATTCACAATGGAGACAAGAGCAAAAATGCCAATATCTCCAAGAATCCAATATGTAATGCAATGCAATGTAAGCTATATGGGAATGCAATCTAAACTATGAAAGGAAAGTACAAACTATGCTATGAAAGGAAAGAACAAGTATTACCAAGCCTTCCTATTTAGACTATGTGAGCTTATTCTATTGCATAAAAGGGAAACTAAATTAATATGCCATTATCATGCAACTAAGAAAGGAAATATGCAACTACAATGAAATGCAACAAGTCTTCAATGTCTTCAAACTCTAAATGTACCTAAAACCTGCAGCATAACATTAGCATAAAACAAGTGGATATAAATGAAGGAGAGAGCTCTCCTTTTATAAGAAATGAGGTGAAATGGACCATGGAGATTAAGAGACAAAAAGTCTTAATCATCGGTGGAGCTTGAAAGAGGAGAAATCCATGTGCACAAGTATCCTCCAATAGGAAAATAAGAGTTGACTTTATGTCCATATGAGACAAAAAGTGCTTTTCTTCTTTTTATAAATTATGAATAATGCTTTATTTGTGCAACTTAGGATAAGAGGAAAAGTGGGGCTTTTTATTTAATTAAAAGGGGAGGAAATATTCCTTTTAAGTAAATAAAAACTTAGGATAAATGGTTAGCCCATAGGATAAAAATCCAATATATGATCGAAATTAGGATTTGATCAAGAGATTGATAATGTTGAAAATATTGATTATTGATCAAAATGATTCAGGATTGATAAATCAAATAAATGGGGCCCAAAGTCTAGGTGACCATTTTAGGGTGCATACATTTTCCCCTCTTTGACTAATGTGTGATCGATTTGGGAACACATGTAGTCAAAGAATGAAGTTGTAATGTGAGATCGATTTGGGATCACAAGACAACTTAGATGTGAGGTCGATTTGGGATCACATCCGAACAAACATAGACAAAGGCCTTTGAACATGAGGTCGATTCGGGATCATATTCAAAGTAAGAGATAAGAATCTCAAATTTGAGTAAAAGTCACAAAAGATGTCTGAATCAAGAGAATCAAGGAATCGGGGATGAGAATCCCATAAATACTGCCCCCTCGAAATTGAAATCAAAATCAAGTAGAGGAGAGATAGAAAATTGATAAAGATGATCAAATCATAATGAAATCACAATCGAAGGTAAGAGTCAATAGGTTAACCATTAGGCAATGAAACATGACCCAGTGAGGAAGTAGAAGAATAGAAATAGAAGACTAGGAATAGAGCGAATGAGAGACTAGAAAATTTGAGAGACATGGAAGGAAGAAATTCCACCAAAGATCAAAAAATTATGCCTCAAAAGGTTAGTCAACTGCGTAGAAGAATGAGAAAGCTTGGAAACGTGACTTAGATTTTGATTTTGAGTTCGAAAATGGATAGAAAATGATGTGATATGAAAGACCAGAAATGAAAGATATGATCAAGAAGAATCAAAAAATGAGCACAGTTGACCAACTAGTCCGTAGATGATAAAAAGGAGAGCTCTCTCCATATGCAAGATGCAAAAACTAAGCTATGATGAACCTAAGAATGCAAGCTACTATGAAAGTGGTTGACTTGCAAGGTCACAACGCTTATAGACATCTAATTATCATCATTGAGCGTTATTGGTAGCGTCGTAAGATCATACAATGCACACTAGCATAACTATGTGGATATGAATATGATCTTTATCAGATAGAAATGTGGAAATCTCACCTAGGCATCAAAGACATATAGGTCAAGATGACTAATGCAGTGAGATCACCTAAGTTTGATATGGCGAGATTATGCTTGTATGAAGACACATGAAAATCAGGATAGCTAGAAGCATGCACTGGCAAAACAGTCAAGGATAATACCTTGTCAATCCATAGGGTCAAGTAAGACCAGCATAAATGCTCATGACAGTTAGGACCAACAAAATATACCCACAAGCAGATAAAGAAAGAAAACATGTTCTCATTCCCTCAGTCTTCTAGCTATGCATCATCGAAAACTTCTCAGGGAGAGACCACTCATCAAAGAAATTCTCATAGACAGCACACAAAGAAAAATAAAGTCATCATATCGTCAGCGAGTTTATTGTTTAAGTGTGTGTGTGTTGGTCATAGAGTCAAACTCTGAGTATCATATCTGCTTAGTGAGAAATATCACATCATACGAGACTGTTGGGGAAGACACCTGATAAGTGTTAAGAAACACTCGACACAAGGGTAGTGTTGAAAAACACTGTTTAGGGTGGTGTTGAAAAACACCTGTTGTGAAATGCCCCAAGAGACAAACGCACCTAAAAGACCAATGCTAACAGTTATGCCCCCTAGACAAAGACAAAGACCAATTCCAGACTAAGCCAACTAAGGTCAAGGCATGAAGGAAAGTGGCTAAGGGTCGAGGATGCATGCTAACAAATAGGGATGCAAAGGCCTCAAGTAGCACCTGTTTCCAGGTTTTCACCACTTGGAATCTTTTTTTCATTTTTTCATTTTTTGGATTTTTTTCTACCAAGGCGCCTGTTTCCAAGTTTTCACCAAGGCACTTTTTTCTATTTTTTTTGAATTTTTGAATTTTTGAATTTTTGAATTTTTTAGTATTTTTTCAGGACTTTTTATGCTTTTTAGGATTTTTTTCAGCATCATATATCAATTTTTTTTTGGTATTTTTTCAGGATCATAAAATATGTACAAAAGATGTCCCCAGACAGAATGGGCATCAAACTCTTTAAGCAAGATCACATCGTGCAGTCCCAATGTCTAGTAAGGTGAAGGACAAGATGGATAAGCAAGCTAGTGGAAAAGATAGAAGACATGAGAATGAAGGAGAGTGAAGGGAAGAAATCCTCAAAGACAAACTCCTCAAGAGTACCCAAGCTAGGAAAAAATTGTCATGTAAAGCGCATTTGGACAAGCAATGAAAGGATAGCATAGGATAAGCCTCAAAAGTGCACTGCAAAAGAAGGAAGGGATGCAGTCTGAAGGAGTAGACATGTCAAGAGGCTTCATAACATCATGTTTTACTCTTTTTATTAGATCAAGACCAAGGGGGAAAAGGATAGTGCAAGGCTAGAATGAATGAAGGAAAATACGAAGGCAAAACATGAATGGAATGAAAGCAAGATCATTGGAAGATAGCTCAAAAGATAGCCAAATGTTCGTATATAGGTCAATATTGTCAAGATCAAAGATGGAAGATGAAATGGATGAAACATGTAGAAGAACTACGCATGATGCCTGATTGCCAGGTTTTCATCATGGTACTTATCCAAGGCGCCACAAGGGAGTGGTTTTCACCATAGGATGAATTTATTTCTTTTTACTTTTGCTACCAAGGTGCCTGTTTTCAGGTTTTCACCATGGCACATTTTCAATTTTTTTTTAATTTTTTGTTATTTTTTGAATTTTTCTATTTTTTTGATTTTTTTGGAAGAAGGCAAGCTTTTTAGATAATGCTCCTTGAAAGGATAAACCATGATATGCTTAGGATTCAAAATGATATGCTCAAAGATGCTGAAGGGGAAAGGAAGATGCAGAAGGAATAGGCAAATGAGGAAAAATGATAGAAGGTAGAAGGATAATGAATGGAAGGAATGTGAAAAGGTAGATGGACAGAAAGGTAAGATCAATGTTGACACACACCTTGAAGGGTGGCGAGAAAAAATGGAGGAAATGTAAACCATATTCTAGTCCAAGTGCGAACCATATTCTGGTTCATTATTGCTATCTGACTCTTCGAAAAGAGGATTAGTGTGCTTGTTATAATTCTCAAATGTGAATGGAGGAATACGAGAGGGAATATGGAAAATGTTTAGCAGAGGTTGTGGTTCAAGCACATGGAATGGAAGAATGTTTTTGGAAAAAGATGAAGTGGAAGCCGTTGGAAGCTTGAATGTCAATTTCACTTTTTGTTCAACATTAGACTCTTTCAAGAGAGACTTTGGAATCCATATAGCCTTAGGCTTTTTATTTCCTTTTGATGTCTTAGAGAGAATATCTTGAATGATGGATTTTAGAACCCATACTTATCTTGTAGTTTTCTTCTTGGATATCTCTTTTGACTTTATGCCCCCATGTCGATTAGAGGAGACATGGTGATCTTCTTTTTTTGATGGATTCATGTATTGTTTCTTTTTCTTATATTGAACATTCAAGTTTCTTCCAAAAGACTTGGGACTTGTGGAAGAAGAAGGAGAATATGACTGGTTTAGATGGGTGGATGGATGAAAATGATTCAAGGGTATGCATCTATGTTGATCTTGAGGAAAGATAGGAGATGGAGGGACGTAAGGACCCAAAATGGATGACAAATTAGGAGAATTAGGAGGGGAAAGTGAAGGGACATAAGGACCCAATATGGAGGGAAGATGTGAAGATCTTGGTAGTGTTGGAGGTCCAAGGATGGAAGTGGAAGATGCAAAAGGATAATCAATAAGTTCATCAACATCTATATGACAACCAAGGATATCAACATCTTTAGAGTGAGCATTAGAATTTTCAACAGGATCATGCACATCTTGAATAGGAGCAGTTTCTTTGATAGGATCATTCATAGCTTGCAAAGACTTAGGAAGAGTAGAAAGCGGAAATGAACATGGAATGGTAGAACAAGAAGATGGTAGACTTTGATCTTGACAATGATTGTTGGGTAGCATAAGCATATCAACTTTTTCTAGATTTTCAATAGGCTCAACATTGGAAGTAACAACACCATTTTTAATAACCTTAATGGAAGTATCATCTTTAGAAAGCGCAAGCGTAGTAAGGTTATTTTGATTGTCAATAAGCTCAATAGTGTAAGTAGTAGCTTGATATTGCTTAGGAGATGGTGGAATGAATGCGAAAGAGTGTAGAGGATCAAAAGAACCATGGAGCAGATTAGAGACATCATGAAAAGGATTGGATGACATGGAGGGTTCTTGATCTTGATTTTTTTTTATGTTCTTTTCTTTATCATTTTTAGAGTCCTCTTGAAATGGAGCCACTTCTAAGGACAAGGAAGCATGTTGGGATTGTATGGAAGACTTTGGAAGAGGTGGTGAAGGACTAGCTGAAATAGGCATTATAGCGGATGAAGGCTTAGGCTCTTTAGGTTTGACATTATTGGAAGTATTTGCAGCCAAGTGAAGGTTAGCTTGAGTATCTTTAAGAGGTAGCCCTTGAGGATAACTATAGGGAACTGCATGAAAAGTATTAGGACCTTTGTTGGATGAAGGATTTTTGAAAGATTTGGAAGACTTAGCAGCTTTAGGAGATGTGTGGATATTGGAGGAAGTAGAGGATGGAAGGGGACCATCACAAGACAAAGGTTTAGCATTAACATGATCTTGCTGGAGAGTGTAATCTTTATTTTCAGCATGAGAGTTTTTAGACAAGACATGCTCATAGTATCTTCGTTTATAATCAGCACAGAAAGCTTTCTCTTCCTCAATAGAAGTAGATGTATCATATTGTTCACAATAAATATCATAATTTCTCTCAAAATCAGAATCATATAGATCACCATCACAATCTGTCCAATAGTATGACCCTTTAGTAAGCCTAAGCACACGACGAGGAGGACTCTTAGGAATAGAGTTGCCATAAGTATTGGTACATTGTCCATCATCATAGTCATCATAGTCATCAAAGGTAGGTGTGTCACTCTTTGTGGAAGAGACATCACAAGGACTATCATGTTGCTCTTTATGGTATGTCTTCTGAAGAGAAGTAAGACTCTTAGGAGAAGTAGAAGAAGAATGAGATTGTGAAGAAGAGGAAGGTGAAGACCTAGTGAAAGAAGAATACTTGGATGATGAGGAATTTGAATGATGTTTAGAAGAGTCATGATAAGATTTGGAAGATGAAGAATGTGAATAGTGTTTAGAAGAATCATGATAAGACTTAGAAGATGAAGAATGTGAATGATGTCTGGAAGAGTCATGATAAGACTTGGAAGGTGAAGAAGAATGAGAAGGTTTAGATGATGAAGAATGTTTGGAAGAAGAAGATCGTGATATGATCATGTTTATGATTCTAGCAAAGGCATCTGATTTAATCATCTTTTCTTTTATTTTTGCTATAAATTCATCACTCATGAGAATTTTGGAGGAACAACACTTTTCGAATATGTCAATGAGCCCAAGATCATCTATTCTTAATAAAGGTTCCAAAGCTAGATAGTCAAGATTCATGGTTCCAAAAGAGGAGAAATCAAGCATGGAAGAAATGAATAGATGAATAGAAGAAAGTAGACTAGATAACAAGAGGAAAAGAATCAAGAAGAAGAAGAAGAATTTCCCATGGGAATAGAAGACTTTAGAAGAACATGAGAAATGGAGAAGAAAGAAGAAGACTAAGAGCCATCTTGTGCAATTGATACCATAACGTTCATTGAGATGTTGAGCAACATGACAACACCTAGGATCTAAGATTTGGACTGACCGAGGAAGACTGAAAATAGAAGACCCTTGGTAATAGGATGACCTCACAAAATGTCAACACCAAACTAGGATAATCAAAATTCTCTATTGTCCAAAGAGAAATGAAAAGATAGAAGAAGGGGCTTTACCAACACTATCAAAGAGGTGCTTCAAATCAAAGGGTGACTACCCTTGCACTTTTGAACCAGGAGGTTGGACTAGGCCAAAAGATAATTGAAATTGAGATTTAAATGAAAGCGATTTGGACAATAAGAGTACTAAAATTTTCCCCGAATGTAGCTAACAATTTAAAGATGAACCTTGGCACCAAGAATGGCCTTCTAACTTGACAATTATTCCAAAGTGATTTCGTAAATCAAATGATGCTATCCTGGAGGACTAAAAACCAAAAATTTGGAGTCAAGACAGGTCTCAAACGTCAGGGTGAGAAGCCTGCTCTAAGACCTAGCCTAATTAACAGCAACTGAAACTGACCAAAATTTAAGCGCGACAGAAATAAACCAAGCGATATACTCTAGGCTACTGGGGGGATAAACCTATAACTGCGTGATACTTCACCCGAAGCCAGGCGATACTTCTTAGTACTGGCGGGCGATATACTCCAGGCAGGTCGGGCGATAGTCCGTCAGGGGCGAACTATCGCGCGATATTTCTCTTCAAAGTGGGTGATATTTCTAGCAAGTGCGAAGTATCGCGCAATACTTCACTTTACAGGGCGCGATACTATTGCAGAATTGTTTAACTCTTGACCAGAATTGTGTAAAATTTGCATTTTTGGGTCTGTTTGGTCAAAATTTCCAGTTTGAGGGTTGATGTTTTTGATTTCAGTCACAATATCAGCAAAATTTCAGCAGGTTTGCAAACAGTAAGGGATCAAAACATGGTCTCAAATACTTGAAACAAGGGCAAAAGCAACCTTGCCAAGACAAACACTTGTGATATCAGAATTGAAACAACATCCTATGAATGCTACCGATTGTTTGTATGTAAGAACGTTTGCACTGGTATCACACAATCGAAGACACTTCAAGAAAATGTATCCTAAAAAGTCAAGGCTCAATACTTACCAACTTAGCCCACAACTTGATGCCCCCTCACCTCACACCAAGTGGTTACCCACAAGAGATGTTGGCTTTGTCATGGAAATGTCAAATGACACAACCAAAGGGACACATATGGTGAGTATCTTAAGGTGATCCGGGTAAACCACTTGGATCAATCCTTGCACTAAGAAGATAAGCGGCTAAAAGAAGGTGGCTTCTATCTAATGGTTCTTAATAAGGATTTCCATTCACAACACCCCTCTTGCTCCTCATAAAGGACTAGGACCTCGTGGCCTCAAGAGTACCTTAAGCATTCTTGTTCAATGTTTTCCCCATGGTCGCAATCCCATGAGCTACTCACATCAAACGAAGACAAGTGTTATGTCTATCAAGATTTTTGGTGTCCTTGATAGCCTTGAGATTATAGTGAGTTGGAATCACTTGCCACCAAGGAAAATGATGACAAGGTTGTCCCCACTTGAGTCGTTCCTCTTGATTGCTCAAGAGCAGGCCCGCTAAAGGATTCTTAAACTAAATAAAAATGGATCAACTCTTGAGGTTCAAGGTTTTTGATTCACCACAAGGGTGAAGAGCATACTCCCCTATCTCAAAAATCTCTCCCAAACACGTCAAGCAAAGGGATTCAATTACTCCCTTGCTTCCAAAACCTTAAGATGGGTCAAGATTTTCTGATTCACCTAAAGGTTAAGAGCATACTTCTCCTACCACCTCAAGATCCCTTTCACAAGGTATTAAGATGCCTAATACAATTAGTGAATGCCACACTTGAAAGGAAAGTAAATAAACAAGCAAAAATTTTTTATTTTTTTTGTTTTTATGCTTGGGCAGCCCTGCAAAAACTATTAGTAGCCCTCTTTGACATGCGTTTTCAGCAATTTTCAAGCAAATGAGAGCACCTACAAACACAACTTGTTAGACCCACAAGGTTAGCAAAATCAAAATCCAAATGTAAACATGCAATAAACTGCTAGATTTAAGCTAAAAGATGCGGGTTAGACCTATCTAAACATAGCAAAACAAAATAGCAAGCTAAAATAATCAAATTCGGATAAGAAAATTGGAAATGCAAGTCTTTGTCAGACCAGGCGATATTTCTCAGACTTCACCAGTATCGCGTGACACAGTTTCCTATAGTCGGGCGATATTTCTCAGTCGCGCGATATTTCTCAGTCGCGCAATACTTCTCACTATGGGCGGGTGATACTTCGCCTGATAACAGGTGATATTTCTCAATACTGGCAGGCAATTCTTCTCTCGCGTGAAGTGTCGCACCGCTATACAAAGGTATATCGCATGATATTTCTGAGAAGTATCGTGTGATACTCAGACAGAAAACCAGAGACTGAAAATCAAGCTGAAAATTGACAAAAAATTTTGACAGAAAATGCAGAATTAAAGGGACAAAGCTAATCTACTCAGCCCCACGGTGGGCGCCAGAAATGTACACACTAAAAAGGTGCACTTCTATGAACCATTACATGCAAGGTTGCTCAAGAGTGAGGCCTCACAAAGCGGCTCATAGCTCTCTATGCATGGAGTCAAAGCTCTCTCTCTATGTATATCTCCAGGATATTGGTGCCTCACAAAGCAGCTCATAGCTCTCTATGTATGGAGTTGCAAGATTGAAAATTGCTCTCAGCTAGAACTACAAGCTTGTGACCTTGCTAGTCAACCACACAATGAGAGATTCACAATGGAGACAAGAGAAACAATGCCAATATCTCTAAGAATCCAATATGTAATGCAATGCAATGTAAGCTATATGGGAATGCAATCTAAACTATGAAAGGAAAGTACAAACTATGCTATGAAAGGAAAGAACAAGTATTACCAAGCCTTCCTATTTAGACTATGTGAGCTTATTCTATTGCATAAAAGGGAAACTAAATTAATATGCCATTATCATGCAACTAAGAAAGGAAATATGCAACTACAATGAAATGCAACAAGTCTTCAATGTCTTCAAACTCCAAATGTACCTAAAACCTGCAACATAACATTAGCATAAAACAAGTGGATATAAATGAAGGAGAGAGCTCTCCTTTTATAAGAAATGAGGTGAAATGGACCATGGAGATTAAGAGGCAAAAAGTCTTAATCAGCGGTGGAGCTTGAAAGAGGAGCAATCCATGTGCACAAGTATCCTCCAATAGGAAAATAAGAGTTGACTTTATGTCCATATGAGACAAAAAGTGCTTTTCTCCTTTTTATAAAATATGAATAATGCTTTATTTGTGCAACTTAGGATAAGAGGAAAAGTGGGACTTTTTATTTAATTAAAAGGGGAGGAAATATTTCTTTTAAGTAAATAAAAACTTAGGATAAATGGTTAGCCCATAGGATAAAAATCCAATATATGATCGAAATTAAGATTTGATCAAGAGATTGATAATGTTGAAAATATTGATTATTGATCAAAATGATTCAGGATTGATAAATCAAATAAATGGGGCCCAAAGTCTAGGCGACCATTTTAGGGTGCATACATTTACCACCTTTGCTCAATTCTGTAGGGCTTTTAATTGTTGTTTATGCACTTTTGAGTAAACTCTCAAAGTTTAAATAACACTTTTAATCTGATTAACAACGCTTTCAAGCAGTTAAATAGCAATTTTAAACATTATGACAACACTTTTGAGTAAACTACAAATTTTCGTAACCTGACTATGGTAAAATGATTTATGTGATTCTACAAGATGTCTGACCACAGAAAAGTGAAAAATCTAGAGGGCAGATTCAACAAAGAAGGCAAGGCTTTAGCTAAGAAAATCAAGAAGGAGAACATAGCACATATCAAATCAATCCTTGAGGATTCACAACAGGAAAATCAGGTTTATGAAAATTATCTTAAGGTTGTAGAAGCATACAAAACTAAATTTGTGTCACTAAATTGGATATTTGCACCTTAATCAAGTTTTCTTTAAATTTGACAAGAAGGCTTAAAATTTAGTTTTGTCTTTGCTTCTTCAATTTCATTTTTGGTTTCCTTTATTGTGGCTATTTGTGTTGACTAACTTGCTAGTGGAAAAACACATTTGGAAAGGAACTATAGCCAAGGTAAGCTTAAAATCATGGAAAAAAAAACTCAAAAATGCCCCTAACTTTTGTTAGCTACAAGGAAAGGTAAGCCTCAAACTAGTGAATTTTTCCCTTAAATTGTGGCATTTGGTGCTTTTAAGAATCTAGTAATTACAAAACAGCCTATCTTTGTTTGGAAAATTTAGCATTTAGGCTTATGCTCTTCACTTCTTCTAGTGAATCAAAATGCCAAAGGTGTTAAACTTTTTAATTAAGAAGAAAGGTTGAGGAAATCAAACACATAAAATCAAAGCCCCTTATTTGTAGAAGAGAGTAGAAATACTCAATTCTCTCTAGTTAGTGGGCTAGTAATTGAATCTTGTTTATTATTTTTGGGAATTAAGAAAAAGTTAGGGATATACTCTTCACCTTTTAGGTGAATCAAATTCCCAAAAACTAGTTCTTAACTCCATTTCCTTGCTTTCCATGAACATGCTAGAACATTAGTGGGCTCGCCTCCCAAGATTTTCCTTAAAGGGGCCAGTGAGAGGGACAACCCAAAGTGGGATATGCTTGCTTTTTCTACGAGAATCCAACCCACTATAAAACAAAACACATACATCCTTAATGGGGTGTGTGACAAAAGGATACTAAATTTTCAAACTTCTTCAAGTAGTCCTCATGGATTACGCAAAACTTTGATATACCGGTGGTGGGAAGCCCCTTAACATACTTGGGGGATGACAGTTTAGGATCCATTTTTAATGGAATCCATATTAAATGCTTGATAAAATAGCTAGACCACCTTTTTAGAGCCATGTTTATGAGCCAAATCTTGAGCTAGGTAGGTGCTTGAAGTGTCTTTTTGTGAAAAACCCGTGATAACGTTCTTCAAATACAAATATATCTTTGTTTAAAAGGGTTAAAAAGAGACAATTGAATGTGTGATTATTATGTTTGGAAAAGCATAGAAAAAGTGAAAGAGGTATCCATTGAAAATTCATCTTATATTTTTAATCTCTTCAATAATTACCAACAATTACCTATTCAAAAGAGCAAGTCACACCAAACCTTGTTGAATGCCGGTTTCCACATGATCCAACAAATTTAGGGCATCTTTACAAGGAGATAGCACTTGTGTTGCAAACCAAACCAATGGATTCTAATATCAAAGTGTTTTCAAAGATCCAAATCAAGGGGATATTCTCCCAAACCTTTTTGAAGAAATACTTAACAATATGGATCAAAACTCTGCATTTTATGACAATCAACAAGGAGGAAACAATAACAATGATGCTAACAACAACACAAATCAAGCACCTAAAGAAACCCTTGAAGAAAAAGTGGAGATAGCAGCCCAAGACATGGAATTCTTAGAAGTCATGGACAAATTGATAGAAAGGGATAGGGAGAAATTATTCCTAAACTTAGCCCAAGTGGGGGTAAAGCTTCCCCATGACTATGATATTGAGCAACTCAAGAAAACTGAAGAAGAGGAGAACCCGATGAGTGTCATGACGAAGCAATTGAAGACATTCCAAGAAAAAATTGACTTGATGAAAAAGGTGGCTGAACCTAAGCCATTCTCTATTGAAGCCTTATGCCCATTCCCATTTGACAAAAGCTTGGTTATGGCACCTTTTCCCTTCAATACTATCTTTCCTAAATATGATAAGTACATGGGTAAAATGGACCCACAGGATCATTTGAGGGAGTTTTGTGCTCTAAGTATCGAGTTTATGCATACCACCATGTATTTCATGAGACTCTTTCCTAGGAGTTTGGGAGGACCCACCATGGAATGGTTCTCGAAACTACCACCAGGAATAAAGACCTTCGAAGAGTTAGCCACCAAGTTTGTAACCCACTACTCTTATAACATTGAGCATGAGATCACGATGCTTAAATTGTGTGATACTAAACAAAAAGATGGAGAATCTTTCTTAGGATTCCTACAAAGGTGGAGGATTTTTTTTGCAAGGTACCCTCGAAGCATGCTTGAAAAGGAGAAGATGGAGATCTTTACAAACAACTTGAACATGAAAATGAACTATTGCCTACAACTTCAATGTCCTCCTACATTTGAAAAACTTATTGAAAATTGGATCAAAATCGAGGATGTTTTAGCAAAGAGAGGAGAGATCAAATTATTTAAGGACAATAAATCTAACACCAACAACAACAATAATCACTATGTATCTAATTATGTTAATAATCAAGGGGCCAACAATCAAAATGATAAACCTAAGCTGTGGCTGAAAAACAACAATAAAAACCTTGTCAACAATGGAGTTGTGGAGGCCCACAACTTGAAGGCAATCCTCTTTAATTTATCAAGTGGAGCTAATTCATCATACCATGTTAATCAAACGAATAAGGCTCCATTCAAATCTAATAATTGTAACAATAATTCCAACAATTCTAATAACAATTCCAACAATAATCCTCCCAATAATGCAAGTGGGAATAAGCCCAAACCCTTTTTCTCCACTTATAAAAAGAGAACATTCACCTCTTTAGGTGAACCGTTGGAGAACGCATTAAGGACTTTGGTTACTAACAAGATCATCACATTACTTGATTTAAGAGATTATGAACCTCAAGTTAAACCCCATCGGTGGAATGATTCTCACCAATGTGAGTACCATCCAAATAGGGGTCATAAAACCAATGAATGCATGAGATTGAAACACTTAGTGCAAGACTTGATAGATAATGGTTCAATCCAAGTTGAAGGACCTCAAAAAAATGAGGATCATATGGCTTTTAAGAACCCATTCCAAAATCACAAGAAAGGTGAATCATCTAATGCTAATCAAAATCGGGTAATGAGAAAGTGAAATTTGCTCACACCTATGATACCGTGATTAATACTTTGAGGGAAGAGGATAAAACCATGAATGTCATAGTGATAAAAGAGAATCTAAAGGAAGCATCATCTAATGTTGTCACTGGGGGGCAAGCTTCTAAAATCACTTTACTAGGTGCTCCAAGTATTGTTCTACCTAATCAAAATGTGTCCACATCATCAAAGAAATATAACTTGGTGGACCAACTACAAAGAACTCCTGCACAAATCTCAATCTTGGAGTTGCTCAAGTTATCACCTACACATAAGGAGATCCTAGAAAAGGCCTTAGTGGAAACCAATGTGCCACTAAATTTAGATGTGGATAAATTCCAAAATATTGTGGGACACCTCATTTCTCCCCTTTGCCTCTCATTTTCCGAACAAGATGATATGTCATTAAACCACCCTCAAAATTTACCTTTGCATATAGAAGTCCTTATTCACAAACATAGGGTGAAAAGAGTACTTATTGATGGAGGAGCCGGTTTGAACATTTGTACCTTAAATTTGGTAAGAGCCCTACGATTTTTCGAAGAGGCCATTAATTCAAAGAAGAAGATAACAATCAATGCATATGATGATGAAGAAAGAGCATCCAAAGGGGTCATTATCCTTCCCATTAGAGTTGGTCCCATGCAAAAGGACACTACTTGTCAAGTGCTAGATCTAAAATTGACCTACAATATCTTGTTAGGGAGGCCTTGGATCCATGAAATGCAGGCCCTGTACCTTCGACTTATCACCAATGCTTACAATTTCCTTATCTAGGGCAGGAAATAATGGTAAGTGGAGACTTAAATCCCTTTTGAAATTGTAATAATATCAAGCCTATCAATGACTCCCTAGTACCACACAATATAGAAGGGTCCATACCAAATCAAATAGAACAAGGGAAAAGTTATAAGGACATACCAATATGGAAAGAAAAGAAAAAGATATAAAAGGAAACTATTGTTGAAGACATCTCAAGACCTACTAACCTAGTGACATTGACTAAAGGAAAAGAGAAGGTTAGTGAGGATAATGTTATTGAAAAATTGAAAGAAGGCCAAGCTACATCTGTCCAAACATATACTAAAGAAGCTCACTATAAAAAAATGGACCAAATTATGAAGAATTTTGACAAACAATGTAAGATCAAGCAAAAAGGAGTAGGTGAATACTCCTTATCCATGATGGATTTGCCTCTATCACCTAAGTAACATGGAAGACCACTAAATCTACCTCGCAAATACAAAGAGATTCTAAACTGGTTGTACAAAGATGAAGAATCAAGTGCTCAAGAAAAACATATTCAAAACATAAGCATTCCCACACATCAATATGGGAAAGGATTCCAAATTATGCAAAAAATGGGGTACAAAGGCCAAGGACCTTTGGAGAGAAAGAATGAAGGGCTAATTGAACCCATAGAAATGACATGGTGAGATAGCAAGAAAAAGATAGTATTAGGGTACCTTGAACAAGGGTACACACAAAAGCACTATCCCAAAATTTATGAACAAATATTGCAATTAGAATCTCATAGTGATGAGGATTCTAATCAATGGGAATGGGACTCATTATCAAGTGAGTCATGCCATGATAAGGAGATAGACATCATTCATAACTATACTTCTAGGAAGGATAAAGGACAAATAGCATAACCTAATCAAGATCAAGCCTCTAGCTCCAATCAAGTGATCTTAGAGAACCCTCAAATTCTAGTAGTTGTGATAAATCAATAGGTAGGTGAATCCTACGTACCTTCATGGATGTCTACTATGGAAGAATCAAACGTTAGGTTTAATCCACATGACTTTTATCTAGAGGAAACTTTCGAGGACTCTAGTGAGGAGGACTTTGACCCTAATTCTTTAGAACACTTAAAAGAGGCCCATGTCATAGACTTGAATGATACAATGTATGAGCCATCAAATGAGGTCTTAACCCTAAATCCCCTTGAACCAAGCCAAAACATTGATCCCTTAAACCTCATATACCTGTGTATCATCTTAAAATGGAAGCACTTCCATGATAAGAGCATTTAGCCCTCTGAGTAAGTGGTTTGGGGTCATGTCAAGTGCCTTGATTAGGTCTTTGCATGTATTTGGCTTTTCTCCCAACTTTCCACTTCTTCCCTGTACTTGATTTCTTCATTCTAGGTGAAATTAGGGTTAGGATCTTAAGGATTCTCTTGAATTTCCCTCTTCTATGGCTCTATTTTATAGGTAGGGTTTAGAAATGGATCATCCTAGGCTTCATCATAGTAATCATAGGATTTTGTGTCTATCTCTGACATTCTATCCTGTTTTGGCATCAATTCTAGGATTCTGGGCATCCCCGGGACCTCATGACTTGGTTCTGAGTCAATTTAGGACCAAGGTCAAGGTTGAGTTAGAACTAAGACCCTAACTAGGTTAGGTCCAACCTCGACTTTGACCCCTTCCTCCAAAATTCCAATTTCTAGAATTTTTGGGCTTTGGGCTTTCGGGATATTTATTTTCCCACCTCAAGGTCGGCCATTTCAGGTTTCAGGATGGTAAATCCTTTAATTGCATTTAATCTAGGTATATTTTCTAAAGGTGAGGACCTAATTGGGATTTAATTCTCCAAGGTGGCCCATCTAGAGGAGTGTGCCCTAGATCACTATAAAAGGAGGTCTTCCTCTCTCATTTTTACATCAAGTTTTCAAGCTCAAGTACTCTCAAGCTCTCAAGGTGATCAAGCAAGCATCCATTCAAGCATTCAAGTCTTCTTCTCCATCCAAGTTCTCCATTGAAGATCAAGGATTCAAGCATTCAAGCCATTGAAGGGATTTGGTTCAAGCATTCAAGATTTATTCAAACCCTAGATCTAGCCATCATGATGGTGTGATACTCCTTCAAGATCCTTTGTTCATCTTCAAGATCCATTTCCTTCTTCCATCAAGGTGAATTCCAAGCATACAACCATGGAGGTTTGATTTACATTTATTGTTATGTACAAGCTTTCATATCAATATACTTGTTTACATTTCAAATACAATTGCATATCTATTGAATTGCATAGCTTCATTGTTAGATCCTTTTCTACTACTTGCTAGCATTCCTATTTCAATTCAATTTCAAGGTTAATTCCTAAACTGGGGTTTGACCAAGGCACACCCCCCATACAACAAAAACCCCCATTTTCTTGTAGGTACAGGTGCAGAGTTTCAGATCTGAGAGTGAATTTGGATACCCTTTTCAGCAAACTTCTAGGATCTATGAATAGAATTCGAATCAAACTTCAAATAAAGAATGTGGTATTTAACCTTTTATGAGGGTCAAACCTGAGCTGAGCCATCTTGAGGAAAGATTTCTGGGTTTTCTCTGTCTCGACATTTCCAGTCCAGGGCAAGTTTTAGATTTTCCTGAAAGTGCACATAGACATCAAAATTCAACATTTTCCAGATCTACCCTAATTTGAGGTTAGTACTTGTATTTCTATATTCTAAACATAATCCTCCACATAGGGAAATATTGGATTTACTCTCTCTTCTTACTCTTTTCCATAAATTGATTCGATTGTGCATTAACCTTTTGGTTGATCAAATCAGATCTCTTCTTTGGGGAATTTGGGTTTGAGAATAGGTCTCATATTTCCCCCTTTACATTTGAATAGGGGTGAATCCATTTTACCACTATTCAACCTAGAACTAATCGAGTGGGATTCCATCAAACCAACCATTCTCCCAACCTTTTTGAATGACAATGTGGTGTCCTAATACCTCAATGTAGTTGAAAATTCTTCTACTATAGAGTATCATGAGGAAATGATAAAGGGGAGTATCCAAACTTTCAATCCATCAAAAAATGAAAATAACATAAAAAGGAAAAGAATCTAGTGTTGAAAACCACATTGTGGCAGCATTAGATAGAAAGGAAAAAGAAATAAAGGACATTTCCAATGGTGAAAACCCAATTGAGGCACCTAAGGAAGGAAGTTTGGATACTCTGCCAGAACATTACAAAGAAAGATCTCCAACTATGATAGAGCCAACAGAAAAGATAAACATTGGGACAAATTTTGAGCCAGAGATCATACATCTAGCCGCATCATTATCAAGCGAAGAGAGAAAGGAATTCATTAAGTTCTTCAAAGAAAAACAAGTAAACTTCACATGGTCTTATGATGATATGCCAGGCCTAGATCCAAACTTAATCATGCACCATTTGAACATTAAAGGAGGAGCCAAACCTATCAAGTAGAAGTTAAGAAAGATGCAGCCACATATAGACTTGTTGGTCAAAGTTGAATTGTAGAAATTGCTCAAAGTGGGATTTATCAGGGCCATTGATTATGCACAATGGATTTCCAATATAAACTATTTCAAAAGCTGATAAGTCCATCATAATTTGTATGGATTTCAGAGATATAAACTTGCCATACCCTAAAGATGACTTCCCTCTTCCAAGTATAGATGCCATTGTGGACTTAACAACAGGAAATTCCATGTTCTCACTCATGGATGGTTTTAGTGGCTATAATAAAATCAAAATAGCACTAGAAGACCAAGGTAAAACAACCTTTACATGTGCATGGGGTACATTTTGTTGGAATGTAATGCCTTTTGGGTTGAAAAATGCTGGAGCGACCTATCAACAAGCAATGACTACCATCTTTCATGATATGATGCATACGTTCATGGAGGACTATGTAGATGACATACTAGCCAAATCTCATTCCATAGAGGAACATCTACCAATTTTAGAAAAGATCTTTGCCAAATTAGAACAATTCAAAGTGAGACTCAATCCAAAGAAATGTGCATTTGGAGTCCAATCAGGAAAATTACTAGGCTATATTGTATCAGCAAAAGGAATAGAAGTGGATCTTGCCAAAGTAAAGGCTATTATGGAGATGGAAGCACCTAAAAACATAAGCTAGATGAGGTCATTGCAAGGATAATTCAGTCCATCAGGAGATTCATATCCCAACTAGCGGAAAAATGTCATAACTTCATCCAACTTCTCCACAAAGATACAATTTTCAAATGGGATGAGAAGTGTGAGGAAGCTTTTAACATGCTAAATAAGTACCTCATGAATCCTCCAATCTTGATTCCACCCATAAGAGGCAAACCCCTAATCTTATACATTACAATGACCGAGCATTCATTGGGGGCACTTTTGGCACAAGAGGATGAAACAGGAAAAGAGAAGGCTATCTACTACATAAGTAGAAATCTTATCAAATAGGAGCTGAACTATACATTCATAAAAAGGGAATGTTTGGCCATAGTTTTTGCTTCACAAAAACTATGCCATTATATGTTGTCTCACAAGATAGGCTCATTGCAAAGATAGACCCTCTAAAATATCTACTTAGAAAAACAACACTAAATGGGAGGCTAACCAAATGGGTTATGATCTTGAGTAAATTTGACATTGAGTATGTGGATCACAAATCTATTAAGGGGCAAGTCATTGCAGACCAACTAGAAAATTTTCCATTACAAGATGATCAACCAATTCAAGTGGAATCCCCAGATTCTGAGATAGTGAATGTTGAGGCAAAAACATGGTAGCTATATTTTGATGGTTCATACACTCAACATGGCTCAGGAGTAGAATACAATTGATAACGCCTCAAGGATCTACAATCCCAAAGTCTTACAAATTGCTATTCTCATGCACCAACAATATAGTAGAATATGAAGCCCTAGTCATCGACATAAAGTTGGCGTTGGAATGGAAGGTGACAGAACTAAAGGTTTATGGAGACTCCCACCTAGTCATTAATCAAATTAATGATGAATATCAAACTAAGGATGACAAGTTGGTGCCCTATAAAAGCATGGTAGAAAATCTGAAAAAGTACTTCACCCTTATAACATTTGAGCAAGTGCCATGAGAGAAGAACAGAGCAAAAAATGCAATGGCAACCTTGACATCACTTTTACAATTACCAAATCAAAGTGCTCATTATGTATTCCTAGTAGAAGTGACACAACCTGTAGTTGACCCTACCCATCCTCACACAATTTGCTTATTGACTGGAAACAAATCACCCTAGTATGGAGCCATTTACACCTACCTCAAAGACCAAATCTTACTAATACCAAACCAGAAATTAAAAAAAAAACTTCATTCACCAAGCCGCTCGATATACCCTAATATCTGACACATTGTATCAAAAGAGTATAGATGGAATGCTTCTTAGGTGTTTAGAGAAAGAGGAGTCAAACATAGCCTTATGAGAAATCCACGAGGGAATTTGTGGATCACATTCAAATGGACTAACCCTAGCTAAGAAATTTTTTAGGATAGGATATTTTTGGCCTATGATGGAGAGAGATGCTTGTCAATTTGCAAAGACTTGTAGAAAATGTCAATTTGATGGAAACCTAATACATGTCCCTGCACAAGAGCTTCATCCAATGACTACACCTTGGTCATTTTATCAATGAGGTCTAGATTTAATAGGAATGATTTATCCACCATCCTCAACTGGTCATAAATTAATTATCATGACAACAAAGTACTTTACCAAATGGGTGGAAGTTGTACCCTTATCAACTGTAAGTGACAAATAGATATCTTTGTTTATCCTAAATCATATAATTTGTAGATATGGCATACCTCATGCCATCATAATAGATAATGCAAAGTTGTTCAAGAACAATGACTTAAAGGAGTTATGCACAAAATTTCACATGATCCATCACTCCTCTTTAATCTATTATTCCCAAGGTAATGGACAAGCAGAAGCAACAAACAAGAATATCCTTAAATTTTTGAAGAGAACAATTGATAATTTAGACAGAGATTGGCACGTCCAAATAAACCTGACCTTATGGGCTTACAAAACCAACATTAGGATGCCAATGGGGGCTACACCATTTTCATTAGTCTTTGGAGCAGAAGTCATCTTACCTTTGGAGGTAGAGATTCCATCCTTGAGAGTATCACTTCAAGGGTTAATAACCAAAGAAGACTATAGGGTTGCTAGGCTGCATGAGCTAGAATTTTTAGATGAGAAACAACATCAAGCATTTGAGCACTTAAAGGTGTATCAAAATAGAATGTCGAGAACTTATAACAAGCACATCAAAGCAAGAACATTCCAAGTAGGTGACCTAGTTTTGTGAGAGAATCCTAAGAACCAAGCAGAAAGAGAAAAGAAAGGTAAATGGGAAGCAAACTGGTTAGGACCTTTTTTTTTTTTTATCACCGAGCCTTTTAGAACCGGCACCTAAAAACTAGCAGATTGTGACGGAGAAGAGCTACAAGAACCTATCAATAGAATCCATCTAAAGAGGTTCTACACATGAGGTGGATGAAAGAGTATAAAGAGTGTCAGAAGATTAGATGAGGAGCATCATATTTATTGCACATAGTCAAAAGAGATCTTGAAAAGTAAAAAACATTGGAAAAGTAGAAAAATAAAACATTTGAAAAGTAGAAAAAATAAAAAATAATGGAAAATTGAGCATGAAGAAAGCAAAAACATTAAAAAAATGATCCTCAAAAGATGTCTTGGTGAAAACCTAGCAAATAGGTGCCTTGATGATATGAAAAAAAAATTTAAAAATAAAAAATACAAAAAAATTGAAAAAGAGAAAAAGTGCCTTGGTGAAAAGCTAGCAAATAGGCGCCTTGGTAGCAAAAAGAGAGAAAAGCTTTAAAAATAGAAAAAGAAAGAAAGATCCATTCAATCGGTGAAAACCTGGTAACAAGTCACCATTGAAAGTCCAAGTCAGTTTCATACCTAGAAGGTCACCTTGTAATATTGTATTCACCAACATTTGTATATATTGCATAATAAAACCCCATAGTTGCATTTGCAAGTACCCAAAGATTTTGGTCAACTAATCTGCAAATTGTCCTAAGTCAACATTGAAATCACATCAAATTAGGGGAAATTTACTCGAATTGAGAAAGGATTTATCAAAACAAATTTCAATCAATCAGAGAATCAAGTCATCAAAAATACAAGGGGAAACACTTCATCAAATCTTCAATCCCAATCCAATTTGAGCCAAAACAAAAATTTGATCCAAGATCTTACATGACCCTATCTTTATCAGGATTAAAAAAAATGAAATGGATGGAACTACACTTCAAATATGGATTTGAAAAACAGTGCAAATTTTTTTTCTAAGTGTTGACTTGATTGATGAAATCATGTCTTTCTAGTGAATTGATGAAATTTTTAAAACTAGACAAGCTATGATGAAAGCATGATATATTATTGATTTTTGAATGACTGTCTTAAATCAAACTTTTAAAGAATGTATTATTTTTCTAAGGACGTGATCATCAAAGAATCATCAAGGACTTGTACATAGGATAAAACTAAGATTCCTGTTTGTTTATGCAAAAGGATACCTTGGCTATTTTGATCTTCACTATCATAATACCAAAATCCACTTGCAATATAGAGTCCAAAAAAATTGGTATTCACACTCTCATGATTGGCTTCAATTAGTGATAGTCGTACCAGATAAGGGATGGGAAAGCAAAACAAGGGGTGCAAAAAGTATTCATATCATCATAGTTGAACTAGTGATGGTTGTACTAAAGCGAAGTTCCAAAAATGCTTAATGATGATTATAAGCACCAATTTTGAATAATGGTAGTTAGCTGCATACATCTTAGATTAAATGCATTTAGTCTATGTTTCCTTTCTTAGCTTCAAAATCTAAAATTTGCAAGAGGGAAAATTGACAAAAAGAAGGAGGATTTAGTCAAATCAAAAATTAAAAAGGATCATCAAAAACTATATGTGATCGAGTGTGTTGGAAATCCAAAAATAAAAAACATAAGTGCATTTCATTAGGTCACTTGCATTTGTTAAGCACATTGCATTACATTAGACCATTAAGATCATTGCATTAAAGACATGTTAGCTTGCATTCATTTAGGCATTTTCATCATTTAAACCATTAAGTTCATTGCATTATAAATCATGGCATAAATCATTTATCATAAGTTCTCATTAGGTTAATTGCATAAGGTGCATTAATCTTTAGCATTTAGAATCATTAATTGCATTAGATTGCATTTATCATTTAAACCAAGTTCATTTACATCCATTGCATTAGATTGCATTTAAGTTCATTAAATTGCATTACGTTGCATTCATTCATCCATATTAAAAACCATTAGTTGCGTTGGATTACATCATCTAAGATCCATTTCATTTTAGATCACATCATTCTTTGCATTAGATCATTCATATTGCATCCATTAAGTGCATTACCATTATATATTCATTAGATCAAAATCATTACATCATATATCAATTATCATTAGATGCATATCAATTAAGACATCTTAGAATCCATTACATAACATTACATAACATTGCATTACATCCATACATCATTACATCCATAATCCTAACATAGCATTAATCATTAGAAATCCAAATCATTGTATTCATCCACTTATTCTATGTCATACATGAGACAATCATTTAAGCATTATTAGAACATATGCATTCATTTCAAAAACTGCATATAGGAGATAGAACCATCTAGATCTGCATATCATGCCAAAAATTTGAAAAAGAGATCCAACACATCATGACATCATATATAGTAAATCTATCAAAGAGAGAATCAAAGTATATTGTATCATCATCATGAAAATGAGAAAAATATCAATATCCATCACATAATCAAAGTATCAACATAAGTAACATCAACGAATCAAAAATGATACCACAAGAGTCCAATGTCTCGATCATGACAACAAGTAAATGAGATCATGTTTATCAAATGCAATAATCAGAAATATCTCAAACAACTGAACCACCAGCACCATCAATACCATCTAGACCAGGAACACTATCTGGAGGCTAACTCAAGCTAGGCTGTGATCCCCGCTGACTCATAACAGACATAAAAGTCTACATCATAGAACTCAACTATCTCATCTCCTATCTAATCTTAGAGACATCATCCTATAAAGCACGAACCTCTGGTGCAACCACACTAGGAGCCCGCACTGCAGAAGACTGTCATGGAGGTATAGAATAAGAAGGCATCAAAAAAGATGGAACACCCAATGATGGAACAAAGGCAAAAGAAGAAGGATGCGATGAAGAAGATGGCATAGAAGTAGAAGCAAAACTAGAACCAGGTAGCTGAACCTATAGAAAAATTGGAGGTATAGCCTACTGATCAAGAGGACCCCATGCCTGATCAAGTAAGACCTGAGCCACCTGTGCCTCAACCTCTCACTGATGCCTAACTCTAGGTCTATCTGCTAGATCTCTAGCAACATGATGTAGTACTCTGTCCACATGATGACCCCTCACCTGATCATCACCCCTAGGAGGAATCAGAGTAGTAACAATCACTAGAATATGAACCCTACTTGCTCTAGCTCCTCAATGACCACATTATCCATGCCATCCCCTAATCCTATCACCACCATCTCCACCATCATCTCCATCATCATCACCACCATCACCTACTACACCGTCATCTCCATCTGATAGCTCATCAATGGATGGAACTCTTTCTGTAGGATTAGTGAATCTAGGGAAAGGATATCGATGCAACCAAGAAGCATACTCATCAGTGATACTTCCATCCATGATGTGTGGTCTCATAGTCCAAGGACGATACCCAATATCTCGTATCTCTCACACAACTATCCCATGATGAACACATGGACCCCATAATGATCTCTCTACATGTACGCGAGCATATAAAGCAACACCCTATGGAATACCCTGTGTGTGCCCATACTGATGCATAAATCAACGGAAGCAGAACCTCTCAATGATGTAGGTAGAACACCCAATCATCCAGCGAAGGAAGAACATGTATGGAATCTCAAAATCATCCTCTAGCCAAACTTCGCAATCAATGTATGGTCTTCAGATAACAATATCCATGTCATCAATGACATGATGCCAGTAATCAAGCTTAACCATATGGGTTTGGATAATGATGCCCTCATACATCCAAGAAAATGGCCAACCTACATGATGATCTTGTGCTGTAATCAGACGTGTCAATGGGATGTTCTCCCAGGTCCAAAGCTATAGAAGAATGGCTCTTGCAGTAAGTGTAGCCGATCGCTTATAGACAATAGTGTGTAGCTCATGATATAACTAAGCTGAGAAACATGAACCCCAATCAAAGCAATGAGGATGTGCCATCAAATCCTCAAGAATAGGCCCCCAACCAACAACAAATCCATTCCCACGTCTGTCAGGAAGCAAGAACCCACCAATCAATGTACCCAAGATAGTTGGTAACACAAGAAATGAAACAAATTGCGCCCATTGGATATGAGTGTCTCCAATGGTAGGTTCCATAAATACCCATCGACAAGCTAATCCATATAAAAAGAGAATCATAATAGACTAACTCTCAATGAGTAGGTAATCGCATGATGCAATATACATCCTCAAGTGTAATTGTCATCTCACCCATGGGAAGATGAAAGGTATTATGGTTTGAGTGCCAATGCTTAGCCATAGCAGTGATAAGACCCCGATTCACTCAGAATCGAGGAAGATAGAGAAGGAAGGACAAGCCACAAAGACTGATATGTCGATGACCCACCGCACTCAGATCAGGTATCATACTCCATGATAAAGGGTAAGAACCATGAATACCCAAAGACTTGAGTACCTCATGCAAAAAGAAAGTTAAACCACATCAGAACTAAAATAAGTTATTATTTGGATCATTCTAAATCAATCAAAAATTTAAAAATATCAAACCACAATAAATTTTCATGTTTCTACTCGGATAGAATGAAAAATTCATCATCACCCATCATTTGAATCTAGATTGACAATCAAATATTCAAGTTATGACTGACTCATTCTAACATCTTATGACTCATTATAAAATCAAGTTTTTTACCTTAACCTATCATCTGATCGACGATGTTAAGAAAATTACAAAGTGGACTATGGCATTTAAAAATCATTTTTGACAGGGTAAAAGCACTATTTTAGGCTTTAAAAGCGCTAAAATGCAAACGCACTGTTTAAATGTGTAAACACGCTATTTCATGGATTAAAAGCACAATTTGGGGCAAAAGCGCTAAAATAATTTGGAAGCACTATTTAAAAGATCACAAGCACTATTAAAATTGGCAAAAGCAAAAATAAGAGTAAAAGCATTGTTTAACATGGCAAAAGCGAATTAGGGCCTAAAAACTGGCGTGCAAATGCATAGTTTTGGACTGCGAAAGCATAATTTAAAGTTGTAGAAGCACAACATGGAGGGTGAAAGTGTAGTTTAAAAATGCAAAAGCGCAACTTGAGAGAAAAAAAGGAAAAAAAGAGGGTTTTAGAAAGAAAAATTCAGATTTTTTGAATTAAAATGCATTAATTGGAAAAACCAAGAAGTTCAGGCACTCACCGGAGGTCCATACGCTAGTGGACACTGATAACGATGACCTCACTTGAATCTATGCTTGCAAATCAGGACTGACATCATCAAAAAGTCAACAAAGATCAGAGCTCAAAAGTCAAAAGTAAAAGTTAAAATGAAGAGTAAAAAGACTTTTTACCCCTTTATATAAGCCTTTTTGACCTAAAAAGGGTATAATTGACCTAAAAAGGGAATCTTTCATCAAAATTGACTCAAGAACTAGAATTTTTCATCAAATTAGCCAAAGCTGGGGCATTTTTCATCAATCAAAGGTAAAAACAATATCAGAAATGAAGTCAAAATTCATTATAAATTGACTTATATCAACGTAACTTGACCTAAATCGTCAAAATTTCTAACATTTATCAAATTTTATTTCATTTCCAAGGGGGCATACCATCGGATAATCAAAATATTGGAAACATCATCATCAAATTAGAAGAATGATTATCAAATCAGAGTGAAATCTTTTATCTGAAATTTTTTTGTTAATCAAACGAATGGGGTATCACATCAAACATCAAATCATATCAAATCAGGTATCACATTAGAATCAAATCAAATTAGGTATCACATTAGAATCAAATCAAATTAGGTATCACATCAGCAATCAAACATCAGATCGATCATCAAGAGTATTGAATCAATCAAAATTGCATCAATCTCATCATCAATATTTGTATCTTACATCGAACATCATCAATTATCTACATCTTACATCAAACATCAAAATTGACCATCGAAAAAATCAAGAATCGACCATCGAATAACATCAAATGAACATCAGGACCTTTATCAGAACTAGGACCTTCATCAAGTAAAATCAGAGTATTCTTTGAATTAACATGCTTCACACGTCAACTCAAAGAGGGGCATTTGTAATCACCTAAAAATGGACAAAGACAATTAAGAAATAAAAAAAAGCAAATCAAGGACAAGATCAAAGCAATTGAATCAAAATGAACATTTAGCCAATCAAAATTAAAATTAAACTTCAATTCAATATAAATCAAAATCAATAGCATTTTAATCAAGTTAAATCAAATCAATGTGCAATTAATTCTATTAATTGTATAGTTTTGGATTAAATCAAATTCAACCCATTCAAGGGATACATGGATAAAATAAATGAATTAAATCAATTAATAAATCCTAATTTCTCTCAACAACCAAAAAAGAGAGGAAAATCAATCAACCAATAGGATTTGAGAAGGGTATTCACATGGATCAAGCCAAATTCAATCTCAATCACTCAAAGTGAAAGAGCATCTTATGCACTGATCTTGTCTCCTCGTCCCAAGTTTTGAGGACACAATATTTAAATTGTCTTCAAAGGGTGGAACCAAAGACTCAACTCAAGCTTAATCATGATCAACTACACTACACCCCCTACCCTTGCATAAATCTATAAAAGGAAGACCAAAATCAATCATATTCAATAACCACACATTTGAGAATTGCATCTAACCTTTTGAGAATTAGAGCTAGAAAGACAATTTAGAGTTAATTTGAGCATTTCTATTTAAATTAATTGTTAGCATTTGCTTTATCATAATCATTTCTCATTCTAGGACTATCATTAATGGTAGTTTGTTGAGAGCTTCACATTAACACTCTTAGATAGAGAGCCATAGGATGCTTAATTGTGCTTTATTTTCTAAATAGATTACTAATTGTGGTTTATTTAGTTTCTATTTCATTTATTGTTCAACATGAATTCTATGAAGGTACAAATTCTTGTACACAATAAATTCAAGGGCATAGTTGATTTATTTAATATTTGATGTATTAGTTTTCATAGTTGACTTGTGCTAAAGTATTTATTGCTTAATTAAATATTTATATGCAATTTAAGTTACACTTTTGGTTGAAGTGAAATTGAAATTATAATTAAAGTTAAAAGTTGAGTTTGAGTTTTATTTAAAAAGTGCATTATTTGTTGAGTTATTTTATCATGCAACTTGAGAGAGAGAGAGAGAGAGAGAGAGAGAGAGAGAGAGAGAGAGAGAGAGAGAGAGTTGAGTTCTTTTGAGTTCGCATGTTTTGGGAACCCTAGGAGGGATATGTTTCTTTTATGTAGGGATTTTGGGTATTATTGTCATTACGTCTATCAGGTTTTGGAGGAGCTCTAGAAGAATTGGAAGATTTTTTTGGAAAGCTTCTTTTAGCAGGCATTATCTTGTGATTGTTTGAAGGCTTGGATTTTGAAGGTTGGCTTGGATCTTTTTTGGCTTCATATTTTTAGACGTTGGTTGAGGTAGGGTTTAAAACCCTTGTAGTTTGCAAATCCTTCCTTGAAAAGATTGTATACTTTGTGTCTGAGATTGTGTGTGATTGTTTTGAAATTGTCTTCTACTGTAATGTTGGATTTGTTGTTGGGAAAATTGGATTAAATTGATGTTGATTGATTTGGTATTTTATTTTGGGTATTTTGAGAAACCTAAGATTAAATCTTAGGAAAATTAATATCTCTTTCTCAATATGTTACTAAAAGTTTGATTTAGGAATTGCATGTAAGATTGAAAATCAATAGATGTTTGTTTTGCAAAAACCCTAATTTCCATTTTAGACAATTAATTTTAAAAAAATATATCGATGGGTTTATATGTATTCATGTCTATAATGGGTGATGGTTTAATTTTTGAATATATTTATATTAAAAAGGAAAAAAAGAATATATATTTGGTATGCGCTGTGATGTCCAAAATAATTTCTGGTGAAACTTTATTCATAAAAGAAAATTATTTTAAAAAATAAATGTTAAAAAATAAATAGATTATATTTTATGTGGGGGGCGGGGGTCTCACCCCCCAATCCCCTCGGCAGCAGTGACTGTCTTGGTAGCTACAAATGGTCACAACAATCAAGGCTACCAATGATAACTTGGCTGTCATGGTAGTTGTGGCTACTCACGACAGTCAAAGCTACTGCAGTAGCTTGGCTATCGTGACAACCTAGGTTGTCCACGATAGTCAAGCGTGTTGTGGGGCAGCCATTGGGGTGGGGCTGCAACCTCCCCCCAATGTTCTTTTTTAATTTTTATTAATTTTAATATAAAGAAAAATAATTTGTTTTTTTCATTTTGAGATTTATTTAATATATTTTTGATTAATTTATTTAAAACATTTTTAAATTATTTATTTTTAACTTTATTTTCTTAGATCAGTATATTTAATTTAATCCTTAATTTTAGTTTAATTTTTTATTAGTTTATTTTAAATAGAATATTTAATAGGATTACGTTATTGAAATTTATTATAAATTAAAGGATCCATGTTGTTTTGAATTTGTTGTTTGGGTCGTGCATGTAAATATTTTATTTATGGAAATTGATTTGTGGGGAGAATTGTTATACTCGAGGCTTTGGGAAGTGACTTTCATCTTTTTTTGAGTTTTGGTTATGTTTTATCAAAGGATTATTTTAGTGTTTGCGTATTTATAGATGCACATATGTTTTAAGCGTACTTTTTATGATGGTTGGTTTAGGGCCAATGTGTGTGTCCTTAGTGTCTTTTATGGACAGAGATTCGATTATGTTACTATTTTGGAACCTATGTGGTTATTCTTTGATTGTGAGCCTAGGGGAGGTTAAATAGGTGCATTTTAGGGGAGTGGCTTACAATAGGGGCCTGTGGCCCAAAGAGGCCAGTACCAGGGTAACCTATCGTAAGGTTTATAATAAGTGATAACCTAATAATAAAACTTGGGGATAACATTAAATACAAGATTGATCATTGATGCCTCACCCATGCCTGGAGTGCTTGTATAGGCTAAGGATGGGAATGGGATGATATCTAGAGAGTAGGTATGATTAGAATTCTCCTCCTTCATGAGAGGGTATTCTAGTTTTGCATGGGTCATGTTGAGGGTCTGAGGTTTAGAGTGTCTAGTCTAGGATAACTCAACTTGATAAACACTTGAGGGTTCAGGGTCTAGAGAGACTAGTCTAGGGTAACTCAAGTAGTTGTCCATGTGATGACACTCCCATAGTATGTAGCCTAAGTCTCCTCCATAGTTTTTACATTTTCCTCTAGTGGAGTATCCTTGCTGTCTCATTATTACTTCATGGTTTATTTTATATTATTTGGTTTTTGGTTTGTGTTAGTTATTAGATGTTTATTTGTCTTTAGTTGTGGTAACCCTTTGAGTTAGGAAGCCTTCAGGACCTTTTCTTAGTTATCTTTGATTGATTATTTGAGTGGGGTTTTTTGTTATCTACTTAGCATGGTGGGAGTGGACCTTTGGTTACATGAGGTCGGGTGGTAGTGTTATCTTTTACCATTTGGGATTCTGACATTCCTATAGCAGTGTTGGAGGATGCTTGTTCCTATTATCTTCTTATTCTTCATTGGAGGCTTGTTCATTCCTATCTTTGATGTTCATAATTATATCTTGTATTAGTGCTTCAGAGTTGTAGATGTTGTATATTATTTTTGTATTCGATTATTGTGACATACCCTACGACTTGTGTAGAGGATGTTTTATCATTATGTATACCTTATGGTATTGAATGTATTTGTTATTCATCTGAGTTAATTGTAATTATCCTTAATCTAATTTTTTTTTTACATAATTCTACGTCATGGGACACTCGAGGATTGTTAATTATAATTGAGTTGTGTATATGTACTTGTTTATATCTCATGGTTGTATTGCTTCTGCATTGTTATCATAATTATTTGTAAACACTTACAAAAAAATTATTCTGTAAACATAGTGACTTGTATTAGGTTAAATTCTCCTGGGTTCCTTGGCGGGGCATTACAATTTGCCTTTCCCACTTCAAGTGTTTGTGGCTTTAATTCGATGTTGAACCACTTCATACTTTAATTCAAAGTAGCATAAATAGGAGGGAATTTTTGTCTAATGCTTGTACCTATAGGTGTGATCCTTTTGTAAGTCATGATATAGCCGCAAACCACTTTGAACCACTTTGTACCTTAGTTCAATGCAGTTCAAAGAGGTTCAAATAAATTTGTACTGTGCCCAAAAGTGGTTTGGTGGCTAACATGACAAGTGACGTGACATGCAAGATAAGAAGTCACCATGATGATGGTACGACATGCCTTGGGAATCTAGCAACTACAAACATGATTTGAGCTGGCAATGCAAACTAATAGGATTAATTCCTAACATGAGTGAAGTAATGGTGTCAGAGGGAAATAAATAATGACATGGATAGTTTTTTGAAGGCTATCATTAACAAAGTGTCATGTCATGATGTATGCCCCACTCCAATATCATTCCTCAATTAATGCTCAAATATTTGTCATACTTCACAGGTATGTGAGTATCTTTGAATCATGTCATGTTGGTGTATTCCTCTCAAAGAAAGAGATGGAAAAAGTTTGGTTGTGAAAGACAAGAGTTTTCTCTGAGTTAGCAAATTACATGTAAATGTTGAGAACCTTTCCTCTATTCGTGCTTCTGCATATTTATTTGAATTTGAAAGGCTACAAAGTGTTGTGTTGTTATTGGGGGGTAGTATGAAGTCTAGTATGCATTTCTTTGGTAATACGACTAGTTTAGAATGTCGAGGTCCAGTGATTTCATACACTAACTTAATGGGAGTTAAGGTGGATAAAATGGTTGATAATTTCAATGATCTTGTGGAAAAAGAACATACCCTAGAAATTATTTCGAGTGGTCTTCTTCAAGTTGCTACCTTTCCTCCAGTTGTGGCAAACCTTGAGTTGGTTCAACAATGTATAAATCGTTATGACGTGGGGTCTACGTGCATATTGAAAAATTATGGCCAAAATATTCTATCCATAACTAGGGAGACAATTATGTTAGTTTTCAAGCTATCAAATGAAGCCTTCTCCAGTTTTAGCCCAACCCAATCTTTCACCCAATTTCATGAACGATTTGAAAAGAACTGCAACAATATTGCCTGAAAGTGGACTGAAGCATTTTATAAAGGAGATTCTAGACTACCAAATGTGTTAAAAAAAAGACCATATGAAACCACATATTCATGACCTGGTAGTCTATTGCATAGAGTAAAGGGATTAGCTCAAGTACTCCTTTTCAAAGACTAGATGTATAACTACATAGAGATAATTCTAGATGGAAAACAATATCTAGATTGGGTCGAACTGATCACTAGCTCAATAAGGGATCAGCTCAAAAAAACACAAATGATCAGGAGGGAGTTGTATATGTCCTCATATTTAATATATTACCTATCATGCACCCAGGAGCTTGTCAGGATTCCTCATGCACCATGGAATGAAGATATAAACATCCATGAGCACTGCCCCTTATTGCAAAGAGGTAGAGTGCTAGAGAATTTCTATAGGGTTCATGATGTATTTTTGGGAAAATTATGCTATGACTTGGCTAGAATTCCAGGGCAGACGATCTCACTAGATGCACAAAATTTGGCTCATAATTATGGCAGCTTTTACATTCAATTCCAAAGGTTCACATATATAAGAGTAGGAGGATTTGATGAGGAACCTCTCAAGTTGCCAAGGCATGCCTTTGATTGTTTCATTCTGGTAGAAATATTTAGGTAGTTGTTCACATTGATTAAAAATACTCTCCCTGAAGAGAAATGGGATTCTATGTTTCCTGTTAAACTTGGGGCTTTGACTTGTAAGAGCATGATTGATGCCTCAATGGTTGGGAGTGATTTATTGAATTTTAACATATAATTTTATGAAGAAAGAAGAGGTTTTGATAGTAAGGGTTTTGCAAGACAAACCATGAGTTTGGTAAATCAGATGGATTTGGTTCCTCACATTGAAGATTTGTGGGAAGATTGTAGCAATGAAAAAGAGAGAAAGGAGGGATCACTCAAGAATGCTAATACCTTAGATAAAAGCTTTGCAGTTGAAACTTAACATTGAAAGCCTAAATGAAGATGGTGCTAACATCGTCAAACCTGGCTATGAAATTTTAGATAGGGTAGTTCTACCTGAGATTGATTAGACCAGAGAAGAGGAGGATGACATAAAATTGAGGGCAAGGTCCATCTTAAGATACATAGATAACTGGTTAGAGGAGAAGAGGCAGAGAAGAGAAAAATAAACACAATAAAAAAAACTGATAAAAGTCTTATCTCAGTTTGGTTATCACCCAAGCCCTCTAATGCCTTTGTTTTAATTAATGATGTAGGTGACACTTCTCTACCTAAAAAGAATGGAACTTCAAGTGATCTTCCCACCAAAACACATTCAGATCATCCTACTACACCTCAGATGAGGTCAAGAACCAGATCTCAAATCCATACCCAGATGGTTGCCCAAGATTCAAGTTTTATAGACTTAGAAGTAAATGAGAAGGATACCTCTTTATCACCAGAAGATCAAAGGAAAGAGCAAGAATTGTCTGGTGATAGAAATAATATCCAGTAGGAACATTTGACACCTGCTAGGTCAACACATAACAAGAAAAATCTCTATCTCTATTCCCCCTTGGATTTTTGATTTGGTAAATAGAATGCGTAGCTTGAAACTAGTTTCCCTCCCTGTGAAGGATATAGTCACCAAGTATGCATCTTCTACTCCAAAGGCCAAAATAATAAAAAATAATGTCAAGTTGAGCACAAACGCTATCACAGGAAAAGTAACTACGGAGATGACAACATACAAACAAAAAGAAGGTGTTCAAGAACTCGAAGTAGAATATTTTGAGGTTACTAAGATGGAACTTGGAGTCTTGAATTGTGACACAAGAGACCACCTGTTTAAATTCTCAACTGATCATATGTTGGGTCAATCTCAAAAGGATAGTCAGGAAAAGAGAGAACTCAAACAACTAGTTATAACCATGGCCAAATTCATCAATTCCTTGAGCAATGTAGGGGCATTACCTTTGGTTCAAACTCCTCAATTGTTCGATCCCAATTCTTCAGACAACAAGAAGTTATTAAAACAAATGCAACAAGGGAGGGACTTGGCAGAAGGAATGATTAATTGGATTGATGGTATCGTGAAAAAAGGAAGTAAATTCATACATGAGTTCATTGTCACCTACACAGAAGGGGAAACACTTCTTGGTGAGATCCATACTCTAATACCATGATGGGAATTAGATGAGGCCAAATGTATGGCTATCGTGTCTCGAGTGCACAAAGTGGAAAAATATGGGGTAACAAAGTTTTTATCAAAAAATCCAATGAAGTCAGTGGACCCTTGTATTTAATACATGTTAAAGAAGAATACGAGATGAAAAGGTTCATTATTCAAATCTGTAATCCTAAATGTACAAGTCATAGGGAAAGAGATAAAAGAAATCCATGAGGATGTGTTGAAGGATATAAAAGTGGTAAACTCTTCTGGCATTCTTCAATTCGAAGAAGGGAACCTAGACCCAGATACCGTGGTAAAAATTTTTGAAGCTATGGTATGCCATCAAAGAAAGTGAAAAACTCCATGGCTCAAGATTTCACTAGAATAGCAAATGTGGAGGCGATGTACCTGAATAGAGGGCAACTACCTAAACAAGCGAAGAGAATTAAGGAGCTTAAATGGGAAAAATATGCATGCTGAGAAAAGCTGTTAGGATTGAAAAGCTTGCACTCTCACCTGACACATGAATTCATGAACACTTTTAGGAGCTACAAATTACTCAAAGATGCCATGTGGGATAATGAGCAACTAGAGGAGGCAGGGTAGCTATCTGTTATTTAGTTTCTTTGATAGTGGACAACCATCCTTAGACTATTGTTTTGTTTTAACACTGGTTCATAACTATTTCTTTTCCGACAATCTAAGAGGCTGAGTTTTCAAGGAGGCCTCCCGGATTGTGAAACTATTTATGCTAGAGCATAAGAATTTTTAGGTGATAGAATTTTTAGAGTTAGAATTTAGCTTTTAGTACTGATAAGTAATAGTTTATTTTTTGAAGAACTAAGTGGAAAGAAATAGTGATTTGAATATCAGTTTTGGCTTTGAACTTCATAGTATATATATATATATATATATATATATATATATATATATATATATATATATATATATATATATATATATATATATATATATATATATATATATATATATATATATATATATATATATATATGCAAAGTTCTAGTTTAAATCTTTGAGTTTAAACTTGTGGTGCATTGATTCCTTTGTGTTGATACATTGTTTACTCTGCATTATTTATCATATGTTTTGTGATCATAAGTCTTTCCATAGTGATTCATGTTATCTTTAAAATAGAAAATTAAATCTTGGGGAGTTGAAAGAACTCTATTTTTTTAAAAACTTTTCTTGATCTTGTGTACAATCTTTGAAATCACCTTTATACCGAAGAGTATATGAGAGATCCTTAAGTGCTTTTGGGTAAAAAGTACATATGTGTGCAGTATAATCATAAATTCCTTGAATATTGGTGAGAGGGAATTGTACCTCATAAAATTTAGAGGGAAGGGATTATTATACGCTTACCCAAATGTTATGAACTATTTGTCTTTAGGAGAGGGTGATAGAGTTAATTTATGTTTCATTTAGTGTAAAGACAAATCTATTCACTAACATGGGCATATGTGAAATCACCTTGAAGAAAAGTGAGGTATGAATTTCCTTATGTTTCATTTAAGCATTTGAAGTTTGAAACCCCACTAAAAGAATATTGTTGAGCGTCATTTTTACATGAGGACAACAGCTAGGAATTTACACAAGCAAATTCCGCTCTTGGAAGATTGACAAGATCAATCTCAAGGTTCCTTAAGGCTGGGTCTCAACCACTTGGATAGCTCAATGAAAGACAAATGTGGATCTATTAACAAGGAGGCATTTGCTGGTTCTTCTCTTGAGGAAAACTATAAAATAAACTTTAGGAAACCACATTATCTCTTTTTTTATTTTTAGATTTATGATAAAACATTGTTAATCTAATTTAATCTATTAAAAATGATTTGCAAAGAGGGTAAGAAAGAATAGGGTAACAACAATGTGAAAGAAATTACCAAAAAAAAATCTAATGGACATAAACTAATACCACATCACTTTGCAAATTAAATAACCGAGAAGATGAGGAAACCCACAAAACAAAAATCAGAACATATCACAATCTTCAGCTATGTAGATGCCATCATCAATGGAACGAAACAAACACAGATGTAGGATAAACCAAAACTCATCAAATCATGAAGCCACCCTAGATGTGCGCACACATAAGACAAGTTAATCTATAAGCACCAAACAACAATCCTCTCAAAGATTTGTCACAACAAAGCAATGCGATACTAGCAAACACCGAATTAATAAATCGCTGACTTAAAATCATCAGACAATCAATTGGCTTTTTGAAATAAAGAATGAGCAAATCACACATTCACAAATTTTGCATAGATAGAAAAAGCATCACACCATGAATGAAACACCAATTGTATGTATTGTATTAATGATCAAATTCAACCTCATTACATCATTTTATTACAATTTATAGAGCTGGGCTCTTATTTTCACAGCTAGGGTTTTGTATGCAACTAAAACTCAAAAGTAAATCTAAACTAGAGATTGCATTAAGAAACTACTTTTAAAACTTGGCTAAGCTACCCTAGCATGGAATTAAACCACATGCATTACAAAACTTTGAGAAAATCATGCATTAAACATCTCTAAAATGTAGCTGGAACTCATGCATGCTCTTGATAATCTTCATGATTCTACCCTTGATCCTTGGTTGTGGCTTCTCCACATGGAATCAACTGGAAGAGATCCCAAAATCATGCAAAAATGGCCCCCAAGAAGAAGCCCACTTGACTGAAAAATGAACTCTTAGATAATTGGAGTTAACTTTTAGACGTGCCAAAAAATGCCCAAATCCCGATAGTTGGTCTGAAAATACTAAGTCCTAAAAATGACTAAGTCACCAATCCTCCATCTCCCAATTTTAGACTTCAGACTTTCGGAGGCCAAAAGTTCTCTAGGGCTGAAAGGCCAAAAAATAGGGATTGCAAAAATGGTTAGGTATGAAAAATTGCCTTTCTTTATACAAAATTTGGCTATCTCTAGACCGACTGCTTATTGACTGGGGAGCACTTCTCAATGTGCTTTTCAGAACCTCTCCACAATCACCAGTACTTCTTCAAAGTCAGGCAACTTGACCCCTTCAAGGATTTCTAGTTGTCTATCTTGGAAGGTGATCAATTCACTTGCAAAGGTCTGTATTTATTCTTTCTGAGATAACATTTTATGGATTTCTTCATTCTGATAGAGCATTTGTTGAAGGTCTTCTTTAGTCTTGACACCCCAAAATATAGCCAAGTACTAATTGACTATATCATTCACTGAATGCATGGTCTTCTCATCATCCTTTCCATACAGATCCAGATCCAAACCTTCAAAGAACTTATGTAATTCTTTTACAAAAAGTAAACTGCTATCTTGCCTCTTATCCAACTTCTTGAGAGCCTTTTCAAAGATAGCCAATCCACTTGTTATATCCTAGATCCATTGCTCAAAATTGTCCAGCTCCGAGCCTTCATAAATCTTGACCAAAACTTGGAAGCGCTACTTCCTTATTATTACTAAGTTACCTGGAACCTTCTGCCACTTCAAAATCTTCTCTGCCATGCTGTCTTCTTCACTCATGATCTCAACTAATGAGGTTAATCCCACCAGAATGCTTCGAAGAGGCCTTAGAATATTTTTGAGGGATAGCTTTGCAAATTGCTCAAAATCCTCCTTCCAATCCGTACAAGCCTGTACAAAAGAATACATAATAGTCATGTTTATTTTACCCTTCTTCTCCAAAATGGCCTATAATGAGGCCTCAGGGTTATTAGGGTCAATGGGACCCACTATCTTCAGAATGAATCTCTTCGTGGCTTCATTTTGTTCCATCAAAGACTTTATTCTCTCTTCATCCTTGTCCATGAATCTGAGGGTGTGCTTCAATCTGAGGGTTGCCAAGGTTTTACTTCTCTCTCTGGTTGGCTCCCCCAAATCCACCTCCTCCAATACATAGTCATTGTGAGTGATTTTAGTTGTGTTGATGTTCATTGTAGGGACAACCACCTGTGCCTTCCATCTACCCACTTGATCATGTGTCACATATGACAGTGTCCTTGCCTGGGTAATAGATGTCATTTGATGGAAGGCTTGCCCTAACACAGTCATGTTAGTCTCATCATCTGTGTAGACCCTAACCCTCAGTTGAATTTCTTTTGTAAACTAGACGGGCTTAGAGAAAGCATTTAGTGGTTCATACGGGGTTGCAAAAGTAGAAGAAGTCATTGGATGTTCTATCTCTGTCTATTTGGAATTCTCCTCTCCTTCTCCTTTTGTCTCTTGTTCCCTCGTTTCATTTTGTTGTGCCTCCTCCTGATTTTTCTCTTCACCAGCTGTTTGATCTCTTGTATCAGTTTGTTCTTCCTCATCGACTTGTTTCTCCTCCTCAATTTGTGGCTCTTCCTCATCCTGTGATTCTCTTTGATCAGTTTTTTGTTCTAATCCTACGTGTTATTCCTTCATCTTTTCCTCACTTGCAGCTTCTTTCTCAGGCTCTTGCAAGCTTTGAGGCACTAATTCATCTTGGTTAGGAGGTAGAGTAGGGGAAATAATAGGAGTGGGTGAAGGCATTTGAGGTGGAGGCAGAGTGGGCATAGGAACATGAGATGGAAGAGGATGTTGAGGCAATGGAGTGGTTTGAGTTGAAGGCAAAAGTAGAGTGGTAGGTGGTGTTTGAAACAATGGAGGGAGCGGAGTTGGATGCATAGGCAGAGGCAGAGGTGGAACTATGGGTGACACCAAAGGGAATTGTGTAGTTGTATCCTCTTTAGAAGTGACCCTAATAGAATAGTCTTTATCAGGCTCTACAGTCTCCTTTTGAACCTCAGTTGTCTCGGTAGCAACTTGCTCTTGGGGCTTTTGTTGGACATCCTCTTCCATACTACCAAGAGAACTTGTGAATTGGGTAGGAACCTATTTCTTGGACTCCTTGAAACCATGCAATCCTATGAAGTCCATGATATAATATTCATCATCCCCAAGAGCATCTCAGTTTATCGACTCTTCCTGAGTGGCCCCTCTAGCATCTTCTCGATCATCATCTATTACTCTCCTCCTCTTCATTGAGCCCATAGACCTTGTCCTTTTACTGAGAGGTATTTCATCTAATGCATCCTCATCCTCTTCTAGTAGGGTGTCCATCTATGTAGGCATTGAGCCTTTCTTTCTTTTATACACATTTCCTTTGATCACCTTTGCTAGCTTAGGTCTGATTATCTTGAACTTGGTTTTCTTTGTTGCACTCAGAGAATCATGACCACTGGAAGAAGGCACATCTAGAGGCGCTATACTCCCTATGATTTTGGTCTTAAACTTCTTGGAATGAGTGGAAAAACCATAAGAAGTAGGTTTCTCATGCCTGTACACCATTTCTGGTTTTACGGGAGCAACTTCCTTAAATTTTGGTTTTAATATCTTTTCTCCTTTCTTCCTTTTTTCTTTGGAGGGCTGCTCAGGTAATTGTTTCATGGGGAATATATGAGAAATCCATGCTTTGGTGACCTTGATAACATGTCAAGCTTTGAAATTAATATCATCATTCTCATCCTTGTCCACCTCTATGTTTAGGATAGCCCTTGTATACACCTTATCTGTGTTGTAGATGGCATCCAAGATGTCCTCAACATCAACATATTTTATCTTCTGAGGGATTCTTAATGAAAGAGTGGTATGTGCAAGCTCCAAACTCATCTGACAATAGTCACAAATTCTTACCTCATAGTTGTCCACACAATTCATCCAGTGATCTTCAATGTGTAGCTCATGAATATAATGCCTTCCCATTATATGGTTGAATGTACTGATGGGATCAAACCAATCTCTTATCAGGTTGTAAGTGGGTAAAGGGAACTCATCCCATTCAAAAGTGAAGGCCTTACAAATCTTCATATTTGGTACACAGTGGGGGCCTATAGAGATTGGGAAGTCCTAGTAGTGTTTCTTCTTGTGCTTGATATGTTCATGTGCATCTAACAACTACCTTGCTATCTCTAGGAGGAGTACTGTGTCGGAAGGATACCCAGGTAGCTTCTTTGGTAGAAGGGTGCATCCTGCCACCTGAATGTATGTGAATGTCCTGAATTGAATGTAGAATGCCCCAAGGGCCTTTACTTTGGCAAAAACTTCAGGAGACATTCTTTTGGCATAATCTCCCTCAATGGAGTGTATGATAGTGAAGACTAATGCATCATTGACAATCTAGAAATTTGGACTGTTGTGTGTGTAGTACCCTTCTTGACCAATTGCAGATACATCATGAAAGGCCAAGTGTCCAAGTTTCCCATAACTCCAACCTTTGTCAATCCCAGATATACTACCCTGGCAGCCAGTAGGTACACAACATAGGATGTCATGTAGAAATGAGGATCAGTTTTTACTCTGATTAGCTGCTCGTCTAGATTATCACTTAGAATGGTGGCCCAATCAAACCTTGCCTATCTTTCCCTTATCTTTTGGATGAGCAAGATCATCCAAGGCTCCAACTGACTAGATTTTACTAACCCGTACACCCTATTGATCATTGTGGTTGCTACTTGGATGTCTTCTTGCATGTATCCCCTTCGCATATCAATTCTATCCAGTTTGTTCTTTGGCATGGGCTACATAAGGTACTCATTATTTATGATGTCGTGGGCTTGTGACACATCCTTATTGTAGAACTCCATTCCCTTATTGATGTGTACGTTGAAAAACTTGTCAACCCCTTTGGGCAGGTGGAAGACATCCTTAATGTTATCTGGTCTCAGGTCCAGGATCACTTTTCCAACATTGTTCTTCACCATTCTCTTGTTTGGTACATAGTGGCTAGCTAGAGCCAGAGTGTTAATCAAGTCCGAAGATAGGATGGAGACTGGATGAGCTATTGTATTCACTAAGGAATAGTGCACCAATGAGGTGCAATCTTCAGATCTTACCACTGGTTGGGAGCACTTTATCAAGTAATCATTCCAAAATTTATTGCCAATGTTCATGTCTGTGATGTTCGCATGCAGGTTGGTCACCTTTGAAGGTGGATGGTACCCCTTGAACTGATATTTCATAGTTGGTGACATAACTTTCTCAGTCATTTTTGCAAAGAGGACAAGCTATGAATCAGTAAAAGGAGAGAGAAAAATATCATAAAAACATAGAATTTTGACAAAATAAGGCCTAAAAGGGGTCTTAAAAGACATTTTTGGCCTTTTGGACTTTCGGGGGTGTGTGACCTCTGAAAGGTCCAAAACGCTGAAAATGCGAAAAAAGGTTGAGTTCAAAAAACTTCTGATACCTCTTTTTCAGTGAATCAGAGGTGTAAAACCTTCGCAGACTGAAACCTTCAAAACGCTAAAATGTGCCTTTGTTTTGAAAATTATTTCGGTCATCTTAGTTTCGACAAATCAGAGCAATGAAGGTTTCGGTGTGTGACAACACCAAAACACTAAAACATGCATTTAGTTGATTTAGCTAGGATGTTGGAAGCTTTAGCCCTTTGGGTTTTAGCAAATCAGGTGAAACATTTTTGGCGTCTGATAAACCCAAAATTTTGAAACAACATCACTTAAGAGATTTTCGCTAGAAGGTTTGAGAGTTTCGGACCGCGAAGGTCCGAAACTAGGGTTTGGTCTGTCGGATTAAAAAATGAGTCCGACGGTGAGTTTGACCACAAAATATCGAAGGGTATTTTAGAGGGGACTACTTCATGACCCTCGAGGCCGAACTAGGATGATGAAGAACAAAACAAGCCCTAAACTAGCAAGGAAGAAAAAAAACCCTAACTAAGAACAACCAAAACAAGAAACCCTAACTAAAACTAGATGAAAATAACAAAAAAGAAGGAAAGAGAGAGGGAAAAGAGAAAGACCGATCTTGAAAACAAACAAAGGATGAAGACCTACAAGAGAGACTGAAGCAACAAGCGAGAAGTAATGACGTGCAAAAAGATCCAAAAACATGACAGGCAAGAGTGATTAAGTGAGTCAAAAAGAACCCATTCCAGCTTATATAAGTAGATCATCAGATGATGTCAGCCCCCCACCGATCAGCCTTTCAGCCTTTTGAGCGTATTGGACCTCCTAAATTTTTGGCGTCCAAAAGCCCGAACACCACCTGGGTTCAAAAATGGCTAAGGAAATATTTTCGCTACTGCAAACTTTCGCTATTTCGGACCTCTCGCACTTTCGGACATTTGAAAGTGAGAAAAAGAAAGAAGACCCAAAAAAAAATAAAACTAACTAAAAATAGAAAACAAAAGGACAAGACACCCAAGAAACCTAAAGACAAGCTAAAAAAAGGGGGATCCCTAAAGCCAATAGGAAAAAAGGGGAACGTGGTTGTGGGACCACAACAAATAGCCCTAACAAAAGAAAGGGAAACAACCCAAGTTTCCCTGAGCCATCCCGCCTTGAAATAATCTCATCTTACAGTGAGCCAAGCACAAGATCTTTAGCCAAAGTGATCATCTCATCATCATCAAGATTAAGGATAGCTTAACATTTGCATCTAGTGTGTGATCACGTGTGTTCAAATTTTCTAGGAATCCTTTTCCATAAGCCTTTGATGATCATCAACCAATCATTGCCAGATCACTGCCCACCAATCTGAAGTCAACCAAGAGTCAATTTAACCTTGCTCTACTACCAAGCAAGCATTTATAGCCCTGGTAGAGGTTTCTAAAATCACCCTTCCCCTATTGTAGATGAGCTTTGTTAGAAGTTTTAAACTCCTTTGGAGGGCTCTTAGACTTGGCATGCGTCAGCTTTAAAACTGATTCTTTTGAACCATTGTGTTCTGAAAAATTTTCTTTTGATTATGTTCAACATCTGTTACTTTGATATTCCCTGTGGCTTTCATCAAATACTATTTCTTTGCTCCTTTTCTCTTCTTTTTGAAACTAGGGCAACGCTTAGACTGTTCTACCCGGGCTTTGAGCATTTTGTTGTTAACCTTGTCTTTATGCGTTCCTCCCTTTTGCCTTCTTGCTCTTTTCTTTTAGTCTATATTCTAGTTAGGAAAGGGTTCTGACTCCCGACTACCTTCACGACCATGGGCATTTCCAGACATTGACTGAAATCCTACCATAAGAGGCTCGTGACTCAAGATCCTTTTTAAATGTGCATTAGTGTTGAAGATGGTTGGTTTTGATGAAATCTTTCAAGAAGTTCGAAAAGAAAATGTCTTACTTCTAATCACTGTATCTAGCTCACTGTAAGACAAAACTACATCAAAGAGTTTGACTAACTCTTATCTCTTTCCTGGACTACCTAGTGTGGAACACTAAACTTGAGAACTTCCACCTCTGTAGATAAAGACCCAACAAAAAGACTCAGACGACACGTTGCCAAGAAAACAAAAAGAAAAGACACTAAAGTACAAGAATATACAATATTATACAAGGGGGCTAGTCAAGACCCAAAGTAATGCTTCAAAAATTGGCCATTGACTGGAAATGGGACCAATTCTCCATCAAGAGAACTAATCTGAAAAGTATTTTCTCCTAGGATCTCCACGATCTGGAATGGGCCTATCCACAAATGTTGAAACTTGGTGTGGCTACCTGGTTTTTCTTTTGCTTTGTCCCACATTAAGACCAAATCAAAAATTTGAAAGGCTTTTATGGTTGCTCTTTTGTCAAACCACCGCTTGACAAAAGCTTGGTGCTTGGCCACATGCTCCAAGGCCATAGTTATTTTCTCTTCAAGGTCCAACAAGTTCATGAGATGAACCTGCACCTGATCCTCACCCTTGATGTATTGATCCATGAATTGCAGAATTAGTATTTTCAGGTTCATCAGAAAGATGGGTTGAAGATCATAAACTAATTGGTAGGGAGAGATCCCCAAGGCATTCTTGATTCTTACACAATTTGTCCATAAAGAATATTTCAATTGAGTGTGCCAGTCTCTAGGATTGTCATCCAAAAGATGTTTGATTGCAGTTGTTAAGTTCTTGTTTGTTGATTTAGCAACTTCGTTCCCTTGCGGGTAGTGATTAGATGAGAATTTTAGAATTACCTAGTTCTCGAAGGCCCATTGAATGAGATTTGTAGATGAAAAGTAAGGGGTGTTATCACATACCAAGAAGAACAACATGCCAAACCTCGTGATGATGAACTCTTCTAGAAACTTGGTTATCACCTCAATAGTACAGTTTTTTAGAACCTGCGCCTTCATCTAATGTGTGTAGTAATTGGTTGCAGTCAAGATGTATCAATGCCCCACAAAGGATGGAGGATTGATTTTTCCCATGAAGTCTATCCCCCACTAGGTGAAAGGATGTACCTCATAAACTAGCTATAGGGGAATCATTGGGTGTCTCTCGCATGTGGCACTGGTTTGGAAAACATGACAAGAGTGCATGTGGTCATGGGTGTCTTTGAAAAAATTCGGCCACTACTAGCTAGATCTCAATATCTGATGGGCTGTGGCTTCTGTTGATTTGTGTCCGGTACCATATTTATCATGAAATTCTATGAGAACCAACTCGGCTTTTGTTTGATCTAAACATCATAGGTACAGTCCATCATAGTTGTGTTTGTAGAGCTTCCCATTTTTTAGCATATATGAACTACTTTTATTCTTCAATGCTCTCCTCTGTGAACCATTCAATCCCTCTGGGCAATAATTTTGTAACACGTAGTAGACTATGTCCTGATACCATACGTCAGTGACCACTCCTTCGTTGGTGTATACCTGGCACACCAAGCCTTGTTCTATTTTTGCCATCATCTTGGTAAGACCTTGACCTCTGACTAATTTCATTGGTTGGATCCCAATTCCTGCAGTATTGCCATCCACTTTCCTCTTCGTTCTCCTAGCTCATTTTGCATCAACAAGGATTTGGCTGCTGGATTTGGAAAAATAGCAATGACTTTACTTTGAAGGATATAGTGTCTGAATTTTTTAACATCCTTAACCAAGGCAAAAGATTGCTTGTCCATATTTGGATATTTGAGTTCTGCATTTTTTAGAGGATAGCTCATGAAAGCTATTGATTGTTCATCTTCTCCTTCTTTCTTTTGCATGAGGATTCTTGCACATAAATGTTATGAAGTGAAGGAATGGACCTTGAATGGTAGAAGATAATCAGGGCTGACCAAGACTGGGGCAGTGGTGATCGATGTCTTGATTTCTTCAAAGGCTTCTTTATCCTGAGTGGTCCATTCAATCTTAGCATCTTTCTTTAACATATCATTTAATGGGTGCACTATTTCTACAAATCCACTGATGGATTTCTTGACGAAGTTGATTTTACCGAAGAAAGATTTCAACTCCTTCCTGCTATTTGGAGGAACCAATTTGAGAATATCTTTGACCCTCTTGGGGTCGATTGAGATGCTTGTCTTGGATATAATGTGCCCAAGGAGTTTTCCTTGAGTCACTCCAAAGACACATTCTTAGGATTAAACGAGATTCTGTAATGTCGACACCTTTTTAGGACCTTTCATAGATCTTCAATGTGGTCCATACAGTTTTTGGAGAAAATCATGAGATCATCCATATAGATGACAATGCATTTTTTGACCAAGCCTCTAAATGCCTTGTCCATATCTTGTTGAAAAGTGGCACCTACATTGATCAAACCAAATGACATATGACGATAATCAAATGTTCCCCATTTTGTTGTGAAGGTTGTTTTCAGATGGTCTTCTTCTTTTACCATGACCTAGTTGTTTCCAGAGTAGCCATCCAGTAAAGACATCATTTGGGAACCGTTAACCACCTATAGTACTTCATCAAGGGATCACAATGAGTAGTTGTATTTTTGAGAGGATCTATTTAGATTTCAAAAATCTACACAGAGCCACACCTCTCTGCTTTTCTTTCTCACCAGGATGAGGTTTGCCACCCAAGTTGAATGAAGGATTGGAAAAATGATTTTGGCATCAAGTAACTTTTGTACCTCCTTTTGGATCACCGGTTCGATCACAGGGTTCAGCGGCCTTTGCCTTTGGCGAAAAGGCTTAGCATCTGGGTTCAAAGGGATATTGTGCACAATCACATTGGGATCGTATGTCTTCAAGTCTTCATAACTCTAGACTATGACATCTTTGTACTCTATAAGAAGTTCCACCATCTGCTTCTTTTCTTCAGATGTGATGACTTTACCAATATGAACTTCCCTAGGATCAAGTTCTGTGCCCAAGTTGTAGAGCTCGCAATCATCACTGCCCACTACTGGTGTTTTCCCTCTTTCTTGAGCATGCTCATCTTTATCAAAAATTATTTCTAGGGCTACCATTCCCTTTGGAATGGAATTAGTCTTCAGGTTTAAGATCCCCAAATCATCTGATTCTTCCATTTCATCTTCTTCTTTATCAATGCTTTGTTTGTAAAAATTTTTAGCATTCATAATAAATTCCAATATCTGCTGATCATCTTGGAATACCTGGAAGTTTTTAACATTATCAGGGACAACTAGTATGGCTACCAATTCCATAGAGAATTTCTTCAACTTGGATTTCTCTAATGGTTGTAAAGAGCTTGCTGACACTGCCAAGGCATTAGTAACAGTATTTTTCCTCCTTGGGACACTTCGGATGTTAAAAGGTTCAAATTCTTCAATTAGATCCCACACATGGTTATGATAGGAGGCCAATCACTTGTCAGTGCATGAATACTATCTTTGGATTTTCTGGACTATCAACTATGAGTCACTTTCTATGATTAAAACTTTCACCTTCTTCTCATGTGCTAGGAGAAGACCTTGAACTAGAGCCTCGTACTCGACAAAATTGTTGGTGTAGTAAAATTGTAGCTAATAGGCAACATAATATGAACCCTCATGAGGGTTGACCAACTCAATCCTAGCTCTAGCTCCTTGTTTTCACTTAGAACCATCGAACCAAAGTTCCTAGACTGAGTGATTCTTATGGGAAGATGTTTTAACTTGGGCTTCCAGAGTCACCTCTGCCAGATGTGCCTTGACTTGGGATTCAATAGAGACTTTGGGTGGTGATAGGTTTTTTGTGTTTGGGGCTTCCAAGTTCTCTTCATCGAGATATTCTCTTTTTGAAAGTGGAACCCATTTCATCTTTTGTTTTGCCCTGACCTCCTACCAAACTTCATTGCATGGGGGTAGGCAACCGTCATTAGAAGAGCTCCATTCTTCCTGTATAAAGTCTTCAGTTGTGGGAATCTGAGGTTTCTCACAAAGAGGAGATCCATCCTCACTTGAATATGTCATTGTATCCTTTGTATGCTTGGGCACGTTAGACATCTGGCCTATTACTTGGACCACCACCTCTTGGTAGTCTTGGCATGTAAATTTTGAGTGGTTTGTCTAGTGGAGATGACAATACCTTGGTAACATCAGTATGTTTGGGTTAGTGTCTCGACCAAGATGCTTAATATTTTTCATCATATCACCTATGAATTTTGTGAGAATATCCTTAGGAATCTGGGTATTTACTAACCCTTTCATCGGACTATTATTTGAAGTCTCCTCTTCCTTGAGGTGGAATGTGAAAGCTTTGTCAAAATGATACACCCCCAGATCAGCTTGTGAGAACAAGACTTCATTTGGTGTATTGTACTTGATTATCATTTGCTTGAGCGTAGACTTTGCATCAATCTTGATTTGGTTATTGAGCCCCTTCCACGATGGCCAAAGTTGAGTAAAGTCAGTGGAAAACCAACCTCTCAATGATTGGGTCCATTCTCTACTGAGAAACATTTCATACATTTTTGGGATGTCCACCACATGTACGTCAATTTAATCCTAGATTCTGGGTTCATTAGTCAGTTGTATGTGTGTATCCTTTAAAAATCCAATGACTTTGACCTCTATTTTGTCTAGTTGGATCACTACCCTGTTAGTCGATTGAGGGCTGATCCCCAACTTTTGGCATATGGACAATGGCATCATGTTACATGAATCCCTTGAGTCAATCAAGAAGTTATGAAAGTTCCTCCCAAAAATCTTGAGTCTAAGTAACAATGGGGGTACTTCTACCCTGTCTTTGAACATAGTTGGCATCGCCTCTACCGCATTCACGTTGGAAACATTTCTAGTGTTGTTGCTAGGCGAGGCCGATTTGGAATGATCCAGTAACTTCAAGAGGGCCTCTCTTTGAGTGGGACAACTTTGCATCATATTGTACATTGACATATTAGTTCTAACTTTCTTTAGTTCCTCTACTGCACTGTACTTTTCATTGGCCCAAACAAGATTCTTTAGCAGAGTGGGTTGATGTTGCATTACCGGAGTGACAGTTGCACTGGGACCTCTCGAGGGTGTGGGATTATTGCTAGCACTCAAATCAGGTGGAGTGGGCTAAATTCCTAAGGGAATGCTATCAGTTAAAGGTTCCCTCCTACTCCTTAGGTTATATGTGTTTTTGTTATTATTTTGGAAAGCGCGGACCTCAGAGTACTCCGATTGACTTTCTTGATTGAAAGGGAAGACAAATTCTTCTTCCACTGTGTTGTCAATAGGAGTTCCACCTGTACTTGGATCATATGAATCAAAGACCATGGCACTGAAGTGGGTCTAGGAACTTTCAGGATCTTGGGCTTGTTGGTTGTCAAACTCACCCCTATATTCATAATCTGGTTGGTGCATACTAGGACCTTGGGTAAAGTTAACCTCAGATGAGTTGAAGAAGTTGGCATTGTCCGAGGGTATACTACCATTATTTGGACATGTGTTCCATGTTCTATTTGTTCATTATTGTCCAAAATAATTATCTTGAGAAGTGTTGCTATGACCTCCACCATTGTTGTTATTATTATTGTTGTAATTGCCATAATTACGATTCTGATTTTGGGAGTAGGTATTCGGGGCAGCAACCTAGCATTGGTAGTTCCCTTGGTTCTGAGATGGGTTGATCTTCATCTTGGTAATCTCTCCGGTTAGCTAAGATAATGTATTTTTCATAGCATCAAACTCGTTCACTAGAGCATGGTTTGGCTCATTTGGAACACCAGTCTTTTGTTCACACAAGGCTGCCTTATGTACATCATACCCTGGGTATGTGATGGCTAGCGGTGGAGCAATAGCATATAGAGTTGGCACTGGATTGAGCCTTGGAGTGTGTTGTACCAAAAATTGATTATTCACTATCAACAAACCAATCATAGCAACATTTCCCAATGTTGGTGGAATACCATAATTTCCACCTGCTTGCAAGTCCATTTGTTGGGCAAATGTGATAACCTCATCACATACTTTTTCTAGAGTGTCTATGTCCCCTAGGGGTAGCCTTTTCAAGAAGATGGACGTTAATGGATCTAAGGTGCGTAGTTACACTTGTATGGAAGCCTCAACTGGTATGGTATATGGAGCCTCAATTTTTTGGTACATCTTATGAAAATGATGATTGAACATAGCAATTGATTCGTTGAGGTCCTTTCTCACCAAGATAAACTGGTGATGAAGAGTTGCTAGATCCACATACAACTTGAATTGATTAAGGAAATTTGTTTCAAATTTTGCCCATGTGGAGATGGATCCTCATGGAAAATTTAGGTACCAATTATATGAAAATTCCCCCAGTGTGTAGGGGAAAAGGCGGCACATGACGTCTTGATGAGAAATCTCTTTTCAATTGCATAATTCCTTAAATGCACGGATGTGTTCTTTCGCTGTCCTAGATTCTCCATAGATGAAACGTGGGCATAATTTATTAGGATTCTTGGGTAGCTAATGGAGCTTTCCTTGTATGTCCAATGGTGAGCTTTGAGCATTTGCAAAAAATGAGATTGGAGCTGGTGGTGGAGGAGCAGCATGCGGAACAACAATGGTTGGAAATGGAGGAAGATCCAAATGATTTGAAGTATCTTCTCCGTGCTTTGTTCTGCTGCTGTGAGGTTTGTGAACTTCTCTGAGTTCAAGGAATTCCCCTTTGTTTGGTGAAGATCTGAGGACTTGTTCAAACCTTTCGGGAGAGAGTGATCCAATATTCTAGGGTTTCCCTTTTGAGGGCCCTCCTTCTAGTGCCACTTCTATTGAGCATCTTTTTTACACGAGGAGAATGGCTAGGAATTTACACAAGAAAATTCCCCTCTTGGAAGATTGTTGGGATCAATCTTAAGGTTCATTAAGGCTGGGTCTCAACTGCTCAGATAGCTCAATGAAAGACAGATATGGATCTGTTAACAAGGAGGCCTTTGCTGGTTCTTCTCTTGAGGAAAACTGTAAAACAAACTTTAGGAAACCACAATATCTCTTTTTTTATTTTCAAATTTATGATAAAACAACGTTAATCTAATTTAATCTATTAAAAATCATTTGCAAAGAGGGTAAGAAAGAGTAGGGTAAAAATAATGTGAAATAAATTACCAAAAGGAAATCTAATGGACATAAACTAATACCACATCACTTTGCAAATTAAATAACCGAGAAGATGAGGAAACCCACAAAATAGAGATCAGAACATATCATAATCTTCAGCTATGTAGATGCAATCATTAACCAAATGAAAAAAACACAGACATAGGATAAGCCAAAACTCATCAAATCACAAAGCCACCCCAGATGTGTGCACACATGAAACAAGTTAATCTTTAAGCACCAAAGAACAATCCTCTTGGAGATTCATCACAACAAAGCAATGTGATACTAGAAAACACCAAATTAATAAATTGCAAAGTTAAAATCATCAAACAATCAATTAGCTCTATGAAATAAAGAATGAGAAAATCACACATTCACAAATTTTGCATAGATAACAGAAGCATCACACCATGAATGAAGCACCAATTGTATGTATTGTATTAATGATCAAATTGACCCTCATTACATCATTTTATTACAATTTATAGAGTTTGGCTCTTATTTTTGTAGCTAGGGTTTCAACTGCAACTAAAACTCGAAAGTAAATATAAACTAGAGATTGCATTAAAGAAACTACTTCTAAAACTTGGATAAGCTACCCTAGCACGAAATTAAACCTCATGCATTACAAAAATTTGAGAAAATCATGCATTAAACATCTCTGAAATGGAGCTAGAACTCGTGCATGCTCTTGATAATCTTCATGATTCTGCCCTTGATCCTTGGTTGCGGCTTCTCCATGTGGACTCAACTAGAAGAGATCCCAAAATCATGTAGAAATGACCCACAAGAAGAAGCCCAGTTGACTAAAAAATGAACTCTTAGATAACTGGAGTTAACATTCAGACGTGCCAAAAAATGCCCAAATCCTGACAGTTGGTCCGAAAAAAATAAGTCCCAAAAATGAATAAGTCACCAATCCTCCATCTCACAATTTCAAACTTTGGACTTTCGGAGGCCAAAAGTTCTCTAGAGCCGACAGGCCAAAAAATAGGTACTACAAAAATGGTTAAGTATGAAAAACTGCCTTTCTCTATACAAAATTTGGCTATCTCTGGACTGGCTTCTTATTGACTGGGGAGCACTTCTTGATGTGCTTTTCGGAACCTCTCCACAATCTCTAGCACTTCTTCAAAGTTGTTCAACTTGACCCCTTCAAGGATTTCTAGTTGTCTATCTCGGAAGGCGATCACTTCACTTGCAAAGGTCTATACTTCTTCCAGAGATAACATTTTCTGGATTTCTTCCTTTTGATAGATCATCTGTTGAAGGTCTTCTTTAGTCTTGAAACCCCAGAATATAGCCAAGTACTAATTGACTATGTCATTCATTAAATGCATGGTCTTCTCATCATCCTCATCATATATATCCAAATACAAACCTTCAAAGAACTTATGTAATTCTTTTACAAAAATTAAACTTCTATCTTGCCTCTTACCCAACTTCTTGAGAACCTTTTCAAAGACAGTCAATGCACTTGTTATATCTTGGATCCATTGCTCAAAATTGTCCAACTCCTAGCCTTCATAAATCTTGGCCAAAACTTGGAAGCGTTGCTTCCTTATTATTACTAAGTTATCTAGAACCTTCTGCCACTTCAAAACCTTCTCTGCCATGCGGTCTTCCTTTCTCATGATCTCAGCTAATGAGGTTATTCCCACCAAAATGCTTCGAAGAGGCCTTCGAATATTTTTGAGGGATAGCTTTGCAAATTGCTCAAAATCCTCCTTCCAATCCACACATGCCTGTACAAAATAATATGGAATATCCATGTTTATTTCACATTTCTTCTCCAAAATGGCCTGTAATGAGGCATCAGGGTCATTAGAGTCAATGGGACCCGCTGTCTTTAGAATGAATCTCTTCATGGCTTCATTTTGATCAATAAAATCCTTTATTCTCTCTTCATCCTTGTCCATGAATCCGAGGGAGTGCTTCAATCCAATGGTTGCCAAGGTTTTAATTCCCTCTCTAGCTGGCTCCCCCAAATCCACCTCCTACAATACATAGTCATTGGGAGTGATTTCAGTTGTGCTGATGTCCATTATGGGGACAACCACCTGTGCCTTCCATCTACCTATTTGATCCTGTGTCACATATGACAGTGTCCTTGCCTGGGTAATAGATGTCATTTGATGGAAGGCTTGCCCTAATGTAGCCATGTGAGTCTCATCATCTATGTAGACCCTGACCCTTGGCTGAACTTCTTTTGTAAACCAGGTGGGCTTAAAGAAAGCATTTAGTGGTTCATACGGGGTTGCAAGAGTAGAATTCATTGGATGTTCTATCTCCATCTCTTCAGAACTCTCATCTCCTTCTCCTTCTGTCTCTTGTTCCCTCATTTCATTATGTTGTGCCTCCTGAGTAGGGGCAACAAGAGGAGTGGATGAAGGTATTTGAGGTGGATGCGGAGTGGGCATAGGAACATGAGATGAAAGAGGATGTTGAGGCAATGGAGTAGTTTGAACTGGAAGCAGAAGCGGAGTGGTAGGTGGTGTTTGAAACAACAAAGAGAGCAGAGTTGGATGCATAGGAAAAGGTGAAGGTGGAACTATGGGTGAAACCAAAGGGACTTGTGAAGTTGTATCCTCTTCAGAAGTGACCCCAATGGAAGAGTCTTTATTGGGCTCTGCAGTCTACTTTTGAACCTCAGTCGTCTCGGTAGCAACTTGCTCTTGGGGCTTTTGTTGGACATCCTCTTCCATACTACCAAGAGAGCTTGTGAATTGGGTAGGAACCTCTTGCTCAAACTCCTTGAAACCACACAATCCTATGAAGTCCATGATATCAAATTCATCATCCCTAAGAGCATCTAAGTTTATCGGCTCTTCCTGAGTGGCCCCTCCAGCATCTTCTGGATCATCATCTATTACTCTCCTCTTCTTCATTGATCCTGTAGACCTTGTCATTTTACTGAGAGGTATGTCATCCAATTCATCATCATCCTCTTCTAGTAGGGTGTCCATCTATGTAGGCATTGAGCCTTTCTTTCTTTTATACATATTTCCTTTGATTACCCCTGTCGGCTTAGGTTCGATTATCTTGAACTTAGTTTTCTTTGTTGCACTTAGAGAATGATGACCACTGGAAGAAGGTGCATCTAGAGGTGCTATACTCCCTTTCATTTTGGTCTTAACCTTCTTGGAATGAGTGGCCAGACCATAAGAAGTAGGTTGTTCATGCCTATACACTATTTTTGGTTTTACGGGAGCAACTTCCTTGAACTGTGGTTTTAATATCTTTTCTCCTTTCTTCCTTTTTTCTTTGGAGGGATGCTTCGGTAATTATTTCATGGGCACTAGTTTCATGGGTAATGAATGGGAGATCCATGCTTTGGTGACCTTGATAACCTGTCGGGATTTGAAATCAATATCATCATTCCCATCCCTATTCACCTCTGCGTTCAGGATAGCCCTTGTATACACCCTATCCGTGTTGTAGATGGGATCCAAGATGTCCTCAGAGTTAGCATCTTTCTCCTTCTAAGGGATTCTTAATGAAAGAGAAGTCTATGCAAGCTCCAAAATCATCTGATAATAGTCACGTATTATTACCTCATAGTTGTCCACACAATTCATCTAGTGATCTTCAATGTGCGGCTCATGAATATAATGCCTCCCCATTATATGGCTGAATGTATCAATGGGATGAAACTGAGCTCTTATCAAGTTGTAAGTGGGTAAAGGGAACTCATCCCATTCAAAAGTCAAGGCCCTACAGATCTTCATATCTGGTACACAGTGGGGGCCTATAGAGATTGGGAAGTCCCAACAGTGTTTCTTCTTGTGCTTGATATGTCCATGTGCATTTGACAACTACCTTGCTATCTCTAGGAGGACTACTCTTTTGGAAGGATACCTGGGTAACTTCTTTGGTAGAAGGGTGCATCCTACCACCTAAATGAATGTGAATGTCTTGAATTGAATGTAGAATACCCCAAGGGCCTTTACTTTGGCAGTAGCTTCAGGAGACATTCTTTTGGCATAATCTCTCTCAATGGAGCGTATGATAGCAAAGACAAATGCATCATTGACAATTGTGGATACATCATGAAAGGCCAGGTGTCCAGGTTTCCCATAACTCCAACCTTTGGCAATCCTGGATATATTGCCCTAATAGCCAGTATGTGCACAACATAGGATATCATGTAGAAATGAGGATCAGTTTTTACTCTGATCAGTTGCTAGTCCAGATTGTCACTCAGAATGGTGGCCCAATCGAACCTTGCATGTCTTTCCCTTATCTTTTGGATGAGCAAGATCATCCAAGGCTCTAACTGACTGGATTTTGCTAACCCGTACACCCTATTGATCATTATGATTGCTTCTTGGATGTCTTCTTGCATGTATCCCCTTCGCATATCAATTATGTCCAGTTTGTTCTTTGGCATGGGCTACATAAGGTACTCATTATTTATGATGTTGTGGGCTCGTGACACATCCTTATTGTAGAACTCCATTCCCTTATTGATGAGGAAGTTGAAAAATTTGTTAACCCCTTTGGGTAGGTGGAAGACATCGTCAATGTTATCTGGCCTCAGGTCCAAGACCACTTCACCAACATTGTTCTTCACCATTCTCTTATCTGGTACATAGTGGCTAGCCCGAGTTTTAATCAAGTCCAAAGATAGGATGGAGACCAGATGAGCTGTTGTATTCACTAAGAAATAGTGCACCAATGAGGTGCAATCTTCAGATCTTCCCACTGGTTGGGAGCACTTTATCAAGTAATCATTCCAGCTTACATTGCCAATGTCTGTGTCTATGATGTCCACATGCAGGTTGGTCACCTTCGAAGGTGGATGGTACCCCTTGAATTGATATTTCATAGTTGGTGACATAACTTTCTTAGCCAGTTCTGCAAAGAGGATAAGACATGAAAATAAAAATAGGAGAGAGAAAAATCTCAGAAAAATATAGAATTCTGATAAACTAAGGCCTAAAAGGGGTCTTAAAAGACCTTTTCGGCCTTTTAGACTTTTGGGAGTACGCGACCTCTGAAAGGTTTGAAATGCCAAAAATGTGAAAAAAGGTTGAGTTCAAAAAAATTTTGATACCCCCTGTTCGGTGAATCAGAGGTGGAAAACCTTCGCAGGTTGAAACCTCTGAAATGCCAAAATGTGCCTTTGTTTTGCAAATTATTTTGGTCATCTTGGTTTTGAAAAATCAGAGCAATGAAGGTTTCAGTGTGCAACAATAGCGAAATGCCAAAATGGGCACTTGGTTGATTGAGCTAGGATGTTGGAAGCTTCGGCCCTTCAGGTTTCGGTGAATCGGGTGAGAAGATTTTTCGGTGTTTGATAACCACAAAATTTTGAAATAGCAGCACTTAAGAGATTTCTACCAAAAGGTTTGAGAGTTTCAGACCGTGAAGTTCTAAAACTAGGGTTTGGTCTGTCAGACTCAAAAATGAGTCCGACAGCGAGTTTGAGCACAAACTCACCAAGGAGATTTTAGAGGGAACTACCTCACGACCCTTGAGGCCAAACTAGGCCAATGAAGAACAACAAAAATACTAAACTAGCAAGGAAGACAAAAAACCCTAACTAAGAATAGCCAAAACAAGAAATCCTAACTAAAACCAGATGAAAACAATAAAAAAGAAGGAAAGAGAGAGGGAAAAGAGAAAGACCGACCTTGAAAACAAATGGAGGATGAAGACCAACAAGAGAGACTGAAGCAACAAGCGAGAAGCAACAATGCACAGAAGGTCTGAAAACATGATAGGTGAGAGTGATTAAGTGAGTCAAAAATAACCCGTTATGGCTTATATAAGCATATCAATGAATGACATCAGCCCCCCGCCAATCACCGCCTGGGTCCGAAAATGGCTAAGGGAAGATTTTTGCTACTGTAGACTTTTGCTATTTCAGACCTCTCGCACTTTCGGACATCCAAATGTGCAAAAAAGAGACAAGACCAAAAAACAAAGAAAACTAATTGAAAAACATAAAACAAAAGGACAAGACACCCAAGAAACCTAAAGACAAGCTAAAAAAAAGTGGGCCCCTAAAGCCAACAGGCAAAAAGGGGAGCGTGGTTGTGGGACCACAACAAATATAATATAGTCTTAAAAGGGTTGCAACATTGTGATCTCATCTTCCTATGATTGTTGTAATAGTACAACCAGAGTGTTCACTACAAGAAACAAGTTTTACCTTTGTGTGAATGCTTCATTTTTCAAGTCAGAATGCACAGATTGGGAGGAGTTTTGGGGTTTCAAAATTCAAAAATCCTAATAGAACAAAAGCTGATGTACTTGTATGTTTTGGTTCCCGGTTAGCATCCTATAACAATTCTTGAGAAATTTTTTGACATCACTCACAAATGATGTGTGAGTATTTTTTTTAATGAAGGAGTTTCAAATTTATGATCATTTTTCTTTATTGTGCAATTTTTGTGGTGAGTTATGTTTTAATATTTTACATGCATGTTTTTTTATCGTCATTTTAACAAAAGATTATTTTATTTTTCTTATATTTAATACTATTATTGTGTTCCAGTTAGATGATAATATTATTACATGTGGAACATATGGAAGGAGCTCTTATTGAGAATGCATGACCTCCATGGATGTTTGGGAAGAGAAAATATAAATGACTAAAAAAAATGTAGATATAAATGTTAGATTTTTAAAACTAATAAATAGATCTCAAAATCTCAAAAGATTATAGATTAAAATCAAGATAAAGCACTAACAAAGAAGACGACTTCAAAATCGAACCATCAAAATTTTCCCCCAAAAAATGTGCATTCGTATTGGGTTATCAAAGCCATTTATGGCAATGAGACAGAAAATTCTTCTCATACATTGTATTTCATCTGGTTTTCCTATTTATAGACCAACTTGAAAGGGGATTGGGCTTCAAACCTTCTAGTTATGAGAGAACCTATCCAAATCCAAGGCACTTTTATTTCTATAAGAATATGGTGTGCTTGGGAAAATCTCTCAAACCTTGGCTTCACTAAGACAGGACTAGTTTTTGTGATGGCCTCTCATTCAACCAGCATAACATCTGGTCGTCTTCGCTAATTTAGTCACATGGACTTCCTTTAGCCAAAATTCCTCATATAGAGGCTCTACATTTTTACAAACATGTCATTTTTACTTTGAGAGATCTCTTTTCTCATGCTACTATGAATCTTTGCACTTGGGATGATTTACAAGCTCAGTTTCGGCTCTCTCGTCTAGATCAACAAAATTTTGACCAGGTAGTCTTAGTACTACCTTTGAATATGCTCCACAAGCTTGGAATCCACTTTGTCAAGCCTTGGTGGAAGGACTGGAAAGGGTTTTTGTGTACTTTTTATGCTTGTAAAATATACCTTACTTCAAGCTATGACATGTTTGTTATTAACAAAGCACAAATCTAGTTAACACAAGCTCATTTTAATTTTTTCCACCTTGAATGACTTCATGTTTTTTAATGTGATGACATTAATCAAGTGATATATGATTGTGTTTGTTAGCCTTAACAAGACTCAAAACACATGTGCAATGTGCACTTAGGGAAACCGACTATACATGGGGTCATTGATGAATGGAAAATATATTGTACCATTTCTTGGAAATAAAAACCTAACTATCTATGAGCTAATGAAGTGTGTAATAAAAATTAAAGAAAATGATTTACATGAATTTTGAGATAACTCCCCTTGTGATCTAACTTTTTACATTTTAAACACATTTTTATACTTTTTGAGTAGAATTGAGGAAAATTTGGGTTGCACCTTTTAACATATGACACATAAAAAAAACCACATAGATGTATGTGCTAAGACCAATTTATGATGGCACATGTGTGGATACATTAACATTAAATAAAATCTCCTCATAGTGTGATGTAAGCACGATAAGAATTGACTGATGGGCTATAGACTTTGATAAACACCTAATAGGACATTCTTTTGTTTGTAAACTATCTAAAATAACTAATAGGCTTAATACTCTTAATAGGGTAAGCTATCAGAAATAGCTAACAATGTAGCTCTAATCAAGCAAAATTTTTACTACATTAGTGAATTATTGTGGGTGCCATCCCCACCCCAGTTTTTATCCTCTAACAAGGATTTGTACGATACCAAAATGAATGTGTTATGAGTTATGTTTATTGCTAATGATTTTTATGTTTTATGAGATGCATGCAAAGTTATGAATTCAGTGAATGGTTAATAAAGATAGTTAAAAGTGTTTTGGAGTATTGATTCACCCCTCCCCTCTGAGTATTAACCTTTCCATACTTAGATCAAAACTATTAGACATAGGTCATAACCAATAGAAATGGCATAGTTAGACCCCATGTTGAAGATGTAAAAAAATAAACATGCCAGAACATTTGGCTTAGTGATAGTTGTAACAGAAGAATGAGGAAAAGATCGAGGCTAGGCTATAAAGCAGGAGGGTTGGATCTATAAAACCCAAAACCTTCATAGTTTTAGGGGTCATTTAGGAAGAGAAATTGGGGGGGAATACAAATTTTCAAACGGGGATTCATAGTAGTTTGAGTTTCATTGTTGGCTAAAATGCCATGGTTTGTCAACTTATGATGCATGTTATAACATTTGTATAATGTGGCTCATTTTCTAGCCTTGGCATGTTTTCTCTTAATGAAGCACAAAGATTATATGCTTATAACTCTTCTACTTTTATTAATTAGGATTTCTTGTGATGATTAATTTTATACCCGGTCATGTTTACTTATGTTGATGATGTTATCTTCTATTTGTTCTGATAAATGAGGGATTTTTTAGTTTTTTACACTTCCCAATGCCTCTAAAATAGAAGATGAATTGTATCATTTATAGCTCGCTTCTCATGAGGATAAGTACCAAAGGTAGTTATTATCTTAGTATACGCTTATAAAAACTATTTTTCTAGAGGTGATATATTCTTGATCTCTTATTTGCATTCCATTTAGAAATAGTCTTCTCACACCATGTATTTTCCCATGTAATGCCCCGCCAGGGAACCCAGGAGAATTTAACCTAATACAAGTCACTATGTTTGCAAAATAATTTTTTCCTTAAGTGTTTACAAACAACAACAATGTTTTACAATCTGGAAGCAATAAAATATAACTTATAACTCAACTTAGATTACAAATCTCAAGGGTTCCTTGACGTAGATTATGTAAGCATTAATTAATTACTTTATATTAGGTACAATTATAAATCTAATGTATACAAAGGAATGATAAATACAACATCATATAAAAGATAACATAAATACAACTGGTACCATAAGGTATCCATTGTTGGAAAGTGATGTTTTGGGAGCATTAGGGATCACTTAAGGGTTCTCATTAATGGCAACACTTATGCTGGAGTGATCACATGTAGAGAGTTTTGGTATTGGAGTCACAGTCATGAAAATGACTAAGTAGAGAATCAGAATAAAAATGTACTACGGTATTGTTTTGGTCAATGAAGAAGATATATGATGTATTATGGCTTGAAAAGTTAAAGAAAGGCATTTTGGGATATGTATGACCTTTAATTAAAGTCACATGTGTTTTGGTGATGAGATCAGTAAGATACAGTGATATGAAGGTACGCGAAGATAGAGAATCAGTGAAATAGGGCATATGAATAGTCGTGATGATTGATGGAAGGTTAGTTGATATGGTAACATGCTAAGTCATATGGATGTTGTATATTGTCGATAGTTTGGTAATATAAGATCGTCGAATCTACATTTATCATTTGCATAAGCAATTATTATGTTTTGTGTTGTATTTTGAGAGTCAACTAGATGGAAAAATTTATATAATTATAGAGTATTTTGTGGAAGTGATAAGTGTGATTGTGATGATGATGTGATGGATGGGAATTTGAGAGTAGAGAGCAGATGTGAGATCAGTGTTTAACAGAGCTATAACTGTAACTATCTAAGCATAGCAGGTGCTTGTATTGTTCACTTTTGAAGAACACTTTGTGATAGTATTTTGATTGTAAAAGTTGTAACCTCACCACCTTTAATAGTGTTTTTGTATACCCCTAACAGGGTTTATCATTCTTCTAACAAGGAAATGTACTATGTAATACTCAGCTCCTAACAGGGCTAAATCTACTAACATGGATTCAATATTTTAGTGCATAGTTGTGGGTACCATCCCCACCAAGATTTTCCCTTGGCCAGAGTTTCCTCAAAAACAAATCATGGTGTTATTAGTTATGTGTTGTGCATTTATGTTCTTTTCATTTCAGAATTATTATGGTTTATTTACAATTGGTTAAATTTTAATTTAAAATGTTGTAATATTGATTCACCTCCATCTCAATATTACCTAATCCTAACAATTGGTATTAGAGCTATTGACCCTTGGAGAGAAAGCCTAACAGCTTAAGGGAGATGATAATGGATTCAGAAAGTTTACAAGAGAACTTTGAAGAAACACTTGATGACCTAGACAAAGAAAAGGCTGAGAATGTCGAATTGAAACTCAAATTGAGAAGAGCAGAAGGTTTCATCAAGAAACTAAAGGAACAACTTGAAATTTCAAGAAGTCAGAAACAAGACCTTATGGATAAGATCAAAGAGGTTTCATGCAATGACACATCAGATCAAGTAAAGAAGATGGAGCAAGAAAAGGAGAAATCAATCTTCTGATGATTAAAGAAGTTCAACATGAAAAGGATGCAAGATACAAAGTTGAAGAGACACTAAAAGAAGCAAATGTGTAGATAGGACAAATGAAGACTGAACTTGATCACTACAAGGATAAATGTCAGGAATTGGGGAAGTACAATCAAATCATAAAAGGAGAACTCACTCAAGCCAAATTACACATTGATAAGTTACACATGAGCAGTGATAAAATTGATGAACAAAGAGAGACAAAAAACTAAAGGAGACATGACTAGAATTGGATTCAATGAAGGTGAATGTGTTAGGAATGGGAACACTAAGGGGGGGGGGGTGAATTAGTGTTCTATATAATTACTTTTTTATACTTTAAACTTAACTCAATAACTTAATTGCAGAACTGAATATTCAAGCATGTAAGGTAATCAACACATAACACAAGATATGATTATGGGGAAACCCAAATAGGTAAAAACCCTGGTGGGAATTGACACCCACTAATAATTGTACTAGTGTATTATGATCCCTGTTAGAAGATCTTGCAACCCTATTAGAAGTTATTCTTTACAATGCATTTAGTACAATGACCTGGTCAAGGGTCAGACCCTGTTAGGAGTCTTTTACAATAAACCCTATTAGGGGTGGGGACACACTATCCTAGAGCTGACTACTCAAATTGTGAAGGCTACAACCTTCTGAGGATCAGATACATACTATATCTACAATGGTGAACTATTTCTATGACACTGCTTATCTGATCAGTTCATTTTGTGCGTTGATGGTTTAGCCTCTTGTAAAGCACTATATCATCCTTACTACTCTTTGCATACTTCTACTTTACTTCTATCAACTCTATCTCACATTTCATACTCAAATACAAAGGTGCATGTCTTATTTATATGCGCAAACAAAACTATTCATTAGGCTAGCCTATAACCTATTACATAAAATGCTTCCAATTGAATTGGCTCAAGTGTGTTTACATAAAATATTATTAACATGTCTATAACATAAATACAATAGGTGCATAGCCTTTACAAAACAATATTATGCACACTAACCAAAATACCAACAGTCGGCTCCATGCTCTGTTTTGTTTTGCCGCTCACTGTTTGTGTCACTTCAACTTGTTCTATCTTCATCATACTAACTCATCTGATCATGCACTCTTTGACTTATCATGATTACATACTCATAAGCGTATCTTCAAGGGCGCATACCAAAACTTAGTCATACACACGTGCACTGATGCTCTGTTCATTTGATGCTTCACTGAATGTCTAGTCTTCCATACTTAGCCATTTTCTGATCTTATGAGTAAGTGTGTTGACTCCAAAACTCCATATAACTTTGTTGCCATAATGAAAACACTAAATCATAACAGTATAGTCAACTTGCCAAAAATCTCCCCCATTTTCATTAATGGCAACAAAGGAATATGGAAAAGTTACTAACTGTATCTTACACATAAATTTTCTAATATGTACTCTATCTTATATGTCCCTTTTACTATATACTCTACTCCTTTTTACATTATATACACTGCTCCATATTCTCCCTTCTACTATATATTCTACTCCCCCTTTGACATTAATGACAAAGGTTCTCAAAAACTATATCGACAAGTACTTATACAATGAATACATCTGGGTAAGCAATCTGAAGGTTTGCAATTTCATTTTGCCAAAACCTCTTTAGTGTATCTACTGTTCGGAGATGGGAGCATAGTGCATAAGTTAGCTTCTCCATCTTCTCCAACTCTAAACTTAGACCTTGATCATATGTCATCATTGTGGCATCGATCTCCTTGATATTCTAATTCAGCACATCCAAAGAGGGCACAAGAGCATTTCTTAATTGAGTTTGCCCTTGCCTTTATTTTGGCCATTTCTTTTTCTATTTTCTCAATTTTGTCTAACTAACCTTGATAGACATTATTGCACATATTTACATCTTTGGAGGTGTCTTCTACTGATTTCCTTACTACATCCATCATTGATTCAACTTCCTAAATTTTCTTTGAGAGGTCTACAGTTAATTTGTCCTTGTCCATACAGTCAGCTATGATTTTTCTTCCTTTAGCTGCTATCTCCTTCAACAAGTCTTGACCAACTTTTAAAGAGCTAAGGTCAAGTGTGAAGTTACTTATCAGTTCACTTAGCCTCTTCTTGAGATATTTTTCCTTTGCAACCTTGGATGTTGATTCTTCTAGGCTTGAAAAGTTTTCTCTAAATTTTGTTAGGATGGTACTTACATCATCCACTGAATGAAATTTTGTTACCTTCTTTTCCTCTAGCAGTAGGCTATTCAGAATGTTGACTGACTCAACAAATAATGGATTTCTCATCACTTGTTTTCCCTTCGCCTTCTCCATTGCAAGCACACTGATTTTTATTAGGTCTTCTTCTCCCCGTGAGTCTAGACTTATTGTGTCAGGAGTCAAACTTGACAATAATGATACTAATGGAATAGGAGTGAGAGGTGTGTTGTCCATCACTTCTATCTTTACCTTTGCAGACATTTCAACAGAGGGCTCATCTACAGGTTCATTTTGTTTTTCTTCTTCTCCTTTCTCCTCTTCTTTTTCTTTCTCCTCTTCTTCTTGTCCAGTTAGGTCTTGAATCTGAACTTCTTCTTGTTGCTTAGGTGACTGATCACCGCATAGAATTTTTTCTTCCTCAGTGCTCACAAATGCTTCCTTGAACTTATCCAAGTCCTTATCTGTGGCTACCATTGATATCTCTACATTATCAATCATAATGGTGTCTTTCTTGGCTTCAGGCATAGGTGCAAACTCCATTTCTTTTCTGGGTGTTGTCACTATGGGAATTTAATCCTATGGACCTATCATAGGTACATTTGGGATCTCAACAACTTTTACTTGCTCAACAAGCACTTGGGTTGTAGGCGTAGATGATGGATGCATGCATTGTTCCAAAAATACCTTCTCAAAGTCTTTTTCAATCTCCTTTGCAATCAAATCATAGTCCTTGTTCATGATGTGGAGAGTTCTCATCTTGGTTCTGAGGTGAGGCTTTACAAAGTCCATTAACAAAGACTTTTATTCAACTGAGCATACTAGTAGGTTATCATCCAATGTCTTCTCTCTTATTCTAAAATCTTCTTCAATAACTTGTCTTTTCAATGTGTCCAAAATGTCCCAAACTTTATCTGGAATGACTATAATTAGTTCTAGAACAATCTTCTTAAACTTGATCATATGCTTGATCAACATATCATGGATCTCAGATTTGTCAATCTCATGATATCTATCTGATCAATTCTTCCTTCATCTACTACCCTTGATCTCAATACTTTCAAATTTGGTAGGAATCCTACCTCAGGAGGTGGTTGTGTATTTCTACCTCTATTTCTTATTGACCTTGTTGATGGATGACTTGTGACTATTTGCTTCTTCCTCTTGGACATCTTGCTGGGCTCTGGAAATGGAGTGGATTCAGTAGGAGTGGGAGCAGTAGTGTTTTCTTCCATTTTTATCTTCTTTTCTTTGGGGTCATTAGACTTCTCTATTTTCACTTCTTAAGAGGGTGCGCTCTTGCATGCAACATCAGTTATTCTTCAAATAGTTATAACCAAATGCAGTTACTCAGAGGGTGAGTATACCAGCCGCGCAAGGGTCTAGAGATAATCTAGCTCCCCCTATGACCATGAGGGTCATTCATCCAGAAGTAGAGGGTGCATCCATTGTGGATGCATCCAATAAATACTCATCAACACTATCTTTCTTTACTTCCATCCAAGTCTTGCTCGCATCTTCTGTAGATTGCACAAACTTGACTTCTCCTGCTTCATCTAATATTGATCCTTCAAACTTTTTAGGGATTTCTTGTCTTTGCACTTTTGATCTAGAGAACTTTGAGATGTGTCTAGCCTTGTTACATGAGTGAAAAATAATTGGAGGCCTGATATTCCTCTACGCATTCATGTGGGTTACCATAGTGCACTATCTAGATGTGTGATCATTATAGTTACATATCTAACATGTAATGTTTTGAGGACTCTTAACATTCTACTGAGGATGATTTCTCTGATTGTACTGAGTCTAATTTCTTTGATTTGATCTACAATTCATAGCTCTATGAACAAACTTATTGCATGAATAACAATAGCCATTGAAAGGTCTTACCTCTTTAAAATCTCTTGCAATATGACCATGCTTGTCACATGCATAACAACTTTTGTTTACTGGCTTGCGCTCATCCTTAGATGGTTTTTCTTTAGCTTCATTATGATCATCAGTCTTCTTAGCTTCTGTAGATCCTTCTAGTGCTTTGAATCTTCCTCACATGTTATTAATTTGATTTTGTGCTTCATTGAATCCAATACCGCTAGTATCTCCTTTAATCTTCTATGCATAGAACTATGACTCTATTAGATCCTTGCTTGTGTATAATTTGTCAATATGATTCTTTGCTTTAGTCAATTCAAATTCCATCTTCTTTTTAATGTTCTCTAACTCCAAGATTTTCATGTTTTCTTGTCTTGGTTCTTCATCCAACTGATTATTTTCTTTGACCTGTTCTTCATAGACTTCCTGATTGTTACATAATTTTTCATCCAAATCTTCAATCTGATCCTTCAGAGATGTGTTTTCCTCATTCATATTTCTTACCATTATCTCTAAATCACTTGTAGAACAATCTTTCCAATCTTTTTTCAATTTTTTGATGAATTCTTGAGAACCACTAACTTTTAGTTTCAGTTCTTCAATCTCTTTTTCAGATCTGTCAAGGTCTTCAAGAGCCACTTCAAGATTATTCTTCAGATGTTTCACTTCCTGTGTATCCATGATATCCTCAAGTGGTTAAACTTCTCTTAAGAGGACAAAAGATCTGATACCAATTATTAGGAATGGGAACACTGAGAGGGGGGGGCGGGTGAATCAATGTTCTATATAATTACTTTTTGATACTTGAAACTTAACTCAATAACTTAATTGTAGAACTGAATATTAAAGCATATAAGGTAATCAACACATAACACAAGATATGATTATGGGGAAAACCAAATAGGTAAAAACCCCGGTGGGAATTGACACCCACTAATAATTGCACTAGTGTATTATGATCCATGTTAGAAGATCTTGCAACCCTGTTAGAAGTTGTTATTTACAATTCATTTAGTACAGTGACCTGGTCAAGGATCAAACCCTATTAGGAAACTTTTACAATAAACCCTATTAGGGGTGGGGACACACTATCCTAGAGCTCACTACTCAAATGGTGAAGGCTACAACCTTCTGAGTATCAGATACATACTATATCTACAATGGTGAACTGCTTGTATGACAATTCTTGTCTGATCAGTTCCTTTTGTGCATTGATGCTTTAGCCTCTTGTAAAGTACTATATCATCCTTACTTCTCTTCGCATACTTATGCTCTACTTCTATCAACTCTATCTCATATTTCATACTCAAATACAAAGGAAAATGTCTTATTTATATGCGCAAACAAAACTATTCTTTAGGTCGGCCTATAACCTATTACATACAATGCTTCCAATTGAATTGGCTCAAGCATGTTTACATACAATGTTATTAACATGTCTATAACATAAATACAATAGGTGCATAGCCTTTACAAAACAATATTATGCACACTAACCAAAATACCAATAGTCGGCTCCATGCTCTATTCTGTTCTCCGCTCATTGTCTGTGTCACTTCAACTCGATGTATCTTCATCATACTAACTCATCTGATCATGCACTCTTAGACTTAGCATGATTACAGACTCAGAAGCTTATCTTCAAGGGTGCATACCAAAAATAGGTCATACGCATGTCTGTTGATGCTTTGTTCATATGATGCTTCACTGACTGTTTAGTCTTCCATACTTAGCCATTTTCTGATCTTATGAGTAAGTGCGCTGACTCCAAAACTCCATATGAATTTGTTTCCATGATGAAAACACTAAATCATAATAGTATAGTCAACTTGCCAACAAAATTTTCTAAGACTAATGTAGAATCTCATGAAGCGAAGACTGAAGAAAGACCTACTTTTGAAGAACCTAAAGAACATATCAGACCTTTCAGAGTTAGATGCTTTGGATACAACAAAATTGGACACATGAAGATAGATTGTAGAGGTAAAGGCCCTTTCAAACCCTTTACTAGTTATTTCTATAACTATTATGATTATGGACACAAGAAAGAAGAGTGTAGAAAACTAGATCAGTCAAGGAAAAAAAAAGATTACATCAGAGAAGAGTCAGCAACCAAGATCACATGTTACAAATGCAATAACTATGGACATACTGCAATGTATTATAGACTACAGGTAAATCAAGATAGAAGGAGACCACCTACATATTACAAATAAAACAATCTAGGACACAAATTTTTTTTGTAGATATAATGGAGAGGAAAATAGAAGAGGATCAGAAATGTTGACTTCACATCCATTTGATACACTTTCAATTTCTTAAAAGATGCATAGGCCAAGAACATTCTTACTGCTTCAATTCTTGCCACAGGTGCAAAAGTTTCTTCATAGTCAATTCCTTCTTGTTGTGAGTATCCTTTACAAACTAATATTGCTTTGTTTCTTACTACTTCTCCTTGTTCATTCATCTTGTTTCTAAATACCCATTTAGTTCCAATCACATTCTTGTCTTTAGGTCTAGGGACCAATTCCCATGTCTTGTTCTTTTCAATTTGATCTAGCTCTTCTTTCATAGCATTAATCCAATGTTCATCTTCACAAGCTTCACTAGTAGATTTAGGTTCAATTTGAGAAATCAAACATAAATGTACCTTATTCTAAGTCAGAACTCCTCTGTCCAAACTTTCAATAACTTGTTCAACATGATGATGTCTTGATATATACCTGTTCGGTGTCATAGTTACTGATCTTGCTTCAACTGTAGATTCTTCTCTAGATTCCTCTCTGGTTTCTTTTGCAGGACTCTCATTCAATAATTCACTGTCAGTCTCATAGAATAATTCAATAGTTTCAATGTTAGGCTAAGGATGAGGTTCTTCATCAGATTCATAGTCAAGCATTCTTTCCTGAATTTTAAACTTCTCATCAACTTTAACATTTGCTCTTTCAACAATAGTTTTAGTTCTCTTATTGTAACATCTATATGATTTTCTCTTCAAAGAATATCCAAGAAAAATACCTTCATCACTTCTAGGATCAAACTTTCCAATATCATCATCTCTTTTTATATAACATTTGCTTCCAAAAATTTTAAAATACTTAACTGAGGGTGCATATCCAAACCATAATTCATAAGGTGTCTTGTTTGTGTCTACTTTGATTTGTACTCTATTCATTGTATATATTGTTGTATTCACTACTTCTCTCCAAAATGTCTTCGCCAAATAATTCTCAAATAACATAGCTCTTGTTGCTTCAGTCACTGACCTGTTTCTTCTTTCTGCAATACCATTTTGTTCAGGTGTTCTAGGGGTTGAAAAATGTCTCTTAATACCATTCACTTCACAAAAAGTGTTAAACTCTCTAGAAGTAAATTCTCCACCTCTATCTGTACACACTAAAATGGTGCACTTCTATGAACCATTACATGCAAGGTTGCTCAAGAATGAGGCCTCACCAAGCGGCTCATAGCTCTCTATGCATGGAGTTGCAAGGGACTATGGTGTATTTGCTCTCAGCTAGAGCTACAAGCTTGTGACCTTGCTAGTCAACCATACAATGAGAGATTCAAGTGAAGACAAGGGCAAGAGTGCCAATGTCCCCAAGAATCTAAATGAAAGATGCAATGCAAATGCAACTAGTATGAATGTGCAAGACTAATCTATCAAATGAAGTGCAAACTAAACTATGAAAAGAAGTACAATAGATTCCAAGCCCCTAATTAAGCTATGTGAGATCTATTCTATTGCATAAAAGGAAATCTAATCTATGATGCCATTATTATGCAACTATGAAAGCAAATATGCAACTAAATGATGAAAGCAACAAGTCTTCAATGTCTTCAAAAGCTCCAAATGCACCTAAAACCTGCAGCATAACATTAGCATAAAAACATGGGTATGCAAATGAAGGAGAGAGCTCTCCTTTTATAAGAAATGAGGTGAAATGGACCATGGAGATTAAGAGGCAAAAAGACTTAATCAGCGGTGGAGGTTGAAAGAGGAGCAATCCATGTGCACAAGTATCCTCCAATAGGAAAATAAGAGTTGACTTTATGTCCATATGAGACAAAAAGTGCTTTTTCCCTTTTTGTAAAATAGGAATAATGCTTTATTTGTGCAACTTAGGATAAGAGGAAAGGGGGGCTTTTTTATTTAATTAAAAGGGGAGGAAATATTCCTTTTAATCAAATAAAGACTTAGGATAAATGGTTAGCCCAAGGATAAAAATCCAATATATGATCGAAATTGGGATTTGATCAAGAGATTGATATTGTTGAAAATATTGATTATTGATAAAAATGATTCAGGATTGATAAATTGAATAAATGGGGCCCGAAGTCTAGGCGACTATTTTTGGGTGCATACATTTGCCCCTCTTTGACTAATGTGTGATCAATCTGGGAACACATGTAGTCAAAGAATGAAGTTGCAATGTGAGATCGATTTGGGATCACAAAACAACTCAGATGTGAGGTCGATTCGGGATCACATTCGAACAAAGCATAAACAAAGGTCTTTGAACATGAGGTCGATTCGGGATCACATTCAAAGTAAGAGATAAGAATCTCAAATTTGAGTGAAAGCTCACAAAAGATGTCTGAATCAGAAAAATCAAGGAATCGGGGATGAGAATCCCATAAATATTGCCCCCTCGGAATCAAAATCGAAATCAGGTAGAGAGGAGAACAGTGAATTGATAAGGATTTGATCAAATCAGAATGAAATCATAATCGAATATAAAGGTCAATAGGTTAACCATTAGGCAATGAAAACATGCCCCAGTGAGGAAGTAGAAGAATAGAAATAGAAGACTAGAAATAGAGTGGATGAAAGACTAGAAAATTTGAGAGACATGGAAGGAAGAAATTCCACCGAAAATCAAATTATGCCTCAAAAAGTCAGTCAACTACTCAGAAGAAAGGGAAAATTTGGAAACGCGACTCAGATTTCGATTTCGAGTCCGAAAATGGATAGAAAATGATGTGATATGAAAGACCAAAAATGAAAGATATGATCAAGAAGAATCAGAAAATGAGCACAGTTGACCAACTAGTATGTAGATGATGAAAATGAGCGCTCTCTCCATATGCAAAATGCAAAAACTAATCTAACATGAACCTAAAAATGAAAGCTACTATGAAAGTGGTTGACTTGCAAGGTCACAACACTTATAGACATCTAATTATCATCGTTGAGCGTTATTGGTAGCGTCGTAAGATCATACAATGCACACTAGCATAACTATGTGGATATGAATATGATCTTTATCAGATAGAAATGTAGGAATCTCACCTAGGCACCAAAGACATATAGGTCAAGATGACTAGTGCAGTGAGATGACCTAAGTTTGATATGGCAAGATTATGCTTGTATCAAGACACATGAAAGTCAGGATAACTAGAAGCATGCACTCGCAAAATAGTCAAGGATAATACCTTGTCAATCCATAGTGTCAAGTAAGACTAGCATAAATGGTCATGACAGGTAGGACCAACAAAATATACCCACAAGCAGATAAAAAAAGAAAACATGTTCTCATTCCCTCAGTCTTCTAGCTATGCATCATCGAAAACCTCTCAGGGAGAGATCACTCATCAAAGAAATCCTTATAGACAGCACACAAAGAAAAATAAAGTCAACATATCGTCAGCGAGTTGATTGTTTAAGTGCGTGTGTGTTGGTCATAGAGTCAAATTCTGAGTATCATATCTGCAAGTGAGCATTATCGCATTATACTTAGACTATAGGCAAGACATCTAATAAGTGTTAAGAAACACTCGACGCAAGGGTAGTGTTGAAAAACACTATTTGGGGTGGTGTTGAAAAACACCTGTTGCGAAATGCCCCAAGAGACAAACGCACCTAAAGGACCAATGCTAACAGTTATGCCCCCTAAACAAAGACAAAGACCAATTCCAGACTAGGCCAAATAAGGTCAAGGCATGATGGAAAGTGGCTAAGTGTCAAGGACGCATGCTAACAAATAGGAGTGCAAAGGCCTCAAGTAGCGCCTGTTTCCAGGTTTTCACCACTTGGAATCTTTTTTCATTTTTTTTGGGATTTTTGCTACCAAGGCGCCTATTGCTAGGTCTTCACCAAGGCACTTTTTTTATTTTTTTGATTTGTTGAATATTTTGATTTTTTTGTATTTTTTCAGGACTTTTTATGCTTTTTAAGATTTTTTCAGCATCATATATCAATTTTTTTGGTATTTTTTCATGATCATAAAATATGTACAAAGGAATGCCCCTAAATAGAAAAGGCATCAAACTCTTTAAGCAAGATCACATCGTGTAGTCCCAATGTCTAGCAAGGTGGAAAACAAGAGGGATTAGCAATCTGGTGGAAGACAAGAGAATGAAGGGAAGACATCCTCAAAGGAAAACTCCTCAAGAGTACCCAAGCTAGGGAAAAATTGTCATGCAAAGCACATTTGGACAAGAAATGAAAGGCTAGCATAGGATAAGTCACAAAAGTGCACTGCAAAAGAAGGAAGGATGCAGTCCAAAGGAGTAGACATGTCAAAAGGCTTCATAGCATTGTGTTTTACTTTTTTTTATTTTTAGATCAAGACCAGAGGGGAAAAGGATAGCGAAAGGCTAGAATGAATGAAGGAAAATGAATATGAAGGCTAAACATGAAAGGAATGAAAGCAAGATCATTGTAAGATAGCTCACAAGATAGCCAAATATTCAAGTATAGGTCAACATTGTCAAGATCAAAGAGAGAAGATGGAATGGATGAAATATGTAGAAGAACTACGCATGACGCCTGATTGCCAGGTTTTCATCATGGTACTTATCCAAGGCACCACAAGGGAGTGGTTTTCACCATAGGAAGAATTTATTTCTCTTTACTTTTGCTACCAAGGCGCCTGTTTCCAGGTTTTCACCATGGCACATTTTCAATTTTTTCATTTTTTTCATTCATTTTTTTCTTTTGGAATTTTTCTATTTTTTGAATATTTTTTCTATATTTTTTTAATTTTATCTTTTTCGGAAGAAAGCAAGCCTTTTAGGTAATGCTCCTTGAAAGGATAAATCATTGATATACCAAGGATTCAAAATGATATGCTCAAAGATGCTGAAGGGGAAAGGAAGGCGCAGAAGGAATAAACAAATGAGGAAAAAATGATAGAAGGTAGAAGGATAATGAATGGAAGGAATGTGAAAAGGTAGATGGAAAGCAAGGTAAGATCAACGTCAATACACACCTTGAAGTGTGACGGAAAAAATGGAGGAAATGTAAACCATATTCTAGTCCAAATGCAAACCATATTCTGGTTCATTATTGCTATGTGACTCCTCGAAGAGAGGATTGGTGTGCTTGTTATAATTCTCAAATGTGAATGGAGGAATACGAGAAGGAATATGGAAAATGTTTAGCAGACGTTGTGGTTCAGGTGCATGGAATGGAAGAATGTTTTTGGAAAAAGATGAAGTGGAAGTCTTTGGAAGCTTGAATGTCAATTTCACTTTTTGTTCAACATGAGACTCTTTCAAGAGAGATTTTGGAATCCATATAGCCTTAGGCTTTTCATTTCCTTTTGATAATTTAGAGAGAATATCTTCAATGATGGGTTTTGGAACCCATACTTGTCTTGTAGTTTTCTTCTTAGATATCTCTTTTGACTTTATATATCCATGTCGATTAGAGGGGACATGGTGATCTTCTTTTTTTGATGGATTCTTGTATTGCTTCTTTTTCTTGTATTGAACATTCAAGTTACTTCCAAAAGACTTGGGACTTGTGGAAGAAGAAGGATGATACGACTGGTTTAGATGGGTGGGTGGATGAAAAGGATTCAAGGGTATGCATCTATGTTGATCTTGAGGAAAGATAGGAAATGGAGGGACGTAAGGACCCAAAATGGATGACGAATTAGGATGATTAGGAGGGGAAAGTGAAGGGACATAAGGACCCAAGATGGAGGGAAGACATGAAGCCCTTAGCAGTGGTGGAGGAGGTCCAAGGATGGATGTGGAAGATGCAAAAGGATAATCAATAAGTTCATCAACGTCTATATCACAACCAAGGATATCAGCATCTTTAGAATGAGCATTAGGATTTTCAACAAGATCATGCACATCTTGAATAGGAGCACCTTCTTTGACAGGATTGTTCGTAGCTTGTGAAGACTTAGGAAGAGTAGAAAGTGGAAGTGAACATGGAGTGGTAGAACAAGAAGATGGAAGACTTTGATCTTGACAAGTTGCTTTGGATAGCGTAAGCGTATCAACTTTCTTTTGATTTTCAATAGGCTTAACATCAGAAGTAACAACACCATTTTTAATAACCTTAATGGAAGTATCATCTTTGGAAAGCGCAAGTGTAGTAAGGTTATTTTGATTATCAATAAGCTCAATAGTGCAAGTGGTAGCTTGATCTTTCTTAGGAGAAGTCTTAAGACATGGTGGAATGAATGAGGAAGGGCATAAAGGATCGAAAGAACCATGAAACGGATGAGAGATATTATGAACAAGATTGGATGACATGGAGGGTTCTTGATCTTGATCTTTTTTTATGTTCTTTTCTTTATCATTTTTGGAGTCTTCTTGACATGAAACCACTTCTAAGGACAAGGAAGCATGTTGGGATTGTATGGAAGACTTTGGCAGAGATGGTGAAGGAATAACTGAAGTAGGCATTGTAGCACATGAAGGCTTAGGCTCTTTAGGTTTGACATTATTGAAAGTATTCACATCGAAGTGAAGGTTAGCTTGAGTATCTTTAAGAGGTGGCTCTTGAGAATAACTATAGGGAACCGCATGGAAAGCCTTAGGATCTTTGTTGGATGAAGGATTTGTGAAAGATTTGGAAGACTTAGAAGCTTTAGGAAGTGTTTGGGTATTGGAGGAAGTAGAGGATGGAAGGGGACCATCACAAGACAAAGGTTCAGCATTAACATGATCTTGCTGGAGAGTGTAATCTTTATTTTCAGCATGAGAGTTTTTAGACAAGACATGCTCATAGTATCTTCGTTTATAATCAGCACGGAAAGCTTTCTCTTCCTCAATAGAAGTAGATGTATCATATTGTTCACAACAAATATCATAATTTCTCTCAAAATCAGAATCATATGGATCACCATCACAATCTATCCAATAGGATGACCCTTTAGTAAGCCTAAGCACACGACGAGGAGGACTCTTAGGAATAGAGTTACCATAAGTATTGCTACATTGTCCATCATCATAGTCATCATAGTCATCATAGTCATCAAAGGTAGGTGTGTCACTCTTTGTGGAAGAGACATCACAAGGACTATCACGTTGCTCTTTATGGTATGTCTTCTGAAGAGAAGTAACACTCTTAGGAGAAGTAGAAGAAGAATGAGATCGTGAAGAAGAGGAAATTGAAGACTTAGTGGAAGAAGAATACTTGGATAAAGAGGAATTCGAATAATATTTAGAAGAGTCATGATAAGATTTGGAAGATGAAGAATGTGAATAGTGTTTAGAAGAATGATGATAAGACTTAGAAGATGAAGAATGAGAATGATGTTTGGAAGAGTCATGATAAGACTTGGAAGGTGAAGAAGAATGAGAAGATTTAGATGATGAAGAATGTTTGGAAGAAGAAGATTGTGATATGATCATGTTTATGATTCTAGCAAAGGCATCTGATTTAATCATCTTTTCTTTTATTTTTGCTATAAATTCATCACTCATGAGAATTTTGGAAGAACAACACTTTTCGAATATGTCAATGAGCTCAAGATCGTCTATTCTTAAGAGAGGTTCCTTAACAAGATAGTCAAGATTCATGGTTATAGAAGAGGAGGAATCAAGCATGGAAGAAATGAATAGATGAATAGAAGAAAGTAGACTAGATAATAAGAGGAAAAGAATCAAGAAGAAGAAGAATAATTTCCCATGGGAATAGAAGACTTCAGAAGAACATGGGAAATGGAGAAGAAAGAAGAAGACTAAGAGCCATCTTGTGCAATTGATACCATAAAGTTCATTGAGATGTTGAGCAACATGACAACACCTAGGATCTAAGATTTGGACTGACCAAGGAAGACTGAAAATAGAAGACCCTTGGTAATAGGATAACCTCACAAAATGTCAACACCAAACTAGGATAATCAAAGTTCTCTATTGTCCAAAGAGAAATGAAAAGATAGAAGAAGGGGCTTTACCAACACTGTCAAAGAGGTGCTTCAAATCAAAGGGTGACTACCCTTGCACTTTTGAACCAGGAGGTTGGGCTAGGCCAAAAGATATTTGAAATTAAGATTAAATGAAAACTATTTGGACAATAAGAGTACGAGAATTTCCCAAGAATGTAGCTCACAATTTTAGAGATAAACTTTATCACCAAAAACAACCTTCTAATGCGATATTTCTCTTTGGCTAATGTGATACTGATGTTGATCTTGACCAATTTGTGCAAAATTTTGAGTTTTTAAAGTCTAATTTCAAGTTTCCGAATGTGAGGGTGAAAATGTCTGATTTCAATCACAAATTCAACAGCATTTGGACAGGTTTGCAAATAGTAGAGGATCAAACATGTCTTCAAACACTTGAAACAAGGGCAAAAGCAACCTTGCCAAGACAAACACTTATGATATCAAAAATAAAATTGCACCCTATGAAAGCTACCGATTGTTTGTATGTGAGAATGTTTACACTGGTTTAGCACATTCGAGAAAACTTCAAGCAATATCTACCTACAATACAAGGCTCATTACTTATCAACTTAGCCCACAACTTGATGCCCCCTTGCCTCACACCAAGTGGTTGCCCACAAGAGATATTGGCTTTGTCATGGAAGTTTCAAACAACACAACCAAAGGGACACATATGGTGAGTATCTTGGGGTGATCCGGGTTATTCCACTTGGATCAATCCTTGCACTAAGAAGATAAGCGGCTAAATAAAGGTAGTTTCTAATCTAAGGTTTCTTAGTAAGGATTTCCGTTCATAACACCCCTCTTGCTCCTCATAAAGGACTAGGACCTCGCGGCCTCAAGAGTACCTTAAGCATTCTTGCTCAATGCTTTCCCCATGGTTGCAATCCCATGAGCTACTCACATCAAACGAAGACAAGTGTTAGGTCTATCAAGGTTTTTGGTGTCCTTGATAGCCTTGAGATTATAGTGAGTTGGAATCACTTGCCACCAAAGAAAATGATGACAAGGTTTTCCCCACTTGAGTCCTTCCTCTTGATTGCTCAAGAGCAGGCCCGCTAAAGGATTTCTATACTAAACAAAAAGTGGATTAACTCTTGAGGTTCAAGGTTTTTGGTTCACCACAAGGGTGAAGAGCATACTCCCCTATCTCAAGAATCTCTCCCAAACACACCAAGCAAATATTCAATTACCCCCTTGCTTTCAAAATCCCAAGATGGGTCAAGATTTCTGTTTCACCACAAGGGTGAAGAGCATACTCTCCTACCACCTCAAAATTCCTACAACAAGGTATTGAGTGCCTATGAAATGAAACAACTAGTATATGCCGCACTCAATAAAAAAAAAGCAATTAAACAAGCACTTGATTTAGTTTTTATGCTTAGGGAAGCCCTTAAAAAACCATTAGTAGCCCTCTTTGACATGCATTTTTTTGACAAATTTCAAGTAATGAGAGCACCTACAACCACAACTTGTTAGACCAACAAGAGTTAGGAGAATCAAAATCCAAAATCTACCAATGATTAGTACATGAATAATCAGATAATCTGCAAAAATAACTGATCAAATGATAAAATCTGAAAATGAAACCATCATGGTTGGATTAGGCTCGGAAAGACCTTTCCAATGATATATCACACTTAAAATTTTGATACCATTTGTGAAAATCTCAAAAAAAATGGGCACCCAATAACACAATGACACAATAACACAAGATATGTTGACTAGGGAACCTCTTGATCAAAGAGTAAACCCCGGTGGGAATGATGCCCACAAAAGATGCACTAATATAAATATTCTTTGTGAAAGGATGGACTCTGTTAGGAGTCTTATGAAATACATTCAGTACATATGAATCCCTATTAGGAGATTTTGAATCCCTGTTAAAAGATTCTAACCCTGTTAGGAGTTATGGAAGACAGAAGGACCCACTTCCCAAACAGCTTCAAGGTAAGATCACTAAACACACTATCCAAATGACCTTAATATTATTTAGTAGAATAATATGAAGTATGTTTCCTCCTTACTGTGCCAAACCGCACTCACTGCTACACCAAATCTCAATTCCAGATCTCCATACTTTGCATGTCTTCCTTCACAATTTCATTTTCACAATTTCATTAGCTCTTTTCTTCACTTCATGCTTACATTTGCATTCAACCATACCATGCTCACACTTCTTTCACATTGCTACTACTTCTACTACATCCAATAAAGAAAAAATTCCTTCCTTTATACCATTCTCAAATAATTACAAATGAGTCAGCACAAAAATACAAAATAAAAGTTTCCACACGCTACATCAAAATTACACAAAACTGTCAGCCTCCAAATGTAATAACTCTTCACTCGTGTGACCTTGAAGTTTGTGCTATGAACCACATCACTATCAATGTGTCTCAACCTTCCCTCTAACTTTGAAAAACTAGATTCCATCCGGATTAGGAGATATCATCTGATTTCCACAAACTGCTTACTCGGGAACACTACCTGAATACTGCTTCCACCAAAATGCTCATAACTTCTATGAATAAATGAATTTCTCTCTGTGCTCTTAACCATAGACAAATAACATATCAAAGAATATAACCTCAGCATCGCATAGCTCTATCTACAATATCTCATGTGCGCTAATCAAAACATTGTTTGCTTCTCTGCTAGTCTCCAAAAGATTACTGTGTTGACATCAATGACAATCATAGTCATGAATGCAACAACAACTACTACAGAATGACTACCAACATCTAGCATTCATTCCTAACAATCTCCCCCATTGGCATTGATGGCAGCATAAATGAAAAATATCCAATGTTCCAAAAATCCAATACAACTGCTCTGATAAACATTTCAAATCTTGCTTCGTTATCCTATTTAGTTCTCTCCAATAGATGGTACAAGTGGTTTTTCATATACACTTCTCCCCCATTGACATCAATGACAAAAATTTCATCACTATGTTAACAACAACTCAATGTCAATAGACACTATTCAGAAAAATACATTCACAACAGTCCTCATGACTTAGCTCACATACTCCCCCATAGAGGAAGTACCAACATCCAATCCAGAAGAAAGATAGGGCTCATATACCACTGGACGGATGCATCCAACTGCATCATTACTCAAAATTAGGCTAGGGCATAACCCCAAGCATACCTCTTAGATACTCAAATGTATCCTTAGATAAAGGCTTTGTAAATATGTCTGCTACATGTTCCTTTGTGCTTATGTACTCCAGTCTGACTTCTTTTTCAGCAACTTTCTCTCTTACAACATGATACTTGATCTCTATATGCTTAGTCTTAGAATGTAAAATGGGATTCTTAGACATACTAACTATGCTGGTGTTGTTGCAATGTATGACAACAGGCTCAACAAACCTAATTCCAATATCCTTCAGCATCTGCTTCATCCAAATTATCTGGTTACAATTGTTTGCTGCTGCTACATACTCTACTTCTGTTGTGCTCTGTGAAATACAATTCTGCTTCTTTCTTAGCCAAGAAACTAATCTTCCTCCAAGAAAAAATGCTCCACCATTGGTGCTTTTCTTGTCATCAACACTACCTCCCCAATCAGCATATGTATATGCACATAGGGTAAAATCGTCAGATTTTTCATACCACAATCCATAATCCATTGTACCTCTTAAATATCTCAGTATCCTCTTAACTGCTGCATAATGTGACTCTCTAGGTTCAGCTTGAAATCTTGCTACCATTCCAACTGAATGTTGTATATCCAGTCTAGTATGTGTTAAGTACTGCAATCCTCCAATCATGGATCTGTATTTCTTTTGCTCAACTGCTGGTGTTTCATCTTTGCTAGATAGTTTATGTCCTGTAACCATAGGTGTTCCAACTGGTTTACAGTTCTCCATTCCAAATCTTTTCAAGAAATAATTCAAGTACTTTGTCTAACATACAAAGATACCATCACTGTTCCACGTTATCTATAATCCCAAAAAGTATTTCATCTCACCAATCATACTCATTTCAAATTCAGTCTTCATTTCATCAGCAAATTTGTCACTAGCTTCATCTTCTCCTCCAAAGATAATGTCATCAACAAAAATAACTATAATCAACAAACCATTTTCAATTTCTTTTGTATATAGATTGCTATTAGTTGTTCCTTTATAAATCCCAATTTCAACAAATAATTATCCAGTCTAGCATACCAAGTTCTACGTGCTTGCTTTAGTCCATATAATGCTTTTTTCAGTTAACATACCATGTCTCCTTCTTGAGTCAAAGGAAAACCTTCAGGCTACTCAATGTAGACTTCTTCTTCCAATTCTCCATTCAGAAATGTTGACTTCACATCCATTTGATACACTTTCAATTTCTTAAAAGATGCATAGGCCAAGAACATTCTTACTGCTTCAATTCTTGCCACAGGTGCAAAAGTTTCTTCATAGTCAATTCCTTCTTGTTGTGAGTATCCTTTACAAACTAATATTGCTTTGTTTCTTACTACTTCTCCTTGTTCATTCATCTTGTTTCTAAATACCCATTTAGTTCCAATCACATTCTTGTCTTTAGGTCTAGGGACCAATTCCCATGTCTTGTTCTTTTCAATTTGATCTAGCTCTTCTTTCATAGCATTAATCCAATGTTCATCTTCACAAGCTTCACTAGTAGATTTAGGTTCAATTTGAGAAATCAAACATAAATGTACCTTATTCTAAGTCAGAACTCCTCTGTCCAAACTTTCAATAACTTGTTCAACATGATGATGTCTTGATATATACCTGTTCGGTGTCATAGTTACTGATCTTGCTTCAACTGTAGATTCTTCTCTAGATTCCTCTCTGGTTTCTTTTGCAGGACTCTCATTCAATAATTCACTGTCAGTCTCATAGAATAATTCAATAGTTTCAATGTTAGGCTAAGGATGAGGTTCTTCATCAGATTCATAGTCAAGCATTCTTTCCTGAATTTTAAACTTCTCATCAACTTTAACATTTGCTCTTTCAACAATAGTTTTAGTTCTCTTATTGTAACATCTATATGATTTTCTCTTCAAAGAATATCCAAGAAAAATACCTTCATCACTTCTAGGATCAAACTTTCCAATATCATCATCTCTTTTTATATAACATTTGCTTCCAAAAATTTTAAAATACTTAACTGAGGGTGCATATCCAAACCATAATTCATAAGGTGTCTTGTTTGTGTCTACTTTGATTTGTACTCTATTCATTGTATATATTGTTGTATTCACTACTTCTCTCCAAAATGTCTTCGCCAAATAATTCTCAAATAACATAGCTCTTGTTGCTTCAGTCACTGACCTGTTTCTTCTTTCTGCAATACCATTTTGTTCAGGTGTTCTAGGGGTTGAAAAATGTCTCTTAATACCATTCACTTCACAAAAAGTGTTAAACTCTCTAGAAGTAAATTCTCCACCTCTATCTGTACACACTAAAATGGTGCACTTCTATGAACCATTACATGCAAGGTTGCTCAAGAATGAGGCCTCACCAAGCGGCTCATAGCTCTCTATGCATGGAGTTGCAAGGGACTATGGTGTATTTGCTCTCAGCTAGAGCTACAAGCTTGTGACCTTGCTAGTCAACCATACAATGAGAGATTCAAGTGAAGACAAGGGCAAGAGTGCCAATGTCCCCAAGAATCTAAATGAAAGATGCAATGCAAATGCAACTAGTATGAATGTGCAAGACTAATCTATCAAATGAAGTGCAAACTAAACTATGAAAAGAAGTACAATAGATTCCAAGCCCCTAATTAAGCTATGTGAGATCTATTCTATTGCATAAAAGGAAATCTAATCTATGATGCCATTATTATGAAACTATGAAAGCAAATATGCAACTAAATGATGAAAGCAACAAGTCTTCAATGTCTTCAAAAGCTCCAAATGCACCTAAAATCTGCAGCATAACATTAGCATAAAAACATGGGTATGCAAATGAAGGAGAGAGCTCTCCTTTTATAAGAAATGAGGTGAAATGGACCATGGAGATTAAGAGGCAAAAAGACTTAATCAGCGGTGGAGGTTGAAAGAGGAGCAATCCATGTGCACAAGTATCCTCCAATAGGAAAATAAGAGTTGACTTTATGTCCATATGAGACAAAAAGTGCTTTTTCCCTTTTTGTAAAATAGGAATAATGCTTTATTTGTGCAACTTAGGATAAGAGGAAAGGGGGGCTTTTTTATTTAATTAAAAGGGGAGGAAATATTCCTTTTAATCAAATAAAGACTTAGGATAAATGGTTAGCCCAAGGATAAAAATCCAATATATGATCGAAATTGGGATTTGATCAAGAGATTGATATTGTTGAAAATATTGATTATTGATAAAAATGATTCAGGATTGATAAATTGAATAAATGGGGCCCGAAGTCTAGGCGACCATTTTTGGGTGCATACACTATCAGATCTCAAACATTTAATCTTCATTCTAGATTCACTCTCAACTTTATTCTTAATGATCTTAAACTTATCAAATGCTCCAGATTTTTGTTTCAAAAATGCAATCCACATCATTCTTGTAAAATCATCAACAAGAATCATAAAATACCTTTCTCCATAGATTCCTCTAGTCCTGGTAGGACCGTTCAAGTCTGTATGACCAATCTCTGACTTCTCTGTCGATGTGAACTTCTTACTAGGAAATGAACTTCTCTTTTGCTTAGCCATCACACATTCTTTGCAAATCATGTTAGTAGGCTTCGTAATTTTAGGAAAATCCCTTACTGCAAGTGTAGTACTCACTTTCACAATATTATCAAAGTTTACATGACAAAACCTTCTATGCCATAATCAACTGTCATCAATTTTAGTAATCAAACATGTCATCTCAGTAGGATTCAACTGAAATATATTACCTTTGGTTCTAGATCCAGTTCCAATTAGATTTCCATCTTTATCCTTTATCACACAAGTTTTCTCGGTAAACCAAACTTGATATCCCTTATCCACTAACTGTCCAACACTCAAAATATTATGTTTCAATCCATCAACAAAGTAAACATCATCAGTATTAGTCTTTCGATCAAGAGTAATAGATCCTATACCTTTAATCAAACAAGGTGCATTGTTACCAACTCTAACAATTCCTCCATCATAGTTGTTAAACTTTATGAACTTCTTCATGTCACTAGTCATATGATGTGAAAAACCACTGTCTATAATCCAATCAAATTTCTTTTCAACTCGAGAAACTAATGCTTTTTCTTCCTTAACATCAGATTCATAATTCTCTTCTTTAATTGCTACAAATCCTATTTCATCATTAATCTTAGTATCACTTTCAGTCAAAGTTCTTTCTATACTAGCTTCAAGATCTTCATCATTAGTATAATAACATTCCTTAGATCTTCTAGGCTTAAAATTATTTTTGTACTTCTTAACTCTCTTAGGACACTTAGATGCAAAATGACCATATTCTTGACAAGTCCAACATTTAAAAATTTTCTTACTGTCTGGTTCTCTTTTCACAAGCAAGGCAATACCTTGTTCAATCTTCTTATCTTCTTCATTTCTAGATCTTCTGCTGCTGGCATAATCTCCACTCACACTGGTACTTCTTGACAAAGTAGGACAAATATTAAGAGCACTGAATGTTGTCTCCATTCTAGGTAAGTCTCCTGATACCCTCAGGTTCATTTTTGTTGCTTCCAATCTTCCAAGAAAAGTCTCTCTTGTAAAGTTTGTAGTACAAGGTATAACTTGTTCAATCATTTGTGTTGTCTACTTAAATACATGAGTCAATGTCCTTAGAATTTTCCATATCACTTCATTCTCTATCTTTGTTCCTCCACAAGCTTTTATTCCTGCAACAATTTATGACATTCTACCAATATAGCTTCTAACAGATTCATCTTCCATCATTCTTATATCTTTAAATGCACATATCCAATTATGTAATCTAGCTCTCTTTGCATGTTCATCACCTGCAAAAGTAGAGTGTAAAGCTTTCCAAATTTCATGGGCTTTTGTTAAACATTTTACCTGACTGTATTCATTCTCTAGAAGTGCTGTCAAAAGTGTTTCTCTTGCAAGTATGTTACACATGAATAGAGCTAGCTCATCTTTAGATCCTATCTCAAGATTATCTTCTCCAATGATAGTCTTCTCATTCTTTGTAATCAACCAATAACCTGGTCCTAAACATAGTAGATGTGTCTTCATCTTTTCTTTCCAGCTGTCAAAATTTACTCCATCAAACTTAGGGCTTTCTTTCCTGAAATTTGCCATAGATCTCCTTAAGTTTTTAAACTTTTCTTTCAAGGACCTGCTGCTCTGATACCAATTGTTAGAAAGTAAAGTCCACCAAAATAACTGAGACGGGGGGGGGGGGGGGGGGGGGCGGGGGTGAATTAGTTATCAGATAATTATAACCTTTATCAACTTCAACAATATTTAACCATGTAAGCAATGTAATTACCAACCATAGAAAGATATTCATACACAATGACACAATAACACAAGATATGTTGACTAGGGAACCTCTTGATCAAAGAGTAAACCCCGGTGGGAATGATGCCCACAAAAGATGCACTAATATAAATATTCTTTGTGAAAGGATGGACTCTATTAGGAGTCTTATGAAATACATTCAGTACATATGAATCCCTGTTAGGAGATTTTGAATCCCTCTTAAAATATTCTAACCCTGTTAGGAGTTATGGAAGACAGAAGGACCCACTGCCCAAACAACTTCAGGGTAAGATCACTGAACACACTATCCAAATGACCTTAATATTATTTAGTAGAATAATATGAATTATGTTACCTCCTTACTATGCCAAACCGCACTCACTGCTACACCAGATCTCAATTCCAGATCTCTGTACTCCGCATGTCTTCCTTCACAATTTCGCTTTCACAATTTCATTAGCTCTTTTCTTCACTTCATGCTTACATTCGCATTCAACCATACCATGCTCACACTTCTTTCACATTGCTACTACTTCTACTACATCCAGTAAAGAAAAAAATTCCTTCCTTTATACCATTCTCAAATAATTACAAATGAGTCGGCACACAAATACAAAATAAAAGTTTCCACACGCTACATCAAAATTACACAAAACTGTCAGCTGCCAGATGTAATAACTCTTCACTCATGTGACCTCAAAGTTTGTGTTGTGAACCACGTCACTATCAATGTGTCTCAACCTTCCCTTTAACTACGCAAAACTAGATTCCATCCCGATTAGGAGATATCATCTGATTTCCACAAATCGCTTACTCAAGAACACTGCCCGAATACTGCTTCCACCAAAATGCTCATAACTTCTATGAATAAATGAATTTCTATTTATGCTCTTAACCATAGAAAAATAACATATCAAAGAATATAACCTCAACATCACATAGCTCTATCTGCAATATCCCACATGCGCTAATCAAAACACTATCTGCTTCTTTGCTAGTCTCCAGAAGATTACTGTGTTGACATCAATGACAATCATAGTCATGAATGCAACAAAAACTACTACAGAATGACTACCAACATCCAACATTCATTCCTAACACCTCCCCCTTATGAAGCTAAAAAGAAAATAATTCCTATTCCTGATATTATTGATTTATCATCTACACATGAGAAGGCTACACAAGAATTTATACTTGGGAGCACACCTAGGGGATCCACAAGATCTAGCAAACCAAACACCTCTAAGAAATAAGAGGTAGAAGTGGAAATAAAGAAGAAAGATGAAAAAGTGATTGAGAAGGAAGAAGAAAAAGAAGTACAAAAGAGACCACAAGATCTATGGAAGCCAGATGTTCTGATGTTGTAGAAGAGAGTGATAATAGATGGAAATATGAAGACAGTAAACATATATTATGAAAGGTATGATTCTAAAAACCAGACAATAATTGAGGACATAGTAATTGAGCACTTATTAGTTTTCAAGAAGAATTTGTTAGAGATAGAAGGAAGCATTCCTAAGGACTTGTATAGCAAGTTGGAGATTGGAAAGCAATTGGCACAGTCTGAGGATGAGAATATAAGAAACAAGGCTATTGAAGACATGTTACATGTTGTCTCAATACAAGAAAGGGAAATTAATTAAAGAATTGAAACTTTTATTGAGGACTAAGGCTAGATTGGTGAAAATTATGGCAAGAAAATATGATGAAGTCGTAGAGGACACACAAAAGGCACTAGATCAAATCCTTATGAGTGACATGGCTGAGAAGACTTCACCTCCCAAGGTTACCAAGCCTACACCTTTGGGAATAGGATAAAGTTCTAAGGCAGCTGAAGTTAATGAGAAAGAAAACATGCAGCCAGACTTCTTTGTTACTGGTATGCCTATATCATTAGATACTTTGCTTAATGTGAATGACCCATTTCAATACAATGCAAGTAAAGTGATTATAGTTGAAGAGGAAGGATAGATAGAGGAAGAGCATACAGAGGATAAATAAGAAGAGAAGGAACAAGAGGAGATACAACAAGAATAAAGACAGGTAGAAGAGATAGGAGCAAAAAAATTAGTTGAGGTAAGAGTTGAGAAAAAGAAAGAACCAGACACCTCCTCTACTCTATTGTTGGCAAGTATGGCCAAACTAGTGAGCGCAGATGTGGAAAGCATGGATGAGTATGAACTCATGATGTTATTCTTCATGGCTTTTTCTAAGGCAAAAGAAAGGTCAGTACAAAAAGGGGATAAAAGGGTAAAGGTGATTACTAGGGCAGTGGAGACAGTAAAAAAAATACTCCCTACACCTATTTTTTTCAAGGAAAAGATGATGCAGAGAACTTGAGCATGGCATTGGACAACTTTAATAGTCATTTTGAGTCACTGCTGAAGACCGCAGAGGATAAGGCAGAGAATAATTTCTTAGAAAAGAAGTTGAAGGAAGTTTTCCAGTCCATCTAATGGGACTTGGACATTTTGAAAGCAACTACACTTAAGACTAAGAGTTGCGTAGCACAAAGAAGGAAGATATACAACTATTGCATAAATCCTATTAGACATGTGAAGAATATTGAAGATATCATAGCCAAGGATAGGGCTACACTAGATAGCTTGATGCACAGTTGTGAAACCTCTTCACAAACTATATTGGAGGTGGATAAGAAGGCATCCAAGATATTGGATAAGATTAGTGCTTTGAATGCAGAGAAAGGGAGAGTAGTGGAAAGATTTGGTTTGCTGAAGAGGCTAATCACTCCTAAGCTAACAATTCTTGAAGCTCATCTTACAAAGATGGATAAAATAGAATGATCAATGACAAGTTCCTTACCCACTGAGCTAAAGGTAGTAGAGATAGTGTCTTATGCATTGAATGTGATCTATGTCAGTGAAATTATAATTAAGTCATGGGAAGATGAAGTAAAGAACTTGGAAGACTCATTCTGAGATTGGTGAGTAAGCAATGAATTCTTATATGCTTAAAATTTTAAAGTTTTGTAAGTACCTTTGCCATTGATGTCAAAGGGAGAGGAAGAGAAGAGAAAAATGAAAAGAGGAAGAGAAGAGAAAATAAGAAGAAGAAAAATAATTTTAAAAAAAGAGAAAAAGAGAAAAAGAGAAAGAGAAGAAAAGATATGTATATATGTAGAAGGAAGTTAGTGCTTTGACAATTAGTCATTTTTTATAAGTGTTGCCATCAATGCCAAAGGGAGAGATTGTTTGCAAGTGATGTTATGGGAGCACTAGGGATCACTTAAGGCTTGTCATTTATGGAAACACTTATGTTGGAGTGATCGCATGCAGAGTTTTTGTACTAGATTCATAGTCATGAAAATGACTAATTACATAATCAGAATAACAATGCACTGCGGTATTATTTTGGTTAGCGAAGAGTATATATGATGTATTATGGCTTGCGAAGTTAAAGGAAGACATTTTGGGATATTTATGACCTTCAGTTAAGGTCGCATGTGTTTTGGTGATGAGATCAATAAGATATAGTGATTTGAAGGTGTGCAAAGACAGAGAATCAGTGAAACATGGCATATCAACATTCACGATGATTGAGGGAAGGTTAGTTGATATGGTAACTGTAATACCCCAAAAATGGGCTATAGGTTCATTAACCTCTTACATCATCAAATCAAATGAAATCGACATCAAAGTCCTAACCTAAGGCACATCTGCACATCAAAATCCTAATTGATTATCCTAATTCTGCATCGGGGAATATTCCATGAAATATTCCTAAGTATCTCAATTATCTTTAATTTAATGATTATTTGGTGATAAATCATATTTATCCTAAAGTTTGATTAATTGAATATTCTAAATATTTAATTAATTAGATTTAATTCTACCACTTAATTATTTAATTGCATTTATTCCTAAATTTTATTATTTAATTTTGACAATAAATCAAAAATCTTATGACTAATTGATTAAATTCTTATTTAATTAATTAATGTCAATTGTCAAATTTAATAATATAGTTTTCGAATAAAAGTTTGATTTAATAATTGATTAACCCATAAATCAGTTATTCTTAAATTTAAAATCAATTAAGTTGAGAATAAATCACTTTATTTAATTAATTCATACTTATCTATGCACATTCAAAAATCATTTAAACTTTGAATCATAAAATCAATTCAAGTTGTTATAAATTTAAACTCAACTCTATTTTGAGTTGAAAGCTAATCTCAACTTTTGATTCAAGTTAAAAAGCTATTTTTGCATGATTTTGCATGATTATGTGAGTTGATCTAATTCTGATTTCTTGTTGACTCAAAAATCAACTTGAGTTCATCAAGAGTGATTTATGGCTTCTTTTCATGCACCTTCAAGCCCTGGATTTCTATAAAATCAAGGCTTCAACTCTTCCAAAAGGATCCATGAAATTGCATCCTCATTCTGGCGAATTTGTGACTGAAGAATCCATCTTTTGTGAATCAAAGCTATTGTGAGATTTTTATTCATTATATTTGAGCATTCATAGCATTTAGCATATCATTATTAGATCAATTGCATATCAATTTCAATTCATCTAGATTAGATTCATATCCAGTTTTTCATCATAATTGCATAGAAAATCCAAAAAAAGTAGATTAATTTGCATACGTTCTTTATTCATAATTGCATTCAAATCCTTCGTTTAGGTGTTGCATTGTTGCTGATCTCGGTCTAATCTAAGAATATCATACTTGCATCTACTAGAAGGTACTAAATCGCCTGGTTAGCTTGGTTTCTATTTTATTGTAGATTTCTGATTTTTGCTAACCTTTAATGTTTTACTAAAGTGTTGTGTCCATAGCTAGGTACAATTTTCACACACACAGTAACATGCTAAGTCAGATGGATGTTGTATATTGCTGACACTTTGGCAATATAAGATCATTGAATCTATGTTTATCATTCGCATAAGTAATTATTATGTTTTGTGTTATATTTTGAGAGCTGACTGGATGACAGAGTTTATATAAGTATAGAGTGTTTTGTGGAAGTGATAAGTGTGATTGTGATGATGATATGATGGATGCGAATTTGAGAGCAGAGAGAAGATGTGAGAGCAGTGTTTGACAAAGCTATAACTGGAACTATCTAAGCATAGTAGGTGCTTGTATTGTTCAATTTTGAAGAACACTTTGTGATAGTATTTTGATTGTAAGAGTTGTAAGCTCACCATATTTAACAGGGTTTTTGTATACCCTTAATAGGGTTTTGTATTCCTCTAACAAGAAAATGTACTATGTAATACTCAACTCCTAACATGGTTAGATCTTCTAATAGGGATTTAATATTTTAGTGCATAGTTGTGGGTACCATCTCCACTAGGGTTTTCCCTTGGCCAGGGTTTCCTCGAAAACAAATCATGGTGTTATGAGTTATGTGTTGTGCATTTATGTTCTTTTCATTTCAGCTTTGTTATGGTTTATTTACAATTGGTTAAAGTTTAATTTAAAGTGTTGTAATGTTGATTCATCCCCCCTCTTAGTATTACCTAATCCTAAAAATCCATAATAATCTACATCTAGTGCACATGTTGTAGGGTATGTAATGCAATAACCAAAATAAAGTACAACATGATATCTACTAAATAAGTGATACAATGATACAAGGAAACATAGAATAAGAAGATAAGAACACATCTCCATTAATGAAAAATAAGAAGAAGGTAAGGGGAACAAGCATCCTCCAGCACTGCTACAAGAACGTTGAAATCTCAAATGGTAAAAGAATCAATACCACCCGACCTCATGAAACCTAAATGGTCCACTCCCACTGTGCTAAGGAGGTAACAACAGATCCCACTCAATAAACAAACTCAATGAAAACATCTAAGAAAAGGTCCTAAAGGCTCACTAACTCAAAGGTACCACAACTAAAGATAAATCAACATCAAATAACCAACATGTACCAAAATACTAAATAATACAAAATAAACCACCAAGTAATAATGAGACAACAAAGATACACCACTAGAGGCAAATGCAGAAACTATGGTGGAGACTTAGGCTACATACTATGGGAGTGTCATCACATGGAAAACTACTTGAGTTACCCTGAACTAGTCTCTCTAGACCACAGACCCTCAAGCATTTATCAGGTTAAGTTACCTTGGACTGGCCACTCTGGACCCCGAACCCTCAACATGACCCATGCGAAACCATGATACCCTCTCATGAAGACAATGAATTATAATCATACCTACTCTCTAGGTATCACCCCATTCCCATCCTTAGCCTATACAAGCACTCAATGCATTAGCGAGATATCAATGATCAATCTTTTATTTAATGTTGTCCCCAAGTTTTATTATTAAATTATCACTTATTAAATAACTTACGATAGGTTACCCTAGTACTGGCCTCTTTGGGCCCCAAACCCCTATTGTAAGCCACTCCCCTAAAATGCACCTATTTAACCTCCTCTAGACTCACAACTAATAAATAGCCACCTAGGTTCCAAGAAGGTATGCAGATCAAATTTTGATTCCCACAAAACATAAGGAACATGCACTGGTTCTCAAAACCATGACATCATAAATGCACTCTCAAAGTGCTCACATAAATCACAAGTTCTGACACCAAACCAGGTTGGGTGGAATAATCAAGACCAAAAATCACAACCTCATAATACTGACTTAAATGATCAACATGATATAATGTCATAAATGCATAATCAAGAAAACATAAGAACAACCATAGAAAAAGACTCCTAAGCCTTTGGTCAACCAATTCCCTAAGTCAACCCAAAACCTCCAACACATAAAATTATCCATAAACAACTAAAAAATCTCACCATCCATTCACGTCCATACATTAAAGCATCTCAACTAAGAAAAGAAAATAATTAATTCAAATACTATTCAATTAATGATATAAACTAACAAATAAAACCATTTATAATAAACTAAAAGAAAATAATCTGAATTAAGTAAAATAATTCCAAATTAAAATGAATTAAATTCCCAATATTCTAATTTAAAATAATTACGATAACTTACATATTACATAATCCAATTTAATATAATGACAAGAAAACTAAATTAATTAATTTAAACAAAATTTAAATAAACTTAATAATTTAATATCAAACAAACAAAGCAAAATAAATTTAAAAGTTAAATATTAAATAAAATAAATTAAAATAAAATAAATTTTATTTAAAAATATATATAAAATAACATATATTATGGGGGGACCCGTGCCCTCCCCACGCCTCCTTTCAAAGGGGCACTGGCAACAACCTTGCTGCTAACCACAACCCTTGGGTGGCAGTAGCAGCATCCTGCTAACTGCAACCCACTGGTTGTGGCAACAGTCAAGCTTGTCGCGGGGGTAGGGGATGGGGTCCGTACCCCCCTAAACAACCTCATAATAGGTAATAATAATTACACCAAAGCTTTTTCTAGGAATAATGTATTCAAACTAGGTATTATTTTCCTATCACAAGGTGCATTTAGATTGTCAACGTAGGGAAGTATACTTGAAATGGGACAACACAATTTGTGCACTAAGCCTCTCATATATTCATCTTACTTAAGCTGTAGGAAAGGAAAATGCATAGAAAGAAGTAAACTATTGTTGCCGAAAGGTAAAACACATAGTTGAACAAATAAAATAATGTAAACAATCATAAATCTAACTCCAACTCATCATGCCATTGTAATGCATGTACTATGGCTATCTCTGCATATGATGCAGGAAAAAATAGAAAAAACATAGATATAATGTTGCAGGAACAAGTTGTGAACACTACTTTAAATGCCAAAAACAATTAAACTACCTTCTCTACTCTAATCTACTCCACCTCCCAAGTGGGACCCCCTTGGTTGGTTTCGATTAACTACGAACATAGAAGATAACTCAAATTACTCATTCATTTCATATATTAAAAAAAATGGATTACAATTAGAACACAGACTTGAAGAGTAACTTTCTTCTCAATACAACAGTAACATTATTATTTTGTCTAACTAGATTTCCATCGATCATCTCCCTATATATAGAGAATTGACATTTAAATATTTAGATACACTTTGACTGATTCATCCATGAAAGAAGGAGAACACACCAATCAATAATAGAAGATCATAAAGATCAAACAACCATCTCAATGGAATATTAATTATGGAGGAGATTTAGCATGGTCGTGCCCCCTATATTCCCTGAGACATTTGTTCCTTCAATTCTATAGGCATGCCCTGTGGTTTTCTTAATGACTCTTCTTATCGTGGCCAAAAACACCATCACTCCATCATTGCAACTGATTTGTTCTCCTGCTGCTCCTTCATTCCTAGCAGATTAGTAGTACATGCATACATATTCATATATTCAACTTAATTAATTTCATCCAAATATTAAGACACACATTAAAACAACTATATGAAATACTACATTATATATATATATATATATATATATATATATATATATATATATATATATATATATATATATATATATATATATATATATATATATATATATATATATATATATATATATATATATATATATATATATATATATATATAGTATTGGAAAGGTGTGTCTAGTAGTTCCTACCCAAAAGTTTGAGGATCTAACTATACTTATAGCATATATAAAAAATTAAGCACTTAAAAAGTCACACAAATGTTTTAGGAATGTTTAGGAACATAGCATAAAATATCATAAAAAAAGACCAATTTTAGTCTCATCATTTGCCCCCCAACAAGTATAATGCTTTTCCTCAAGCATTACACTTCTTGGCAACTGTTCTAAATTCCCCAACCTCCATCTTGTCTCTTTGTTTAGTCTTGAAGGTATATTAAAATCCTCGGGTACACTCCTAGTAGTCCATTCTATGGTCTTCCTATAGCTAGTCTAATTTTGTAGTGTTGAAGTCATATAATGGCCACAAGAGCATTGGTGGTTGGAAGGTTAGAGGACACCAAAGCTCTCTTCTAATCTGCCTCCCTAGTTGCATGTACTTTGTTGCCCCATTTACTGCTGCCTTAATATTAATTGGACTGTGTGGTTCATATTTCTTGAAAATCTCAAGCAATCTATTCCATCTACTCCTTACTCTAGTTAGGGCTCTTTGGAATGTAAAATAAGGTAATCCCTGATATTCTATGTAGACTATATCTCTAATAACAAAGATCTTTTCTCTAGTTTCAGGTTTTGTCTTTCCATAAGTGAGTGTTAACCAATATCTTAAGAGAACATCTAGCTTACTGGATTCATCTGTTAAAGGTAAAGACTTAGATTTTTCCTGGTCTCTATAATTATCCAGTTGCCTATCATAGTTGGCTTCATTTTGCATCCAAGACATTAATGCTTTCCAATGCACTACCCTATATAGAACAAGGGATTCCAATCAATTTCATCAGGAATAATGAAATTATGAAGATACAATTCATAGAGAAAATTCTCTTTCCAAGTAGGAAGTGTCTGATATAAACCATAAAAATCTTCATCTGTTTATAACTCATAATTTTTATTCTGGATGGTCATCATTAACTGGAACATAAGGAGCTGTTCTTTTAAACAAATAGCATAAACCCTTGGGGAGGCCTACAAGCTATGATATGATCAACCAACTTTAGGGTGTGCTCCATTTTCTATTTTTGCTTCTCTATTTGTTCCTTAGGTACTCAATTTCCTCTTTCTGCTCATCAATTTCCTTTTTCATCTTTTTCTTCTCATCTCCCCACATAGCTGTGTTTTTGAAAACAAACTAGGTGTATAAGCTAAAGAGACTGGATTGCAATGTAGGCAGGTTAGGCTCCTCTAATTGAGTTCTCTATCTTCTTTTTGTAATGCGAACCTATTCTAGATAATTTGTGTACCAGGTCCTTGTGAAAGGCACTATGACACTGTGGGTATAGGAGTAGACTGGTAACTGAGGCAACTGCAGGTCCTCATGATAGTCTTCTTGAATTGTTTGTGTACTTTCCTCAGGCTTACTTTGTTGTGAAAGAGGCTCATCAGGAGATGGATCACTTACATTATGTGGAGGATCTGGACAAGTTGGTTGAATTGGGGAATCAACTATGACATAGTCAACATGAGAATTTGCAATAGGCGTCTCTGATGGGACATCTTGACTCACTAGGGCAACTTGAGGAACTTGTCCCCTCATTTTGGAACTTCTTCTCAAAGGGGTTTCTTTTTCTTCCACCATTTTCTTTTTACCAACTTTCTTCAGTCTCTCTGCTGTAGGAGGTGTTGCTACAGGAGCCTATTTCCTCTTTTTACCTTTTGAGGTCGTAGGGTTCTGGGGTTCTGCTTCAAGAACCGAAGTTCCTTTGTCAACTTTTTGTTTCCCTTTTCTTTGAGATGAAGTAGGTACATTATCACTTAGGATAGGAGAGGGTTCCTTCTTGTTGACATTCTCAGATTCTTTTTCTTGGGGTATTCCAACTGGTTCAGGGGGTATTTCATTCCCAGGGACTGGCTTCTCAATAGGCTCATTGTGGGGCTACAAGGTTTTGACCTTAAACAATTCTTTCCATTCCAAAGGAGAGATGTCCCTGAGGGATCTTTCAACTAGAAGTTTGACTAGGGCATGATGTGTAATAGAATTTTTTTTACCCTTTTGAGTTTCCTCACCACTTATACTTAGCATATTATACAAAAAACTTGAAACATTTACCTAAAGATTATTCCTGATATAGCTAAGTAACTTGAAATGATGAGCATGTAAATGGGAAAATCTTCCTTCGCATGTGAAATACCTTATAATATTTGTAGCCATCTCATTGTATGGAACATGTAGTGACATTCTCTTGCATCCTTGTTTATTTACTTCCAGTGGAGGGTCGAAAGGTTGGGTGAATTGAGCTCATGCCGACGTGGCATCATGCTCATTGGGATAATGCTCTCCAAATGCTAGCATACCCGTCCCCTCTTCAATGCGTTATTCCATTGCTAAAACAGTCACTCCCTAGACATTTGCTTCCCCTTCTTCGAATGTATTCTTGAATTTAGCTACCACTTCTTTGTCAAACTTTGTTAATTTCAAGAAGTAACCAAGTCATCCGTAGACATGAAATTTGTGAACAGCTTCTACATTAGTTAATAAAATGGTATGAACCATAGGTTCATGCCGCATCAGCTTTCCTCCCATTATGCAAAGTTCTATCTTCAAATTTTTTTCTCAATCTACAATTTCACGACTTTTGTTTTCTCTGAAACCCCAAATTTCCTAAATTCCTTTGAAACCCCCTTCAATTTAGCACATAACTACACTTCAACTTCAATTCCCTTCAATCTTTGTGTAGTACTAATTTTAAAATTTGGGCAATATGAATGATAATGACACTTGATGATAAGGAATTATATTTTTAAGATCAATTAATTCTTACACAAGTTTGATTATGTCACCTAGGGTTACGTCAATCAGGAATCAAGAATAATCTGAGCATTTAAGTATGATACTTTGTGTAAACATTACAAGGACTTAATGACACATCACATTGTTGAACTACAACTGATTTGGAATCTGATTGAAGAATCTATGATTAAAGATCACTGAGGAGTTGCTGATTAGATATGTAATATGATTAAATCAGTATTATGTTGTCATTGATGTCAACTAGTTTGACAACACTTATCTTGTAAGTTACTATACCGAGACATTTGAAGAAAGGTGAAAAAGAGATGAAGAACAGAGAAATATACATGAGGAAAGATGTACATGACAGCTGAGGATAAGGAACACATTGAGTAACTTGTTGATGAGTCTATGACTTGATGATATTGACTTTATTATGTTGCATTCATATATGATGAAGTATAGAGCTGAAAGACACAAACCAGTGTTGGTAAATGAAGCATTTCTAGTATACACCGACGAAGTATAGTATATACCGATTGCAGTATTAACCAAGCAGTGTTCACCAACGCATTTCTTTGTTAACCGGGCGAAACAGAATGAATTAAATGATTAGTTTAACCGATAAGATTGATGAGCTGGCAAGAGTATAACATCGAGGTAATAGATAATATTTGTTACACAGATCGACGACTGACAAAATTTAGGGAAGATCTAACAGAGAAGATTGAAACGTGTTATTGACACAAGTACCGAGAAAATTTGAAGTGGCAAAATCTATGAATGTGGTTAAGCGGCAAAATCTAATGGTGGAGAAGAAAATGATTTACTCGTTTATATAAGAGAACAAAATTTCCTTATGAAAAATGTCAGAAGAAGTAGAAGCTGCAGGAATATTGTGTGAACAAGGTTTTCATGCATTTTGATCATACTGGTTAGTAAGAACTGAGCTGCAGAATAATTACCGAGCTATAGAGAGTAATTACCGACAGACAATTAGTTGATACAGTATTGAATCTAAAGTGAAATATTGATCAAAAGGATTTGTATGGACTAAATATTGATCTGTAATCTACAATTGAAGTTGTATTAAGGTAGGTCATTTACTATTACATATTTAACCATTGTATATAGTCAAAATCTCTTAACCGAGTGGACTATGAAAGTCTTATGATGTATCATTCATAGAATGAACATTGTTATCTTGTCAACCCCATAGTGAATGTTGGTTGGATGATAACTTCTAGTCTAAAATCCTCTAACAAGGTCACACCTGATAGTGTGTTTGTAAACCTTTAACAGGGTTGGGTCTTAACTGACCTCACTTTAGAAGAGTGAAAATTTTTGGGTTGCCAGTCCTAGGTGGTTTTTCCCTTTACAGGGTTTCCACGTTAAATCTCTTGTGTTATATGTTGATTGTGATATTTGTTTGTTATCATTCTTTACATGTTACATGTTAGATTTGATCGGTAAACTGTTATAGTATTAGACTGGTAATTGGTAAAAGCACAGATAGTAAAAATTTTATTGTTTACCGATGAGCAGAAATTGAAGAAATGGTTTTGAATTATAAATTTTGAATTTGGGACACTGGATAACTGATTCACCCCCCTCTCAGTTATTCTAACAATTCACATAAGTACAGATTTAGCTGACATGCAATCCAAGTTGAAATGATAGGTACAAAAAATAGCAATGTGAAAATTAATACAATTTTCTCCCCCATATGAAAGAATGACAAGTGTCCACACTTGTCGTCCTTCTCATGGGATAGAAAACTGGTGTAATGCCATAATATATAGACATATGTAGTACTAAATATAATTGTCAAAATCTATGTTTTAAAAGTAGAAATAAATTGAATACTTGTACCTATCATAATGTTTCTTTATGCGCTTGAAGAATGAGAATCGATTGTGCCTTGAAATGTACTATCCCTGAATGTAGTTATGTGCTAATGTGGAATTTATTGAAAGCTTAGAAAATTGAGCAAAGTGGGTGATGTGGAGTTTGTGTGGGTGAAAGGTAAATAAATGAGGTGGGATGGAAAGAGAATTTAAGAAAGTGAATGTGGAATGAGACTTAATTTTGATAGAAGTTTTATTATGGTCATACTTGAATGTTTCTTTAGGTGAAGTTGCAGGAAGGTTGTCATCTTTTGCTACAGGAGGGATTACCTTTATTGTGGCTGGGTCGTATTCACTCTTCCTTGGTTTGTGGTTGATGGTATAGACAGAGTCTATGGCTGTTGACCAACAATTTGAATTGTACTGGGTCAATTGTTGTCAGTTAAACCGTGCCATTTGCAAAAACATGTGTTATCTCATATGGGCCTAGCCATCTTGTTTGTAATTTTCCTTATGTTTCTTGATATCTGGAATCAAACAATAGTGCCCAGTCACCTACTTGGAACTGTTTGTTCTTGATGTGAGAGTCATGCCACTTCTTTCTTTATTTTTTTGACTATTTTTGTGCGCTCCAATGCAGATTTCTGCATTTCATCCAAAGATTTGAGATTTAGTAAGCATTCACGTTGAGCTGTAGGAAGGTCCATATTCAGCTTCAAAGAAGTCCTCAATGTTTTGTGTTCAAACTCAATTGGTAGCATGGCTGTTTTTCCATAGAGTAGTTCAAATGGAGTCACTCCAGTTGTGGTTTTCCATGTTATTTTGTATGCCCATACCACTCTTGTTAGACAGCTGCTCCAGTCTCAGTGGTTGAGTTGAACTATTTTTGTGAGTATTGCTTCAATTTCCCTATTGGCAACTTCTGCTAGTCCATTAGCCCATGAGTGGTATGGACTGGATTTCTTATGTCTGATGTTGTATTCTTTCATTAGGTCTGTTATTAGATTGGATGTAAATTGTGCTCCTTGATCAATCACTAGCTCTCTTCGTACTTCATAGTGAGTAAATATTTTTTCATACATGAATGTTGTCATGAGCATGCTTCATTGCCTTCACTTCTACCCATTTTGTTACATAATATGTGCAGACCAAGATATATGATTTTCCATTTGATGGAGAGTCTATAGGACCTATAAAATCCATTCCCCATTTATCAAATAGTGTGACAACTACTTGTGGGTTGAGAGGCATCTCATTTGATTTGGTTGGATGACCCATCCTCTGGCATTTGTCACATTTTTTGGTGTAATTGGCCGCATCTTTGTGAAGTGTTGGCCAATAGTAGCTTGTTGTTAATACCTTCATTTTTGTTCTTTTTTCTGCAAAGTGTCCTCCACATGGCTTGTTATAGCATGCATGCAAAATGTCATAAGTCTCATCTTCTCAGACACTTCTCCTCAAGACCTAGTCTGGGCCAGTGTAAAATAATGTGTTATCAATCCATGAGTAGAGAAAGCTCTTTTCAACTAGAAATTTCCTATCCTTTGGAGAAAAGTGTCCAGGCATCTTGTTGGCTATAAGATAGTTTGTTATATAAGCATACCATGGAGTCTTGATACCAATGTGGAACAGATGCTCATATGGAAATGTGTCATCTATCAATGAGGTATATGTATGTGCATGTTGTAATCTGGACAAATAGTCTACTAATACATTGGCTCTTTCGAGCTTTTCTACTATCGTAAGATCAAATTCCTGTAACAAAAGTAACCATCTTGCCAATTTTCCTAAAATGGTAGGTTTGTTTATAAGATATTTTATTGTAGCATGGTCAGTATGAACAAATATGGGGTATGATGTTACATAGTGACAGAACTTGTTTAGAGCATAGACTATTGCTAATAGTTCTCTTTTTGTGACTATGTAGTTTAACTCTGAACCATGTAGACTTTTACCAATGTAGTAAATAGAATTTTCAAGTTGTTCAAACTTCTGGCCTAGGACAACTCCTATTGCATAATCAGCTATGTCAGTATGTATGTGAAATGGGAAATTCCAATCAGGGCCTTTTAGTACTGGTGCTTTTGTAAGAAGGTTCTTAAGCTGCATGAATGACTCTTCACAAGCTGGGGTCCAAGTGAATTTGACCTCCTTTGTAAGAAAAGTGTATAGCAGACTTTCTATTTGACTAAAGTTTTGAATAAAACGTCTATAGTATCCAACATGTCCTAAAAATGATCTAACCTCTTTTTGCTTAGTAGGAGTGGGCAATGTTAGAATTACCTCTATCTTGGCTGGATCCACCTGTATTCCAGCTTCTGAGATGAAGTGTCCCAAAAAAACTCCTTCCTACATCATCATAAAACACTTCTCATTGTTAAGTGGCAAGTTATGCTCTTTGCATTTGATCAGAACTTTCTCCAAATTCTCCAATGCTTCTTCAAATGTGAATCCGAATATAATGAAGTCATCCATATAAATCTCCATGCAATCATGTGAGATGTCAGCAAAGATGTTCATCACAACCCTCTAAAAGGTTGCAGGTTCATTACATAACCCAAATGGCAGAACAGAGTAGGCGTATGTTCCCCAAGGACATGTGAATGTTGTCTTTTCTTGGTCCTCATGGGCAATGCTAATCTGATTGTACTCGCTATAGCCGTCAAGAAATGAGAAGTAATTTTTGTCTGCTAATGTATCTAGCACCTGATCAATGAATGGTAGTGGAAAATGGTCTCTTTTGGTTGCATTGTTAATCTCTCCATAATATACACATGTTCTCCATTTACCCCCTTTCTTAGGCACTATAACAAGAGTTGAAACCCATTTACTATTCGATATTGGATATATGAAACCAACATTTAGCAATTTCTACAGTTCGGTTTTCACAATTTCTCTGAGGGCTGGGTTGATCCTTCTCTATGGCTGACATAGAGGTAGACTGCCTTCATTGATGTAAATTCTATGGGTACATAGTTTTGGACTCAATCCCTTCATGTCCCCATATTCCCAAGAAAAAGCCTTTTCATGTTTGCATAGGAGTTGTGTTAACAATTTCAATTGTTGTTGAGATAATTTATTGTTAACATGAAGGTTATGGCTAGGTGACAGTTCTATAGTAGTGGTTAGCTCTAGCATTGAGGCTTCTGATACAGGATTGGTTGATATCTCACAAGGTAATAATTGTTGTATGATTTCTGGCTTTGTTGGTAGGACACATCTTTCATAGGTATTCAATTACAAAATTGAGCTTTGAGAGATGTCTCTTGTTGTAACACAATCATTTGTAAGGACACTTTGGAGGATATCATCATCTTCTTGTAATTTCAAAAAAGATTTTCTATGCAACATCATTAGTTGAGCAACAAAATTTATTTCTTCTTCCTCATCTCCTAAGTTTGTCCAAATACGATTGTGTAGATTTGCTTGTGGTTGGGCTGGAGGATACAATGCTAATTTCTTAACGGTTTGACCATCAGAGATAGTCATATTTCTTGATCTGCAATTGATGTTAGCATATGTTGTTGCTAACCATGGCCTTCCAAGGATTACTAGATAACCAGCAAGGGTTACTTTGGGTGACAATATCATAAAATCAATAGGGTACTCCCAAGAGTCTAATGTGACTACCATGTCTTCAACCATACCATCTGGAGTAACTGTAGAACTATCTGCAAGTTGTAAAACTATTGGAGTTGTCCTTAATCCTTCTATACTCAACCTATGCATAGTATCCTTGGTCAAGACATTTATAGCAACACCTAAGTCTATCAATGCATTCTTCACTAACTAACCATTAATTATTACATCAACAACTGGGCTTTCTGGATCAGAGTATTTAGGAATCACAATTTTTCCCAATATTATATAAGCCAATTGACCTATTACATGCATTGTTTCGGGATCCTTTTTCTTTCTTCCAGGTTTCTTAATACATTCTTCTTTAATGGCTTTTCCATAGAGTGGAACATCTTTGATGGCCCAAAATAGTGAAATCAAGATGTGCATGTTCTTTAACTAGTCAAGGATATCAAATGGTGCTTCTTCTTGGAGCATAGGTTTATCCATCCTAAGCCTCTAAGGAAATGGAGGACTAGTTTGAATTTTAGGGTCATTTTGGTCTAGTATCTTAGTTGGTAAGGTTGGATTTGGCAAAGTTACTTCTGGTTGTTGTGTTGATGATGCAGGAGTATTCGGTACTTCCATTATAACAGGTGGTTTTGATGTTGGAAAAGTAGTACCAGATCTTACGTGGATATCACTAAAGTCTAATACATGAGCAGGGTATTATTGGGCTTCAGTACTGTAGACTAGTTGTTTCTTATTATTAGGATTTGGCTATGGCTGAGCTGGTAATTGTGTTGGTCGTGCATGAGAACTTGTGGTTGCAGGAGGTGGCATGAGTGTTGGTTGAGGAACTAGAGGTTGTAATGGTTGATAACCAGGATTCTGATTAGGCCACTGTTGAGGTCCCCTCCATTGGTTATATTGCTACCAATTTCCTTGTGGTGGTTGCCATTGATTTTGAGATTATGGTTGTGGCCATTGAGGTTGTTGGGAGTTATACTATTGGTTCGGCTGAGTATTTGGCCAGACATTATTCCAAACAAGTTGGAAAGACTGTGAAGGATATTGGGAATTTTGGGTTTTCCATTTACTATTATAATTATTGAAAGATTGCAGTGGGTCCTGAGGCATACCTTGGCATGGAGCCCATGGGCGACATTGTGCAAAAAAGAAGACTTGTTCGTCCTCTCCTTCTATCTTCCTGAACTCAGTTGGAACATGGTGTGTTTCCAAATTTGCCACCATCTTACATCTACAGTCCTTCTTTTGTTGTCTATAGTGTGGGGCAATACTCAACTAACTTTAACTCAACTTCTTCATGCTTCTTTTTGGCTTGCATTGTATCCAGGTGTGTGGCAACATCATTGATAATGTCTTGCTTGAAATCTGAAAACAAGTTTGAAATTTCCATCTTTGATATTCCAGAACTACTTCTTTTTGCAATAGTTGGACAAAATCCTCTACCCTTCTTAACTGATGATCTCGAATAGTTAAAAAAAAAACCTTGAGATCATCCCAAAAAGATTGAGACACATCTCTCCAGCCATAAGGTCCAGTGCTTCGAGACAGTTATCAGTTACTCCTCTCAAAAATATGAGTTTTTGTGAATCTCCTACAATATATGTTGAGGATTCTTCTGCAGATTGTATAAGAAGTGGGAGATGTAGTCTTCCAAAGTCTCATCTTCTTTTTGTGACATTTGAAAGATGTCATCTCCTCTCAAATCAACCCCTTTGCAGTATTATTTATATTTTTGCAGAAACAGGTTTCTCATCCCATCCCAATCAGTTGTTGCATTTGCCCCTAGTCCCATGAACCATCTTAAGGTTGACTCCTTTATTGTAGCTGGAAACAATTTGAGTTTATGACTATATGTGTTATAGTCAAAGCTTCGGCAAAGAATGTCAAACTCAAATAAGAAAGTGTCAGGGTCCTCTGTTATTAGGCCATAAAACTTTAGTAACACAACAATGGGTATATTTTTAAGATTACCATTGTTGATAAGGCTAGGAAGTGGAAATGGAAATGTAGGTTGGACCATTACTACAAGTGTTTGGAATTGAAATTGATGTTGAGAAGTATTTGTACCTAGTAGTCTACTATTAGCATTTGGTGCACTTGGAGTGGAGTGTGCAAGAAAACTAGCCAAAATCTCACCAAAAGGTCGAAGGTCAGATGGATCAAATGGGTCTTCTACTGATGAAGTGGATGGAGGAAATTTTGGACTCACATCAACAAAAGGTAATTCAATGTCTGTAAATTCTTCATTTAAATTGAGTGTTTGGCTTAGGAGAAATCTACCATGGACATCTCTTCTTCCTCCCCTTCGATACATACAAGTGATTAAATGAACTTGTGAGGCAAGTTCAGACTTTACAAACTATTCCTAGTAAATAGGGAACTATCTAAAATGACTCAACATGATTCTCATCTTGACACCATCCCCAGCAATAGCGCCAAAAATGAACAACCCCATAATAGGTAATAATAATTATGCCAAAGATTTCCCTAGGAATAATGTATTCAAACTAGGTATTATTTTCCTATCACAAGGTGCATTTGGATTGTCAACCCAGGGAATTATACTTGAAATGGGATAGCACAGTTTGTGCACTAAGCCTCTCATACAGTCATCTTACTTAAGTTGCAGGAAAGGAAAATGCATAGAAAGAACTAAACTATTGTTGCAAGAAGGTAAAACACACAACTGAACAAATAAATGAATATAAACAATCATAAATCTAACTCCAACTCATCATGCCATTCTAATCCATGTACTATGGCTATCTCTACATATGCTGCAGGAACAAACACATATATAATGATGCGGGAACAAGCGGTGAACACTACTTCAAATGCTAAAAATAATTAAACTACATTCTCTACTCTAATCTACTCCACCTCCCAAGTGCCCCCCCCTTGGTTGGTTTTGAATAACTACGAACAAAGAATATAACTCAAATTACTCATTCATTTCATATATTCATAAAAATGGATTACAATCGGAACATAGACTTGAAGAGTAACTTGCTTCTCAATACAACAATAACATTATTATTTTGTCTAACTAGATTTCCATCGATCATCTCCCTATATATAGAGAATTGATATTTAAACATTCAGATACACTTTGACTGATTCATCCATGAAAGAAGGAGAACACATGAATCAATAACAGAAGATCATAAAGATCAAACAACCATCTCAACAAAATATTAATTGTGGAGGAGATTTAGCATGGTCGTGCCCCCTATATTCCCTAAGACATTCGTTCCTTCAATTCTGCAAGCATGCCCTGCGGTTGTCTTAACGACTCTTCTTATCGTGGCCGAAAATAGCATCACTCCTTCATCATTATAACCGATTTGTTCTCTAGTTGCTCCTTCATTCCTAGTAGATTAGTAGTACACGATACATATTCATATATTAAACTTAATCAATATTAAGACACGCATTAAAATAGCTATATGAAATACTGCATTATATATATTGGCAAGGTGTGTCTACTATTTCCTACCCAAAAGTTCAAAAGGATCTAACTATACTTATGGCATATATAAAAAATGTAAGCACTTAAAAAGTCACACAAATGTTTTAGGAATGTTTAGGAACATAGGATAAAATATCATAAAACAAAGACCAACTTTAGTCTCATCACCCCCAAACAAATTTTTTTTTTTTAAATTACTTTTTTTTAAAAAACCATTTTTAAATTAAAACAATTCCACTTTAAAAAAAATAAAATTAAAAGAGAAACACCAGTAAATTACTGGAACAAAACAACAAATAATATTATTTTTCTAAATAAAATTAGATAATAGATTAAAGTCCAACTTCCACAAAAGGAATAGACATGAAATCCATGTAGAAATAAATTGATTTCTCTCTAATAGAAACTAGGTTTTTAGACAAAGTAACATCTAATAATTTGATCCCACATGCAATTTTTACAATTTAATCTTTTAGGAACACATTGAGAGAAAAGGAATATTAATTTCATGAAGATTTATTCTAGGGTTCTCAAACACCGAAAATGAAATACCAAATCCATATAACATCAATTTAACCCAATTTTCACAACCACACCAAAATTAAACCAAAATCAATTCCAATCAACCACATAGCAATCCTAGACACAAAGAATACAATCTTTTCAAAAGGAGAATTTTGCAAAATACGAGGGTTTCAAACCCTACCTCAACCTACACCTAAATATCTGAAGTCAAGAAAGACCCAAGCCAACCTTCAAAATCCAAGCCTTCGAACAATCACAAAACAATGTCCACCAAAATAATCTTTCCCAAAAATCTTTCAATTCTTCTAGAGCTCCTCCAAAACCTATTAGCGTAATGAAAATAATACCCAAAATCCCTACATAAAGAACACCTATCCCTCATAGAGTTTCCAAAACATGCAAACTCAAAAGCAAAACTCAACTCCCTCTCTCTCAAGTTGCATGATAAAATAACTCAATAAATAAAACACTTTTAAAATAAAACTCAACTCAACCTTTAACTCTAATTATAATTTCAATTTCACTTAACTCAAAAGTGCAACTTAAATTGCATACAATTATTTAATTAAGAAATAAATACTTTAGCACAAATAAACTATGCAACTAATAAATCAAATATTAAATAAATTGACTATGCCCTTTAATTTAATAATATGATAAAATAATCAATTAAACCCTTTAGTCCAAACTTGAATCTTTTAATTAATAAAGGCATTTAATTACCTTCAATTAATTAATTATGCTCTATAACTAAAATTACCACATCCATAGAGTATAAATATTCAAACCTCAAATTAATCCTAACTTAATTAATTAAATCAAATAATGCACAAGCAAATCCACTTGACTCCCAAAACTCAAAACATGACTAACTCTAAATCAAACAACACCAAGGAAGGGCTCACAAATTCATGTCATATTGACAAATTCGAATGGGTAGAAACATATACTTGCCCAATGTTTAGGACAATCAATGGCTAGGGTTAGGATTTCGATTTGTATGTTATCTCCCCTCTCTTACCATTGAGATTTTGTGATAGGGCACGCTCATCCTAAAAATTCAGGGAAGTTGATGCTCGATACCTGCATAAAAGACAAGCATGTACATACTTATATAATATAAATAGGCAATGATGGGGATCGGTCGATCGTGTGGATCTCGCAAGCAAGTAACTATCACTGCTTCCCTCAACCACATCAAGCATGTCAAACATAAATATAAAACATACATATCGACCATACACGTGCGAGTATGGGGTCAGTAAAACCATAGGCAATCATGATATCCTAACGTATGAAACATCAAAATGAAATAACCATCACATATAAATAACATCATCATTTGCATTTAATCAACATGAAAATCTATTCAAAATCATCCAATTCATGATTATTCAATGAATTGTCATACGTTCATAAACCTCAAAATCCCTGAAATAAATAACGCACACATGAAAATGGCCTAAAAGAGTTTGGCGATAAAAACTGAAAAACAACTATGGGAGGGGCATTACATCCACCTCCCCCCCAAAAATGGGCTCTCTCCTGGAAGCCTACAACAAAATAGAGATATAAATCTCGAAACTCGATGTGCCCTATTAAGTCATAAAAGGCTCAACGTGCAGGTCCCATTGGGCCCTTTCCTACTCCATGGACTGAACCTTGCCAATCATTCCTTGTTGTGAACACCTTGTGGGACCTACCAAAATCCCCAATTGTAGGCTCAGAAGATGTAGGTCTGTGTCCCAAAAATTGTGTCGATCGATTAGGACAATTGACAGCAACGTGGCCATGCTACTTGCAAGAATAACAACTGCTCTATTACCACCTCTCCCAGATGAAGGTGCACTAGACTAGTGGAAACTACCTCCACCAAAATCCTGATGTGAACCCTGAGCTAGTTGATCATCCCAATTGCGCATACTGCACTGCAAGTTGTAATAGTTCGTTGATTGAGAACCACCACTATTACCATGGAAGAACTTCTTGTTCTGGTGATTTTGATTACCTTTCAAAAAGGTAGAAGGGTTCTTAGAGTTCTCTGCACCCTGAGTCTGATTGTCCTACGCCCAGAAGAAGAACCCCCAGACTGAATACCAACTTGACCACCATGGCCTCTAGCCAAGTTCCCCTCAATCAATGTGGCCTTAATGACCGCATCCTTGAGCTTCTTAGGTTTGAGGTTTGAAAACAATAACACCCCCAATGATGTGACTGTTAAGTCCTCTAATGAAATATTGCACCATGAGTGGTGACTTATCATCGTAACCAACATATGGATTGAGCTCGAAGAAACAATGGTCATACTCTTGAACACTCAAAGTCAACTATCGTAGATTGTGGAACTCATATGCACGTTGTTGCCACTGCTAAGACAAAAAGCGATCTCAAAAGTTTTCAAGAAATAACTCCCAAGTGACAGTATCCATGCTAAGCCCTAACTCCTGCTCCTCAATCTTCCACCAAGTAGCCGTAAAACCTTTGAGGTGCATGATGGCACACCTCGCCTTGACATTTGTATCAAATTGTTGCATATAAAAATAATAAGCCATGTCTCTACCTCAAAACCAGTACCCAATCCGTTAAAGGGAGGAGGTCATGATCTAAGGAGGTCTCTCATCTAGCTAGCTTTAGTGTTCTCATGACCAGTTGCAATGTCCTTCCTCTTAGGACTCTTGGATCTCTGTCTCTCCTCATTCCCACAATGATGTGATTCTTCTCTCTACCCTTTTATGGATAGGTAGATGCTCCAGAATAGCCTAAAGTATCTGCCTAGTATCAGGTCCTCTAGAATCACCATGCTTCTCACCACTCTCCTCGTGCACACTCTCAGCTCCATGACTCATAGGAGGGCTATGAAGCCTACTCCTTCCACGTCCTCTATTATAGCCTCCACTACAACCTCTACCAACAGATCTAGTCTCAGTGACCATCTTTCCTACAACACTCAAAAAAAGGTTAATATTATAAAATCAATCAAGAGAATAAACACATGATGCATAGTCATAATAGTTTTGAATATAGAGTGTTATATGTCTAAGTTTATTTTCAAGTTTTTGATAGTTTAGACATCTAATGGGCACACAACTTCACAGAGTTCTCAGTGTAGAAACAAAGCAAAATAAATTTAAAAGTTAAATATTAAATAAAATAAATAAATAAATAAAAAAAATTATTTAAAAAATATATATATAAAATCACATATATTGTGGAGGGGGGGGGGGGGGGGCGTGGCCTCCCCATGGCTCCTTTCAAAGGGGGCAACGACTACTAGCCGTTCCATGGCTGCGACAACGACCTTGCTGCTGAACACAACCCTTTGGTTGTGGCAACATGCTGCTAACCGCAACCCACTAGTTGCGGCAATAGTCAAGCCTGTCGCGGGGTAGGGGATGGGGTCCCTACCCCCCAAACAATTATATATATATATATATATATATATATATATATATATATATATATATATATATATATATATATATATATATATATATATATATATATATATATATATATATATATATATATAAAATTTAAAAAGAAAATCTTTTTAAAATTAAAACAGTTCCACTTTAAAACAAAAATTTTAAGGAGAGACACCAGTAAATTACTGGAACAAAACAACAAATAATATTATTTTTCTAAATAAAATTAGATAATAGATTAAAGTCCAACTTCCAAAAAAGGAATAAACATGCAAACCATGTAGAAACAAATTGATTTCTCTCTAATAGAAACTAGGTTTTTAGACAAAGTAGCATCTAATAATGTGATCCCACATGCAATTTTTACAATTCAATCTTTTAGGAACACATTGAGAGAAAAGGAATATTAATTTCATGAAGATTTATTCTAGGGTTCTCAAACACCCAAAATGAAATACTAAATCCATATAACATCAATTTAACCCAATTTTCACAACCACACCCAAATCAAACCGAAATCAATTCCAAACAACCACATAGCAATCCCAGACACAAAGAATACAATCTTTTCAAAAGGAGAATTTTGCAAAATACGAGGGTTTCAAACCCTACCTCAACCTACGCCTGAATATCTGAAGCCAAAAAAGACCCAAGCCAACCTTCAAAATCCAAGCCTTCGAACAATCACAAAACAATATCCACCAAAACAATCTTTCCCAAAAATCCTTCAATTCTTCCAAAGCTCCTCCAAAACCTATTAACGTAATGAAGATAATACCCAAAATCCCTACATAAAGAACATCTATCCCTCCTAGGGTTTCCAAAACATGTAAACTCAAAAGCAAAACTCAACTCCCTCTCTCTCAAGTTGCATGATAAAATAACTCAATAAGTAAAGCATTTTTAAAATAAAACTCAACTCAACCTTTAACTTTAATTATAATTTTAATTTCAATTTCACTTAACTCAAAAGTGCAACTTAAATTGCATACAATTATTTAATTAAGCAATAAATACTTTAGCACAAATAAACTATGGAACTAATAAATCAAATATTAAATAAATCGACTATGCCCTTTAATTTAATAATATGATTTAATAATCAATTATACCCTTTAGTCCAAACTTGAATCTTTTAATTAATCATTTAATTAATAAAGGTATTTAGTTACCTTCAATTAATTAATTATGCTCTATAACTAAAATTACCACATCCATAGAGTATAAATATTCAAATCTCAAATTAATCTTAACTTAATTAATTAAATCAAATAACTCACACAAGCAAATCCACTTGACTCTTAAAACTCAAAAAATGACTAACTCTAAATCAAACAACACCAAGGAAGGGCTCACGAATTCATGTCATATTGACAAATTCGAATGGGTAGAAAGAGATACTTGCCCAATATTTAAGACAATCAATGGCTAGGGTTAGGATTTTGATTTGTATGTTATCTCCCCTCTCTTACCATTGATATTTTGCGATAGGGCATGCTCATCCTGACAATTCAGGGAAGCTGATGCCCGGTTGTGCAAACCCGCATAAAAACAAGCATGTACATACATGTATAATATAAACAAGCAATGGCGAGGATCGGTCGATCGTGTGGATCTCACAAGCAAGAAACTACAACTCCATCCCTTAACCACATCAAGCACGTCAAACAAAAATATAAAACATACATATCGACCATACACATGCAAGTATGGGGTTAGTAAAACCACAAGCAATCATGATATCCTAACATATGAAACATCAAAATGAAATAACCATCACATATAAATAACACCATCATTTGCATTTAATCAACATGAAAATCTATTCAAAAGAATCTAATGCATGATTATGCAATGAAATGTCATACATTCATAAACCTCAAAATCCCTGAAATAAATAACGCATACATGAAAATGGCCTAAAAGAGTTTAGCGATAAAAACTGAAAAGCAACTATGGGAGGGACATTACATAGTTGTTCTCTTAGTATACCCTTATAAAAACTATTTTTCTAAAAGAGATGTATTCTTGATCTCTTGTTTGGATTCCATTTAGAAATAGTCTTCTTGCACCATGTATTTTCCCATGGATAATTGTACATCCCTATAGAGGCTTGTGTCTTTATTTAGACCATGTATATTCTTCCCATGACTATGATCACAATATTACATTTTATGTCATGTTGACTTCACACATTTTGTTTTCTCTGTCAACAATCAAGGTTTGTGGTACATCATGTCTAATATATAAAGGTTTGAGTCTCTAATTGGGAGGTTCAAATCATTATGAATTCTATTTGATAACACTTAAAATTTCAATAAACCTTTTTTTTGGTGAATATTCTTCCTTAGTCTAGTGGTCACAAAAGGATTCTCACATCTTTTCTCCTTACCACCAAATATGAAGAGTCAGGTTCTAAAATCCTAGATATATTCATCTTACTTAATGCCTCACAAGAGAAAAGGTGGTATATTCATCTTACTTAATGCCTCTTGTACTATTCCTTGATATGTGGATGAAGTTTGAATCAGTTCCCAAAGGGATATGTTGGTAGGAGTAGCACGAAGTTGTTCAAAAAGCTCATATTCCTTTCTGAGACTTTGAGAAAGGCAAGGTGAAAAAGGAAACACCAGTTGAGAAGCTGGAAGAGTAGGGACAAATAGATTAGTAGGTTATCTATTGTTTCTTGTATTGTATGTGTGAGGAACAACATTGTTTTCTTGGGTAACTTTTCTTGCAAAAGCCAAAGGACCTTTTGTTCCCACTTTAATAATGATCAAAGGCTTATTAGAAGTTTGAAGAATATTAGGATTGTTACCACCTTTGACAACAATCACAGGTTTTTTTTGTTGGTTGAGGAGTATCTTGACAAAGATGGACAACAACCTTTAGATTTTTCATTATCATTGGGATAGCCCTTTACATGTATCATACAAATCAATCTTTGGTAGAAGGGTGCTTTAAGAGTTGTAGATAAGACTTAATAGAAGAGCTTCATCCAATATATTAAATGTGTTAGTACTAAATGGATCATCAAAGGTAGTAAAGTATTCTAAAAACAAATTCAACAAAAAATAATTGTAACGAAATAAGCTAATCTAATGGAAGAAAGCATCAAATAACTAAACTAAAAACATATAACAATGCATTAAAAGAAATATTTTTTTGGTACTTTTTATTATTTTTGGAAACCAAAATAAACATACACATCTAAATAAATGTACTACAAGAAGGATCAAGTTCTAAAAGAATATTAGTTTTGCCAAAATATGACAAATGGGAAAGATGTTGACAAACTAGGTTAAAAATTTCTTTTCCTAATTGCATTAAAATATGAAGCCACCAAGAGATATGTATGATTGACCAACTCCTTGTCCAAGAGAGCCAAATCCGTATCAATACTCTTAGCACTTCTATTCCTTTATTGGTTAGAGATGAGAGATTGAAAGATTATGAATTTAAGCTTATATATGAAAATGACTACTATAGCAAATTGATAATCTTAAAGTAGATATAGGAATGAAATGGAAATACTATTGTGCACTTAGGCCTAAAATCTAAATTGTTTTAGAGTGCAATCATTCAGGTAGGGAAACTAGCTACTGAGACTGGACTTTTTGGCAAAATTATAATAATGACTAAATACTTACAAAATAAAACTTCAAAATAAATTCATTTTATCCCCCAAAAGCTAATGGAAAAGTTATTTTTTGTCAACATTTTGATAGGTGTGAAGGAGATCCTATGGCATGTAAGAGTAGAGAGGTTCTATTAAAGAAAGTTTGATCTAATCCTCTTCAATTAATTCTTTCAAATGGGACCTCTCAAGATTTAAATCATTATTTTTTCTTTAAAATGCGTGATTTCAACAAAAAATAGGAAGTGCAAAAATGTATAACCAATATTGTGGGATCACCCATCTTTTAATGTTATTTTGGATTCTTCCCCCTTTCCATTTACCATCCCCTTGGTGCTAGATCCCCTCTCATAAGGTAGACGTCAAGAAGACAAAGGTTTTGTCAAAAAATTTGTATTCCCTTCTTTTCTTGATATTGTATTGATTAGAATTTGAAAGTTTTGCTACGACAAAAGTCCAAACAGAACCTAACTAGGGTCGCAAGAATGGAACAAACGTAAAAAATAAATTTGAAGGAGATAAATCAAAGTTTTATTCCCAAATGATTTCTACTAGTTGTAGTCTATAACCCAAAACTCAGTCCTATTGAGGTAGAAAATAGCTGAAATATGGATATAGTATTATTGCTTAATCAAAAAGAACTATTCTACACAATATTAGGACAATAATCAAACGTCTTTATATTAATATCTCCATATGTAAAGTACATCCCGTATGAAATCATTTATGTTCTATATCGTAATCTTCTCTATTCTGCCATTCTCTTCAGTCACTTAGTGACTAGATATGTCCTATCTATACTTATATCTATTATTAGGGACACAACCCTTAGATGGCATCCTTTTAGCCTAATCTATTCCCTAAATTATCTATTAGCCTTATTTCTCTAGACCGGTGTTTGCATCCCATTTTCTAGTCAATAAGAAGGTTTTGTAATTGGTGTATTACCACCCTAGCTAGAAATTGTTTTCCTGATTTCTTCTTCCCTTTTCTCTTGAAAAATAAAAAAATATTTAAATACCCTATGAAGAACCAACATCTGAGATCATTTTACAAGCCACATCCCATTATTGAAAAACTTCCTATGTTGATGTAGGTTTTTATATAAGTACACCATCTAGGTACAAATTAGAACATTGCCACATAAATAATACTAGATTTATCTTAGTAGACCTTTTCGAAATATCTAACAACATAAACCTAATACATTACATAATAATAAGATTATAACAAATAGAATATTAACTTGTGCTAAAAGACAATTTCACCCTCTACTAAGTTTGATAGCATGCACCTCAAATAACCTCTTCTCAATTCAACACACACTCTTAGAGAACCTATCCTTACAAACCTATGATTTTCTCTTCAACCTTGAATCATTTGATAACATAACCCTAGTCTACAAATATACAACACATGTAATACCAATCCCAAGCATTTGATTTATAGAATTTGCAAACTAACCAAAACCAATATTGAATTTCAAAACCTTTATCCCATTTCACAAACTTGAACCCAAGTATGCAACACAAACATTCCACATGATTTCTTAGATAGTTTCACCCTCTACTAAGTTTGATAGCATGCACCCAAAAAAACCTCTTCTCATTTCAACGCATGCTCTTAAAGAGCCTATTCTTATGCACCTATGAGTTGCTCTTCAACCTTGAATCATTTGATAGCATAACTTTAGTTTAGAACTATACCACAACACATGTAATACAAATCCCAAGCATTTGATCTATAGGATTTACAAACTAGCAAACCAATATTGAGTTTAAAAACCATTTCCCCAATTTGCACATTTGAACCCAAGCATGCAACACCAACATTCCACACAAATTATGTAAGCAAAGAGTACACTTTGGGAAATGAAGTGCGCCAATTAAGGTTACTAATTGCCTTTACATGACTCTCTCATAATTAATCATTCTAGTAATCAAGGATTTCTTTGCAAGTTCATTAGCAACTCCCATAATTTTACCAAGGTATAGCTTGTGTTATCTATGGCATGTCTCCCATCTTTGCATATGATTATTCCATAAGCTTGTCAGCATGCTTTTCTCTCATAGGGTTATGAAGGAAATGGTTTGATAGACCTGTATGATTTTCCTAACATGAGATTGTGCATAACTACCTTTATACTAATAGAAAATAGTTTATCAATTAGTTTTTGAATCATTCCTTCTAATGTAAAATTTGTAGGACTATGTTTTTGCCGATAGGAATTTACATTTTTGAGCTTAGGGAACTAAATGTTGAATACACCATGGTTAAATTATCCAAGTGCCACCAAACTATTTTGATGACTTGTCAACATTAGTATAATTAATGCATTGTTACTCTTTTCGAGCCACCATACAACCAAGAAAAAAACATCGTTAAATTATCAAAATGTGTTAACAAGATTTTTAATCTCTTGTTTAGTCAAAGATAATACCCAAATTTAGCATTCTAAGCTCTTATGAAAGCCATTATTCATTTCAGTGGCTTCCTTCTTATAAATTTAGGGAAAAAATACTATCATTTTTTCTAAAATAATATTCAAAATCAAACATCGTTTCTAATGAGAGTAAAGCCTTTGAGATAGTAAGACCCCTGTATAATATATTAATATAGAAGTTTGTAAGCACATAATGCCACCTTGGCAAAACAAGTTTACACTAAAATTTGCAATGCGTGTCACAACAAAATGATAGACAACAAGCAATGCCAAAGTATGATTTCAATGGGCCAAAATGGGGCCAATCATCTTAGCCATCACATCTCTCATTGCAACTTGCCACATCTAGAGCAACATCTTGAAGAGGTGGGATGGCACAAGATGGCCAAATCTAAATCAAGGGTACAAAGATGCATATAGTATTAAAAAACCTTGATAGAATTCTTCTTCTATGTGCACTAGGGTCAATTCTAGGGTAGATATCGATGTACTAAGAAACTTTGCCAAAAATATACGTCTCAAAGCTAATAGTGTGCAAAAGAGTATAGGAGCATTGTAGACAAGGGGTCTTGATTCTTAGTTAAACACCACAAAAATCATATTCTTTGATCATCTATAGACAAATAGTTTCATTCAACTTCTCTTCCTTACAAGAATCCTTTGATATTTTGACCATCTTTAAACACCTTAGAATTCTTGATATTGTTAGGAATTAAGAGTATGAAAGTTATATAAATCTTGAGCTTATTAGTAACTAAATCAATAAATGAAAATATAATATATCTACATTTTCATCCAACTATTCAAGTGCTCACGACCTTGTGTCTGCACTGGGTCGTGTTGTTGGTGCTTTGAACGCGCGGTCTTCTATTGCGCGTTCTGTTGGTGCCCCCATTCATGCTCCTACAGTGCCTGGTGGTTCTGGGTTGTCTCAGTCAAGAGCTTCTTTGTTTGGGTCTCTGTCTGGGTTTTCCCAGACAGTTCTTTCAGGATCCCAAGTGGCTAAGGGGAGATCCGCGATCTCTTATGCAGATGTGGCTGCGTTTGAAGCTGGGATTTATGGTCTTGCCTCTGCTGGGAGAGGGGGTTCCCGTCCTTCGGTGCAGCTTGTTTCTGTAGGTAAGCCAATTTTGATTAATCTGGATACTAATATTGTTTAAGAGATCTCCAAAACTGCGATGGATTTCTCTTCTACTACTGTTATTTTTCATTTTAGGGGTTTTTGGCTCTCTCTTCCAGATTTACATGCTTGGATATCCAAACATTGGGAGTCCATTATAACCGATACAATTCAGATTTATCCTGTGGCAAGGGGTTTTTTCATTGTGAAATTTGAAAATGCTGCTGATAGGAATACTATCTTGTGTAATAGTTATTTCTCTTGGGAGGAGTATTTCCCCTTGATGGCCAAACCCTGGGATCAAGGGTTTGATCCTCTTTCTTAATCCTTTAATAAAATACCCGTTTGGGTAAGATTGTCGAATCTTCCCCTACATCTTTGGCTGGATTTAATTTTGGAAGCTGTGGGGGAGGCCATTGGGGATTTCCAAATGGTCGATTCAAATTCCTTTGATATTTTTAAGACGACGTATGCTCGTATTCTTATGGAGGTTGATGTTTCTTTGGGTCTCCCTGAGAAGATAACTTTGGCTTCAAAATCTAGATTATGGGGGTATTCCTTTCAGATGCAGGAAATGTCACATGACTAGACACCTTGCTGCGAGGTGTTCATCTGATAAGGTTAGATCGAAGAAATCACCTTCTTGGTGGTTGGGGGTTTCTAACCATCATTATACGGTTCGAAAAGTCTCCAAAGATGGGGGTGTGGCTACTTGCTCTCCTCAAATTGATCATACTATGGCTGGTGCTTCTGAAGCTATCTCTGATGTTACAGATGTTGTCCCTGTTGTGGTTGTTGGTTAGAATGTTGTCCATGTTGTTGTTGTTTCTATTTCTAATGCTACTATTGATGTTGTCTCTAGTGCAGCTGTCTTATCTTCCGATGTTGTGGGTTTTGCTGCCCATGTTTTGCCTGGGAAGGTTTTGGGGATTGATTGTGGTGCTATCCCTATCCCTTTTGTGGATGTTGATGTTGCTTGCCCTATAATGGGCTCTTCAGGTTTATCTTTGGATTGGCAGAAGGCTGCCGAGAAGGTGGAGGATGGATGGACATCAGTTAAAGGAAAAAAATTCAAATCCTCCAAACCTTCGTTTAATGTCTTTGCGTTCTCATAAGGATGGGCCAAAATGTAAATCTTGATTATCCTTTTTTGTGGTTAGTTGGGCTGGTTTTTGGTCCACTTGGAGGGAACTATGGTTAGTTCCTCTGGTTCGTTTGGTGGTGTTCCATAGTTGGTTTTTATGATCTTTCATCACTCTATCTTTCTTTGCTCTTTGTACAAGGTTTTAGGTCCTTTCAAAACCTATTTTTACTTAATCAAAACTATTCAAGTGCATTGTCTTTGCCTAATCACCAAATAAATCTATTTTACCTCGATAATGTTTAAGCATGCCATTCATTGTTGCAAATGGTCATGCACATGAATTGAATGTTTTCACATCTCTAGAAATGTATAAGGTTCAACTCTAATTTTGAAACAAGTTAATAAACCTAAGAGAAATTCTTCATATTTTTCTATATTTTATACAATAAAATTACTATTGAAAATAATGAAAATCAAATTGTAAATGTTTCGAACAACAAAATGGTTCCAATTCCATCTATAATTTGAAATATAGCACACGTAGTCTTACTTAGAATGAATCATCAACATACAAACCTTTATATCAAAACCTTCATAGACAATCTTGTTAGTATAAGCATAAAGATCAAGAACATCAAGAACATGACCTTTGTAAAGATTATCTTAGATTAATCAGCATGACCAATTTTATGAACTACATTTTAAGTCCTATATATGACTCCTCATCAAACTTTAAACTTTAAATGAACTTAAAATTTGATCAAGATTTATAGTAAATAAATAACTTTGGAAATAAGCTAATTTCATATTTTTTTGGTTTTTCTTGAGAAGAAGATATTAGATTGATTATTGAAAAGGCTATGGAAATGGGGATCCCAAAGTGAGTCAAAGCTGCAGCCCTTCATCATCACGGTTCAAGTTTGTATTACAAAACCTTTCAGACTCAACAGCTTCTGTAAATCTGATCTTTTAATGCGCAAATCCTCTATTGCATTTTTTTCCCTTGTATATAGGTGTGGTGTTTTATCTTTTCAAAAGGCTCATCTAAAGCTGACGCATTTCTTCTTAAAATGTGTAAATTGACAAGTCTGCTTTGTTAAATTGATTTTGAAGAGCTACTAATCTCACCTATAAATTTCAAAGCATGGGTACAAAATTATGTCAACAAAACTGAACTGTTTACGAAGGAAGAAAGATCATCTTAATGTCACTTTTAGTAATTTAAAAAAAATTATCAGTACCTTATATACAGGAAGAAGGCTTCCCGTTGATTTCATGCTATTTATATAATAATTTGATGCTTTACTGGGCTCATTTTTATCCTTCAAAACGCACCTTTTATTTGCCATTTTCTATGCTGGTTTTCCTTTTCTTCTTCAATGCAAAAACATTCACAATTCCCATTGTTCTGGTATCAAGCGTATTGTCAGCATACCACATAGAAGTTATTTCATTTTGTTTCTTATTCAATGTTGAACGAATCTTTCATGGGAATGAAATTATAATACCAATCATAGGTATCATGCCTCAAATGTCTATAGCATTCCATACAAAACTAGTAAGTCGGAGGCCAAAATACTAATCAAAACATGTATCTGATTATCTTTGGCCAAATGGAAACTCAAGTGTTTAGCCATTCCAATTTCAAACTGAATTTGAATCAAGAATAGGTGTTCCTGCTGGTCCAAGTTACTTCACTACTAAGGGATATAACATGTGATCTGCTGGTATTTCTCATCAACAAAACTTCTTTCCTCTGGAGTTTTGTGATTGCTTCCCCATGCTGATTGTAACTCATTCTCGGAGCATGCAAGAGAGTTTGTGCTTTTTACCCAAGATTTTGGGTTAACATGATTAAATTATTGTAACACATTCTAGGATCAGGCAAGAAAGTTTGAGTTTTTCCTTCTATACAAAAAAAAAGTAGCATTAAACTGTTGAAATACTTGATTGGTGAAGTTTTCTTTTGGGTGACTAACACTTCCTTTTACTCTTCTAAATTCTTAAAATGAGAACATCAACAAGTTCCTATACTAACCGCTCTTTCTTTGAGTTGTGTTCTGAAGCCACATATCTGCCTTCTTATTTCACAATTTTTGTTATCTCTGAATGAGTAAACACGGTTATCCATTATTGTCAATTTTACAAATTATACAAGAAAAATACACTAAGTTGTTTGCCAACAAAGAAGTGGAGTTTTCACTCTCCTGAGGTAGTTTCTGTTTTCGACGAGACCTGGATCTATTCGGCAAAAATAGCCTTCTGTATCTATATCTTGTGTTTTTATGGTAACTAGATTTTACAGATTTTTCACTTTCACAGCTACCTACATGGTAGATGAGAATACTTTAGGCCTCCCAAATTTTCAGACTCCAGACTACTCTGTATGATCATCAATACTACTGTATATATTAAACAAGGGTATAATATTTCTAATCCAAACCCTTTATGTTTTGCCAGCATACTGCATTAATATTATTGTATTCCAGTTCACATTCAATGTTGATCTTATCTCTCACAGGACTAATCGTCTGAGGCCAGTCCATAGATACCATGCCTAAAATATCAACACACTACTTATGGCTCAATAGTGTTGAATTATGACTAAAACTTTTTCATCAATCTATGGGAATTTTGAATACGAGCTCTGCTCTTGTCTGCGTAGATCTAAATTCATGCTGTGGATTTAAGAAAAAATTCATAAACCAATGAGTGTTTACAGTGGACAAGAACATGAAACAGTAAATTGTTAAGGCAAAAACATGACAGGTGTGAAAGGTTATAAGATAAACAAGAAGCAATCCGTTACACTTCGATAGTACTGATAACTGTGCTCAACCAAATCAGATTGTCATCAACTAAACCCAAAAGTATTTTCAAGTCAGATTACTTGTCTCTCTCTCTCACACAAAAATATAAAATTACATGAATTCAAACAGCACCAAAATTGTAATCCAACTCCCACTTTCACAAAAGGGTTTCAAAATAACAAAAGGGTGGGCTCAAAAGATACAAAAGATGTAGTGTTTGGCTGCCGCAAAGCAAAAGCATCGTCTAGCCGATGAGTTGAGCAGTGTCTGGTCTTCATATGGTAAACTATGATAGAATCATAACCACATGTAAAGCATACTACACCGCCGCTTGCAGATACCTTCCAGGAAGTGTGCAATTGATGTGATAAATCTAACTCCCTTTCTCGAATCCACAGCTTATGTTCTGTATCCAATATCCAGAACACAAAATGCCCATCACAGTGCCAATCACGGTCTTCCCAGTCGTATCTATGGCCGGAATTACATGTACAAACTAATAGATTATCACGCTCTTCAAAGGTGTATCTATAGCTGGAATTAGAAGCACAAACTAATAGATTTCCCTCCCATTCAGTGAGGCAATATATAAAGCCTACTGAGGTTGGAACGAAAATAGAAAAACCCCATTGGTCTTGATTCACATCATAACCTAAAATCATGTGGAAAAGATCATAGTCATCTCTAAACGAGGCCTCTACATCTCTGGTTTCTGTCAATTCCTGGGCATCTTTGCTACCAACGAAATAAATGACTCCATTAAAAAAAAGTTGAGCCCGTGGATAGTTGTGATCAGATAAACGAATCAATAGAGGCAGACCCTCGTACCACGAATTTGACTGAAAATCAAACACCAGGGTATATTGCCGCTTCTCAGGGAGATAGAAGCCTGCCATTACAAATTTTAGAATATTCTGTGTATAACAAATTTCAGCAAAATACATCCAGCTCATATGCACTTGAAAAGGCATTGACAATTTTTTCGAAAACCTTCTCACGGGATTGTACACCCACAGCACAGGGATATCCCAGGGAAATAGACACATCATAGAAAAACGTGGATAAAAACACATCAGTCCATTTGATGCGGTAAATAGATCAAAATTCTCATTTTGAACATAACTGTCTAAGCCCTCCCAGGGAAAAGGAAAAATGGAAAGATTACCATTTTGGGAATTGTAAGAGCGGAACTGGTATCGTTCTGGCATCGTTCTGGGATCTTTCTCTGAAATCATTGGTGAGTCAACCAGAGAAAATATCGATTCGCGATAACAGTTTTTGTGATGGGTATGAGCAAAATCTGGGTCAAGAATGAGGGTGCGCCATCTCTTTGACACTGTGGACATCTTCAGCAAATCTCTTGTTGAAACCCTCGAAAGTATGTCTGTAATGAGCTCATCACGGCATTCCACCTGCTCTGCACTGCTTCCTGCTGTCAGTCTGGGAATGCTCGCCATTTTCATCTCGCTCAAATTAAACCTTCTCTTCTTTTCAATGCGGACCCTTCTCCAATGGCGATTTTCTGCCATTCGAACAGAGTGAAAATGTGTTCAAATAACCCTAATGTAATGTGATTGGACATTACAGTTCTTGTAATTCATGATTCTATGTTAACTTGGATTAAGTTACATGAAACCTATTTTAAAATGTTTTAATTTCAAAATAAATCTAAATGTTTGAATAAATCTCATTTGTTTTAATCAATTAAAAAACTTGTTATCATAAAATGATAAAAATGCTGCAAAGTCAATATTGCATTTTAAAATACACAATATTAGCAAGACTAAAGCAAATTTATTAGTTATAGATGAAATTTATTATTTATATTCTATATATTACTCCCAAGGATGTAATTCTATTTGTGTTGGAGAGATGTAAACATTTAATTATACTAGTGCTTGCACTCAAAGTAGGTGCAATGGTTACACAAATAGTAAACTAGCAATCGCACTTGAGTGTGCAATGGGTACGCTGTAAGTTATGGAAAGGTCATTTAAGTATTTGTCCCTTTGTTTTTCACTCCCTCTCAACCTCTCTAGATCTCCTTATCTCTTTATCAACCTATCTCTTCCTCTTTATCCTATAAAAATTCAACAGAATAAAAAAATATATAAATTTAAAACAATGATACAGAAATCATTTTTGTGCATTATAGTGCTAACTCGCTTTAATTACTGACAGAAATATATCTTATTGTCTGATATACCGACTATGCACACAATGAAATTTGAGTTTCGTTGCTTCTATGTCACGCTATATCGCTAACGTATAGCCACAAAGAAGGACGAATATCAAACGGATAAAACGCTTGCAATGGTCATCCATTGGTCGTGTTTAATTCTCAACCATTGATATTAAAAATCAGCTCATTCATTTTAAGTAGTAAAGATCTGTAAAGTTAGTTCATCCATCTCATATAGAATCGATGAACAACTCAGATGATTTCAATGGTAGTCATTCTGCCTACACAATTTTCTAACGTAGGATGCAAATTTTAGCTCAAATATTGTATTAATCTATATTATTAATTAAATAAAAATATATTATTCATTGATAAAAAAAAAGCTATAAGTTATGGAAAGGTCATTTGAGTATTTGTCCCTTTGTTTTTCACTCCCTCTCAACCTCTCTAGATCTCCTTATCTCTTTATCAACCTATCTCTTCCTCTTTATCCTATAAAAATTCAACATAACAAAAAATATATAAACTTAAATCAATGATACATAAATCATTTTTGTGCATTACATGCTAACTCGCTTTAATTACTGACAAAAATATATCTTATTGTCTGACATACCGAGTATGCACACAATGAAATTTGAGTTTCGTTGCTTAATTAATAATTATACCATATAAAATATAATATATAATACAATTAAATTTGTATTGTATAATTTCTATTATATAATTATACAAAAATATAATAAGAATATTTTTTATTAATTAAAAAATATATAAAATAATTAATATTTAATTATATTATATATTATATAATTATTTATAATAATATTTCAAAAATATGTTATAAAAGTAATTTAACCAAATTATCAAAGTTTTATAAAAGTAATATTATATAGTAATTTCTATATATATAATGTAAAAATAAAACAAAAAATTTAACTTAATATTTATGAATTTCTCATGCACTTAAACTTAGAAGCCCATATAGAGAATAAAAGCACATACAAACATTAAATCTTTGATTCTAACTTTGAATGAGTTTTCCAATTATTCATCGAGGTAGGCATCTCTGCTGGATTAGGTTTTATGCATTGTGAGAAAATTTGTGATTACTGCACATTTTCTTACACTTCTGCAACACCAATGTTACCTATTAAAATCATTCAAATCTAACAGGTTTAGAATATACTCTACCAGTTTACAAATTATGATGTAATCTTCTAAATAATATGTGTGCCTCTCCAACTCATTAGATGTTACAAACGGTGTGGATGTATTTTATTGGTTAGCGTTGCAATTTATAATCTGCGACGAAGGCGTAATTCTTGTACTTTTAGCCACCTTCCAAGATTTAGTGGTACCTAAATAAATGCTAATTTTAAGGCCAAATTTGGACTCAAATTTTGTCGCAAATATATTTAGTGGGACTTTTGTTGATCCAAACATTGGTAGGACGTGACGCTAAGTATGACGACAATATTATACTTGAGTTAAAATGACATTCTAGTGGCAAAGTAAAATCTGTCTCCCAATACTCAAAATTATTTGTCACTTTTTGAAAAATTAATGGTATTAGCATTACAAATTTTTCATTGCCATTTTCTTTGGGTACCTTCCTTATTTTATGCATAGTTTTCCCCACCAAACAATAGCTCTAATGCCTAAATGTGTTCCAAATACCTTTGCTAATTCAATGATTCTAAGACAATATTATTCTGCAAAATTCATTTGTATGTCTGATAGTCATTTCATTTCATTGCAACCATTCAAATTATGCTTTGTTGGATATCTATATGCCACCCCAAAGCTCCCATTTCTATATACACTTTGTTGGATGTCCGTACCTTGCTCCAAATCTCCATTTGATCATAGGCATGGATGATGCTGACAAAGGTTATAGGTCACATTGTTACATCTGTCGTGTTGCATTTGCTTGAGAGTTTCTGAAACCTTTTTACCAAATTTATTTTTGCAGATGCCTGATTCGAAGGTCTTAATTGGGCACATGCATGGAACAAGGCTCTGCATCTATTGATTTGCATTAACTTGAAAGTTTCTAAAGCGGTTTCAACAAGTCTGTTTTGTGCTTTTCCATGAGGCCACATTTGATCTACCTATTCCATGTTTTGCATACTTCTCTGGGAAGAGTTTGCATTCCTTGTCATTGCTTCATCGGAAAACCATACTTTGTTTTGTGCTTCTTGTTTGACACACGTGATGAATATGTATGCTTTGATGTTTCAAAACCTGCCACCAAATCCAGTTTGACGTACCCAACACTATTGGGTTCCACGAAACCATATAGCTCATTCAAATTTGACAGGGTATGTTCATCGAACAATTTTTGTTTGTATGAATCTATTTACAATATTTCAGTTTCATTTCTTTTACAAAATAACCTATTAATTATTTTCTTATATATAATGTATTTACATTATTTCAATAAAAAATAATAATAATTTATTATTATATTTTTAATAATTTCATAAATAATAAAAATTAATCATAAATATTTACCAAAATATTATATTATATATTCATTTAGTTCATTATCCAGATTTATCAAATTTCTATTTACTCCATTCGCCCTTCCCATGATCACATTATGACTTATTTCAAAACTCAAGAAAGACAAAGGGAAGTTTAATCAGTGGATCCTAACATAAAATAATACTTCATGTAAAGAGTCATTTGCTTTAGGGCACTACCAACGACTCATTTTACCTGATTAGATCTTACAGGCAAATTACGGTCATCATTGAATAAGTAATGCAAGAAAGCAAGAGAATGCACAATTTACAAGGCCTATGGCAATGCATTACATGAGGTAACTTGCAGAATACAGGGGGAAACTAGCAAAGAATAGAAAGGTACAATTTTTGAACATATAATTTAACAGTCCATTATTGGCGTTGCAAATCAGATGATTTTAAATTTACGATGCCCTCTCTGCGCACCTCACTATATCCCCACATCTGGTGTCATAAGTTTCTAGGGAAGGTGCAAATGCAAAGGAGATGGTCGAAAAGGAAGGACAGTTGGGAGAGTTTTAGAAGAAAATTAATTTTCCTCCACTTGTCAGACATGCAAATAGTTTGTGTGTCCAAGAATTTTTTTGTCTATAGGAAGAAGCTTAGCAATTTTATCTCATGCCTAAAAACTGGATTATACGCCCCTTTCTACCTGCCAATGTCTAAAACTAGTATTTATTAAATAATTTTTTGGCAAAAAATGCATACATATCTTCCATAATAAGACCACATTAACTCTATGTGCCTCCACTGTCTAATATCACTAGTACTTGAGGGTGTTTCAAAAATTCTTGCTCTTCCCCTAGTGTATCAGTGGATAAGGCTGCAAGGAGCTTTCAATGCCTTCTTATGATGGATCTGCTTGTTCAGGTATTTAGATCTTAATATTCATGATCTTATAATTGGGTCTACTTTATAAATAGTTTAAGGGATCTAGATTTTAATGTTTGTGATATCTTAATTGGTTCTGCATTGTTATAATTAAGTTGTATGACTGAAACCATTCTTTTTGAATCAGACTTTTGAATCATTTCTCTAGTCTCATAAAACAATGATTTCAATTATGTCTAAATGGAAATCTGACCTGTGAAAATTCATGTTCATTTATGAAGAGAGACCATTTTTAGTTCTCTTTTTGCCTATCTAAGTCATGTGAATGTAGGTTGTTCAAAACAATGTCTTTGGAAATTGTTGAGGTTAGAGATTCAAAATCAATTAGGGTAAAGTCTATTTATCAATCTATGTAGAAACAGATATATTTGGTTCAATTAACAGCCATGGTAGAAAGCTTTAAAAAGTACAATACACTCAATCCGGTAAATATATGCTTAAATCCTTTGAATAATTGCTCAAATACTTTAAATAAGTGCTCAAATCTTTTAAATATAGCAAAATTTTCTTTTTCTTTCTCTTCTCTTCAGCTCACCGAATCAAAATTTATGGCACAGAAGCAAAAAATTGCCCTAGCAAAGCAGCTCAACCTTCATCCCTAGCAGGTTGAAGTCTAGTTCCAGAACATAATATTTATTTACTTCTTACTGCACAATTCCACAAGATCTACACAGCCGAAAATCATAACAAATAGTAATCACAACAAACGGTCCATTCACAGACTTTAGTTTGTTGTGGTAACCATTTGGTATAATTTTCCTTTAAAGGTATCAACTGCTTACAAATGGCGTGATTACAAAGAAGTCGGGGCTAAATTATTTCTTTCATTGCAGGACAAAGTTGAAGCAGACTGAAGTGGACTGCAAATTTCTGAAGTGGTGCTGTGAAAATCTAACGAAAAAAAATAGGCGTTTGCAGAAGGAGGTGCAAGAGCTGTGAGCTCTGAAAGTTTCAACTCCATTGTACATGCAACTTTCAGTAGCAACCCTCACCATGTGTTCGTCCTACAAAAGAGTGGCTATAACCACCACCCACAGATCACCATGGTAGCCCATGCCCATCGCTTCTACCCGTCTTGTTCTGCCTCATGTTAGATCTTAACAATATGCAGAATAAATGTAGAGCCTTAGGAAATTCTCTTAATATGTTCGATCCAAAATTCTCTTAAAATATGATGTCACACAGAGGTTTCCAAATGAAATGACAGGGAAAAATCGACGTGTAAAGTGGCATCGACGTGTAAAGGAGCTAAAAATGAACATTCCAGATGACTTCAATGGTAGTCATTCTATCTAGAGGATTTACAACCGTCTAATACAAATTTTTTCTTGAACCCTTTCATAGGGAAACACCTATGGCGTAAATATGTTAGAAAACATAAAAATCTCAAATATGAAAGAATGTAGATTTATTCAGAGCTATGAAGTATACAAAATATTTGCACAATGCTAAAATCAATTGATTAGCCAATAGCCACTAGGATTATATTCTTGTCAGTCCATAATTGACCTTTTTAAATTTTAGACAAACTACTTATGAGCTCGAGCAAACATGTTTATGGCATAAACCAAAAATATCCTCATGGAAAAATATTGGAACTAAATGCAAAAAAAATCTCAAATGTATAACTTCTTCACCTTCTTAGTGTGTATTTTGCCACCTTCAACCACTACCCAAATTTTCCATGTATATCGCACACAAAAGTATTCAGTACAATAGTATTCAAAGAACACTCACAAACCAAGCACAACTTTCATTTTCTCACATGCGGTTGGCATTTGCATGTTGTGATTGCAACGTCCCTGGTAGATATGTATGGGTAAGTGCACCAAGATAGTGAACAAAAGGGGGTATAAGTGGTCACTTTTTTTTTATAAAATTAGGTAAACCTTAACTTCAAAAAGAAATTTGAAACTTATGCACTAAAAATTAGGAGATGTGAAAAGAATAAGAATTGTAGTACTTTGAATCTAGTTTCTAAGCTACTAAAGTTTTTTTTTAAATGGGTAATATTGAAAGAGTCAAACCGGTTACGTATGAAAATCATAACATTGTGTTTGTCATGCACATCACAAAATATATAGTTAGATTTAGTATTTTGAAAAACCCTTTGGTAGAATGATAGGCAAGAGTGAAAGCTAAAAGTGATTTTTTTTGTAATTTTCTATTTTTAGTTTTTGAAGTGGCCGCATCTTAAAAATCAGGTGTTTGCTCATGCGCTAGACATAACTTGCATCAAAATAATAAAAAAATGCATTTTAAAAAAAAGTGTATAGAATCAAGTCTAGAACAATAATATGTAATTTGTTTTAAATTTAGTCAAGTAGATCAAAATTTATAAAAAAAGGGTAGACATTTGTTTGTGAGAACTATGGAGACATATGTAAAGAAAATTAAAGTTTATTAATGTAATATTACCCAAAAAATTAAAAAATTATATGTTTAGAAAGCTAAGAAGACATGAAATTATGGTGGTAATTATACAAATACCTACTTGATGATGTGTAAACCAGATGACAAGAAAGTTGAAAAATAAACTTGGAAGAACAAAGGATGTGTGAAAGGAGAGAAATAGAGGGAAAAAATGCTCCCAAGCCTTAGGGGTGTTATCCAACCCTCTTACCTAACCATAATCCACTCGGGTTACTATTTCAATACACACACACACATAGGGTTATGTAAGACTAAGATAGTCTTTCTTGGTTCTTCAAAACATGATCGATTTCATAAACACTAAAAATACAAATGCGTTATCTAGAAGTAAAAATGTATTGTGCCTAATTTAGGTTTTACATATATTTTTAGTTCTCCAAAATGCGATTGCGTTTTGTAAAATTAAACATATATGTATGTAAGCTTAATATATAATACACATATATAAGTATATTGTTACATGTATAATATGTGTGTGTGTGTGTGTGTATATATATATATATATATATATATATATATATATATATATATATATATATATATATATATATATATATATATATCACCCTCTCTCTTGTCTTCCTTCCCCCATCAACATATTTGTCTATTATGAGCCCTAATTATCCTCTCTCTCTCTCTCTCTCTCTCTCCTTTTGATGTGAGCTTTGTTCCACTGCAACATATAGGATTAAATACCTAATGTTTCAAGGAGAAACATCAGATACTCAATCCTCTCTTGATATAAGGTCATCTCTCATGCTAATCTTGCAAAGTAAGATCATGAAATGACTTCAAGATTCCTTCTATTGTGGATACTCACTCAATGAAATAATGTGATTTTCTAGTTCTAGTAATCACTTTGGGGACTTATGTTATTCATTCAGGGTGACCCCACAATAGTGGGTTACACTTTTTTAGATATATTGATTTTTGCTAAAATAACACATTTTTAATAAAATATGATGATTTAAGCCTTGAAGGTTCCATTTGAATGAATTAATTACAAATGTTTATCTCCATTCATACAAATGGTTATCTCCATGAATTAATTACAAATGGTTATCTCCATTAAAGCCTCTTAGATATTAAAACCATTGATATAACATCTATACTCTTCATTCATACCTGCAATGGAGTCTCCTTTGCATCTATTAAAATGCTGACCAAAAATCACTTCAAATTTATCTTTTGGAATATCAAATCAATCCATTTGAAAAACCTATTTATGTAGTATGGTACTACTGAGAATAATCTTTCCAATGATTATAATGTTAAGATATATTAATTTTATTATTACTTTGTATTTTTAGTTTTACTAAACATAGATACTTCACCATATTTCTACCTCTATGTTTGACACTTAAGGAAAACTAGTAAACAAGAGAAAAATAATTCTAAAAAATATCTAAGCCCTAGGTATTTAACTTATCTTTCTATCAAAAAAATTAAAAATAAAATTGGATAAATACACGACAAGTTATAAGCTATGTAGTCAAGGTAAGTCAAAATTATAGTTTAGTCAACTTCAAATGTTAATAAAATATATAATAATCATGATAATGTCATCAAACCAATTGCATGCCCTCTGTATTTGAAAGAATCATATTGATATCTATTTTAGAAAAAAAGTTATGCTCTATGAAAATAATGTAACTTTTTGAAAATGATGTTTTTAGCAACATGCCAGTTTTTGTGGGAGAAATAAAAAACCATTAAAATCAAATAAAAAATAAAAATAAAAAATACATTTAGAATCTAGATAGAAAATCTTAAAAGACTCTAATTTACTTCATCTTCTGATTTCAAACGGTTTAATGACAATATGCATCTGAATCTGAAAGTTTTTTTCAAAATGTAAAATTTAGTGTCCGTTCAGGCAAAAAAGTGTAACCCACTATTATGGGCTCACCCTTTAATGGATATCAACTACTTACACTCCTAAAGATTTAGCTTCACAATGTGCAATGAAAATATAGTTTTTGATTTCAAACTTTTTCACTTTAACTTAAATTTAAAGTTCTACATCTACTTCTAACTAGGAATGAAAGGAATCATGGATGAACTTGGACTCTACTAGATTTATCTTAATCAATGACTCTACCCACCTAGTGCAAGCTTCTAAGTAACACTGGAATAGTTTTTAAATCAATATCTCCTCTTCAATCCCATCAAGTGGATGAAAACTAAAGATTCAATAAAAATTGAAGTTAAGTACTTTCAATCATCAGCTTGCCCCACAAGGAACACTTACAATTAGCAAGAGGCTAGTGGCTTGTATTTATTTGATTCAAGCAACAAAACATCCATAATTACTTCTATTCAGCTAAACTACTTTAATAAGAAATGAAATCTACTCCAAGTGAAAGATTGAGGAAACCATGAAACACCTCAAAGAAATATTACATAATTTACCATGAAGAACCAACAATGAATTATCAATCACTTTGATAAGCATTATAGAAACAATTTGATCAAGTCTTCCCCTTAGCTAGCCTAACTCTACTTTTAGTTCTCTAATCTAATGCTTCTAACTCCACTACTCACTATCTAACTCCTTACAAATGAGAAGGCCTTGGCCTTTTATAGATGTCCAAATACAATGAAGGGCCAAGATTGATCCAAGATCAAGGACCAAGATCTAACCCTACAAACCCTAGTTAGGGTTTCCAAATTTACAACCAATTACATGAAGGCACCACATCGTGGGCCAATAAGAAAATTATAATGTGTTTACTAGTACATTTGACCTTAAATTTTGACTAAACAATTCGACCATCAAATAAAAATGTTTAGGTTGGTCGCATTATAGAAGGAAAACTTTTGGTTTTTTTAATACATGCCCGTGTTGGTCACAATTTTGACCAACACGGTGTTAGTCAAAATTGCGACCAACATGGGCATGTATTAAAAAAAAAAAAAAGTTTTAAACTTCATTTCAGCACGCGCAAAGGAGGTAGAAGCGAAGGAGGTATGTACTTTGATCGTTGTTCTTTGATGGATGGCCACAACCTATTTTATAGTTTAATTTATGTGCACTTAGTTCCAAAACCCTAATCTTTGCATCGACTGGAAGCATTTCTCTGAACAAATATTGTCTTGCCTCATCTATGAATTCACATTTTGTTGAAGCATTTATCAATCGGTCCATAAGCCTTATCTGTGTTCACAAAATAAATTATGCGTTGAAGTGTACTCAAATACACTCACGGGAATGGTATTCTGTTACCTAAACTGTTCATGATTTCCATAGTCAACCGTGAGGAAAATGTGTCATGGTTTGTTAAAAAGGAATCTCGTTAACTCATCCCAGTTCACTTGCATTGGATTTAAATTTCCAAAACTATGAGACACTCTGGCAGACCGAACTCAAAACCACTGTGTCAGCTCTACTATGAAGTTGTGGCCCTAATTTGTGCTTTCATCACGGAGATGCCATGCCACTGGATGAAAAAACAAATTAGGGTAATGTTATTTAACTTGTTCAGTTCTCGGAATTGGGAAAGACATTAACTACACTTCATGGTTGATGCCCTAGTTTGGGTGTAATCAATGTGTGGAACCACTGAAGTAAATGAATGTCTGTAACAGTGAATGAAAAGGGATTAATACAACAATAACACTAGTCTTAGGTATCCTCTCACAATCAGTTTCAGTCGACACAAACCTAATTTGATCAACTAGGTTGAAATGCCCAGAAATTGGTTGCGGGTGCTAGATAGATTGTTTGTTATTGTTTGTAGAACCTAAATAAAACAGGGGAATCAATGAGTTTATGCCAAGTGTTTAAGACCATAATCCCACATTAGATCTATAGAGAAAATCACTGTGGAAGACCAACCGAGAACCAGTGGGAAATCAAAGTATTCAATGTTTGGGAGTTTGAAGTAACTTATAAGTTTGTATGCCTGTAATCAAAACATATCAACAAACTGGTAATCTATTTAAGATGTTATCGGGTATCTTGAACATCTAAAATACTTTCTAATCAATGAATGTTAAGTGAGTAAATTTTTTTTATATAAAACCAAACAGAAATCGGAATTGGAGTAGGACAGCAGCAACAATTAGTATTCATGGAGGGAATAGTAACTCTAGGAAGTCACATAAACTCAATTGAAGGAATCTGCAATTAAGGGAACCCTCTTTGACTGAAAATATTGGAAACATTCAAAGACTTGAATTATATTGACAGAATTGAATATTTCTTGAAGAACATTAGAGTAAGTGAGAATCGTTAATCTTTGGATAGAAGGTTTGTCCAACTATTGCTTCTAGTTATGAATGGATCGGTTTGTAGACTGAGATTGTAGTTATTTGGGTGATCAATGAATCTGATCTTATTGGAGAAGTTTAATAGTGTGATGTAATTGGTCACATGATGGGAGAATTTGTGTCAACGTGATGGAAAAACCATGTCTTCTGTAAGTTGCGATGATCAAATTCCATGAGAAGACATGTTGGGTCATGTGGATAACTATTGTAATCAGTTATATTAGATGATAATTAGGCCTTTATAGGGATTACACATCCATTATGTTTCTAGGAGAAGGATTATATAAAGGAGATGGCTAGCATTGTAAGGCTAGCTACTTATTGTAATATCATGATGTGGATTATTTGGAGATATAACATGGACCAAGATTGGATGTAGATCGTATTTACTGTCTCATAATGAATTACTAGGATAGGTACCAATCTTACTATTATGAGACAATAAATAATATAAGCTCCTCAAGCATGAGTTGGATGATGTGGATACATTAGTTCTTATATCTACATAATCCACATCATCCAACTCATGCTTGTGGACCAAGATTGGATGTAGATCGTATTTACTGTCTCATAATGAATTACTAGGATAGGTACCAATCTTACTATTATGAGACAGTAAATAATATAAGCTCCTCAAGCATGAGTTGGATGATGTGGATACATTAGTTCTTATATCTACATAATCCACATCATCCAACTCATGCTTGTGGACCAAGATTGGATGTAGATCGTATTTACTGTCTCATAATGACTTACTAGGATAGGTACCAATCTTACTATTATGAGACAGTAAACAATATAAGCTCCTCAAGCATGAGTTGGATGATGTGGATACATTAGTTCTTATATCTACATAATCCACATCATCCAACTCATGCTTGAGGAGCTTATATAATAATCAATTGATTAATGTTTTTGGTTTTGATGTAGTCCCCTCCAACTCATGCTTGAGGAGCTTATATAATAATCAACTGATTAATGATTTGAGGGATGTTTTAATTGCCTGTTCTAATCACTGATTTGAGGAACAGTGACTGTGACTATGAATGAAGACTATATTCTTATTATTTTGAAATTTTATGAGGGGTTTTATGTAATCTTAGGTTGGAATCAAATCCATTGTTTGATTATGGGAAGAAGCACTGTTGTAAACCAATAGAGAACTACCAGGGACAGTGAACTCCACACTTGGAGACTTGAAATACCTGCTAATCAGTGAATGTTGACATTAAATATAATGCGAAAAATAATGTAGTCAACCTTATTGAGAAACCTAAACCTATTCCAAAACCTAGGCTTGAACCTTGCATAACCTTTGATATCAAGGAAACTATTAAGGTTGTTGATGGACCCCTATACATTACTATGAAGATTAATCGAGAGCTCTCTTGAGGAGTGCTTATTGATCCTATGTATGGTGATTGTTATTACCAAATAACATCTCTTTACCTAACAATTTCATCAAGAAACTTATGAAAAATCCGATGTCATGGTTAAGGTGCATGATTGTTTTACTTGTTCTACCATAAGTTTTATGACCCTTCCTATTGAAGCTGGTAAGAAGTGCTTAGATTGTCACCTTTGTCACTATCCCTAAATCCAATCAATTCCAAGTAAGACTAGGTCATCCTTGGCTTACTTTAATGAGATTTATACCTTCTACTATCCATGAATGTTTGAAGTTCTCTCATAATAGAGAAATTATCATGGTCAATCAGAAAGTCATGGAAAGTTCCTTATAGATATTTGAAGAGAGTCCTATTATCCATTACATTACTTGCAATATGTATGTTGATATTTCATTGTCTCTATATATGCTAAGTGTTTATATAAGAGTGGGGATATGCTATGTAACTTTACTTAGTCATGGTCTTAATTATATAAGGATATATACTTAATTGTAGTATAAACTTGAATAAAAAATAGATAATTTTAAAATAGAAATATGAGGGGACTGGGATATTATAAAATAATGAGCATATCTTTGTGAATTATCCTAAGATTGTAGGGCTCAAATATTCATTGTGATTAATACAAGTTTGTAAACATTGATTGATGTATTTTGAGGTCATATAATATGGAAATAAGACAACACCTACATAAAACTTGATATCATCACAATATAACATATTTTGATTCTCTGCAAATTTGAACAAGTTTTTATTCACAATATAACATAAAATGTTTTGATTTGGTCTTATATGTTAATTATATATAGTTCTAGATTTATTCCTTATGAAATAGTGATGAGATTTATTCTTTTATCTCTGTTAATGTAATTATGGGTCTATTATTCACATAATGTCTGAGATATAATAATTCTAGAACCCCTAATTTTCTGATCTAGTTATGTCTTAGTTTATTGTATAGCGTTGGAGTTCTACATTGTGTCTGTACCAAAGATATTCTTCCAACTTTGATGTTACCGTTGATTGTTGAGTGTATGTTTAATCAGCCGGCTGGATTACTAAATTGGTCTTTTAACACATTCTCTCCTCTTGTTCGACGACTTCCTCACTATTCCTTAGTATGATCTTCTCACAATTCCCCTTAATCTTCTCACAATTATGACAAAACTAACAACATGCCTCATGTTATATGGAAAATTGGTAAACAAGGAGCCACTGTAGTTCAATTCCCTTTTTCTAAGTCCTTCATGGAAGTTGAAGTATCACTCTTTAGGAAACTTATATCTCTGGTTCAAAGTTCCCATTAAAATCATTCAAATATTCAAAAACAATACCCAATTTGCTGCAGTGGTAAAGTATTAACAAAGCATAGCCTCATAGTTCCATCAGTTTGACAATCAATGGTAAGAAATTCCTAATAATAATATATTAGAAGTGAAATGTTGATGCTAAGACAATTACTTTGTGACCATAATAATCCTACATATGTTTTTTTGCACAATAGATAAAGTCTGCTATTCAATTCCAAGAGAAACTCACAATTTCAATTGTGACCACACTAGCCTCATCGCAACAAACTTGTTAGAAACATGAAAAGAAAACATTTTAGCAATTCCATCATTTGTCTATTGTTTGGGACAATCACCATAGAATTATTTGGACTGTCTCTCCTCTTGCCTTGCAAGGTTAAAATGACCTTTTTTTCATCCCTCCTTGAATAGACCCTTACCATCTTGCACTTGTGCAATGATAGGACACCAATGTTGCTAATTAAGGTTGGCGGGATGATTACACCTATCCTAAAAAAAGACTGTCAAATCATTATGCTTTCAAATCAATTACCTATCGATGTATCCCTTGCGAGGAGAGAAGCCAAACACATAAAGAACATGCACATAAACATGGCAACTGAAAAACTTAAATGGAATACACCAAGAAGTACCAAATGATGAATGCTCAATTGTTGTAATGGAAAAGCAATATGAGAACCATCCATTTATAGTCCTAATGATTTTGGAAATTGTTGACAAAGAGTGTTTCTTTTTTTTATTATAGTATAAATGATTTTTCTATAGTCGTAATGATTTTTCTTATTTCTTGTCTTTTTTCCCTTTTTTATTTCCTATGTCTGTGCTTCGTGACAGGATTTTGTCACCTTCTTTTGATGGTATATTTCATTCACTCTATGTGGAATACTATTTTGTTCACTATTTTATTTCAACTTCATATTTCTTTCATTTTTCATATACACACAGACTACACATGCTGATAAAAAAATGAGCTATTTGATTTAGGTTTACTTTTCATTATTGTAAATGGTTAATATTTCTGATGGTACTCCTTGGTGTATTTGGACTATAAAAATAATCATATAAAAATAATAAATGTAGTAATGATGGTGCGGTGCATTATTGATATAGGTTCGATGACTCTTGTCAATGTGCCAAACTGTCAATGTGGTGGTGGGAAGTGTGTGTTGAAGACTTCATGGACATTGAACAACCCTGGACGACAATTTTGGTGCTGCCCTAATAAAAAAAAGGTTGCTAATGTGTATATATTTAAAGTTTCTAATGTAAATACTATTCATTATAATATAAGAACTAATGTAGACTGGGTATCAGAGGGAAATAATGGTTGCGGATACTTTAGTTGGGTCTGTTAGCTCTTTTTCATGTAGAATCGCCAATACAATTTTCAAACTTGACTCTCGGGTTCTCAACTCCGGATTCTCACAGGGAAAAGGCTAATTGATAAGGACCACGTCCTTCTTCTACTTCGGGCTCCACAGACCTAGGCGGGTGTACCTATATTCAGACTTAATGCTCCATGATGATATATTAATGGAAGCAAACGTTTATTTGCAGAAAAATGGCAAGTGTGACAAGGATAAACTCCTTCTTTTCGAGCTTTAAACTCGGGCAGGTTAACCCCTTTTAGATCTACTTCTTGAAAGGATCACAACAATAGTTTATATCCTTGATATAAACTTTATCTTCTCAGTCACTCAAAATATACACGAAAGTAAATTATTATTTGAAAATTGTTGAGGGTGAGATCTCTGCAAATTGAGGATAGACCAGTGCCTTATCTATGGGTATAGAGTCAAACAGTGAAATATATACTTACAAAAATCTTCTAAATGAAACACAAACAAATCCCAGATGAAGTGCCTTACAATTCATCTTCTCTTAAACACGTTTGATCATCAAATTCTTGCTAAATTCCTAAGCTCTCAGAAATTAACCTAAAGACATTACCCTTTCCTTGAAAGGAGCTAGAGATTAAAATCACAGATACCTTGTAAATGGTATATCAAAACTACCTTATAGATTCAATACACAAAAGCCATATAATTCAAACAAGAAGACAATTGAAATCATGCAAGGGAATTCTTTTATATTCCAATAAAATCTCACTTCATTAATACACTTCAAAATCTGACAAAATATTCTAAGATTTCAACAATGGCGTTAAGCCTCTACAGTATATTTCTCCACCTTGGATGGCCTTGCAGGTTGTGGCCTGGTTTCTTTCCACAATCTACTTTCATCCCTTTTATACATTTGGCCAGATGCCTTTCGGTTACTTTCAATATTTATAGCTAACTTAAAAGCATCTCTAAGGGTACAGGGATTCTTATCTCTCAAAAGGTAAGACATCTTACCATCCATAGAATTGAAATAAGTTGTCATGCAGACTACATCATCTAGCCTCAATACTTGGAACAGTTTATACATAGCCTTTTGGAATCGGCTATTAAACTCTGACATGCTCTCATTGTAATGTTTCTTGATATTATTGAACTCATTGAGCATGTAACTAGAGTTCACATGTTCTGCATATTGCTCCTTAAAACATCTGAAAAATTCTTCCCAAGATGCAATACTGTTCTCAGGTAACCCCCTATACCAATCCCTGGCATGCTCAATCAATGATTGAACAAAGAGCTTCATTATGACATCTTCATGTTCAATTTCATAATCATTGACTTTATCTATAAAAAACTTCAGATGCTCTTCACAGGTAATAACATTATTCCCAGTAAATAATGGGATCTTCTTTCTGATTTCATTAGGGGATAGCATTAGGTTGGCCAGGAATACCATCAAAAAACAAAGGCCTATATCTATCCAAATGAACTGGTCGTCTTTGGATAGTTGGTTGATTCAGAGGGGTAGTTGCAACATTTTGACAGGGTATAGTTCCCACTGTACCACTAGCTATGATGGGAACTTGATTGGGAACCGGTCCAGGTAAAGTTTGTCCAGGGTGAAAGGCTTGAGCATTTGGAAGCAAAGTATTGGGCTGACTGAAAAGAGTTGTTCCTATAGTGATAGGGATAGAGGTACTAGCGGATGTATTCATGTTAGCATGTAGGAAGGCAATCTTCCTCTTCATTTCATCAACAACAGCCTCCAACTCAAGTTTCTCCAGTTGAATAGCCAATTCTTCCTTTGCTTTTCTAGCCTTCTCCAAGTCTATACTTGTGTGAGAACGTATATTAGGAGGGACTACAATTTTCTTGGGCTCATTAATATGTATACCCACCAATTTTTGTTTTCCCTTATCAGGGATTTCTTTGGGAGCACTTATAATCTCCTTATTTCTCTGGATTTCAGAGGGATTCAATTGCCTTAAAACATGGCCTGTTCCTTCAAATTCACCCTGCTTTGGTATATTATCCTGGGCCTACTTTCTCAAATCTTCCATGTCACCAAATAAGTCCCTATTTAAACCTTGAACATCTTGGTTTAAATCACTAACTTGGGTTTCATTTTCTTGGTTCTCTTGAGAAGTTCCTGCCTCTCTATGAGTAAATCATAGATTTGATGTTCTCTTGCTTTCAACCTATTGGCAATCTCAGCCAGTTGTTCACTCTCCTTTTTTCTTAAAGCAACCACCTCTTCTCTCAACTTGTCAGAATCATAGGAGGTGGCCTCAGTAGCAGAGGTTTCTTCTAGTTGTTCTAGAATTTCTCTTGAAGGGAAAAAACCTACTTCTGTGGCCTCTGTGATTACTTCTTTCTGCATGTGCACCCCTGGTGTAACCCTCTTGACATGTTCGGGATCATCAGAAGAAGATGAAGACTCATGAGGGAGTGGGACATAAGATCTTTCTCAAGAAGGGCCTTGGGAACTAGCAGTATGTTGACCTCTCCTAGACCATTGTTTTCTACTTGGCGTATGGAGCTCATCACCCATATTCTCTTCAGGGTGATCCTTGTAGTAAGACCTAGTATACTTTGGTCGACTCATGGTATAGCAATATTACCAAAGTTTACAACAATTTAGCAACTAGTAGCATAGAGTTTAGAGTCGCCACCCACTTTTATGCGGGAATGAAAATATTTTATACTGGTCTACAAATGCACAAAAGACAGGATTTGCACTAACCTTTTGCACTCTATTCAGAAAGTTATCCCCAGTAGAGTCACCAATTTGTTAGCTCTTTTTCATGTAGAATCACCAATACAGTTTTCAAACTTGACTCTCGGGTTCTCAACTCTGAATTCTCACAGGGAAAAGGCTAATTGATAAGGACCACGTCCTTCTTCTACTTCAGGCTCCACAGACCTAGGCAGGTGTACCTATATTCAGACTTAATGCTCCATGATGATATATTAATGGAAGCAAACATTTATTTATAGAAAAATGGCAAGTGTGACAAGGATAAACTCCTTCTTTTCGAGCTTTGAACTCGGGCAAGTTAACCCCTTTTAGATCTACTTCTTGAAAGGATCACAACAATAGTTTATATCCTTGATATAAACTTTATCTTCTCAGTCACTCAAAATATACACGAAAGTAAATTATTATTTGAAAATTGTTGAGGGTGAGATCTCTGCAAATCAAGGATAGACCAGTGCCTTATCTACGGGTATAGAGTCAAACAGTGAAATATATACTTACAGAAATCTTCTAAATGAAACACAAACAAATCCCAGATGAAGTGCCTTACAATTCATCTTCTCTTAAACACGTTTGAACATCAAATTCTTGCTAAATTCCTAAGCTCTCAGAAATTAACCTAAAGACATTACCCTTTCCTTGAAAGGAGCTAGAGATTAAAATCACAGATACCTTGTAAATGGTATATCAAAACTACCTTATAGATTCAATACACAAAAGCCATATAATTCAAACAAGAAGACAATTGAAATCATGCAAGGGAATTCTTTTATATTCCAATAAAATCTCACTGCATTAATACACTTCAAAATCTGACAAAATATTCTAAGATTTCAACAATGGCGTTAAGCCTCTATAGTATATTTCTCCACCTTCTTTTGAAATGAACAAGGACCTACTACTTATACCAATCAGCCATCTTGGAATCCTCAAAAGGATGCAACAAGCTTAGGATGGTTGTTAAAAGATCTTGCATTAAAAACAAGATTACAAATCGGGAAAGTTGTTTGCAACAACAGATTACAAATATCTATTTCCAATAGTCCTGCAGGTGGCATCTTTGTCTAAAGATATTTCAGAGCAGTTGCTAAATTTGTTGCATGAATGATGATCACCATCTGGCTAATTTACATCATTCTTTGTTTGAAACTTTCCCTCCCTCATTTTCTGGATCAGATGCCATCTGCAACTCTATTTGGCCAAGTGTCACATTCGTGTCTATGACAACTTGTTTGACATTTTTGTCCCTTTTACCTTGACTTTCAAAAGTTTGGGATACTAACACCTGCCACCTCTTCACCTGATTTCCCTTTCTTCTGAATCTCCTGACAGATACATGGATTCCCAAGTCGTGTAGGTTTCTTCACTTGGCCAATGAAAGGCAAGGACCTCATCTTTCTTTGGGGACAACTTTTCCCACTCAGCAACTAACTGATGAACCTCTATTCTCACATTAGCAAAATGTAACCTAGCATCCTGGAGGAGTTCAATAAAATGTACAAATGGGGTATTATCATCTGTACCAAGAATGTCATTTATTTTAGTCAGCACTCATCTATCTATTTGCTCCATCCATTGACCTTTATCCTTGATTACCCCATCTGCCTTGATAAGACCAGGGAAAATTTGGAAATCATCCTGGAAATATCTTGTTCTTAAGATTTCTGACCTTCTCTTTATACTCTCCCTGTTTACCTCAAAATCAAAAAGATCCTTGATAACCCTGTAAGTACTTGCAAGCTCAATATTTACAACACACTGATCCTTATTTCGATCAAACCATGACCTCAGAGTGTCTTTCCTTGTAGTCCATCTTTCCAAAATTTTGTCCACAGTTGCCACCTCTTTCTGAAAGGTCACTAAGACATCTGCTAATTGTTTTGCAGATTTGTATACTTCTTTAGGTCTCACCTTGGCAACAAAATGTGACACAACACCTTTTATCTTATCAGCTAACTTATTTTTTACCCTTTGATCAACATCTTCTTCATCCATGGAAGGAGGAGAAGGGGAAGGGGGAAGTTCAATAATGGGGCTTGATGAGGAAGGCCCTACAGAGGAGGAAGCTATCTGAATTTGTTTTGATAATTGTATTGGGCCCTGTTCTCCCAATTTCTTTCTTAAACCTGCAATCAGAATATCTCTCAAAAGAATCCCCTGTTTCATCTCACCATAAACCTTCAAGACTGTTTCTAGTTTTGCAGTGAGTTCATCTTTCTCTCTAGCTTCCTTTTTTGCCACCTTTGCTATTAATTGTGCCATGGCCATTACCATACCTAATGCCTCCACCAAAGATGTATCAGTAACTCTTCTCACAATTAAACTCCCTTAGAGGTCATCTTGGACAATTTGCTTTCCTTTATCACTTTCATTCTTCCTCAAAGACCACATCACCAATGCTTGATGATTATCACTGAAAGTGACTCCTTTAACAACTTGTTTTGCTTCTTCTAGAGTCCTATGGAGAGGAGTGGTTTTTTTTCTGACTGCATCAAACACTACTGCATCAGCTATATCCCATTCTGGGAGGATCAATACTCCTGACATCTTTACCATATCTCTTCCCTGTTCTAGAGTGATTTGTTTGAACTTTGTAGTCATCTCTATTTTCACTTCTTCCTCTATAACTTGTAAATCCTTATCCGGATTCACTTCATGTCTCTTCTCACAGATTTCTTGAAATTGCTTGATGTTTAATTTCCAAAGAAACTGCATAAAGGCCCTAGTTTTAACAAAAGTGTCATCAACCAAAAACTCTTCACAAGCTTGCTTGATTACAGGGTCCAATTCAGTACCTGCTAACTCCCCTGCTGTTAGATCCAACTTAGGTTCTTCTGGTAGCTCTGGCACTCCCTCATTTACTTCTTCATAAGTCATGAAGATCTGACCTAGAGCATCTACTTGCTGCACTTGTTCTGCAATCTCTTGGTCATCAAAAATTCTTATAGGAGACTGTGATGGGGAGTACTCCTCTTCCACATGAACAGGTCTCTCTTCCAACCTTTTCCTTTTTGATGGGGGTGGAGAATCAACAATATCTTCAGCAATTTGAGGAGGAGAATCAGGGATCTCCACAATTTCCTTTTGTTTTCCAACCTGTTGTGAGGTTGATGGGATATCCCTTTTATCCATCTACTTTTGCTGGCTCTATTCTGGTATCACCACATTGTAACCAGTCTTCTTTTGTACCACATATCTCCCCGGGGGTAACCCTTTTGCAAACACAGGCTTACTCAACAATTGTCTAGCCTTTTCTGGGTCATCCTTCATCATTTTTTCCATCTTCTCATTTAGAGTCTGGAAAACATCCTGAAAACAATTCATGAGAGTGTCTATTTTCTTCCCCATTGGAGTTATGCTTTTCAGGGGATCCCATCCTGAATCAAATTGCCAAATAAAATCTAGTGTTTTCTTGTATACCAACCATTTTTCTTTCATGACCTCTTGTTCCTATATTTTAGCTACATTCTTGATGATGTCTTCAGGAAAATTAAAAATGTGGTTGATCATGGCATACTTGGCTCTCTTTTTAAATATTTCATTATAAAAACCTTCTGGATCTGTTGTTCTAGCAACTGCAGTAGCCATATGGTACGGAGCCAGAATTTTATCCATGTAGACCCATCCACCCTTGGTAATTATGAATTGATGGGAAATGGTAACATTTGGGAATAAAGTTCCTTTTCCTTTCCCAGTGAGGGCACACTCCTCAATATCACCCAATTGCCTCAAAAAATCTGCAATTCCAATCCTAAGGGGTACTTGATAGGGCAGTATAAAAGGGGTCCCCCTGAAACCATACAATCTGATAACAGTTGATACATTGTAGAAAATAACATCTCCCCAATTGTGGACGATGTTCAAGTTCTTGGCAAACTGGTTTGGCCTAACAAGCTGTGCTAACATTGTTGGGATTCTTGGGTTATCTAAAACAAACAGCTTCCTGAGTCTAGCTGCAAAACGTTTATCAAAATTGATAAAACTGTGATCCTTTTTATCCCAGGTCATTGTGAGGCTCCATAGTTGGACTGGCATGTCTTCACCATCCTTCTTTGTCACCAATTCCATTTCTTGTTCAAAATAACTTGCTCCTTTGAACAGAAACATGTACATTATGAAAGAGTACCAGCCAAAGGGTCTATCACTTTCATTCTTTTGAATCTTTACTAATCCATTATGGATTAATTCAGCAATGAAAGGAGCAAAATCAAAAGTGATAGACACGTGTGCATGTAAAATTTGGATCATCATGCACATCAAGTGTATTGGCATCCTGTCACTAACATCCTCTCCAAAAACTTGACACAATGACCAATATGCACCCCTAGCTCTGAGATCAAAATATTCTATTTTAAAAGGCTCCGGAGTGTTCTGCCCCACAACAACCATTTTCCCAATTTTTGTGCAAAAATCCTTCAACAACTTGCCTCTATAATAGTTCCTTTGTGCATTGTAAACCTTCCTTAATTCTTCAAAGTTAATGCTTTCCAAACTTTCTGACGGTTCACTCAATCCGAACACCTTCCTGATTTCTTCAGCTGAAACCTTAAACAATAACACCCCCTTTGCATCCCTAATTTCTCTAGTGATTGGATCATAATTTTTTGCAACCTGGGTCATCAAATCTACATCTAAAAAGACACCAGGCACGACAAGTTTTCCTAAGTCAGATTGCCATATATTGCTTGCAGGATGAGGGGCATTTCTCTGACTAAAACCTACTTTGAACAATTCTAATCCTGTGGTATCAGAGTCACCTCTTGCATTGATAGTACCAATCTTGGCCTCTCTAATAAAACTTGCCGTATCATATAAACCTTCTGCTATTTTTACCCTAGGGTCTTTGGGAATCAAACTCTTACTCTTCACCGGGGTAGTGGAAGAGCCAGGAAGTAACTGCAGTAAATCCTCGTGCAAACCTCTTTCACTATACTCTACTTTACCTGACAATTCTTTCCTTGGGGCCATTTTAAGGTTTATTTTAATAGAAATTCTTGCACGATAGACTAAACACAGAACTGTAATCCTTTCAATAAGGAAGCAAATCGCACAAGAATTTTACCAACCTTTTTTCTCAGAAACCACCCGGGAAAAGCAGCCAATCCTTAGAAATCTTCACGCTTGAATCTCTGAAAATTTTGATCTCTTTGTGCTTCTGAAAGTGCGTGAAATTCTGATATATGAGCCATTTAAAGTAGTCCTGTCAACAATTAATTTAGCACGATTGAAACAATTACTCCTCCGGAAGAGCGAACTGTCACTTCTTCAATGGGAAACCTTACTTCGCACCATTTTACCTTCAGTTTGAACGAGAACTGTTGATCCTCATTAGCAGATGATCCAACGGCTTATCGCATGATCGCATGGCTTAAAAAACACTCACGCGAACATGCGACTAACCGTCACATTACCTTTCTGTTCCTGGCGGTCTCTTGTAACTTTCCTTCGTTAACATGAAATGCTTTTCGCATGATCGCATAGCTTAAAAGAAGCTTATGCGAACATGCGAAAACCCGTTACCACTAACCGTCACTGCCTTCTTTTAAACCGCTGGTCCCACCTTGCCTTCGTCAATAAAGAAAACTCCACGTTTGCGACACCTGGCAGAATGTCAGGTACTTTCTCTATTTTCGAGCACTGGTGTTTGCTGAAACTAACCAATGAGAAGACTTCATTTATGCACATCTATCAAAAGGTTTTACCAGAGAATTGCACTTGATTCAATGCAAGATCAACGGCCTATCGCATAATCACATAGCTTTGAAGATCCCATGCGATTATACGATGGCCGTCCGATCTTCCCTTTACTGTTTTAAAACCTCAGAGATTCTTCTGTCACCGGTCCCACTGATCTCGACAAATAGAAGGCCGCCAGTTGTAAGATACTTGTCAGTGGTCCCACTGATCTCCACATCCGGCTTTTGTTATAAGATCAATGGCCATTTCGCATGTTCGCATGGCTTAAAAGATTCCATGCGAACACGTGACCGCCGTTAGATCTTTGTTGAAGATTCATGGTTGGATGAACTTAAAACATAGGAAAATGTTATTTATACCACCGGGTTTCTAGACCTAGGAAAAATATAACCCCTGCGTATTAAAAAAAATGCATGTGCTCTTTAATGGACCTAAGTGACTTTAAAAAAGTAACGCTCGAAAATGAATAAAGAAAATGACTTAGGATTTATTTTGAAAGTGGTAAGCATTTTGGGGGTTTTTTTTACATGAATTCGAAACTCTTCAAGGAAAAGACCTAGGGTAAGGATTTTGAAATAGGGTTATGTCAATTTTTTGAAGAACTCCGACACCTGGACCTAGGAAACTTTACAGACCAGAGGATTAACCCATCAGAATGGACAAAAAACCTCAAAATTTTAAGAATATTCCCAACAAGGTCAATGACAACTCATCTGCATCTATCTGCCCATCTCCACTTATCCGCGATGAAGGATTTGAGTGCAAAACGTGTCAGGCTAGGGCAAATTCTGAAATTATATTTTTACAATGCGTTCTCTATATTGTAATTGCACATCTAATTTGTTGCGACCATATGCAAAGATGAACTCGGGAATTAGTTAGTTTAGTATTTTCATATTGTAACTAATATTTTAATATTGATATGACATAACTTCTCTTTTCCTCAAGTGCGCATATATATGGTTTACATCTTTTTTTAGAATAATTCTTCATGTTTATGGCTCAAGTGAGCCCCAATTTTCTATCAATCACATGATTTAACATATAGTGTTTTCTTGGTTGTTCCATTTGTTCTTTGACCTTGACTATGGATTGACTATCATTTTCAAGCTTGAGCGAGGCTTCATACCAAGCAGCATCTGCAGATTTGTATGCAACGCTGATTTAGGCTAGAGGTAAACTACATGTGTCATGTAAATAGCATGGTTGAATGCAATCTCTTTTGTGTGTTTTCAAGAGTTTTCCCACCAATACAAGCATAAATAACGCATTGAACGTAATCTACAGATGCTGCATAGTATGAAGTCTCGCTGAAGTTTGAGCACAATGTGGTATGAAATCTCACTGAAGAAGAGTACTGCAGAGAGCAAGCCTACCGTACCAAGGAAGTTTGACAAGAACAAGGAATATGGCTTAAATAGAATGGGAAGACGTCTTTCTAGCCTGGGCTTGGATCCTTCGACAATTAGCTTGATAATAAATGAAGCAAATGAGAGCTGAGAAATTAGCTTCCCAAGAAAAATCTTGTAAATGAACTGTGTGTACCCCAATTCCTGTACCTTTTGTGCATACCTAAATGACATATTTAAAACAACAAGGGTAAATTTAGCCTTACCCTTGTTGTTTCAAATATATCATTTGGGAATGCACATAGGGCACATTAATTGGGGTACATATAGTTCATTTATGGGATTTTTCTTGGGAAGTTAATTGCTCATCTGTCATCTACATTATTATTAAGCTAATTGCCAAAGGATCTAGGCTCAGGCTAGAAAGATGTCTTCCCAAACACATAAAAAACATACACATAAACACAACAACTGAGAAACATAAATGTAGATTTCACAATAGCTGAGAAACATAATTGTAGGCATCATGGTCACAATTTTTTGGAGACAACATAATTGAGTTGTATACCCAGATGATGGAGAGCAACTTTTGCTCCTTCAATTCCAAGTTGACACTGCGGGATCCAAAGACCATAGATAAGGAATAAATTTAGAGAGTGGAGGAGGGCCATAATGACCAAAATAATACAGGACGAACCTCAAGTTAAATGAGGCAACTGTAAAATTTTTAATAAAATTCTATTAAAATGTTTGCAGTTGCCTCATTTAACTTGAGGTTTGTCCTGTATTATTTTTGTTGTTATGGCTTTCCTCTGCTCTCTAAATTTATTCCTTATCTATGGTCTTGGGATCCTGCATTGTCAACTTGGAATCAGAGGAGCAGAAGTTGATCTTCATCATCTAGGTATACCACTCAATTACGTTGTCTCCAAAAAAATGTGATCATGATGCCTACAATTATGTTTCTCAGCTGTTATGTCCTAGCACCCCTTATGACCCTTTACGACCATTTATGACCTCTAAGAATACATCTTAGAGGTCTTAAAATGTCGTAAAGGGTCATAAGAGGCTCCTAGGAGGGTCCAGATGAGCTTCCACCTTCATGTGGTTGGCCCTGTTAAGTACAGAATGTTAATTAAACTATTCTTGAAACATAATTCTAGGCATCATGGTCACATCGGAGATGAAACTATTCCAAGTTGACATTGTGGGATGGAGAACAACTTGGAACCGAAGGTGCAAAAGTTGCTCTCCGTCGTCTAGGTATACCACTCAATTACATTGTCTCCAAAAAAATGTGACCATGATGCCTACAATTACGTTTCTCAGAGAATGTTAAACTATTCTCGAAACAAAGAGAAGCTCAAAGAGAAGCTGGCAACAACCAATAGAACGAGTGTGGACACCTGAAGATAAATATCAAATAGGGGAAAAGCACCTGCAACAACAGAGGCAATAGCTGTAGATACAAATGAGGATATCAGATGATGAGACACGCCATTTAGATGTTAATTGTGACAGTCTCTTGGTTTCAGGCCATGTAGAAGGAGAAGCCTAGCTCAATATGCAATCTTGTAGAATATGCATGGATATCAGGTGGAGTTGAAAAACACAACAAGGTTGCATTTTTGATAGAGGTCTTTAATTGCGTATTTTAAGTTATAGACCATCGCAAAAATGTAAACGTGTTGTGTTTTTTCAACTCCACCTGCTATCCGTGCATATTCTGCTTGTGTTGCACACGTATTCTCAATTCAGAGTGGGAAAAATCTTATTTTCGATGCGAGGGAGAGAAGCCAAACATAAAGAACATGCAAATAAACATGAAAACTACAAAACATAAATGTAGGTATCACAACAGCTGAGAAACATAAATGTAGGCATCATGGTCCCAATTGTTTGGAGACACAATATAATTGAATGCTATACCCAAAAAATGCAATACAACCACTACTCCTGCAGTTCTAAGTTGACACTGTGGATCCAAAAACCATATATAGATTCCTTATCTTTGGTTTTTGGATCCCGCAGTGTCAATTTAGAACTACAGGAGTAGTGGTTGTGTTGCATCGTCTGGGTATACCACTCAATTATGTTGTGTTTCCAAAACATTGTGACCATGATGCCTACATTTATGTTTCTCCGCTGTTGTGTCCCAGGACCCCTTATGACCCTTTATGACCCTTTACGATCCCTAAGAATACATCTTAGAGGTCTTAAAGTGTCGTAAAGGGTCATAAGAGGATCCTAGGAGGGGCCAAATGAGCTTCCACCTTCACGTGGTTGGCCCTGTTAAGTAGAGAATGTTAAACTATTATCGAAACAAAGAGAAGCTCAATAATTTATATCTGAATACCAATTTTGTTCTTATCAAATCGTCAAAACATTTAAATAGCCTTTTAAATTGCTATTAAAAATAAAATATTTAATCAACATTTACTTATAGATTTGTGTGCTTGTATGAGTTTGATACGTAGATCTATGTATCAAACTCAGACAAGCACACAAATCTGTAGGTAAACGAAGCTTTCTTAGTCAGTTTGATTTTTCTTCAAGCTGTGAATATACAATACAATGAAAATGCTTTGTTCAATCACCATCATTTTTTTTAACCAAAAATTAGTATTGGTCAATTTTTTGACCTTTAAATAACATTAATTTTGACAAGAATGCTATGCATTTGACATCAATTTCATCAAATAGTGGTCGAACATTTCATCGCAATTTTGACGTCAAGTTTGCCAAAGTTGGTCTCAATTCTGCCAGCTTCATGCGATTAGTTTGACAAAGAGTTTGTCGATAAGTCAACTACTACTAAGGTCAAAATTTTGACAATGGGTTTTCCTGTAGAATAATCGACGAAAAAAGATCGACCACAGTTTTAGTCGTCTATTCAACCAATTGTTGTAGAAAATTTGACTAATTCTCGTCAAAATTTAGGGCAAAATTTACTAGTGGTTTGATAGCCAATGAGAAAATAGGACACTTGGCGTGATGTAATTTACTGTACTTGAATTTAGAATTTTTGTATTTGAGAAAACAACCAATTGCCTCCTCATCATCCTTATCTTCTAGATCTACTTGAGAACATGTGCTTTGAATCTTGGCTTATGAAATGTATCTGTTAAAATTGCAAATATTTCTTTCTCGATTGTTAGAAGGTAACTCTCAACATTTAAGATCTTATCCATCATTCTTTTCAAAATCTTCTCATGGCCTTAATTTGAATTTGCAAGATTGAACCCTCTAGTCTTCATTTTGAACTAGAAATTACATTTTGAAATTGTAACTTTGATTGAATTGATTGCATTTGTGAAATTGAATTGGATTATACTTGATCATTATATCCTAATCTATCGATGATGTCTTCATGTGGTTGAACTCCCTCTTCAACTTGATCTTGAATTCCAACTTGATCTCAATTTGAATAGCCTTGAGTGATCTTGATGTTTAATTCTTCTCATTTGGAGCCTTGAGGTTGAAACTCTTACGTATTCTCATCTTCATCACTCCTCCCTCTTCAATTTAATTTGTCTCTTTTTCATTATTATTTCCTCTTAAAAAGACTTATCAAAATAAAGTTTTTCGTATACTCCACTTTCTTCTTATTTTTCAACTTTGATATGAAATTATTCTTCTTACAAATTTTGGATCAAGATGCGAATTTTAATTAGATTTTTCTTCACGCTGTTGTGATTGGATTCTCATGTGTTGTTTTCTCTATATGATTTTGATACCTTTGAGAGATCCATAATGATATTATGATATATTTATGGATCTCTATGCCTCTCTATTTCTATATCCCTATCTACCTCCCTATTTCTACTTTTGTATCTTTCTTACTCGCACACATAGGCACTCCTTATTTCTCCCTTCCCATCTCTATCTTATCATACCTCTCTCTTTACCCTTCACATCTCTCTATCTATATTCCATTTCCTTTATTTCTTTTTTATATACTCTATCTATCTATATATATCTATCTATCTACCTATCTATCTATCTATCTGTCTATTTATCTACTATCTACCTATCACCTTATATTTCTTTATCATTCTATTTACTCAACTCCTCTCTCTCTCTCTCTCTCTCTCTCTCTCTCTCTCTCTCTCTCTCTCTCTCTCTCTCTCTCTCTCTCTCTCTCTCTCTCTCTCTCTCTCTCTCTCTCTCTCTCTCTCTCCCTTCCGCTCCCTTCCTCTTCATCTTACTCTAATATCACTATATCTCTTTATCTCTTCCTCTCCATCTTACTTTATGTCACTATATCTCTTTATCTCTTCTTCTCCATCTCTCCTTTTTTATCTCCATATCTCTCTATCTTTACCTATCCTTCTACCTCTCTATCTATTTTCCTCTCTCTTCCTCACCCCCACTCTCTCTCCCCCTCTCTTTCTCTCTCCATCTTTGTCTTCCTAGACTTGTATGCATATGTTTGTTTGCATATATATAGTGTCAAGAGGGCTCTTTGATCTATCATCGATGGCACTAATCTTGTCGATATTAGAGAGATTTTTCATTTCTTACCAATGGCATCTCCAACTTATGTTAAAAGACCTAGCTTGTCAAGTTTATATCTTTCTTATACCCCTTTGTCTCTATCATGTTATTTCATTTTCTCTCTCTACTCTTATATAAATCCTCTCTCTCTCTCTCTCTCTCTCTCTCTCTCCATCATACTCATGTTTAAAAAATAAACATGATTAAATCTATAGTTATATATAAAACTCCTATTTTAGAAATAAATAACAAATTTATTTTACTTTTACACATTTATACAAGATAATAAAGAGAAACCAAAGTGGTCCTTTAACTTAAATTGACCTTAATGTTACCTTATAATTGATATCTATCTCAAATTGACATAAAAATGCAAAGGTCGTATTAAATCATATTAAATCACTTAATATGGATTAAAAGTCGGCTAAAGATTACTCATTTAATTAATATGGAGACTTAAGTGTGGGAGACAATAATTTTGATGGAATAAACGTCGGCTAAAGATTACTCTGCGAATTGCATGGGCATTGAGAATTTCTAAAACATTTTGTTCTGTCGTAGAAATCGCAACTATGATGCCTGATAACATTTATTCTCCTTTCAAATTGTTCACACGCCTTGGCAATTCTATTTTTCTCAATTTTCACTCACTCCTGGTTTGCTCAAATAATTGTAAAGACCGAACTTACGACACAAAAGTCACATCAGTAAAAACCCGTAATACAAGGGAGTCGATCAATAAGTCAAAGGTCGATTGCATTAGTCGACAAGTTACCAATAGATTCCCTATAAAATAGAAATAAAAGAATTACAATTACAACCATATCAGTCGAAATGATAAAGCATACCTTTGTCCAAAAATAAGCTAAAAGTCGACCATCTGTCGAGTGTCCTAAAGAAATCACAATAAGAGATGTCACATTAAATACAAGTAAGAACAAACTATCTGTCAGGATAACAACTCAATAGATTTTTGACCAACTGTCGAAACATATAGTAAAAAATTAAGATTAGCTTCAATTATGATCTTCCATTTCATAAAAATAAAGGTAAACCTCAAAGTTGAGAAATACCACCATGTTGAATACAAAGAAGTGTATAGCACTATAAAGGAAAGTCCTTCATGAAAGAAGCTAAAGGCCCCTATTACACATAACAACAAGGGCGAGAATATTGTGGGAGTGCGTTTCCACCCTACCACGAAGCATTAACGCTTCCCCGGAATTCTTCCTAACATGAAGGATACCCAGCCTAGCTAAAAGAAATCTAACAAAGTAAAACTAAGGAGTAATGGAATTTCGTGAAATGATAAGCTCATAAACCAATACAACATAAATCATGGTCACATAGAAGTCACATGTCATAATTATGCCAACAAATTCAATAGCCCTTACTTGGCTATCAAGACATTCTTCTTGATTCTTTCTCAATCATTCTTATATAGAAAATAAAATAAACGTTATTGCAAAACGTTCTCAACAAGAAAGAAAATACAAGAATAAATCTACACATTTATTCCTTCAGTAAATAAATATCTTGGGTGCATAGTTCATCATTATTGAAGCATTTCTAATAGTGTATGTGGTGATGGTGGATGAATTACTATAGCCTCCCATTAAAACAAATAAAATAAAATGCCCCACCTTGCACACCTAACTAATATTGTACATTAGACATACATTCCAAATTCTATCACAGGGATATCCATAAGGAAACATAACGCATCCCAAAATAATATAACTAAATAAGGCATAGGTAAACATTTCTCTTTTTGACAATATGCATGATATAAACTTATTCAAAGAATGATTATCATTAATCTAATGGTGTAAATAGAGTCATTACAACATTTAAGTGCTAAACTTTTCTCAATAATAATGAAAGGTTCAAATTTCACAAAGCAATACTCATCTTGCCAATGAATACCAATATCTATTTAGTAACATCGTAGAAGTTTCTATTGATGCAATTAAAGCAGCCGTTTATATCCCACTTTAGATTTATGGTATACTCAAATAAGTTTCTAAATGAACAATAAGCTACCAAACAGTTACAAACCCTCCAAAAAAAAAGAAGTGTGTCCTCATTGACTGGAAAATTAAACAACTCTCACAATTGCTTAACAACTAATGGGGTGATATAGTCCATGTGACATGAAAAGTTGAAAATAATGGAATGATCTAGAACTGAAAGTACTCAATTAGTTCTAACAAAACTAGTGGTTCCATATTTGAAATCTCTTCTGAATGAAATAATAATAAGGTGAACAACATGACATTAATTTATTCTTTGAGCTTGACAGCAAATGGAAATTCAAATCTTCAAGTCCTATCTAGTTCAAGGATGATAACCATGATCTTCTACAAAGGATCAACAGAAAAGTACCATCCTTCCCAATCTTAAAGCATGGGTCCCAGACAATAATAATCAAAGAAATGAATTAATAGCATTACAATAGAACCATGCATTGAGACTTTATGAAGCTAGAGAAAGAGACAAGATACGAATATTATTCTTGTCTAAAATAGTGGCAAATAAAAGTTTTCCAGCTGAAGTTAAAAAAATAAATTGATTCCTTAAACTTGCAACTATTTTTATGTATTGTATAGAATAGGGTGACAAAAGGCGATGCCTAGAAGTAAATGGCTGACATGATATTGGCTCTAGATTGACTTATCTCTCAGATTAGGAATCATATAATGACTTCATTTTAGCTTTTTTTTTTTACATGGAGACATCGAATTTAACTAGAAATTGGCTCTTACACCTAGAGTAAAATCTTGTCATGATGCCCCAACTAATTTTTGTTTTCAGATTGATGTAATCTTATGTGCATGTATTTTTCATTGAGTATAAAGGCCTCCATTATTCACTTTATGTGTTGAAAATTTATAATAACAAGAATGAATTAACAAATACTACTTTCTATGAAATACAATCTTGAACTTTTGTGAATAAGATATATATATATATATATATATATATATATATATATATATATATATATATTTCTGACCTTATTTGAAGGAGTTAACCCTACACAAAGAGAGAGAGCCATTCTTCCACTAGTTTCCTTCTGAAATTGTACCATCCAACAACAACTTCCTTATATAAGTCTCCAATTAAGCACACAATATAGATCGCCACACTGAAGAAAAATGGCTGAACCATGCACCAACATGAATATCTATACATGGCTGCTCCAAAATCGATGCCATAACATAATGAAAACCTCCATGATTTCTTTTTATTTCAGAAATCTCCCCATTCAAATTTCACATTTTCCGTCCCCCCTTATCTCTGTGCGCTCCTTTAACAATTATAAACCCCCTTTTTCATCTGTAAATGTAAGCAAAGTAGATAGCAGATCAGCATCACTGGATGCCTTTTGTGAACTCAAAATGGCTTTTCTTTTCTCTAATAATGAATACAGAATTTTATGAATCTCAGCACAAGCTTGACAGGCTCTGTGATAACGAGTTCCTGGGAAGTCAGAGGAGCCATCTTCCCTTGGGTTTCCCCACCCATTTTTCATTTATATAGCATTGGATAGATATTTTCTTTCTAGGTTCAATGACTTGCTACATTGGAATTTCCATCACATGGAAAGAAATAAATTTTAATTCCCCCTAAATCTAGACATTTGATAGGTTTTTTACTTCACACGAAAACTCTATCTTATGAGGCATTGTCCCCCGCTCTTCACAACCATGAGAATTATTATCTCCCCTATTACTTGCCACCTCCCCCAGATGAACACTACATCATTCAATTGTTTTAATTACCTAACAATTTTGCACTTCATTCTCCTAGATCGTCTCCTATATTGGAGTGAAATAGTGGGAGAGGTGGGAGTTTACATGACAGATGTCTAAGATAGCTATTACAGCTTTAAAGCCCACTCCCTAATTAAGGAATAATTACAGGGAAGTGATTATTTCTAACTATCCTTCATTTTATTAAGGCCCGGTCTGGAGCTTTGACTTAGACTTCCCCATAAAATTCTGGCTTAAAAAATGGGTTGTGACAATAATGGAGTTTTGCAAGCTACAAAATATATAAAATGAAATACAACTTTTGCTACCATGCAACATTATTCAAGTAGTTCATGAATGTATTGAAGAGATAAATGCTTAATCTAAAAGCTGCAAAATGGCAATGGAGAATCTGGAAGACATACTTGATAATTCTCTTATTTCTTAACCTGATTCTATTCTCTCAACTAGTGTCATTTTCAGTGACCGCATTCCTTCACTGCCCAATCTCTTGTATAGGTATGCCTTAAAGAGATATCTTTTCTGAACTCAAAGTACAGTCACTAAATAAAGAAATTAGAAATTTACTTTCATCATTGCTTATATGAGATACATAGTTGAAGAACAGGAAATAAAAAATGGGGAAAATGGCAAGCTACAATCTAGGAGACAAAGGAAAGGGCTTCTATCAAAGGGAAAGAAATTAATAAATATCCCTACCTATTTTGTTGCATAAGACCTTCAAAATTTATGAAGCCCTCATATTCAGTAGATAGCTGTGAAGGAATGAGGCGGAGAATGAAGCCTGAATGAGAATTGTTTGAAATGCACATGATGAAGAAGTAATTACGCCAAACCCACATACACGACACCACACGAATCCTTCTGTAAATGACATGTTTGCTGCTCTGTAAAGTGCCATGCTCCCATATGTCTACATCCTTTTCCCCATAGTTTTAGAAGCACAAAATTTAAAAGATTATTAGAATTGCTTGCATCGGAATTTCCTGGCACCACTTCCACTTTTCCCAGTGTAAGACTGTCAGATAGTCTTTAAAAGCCCACGGAAGTTCCTCCAGGAAAAAGCCTATCGACTAATAAATCATTGTCTACATGGATGCTTCAATGACATTTGCAAAGGTAGCTCGTTACTTGATAAATATGACAAAGTTGTTGGCCTTTATGAGGAAAATCCTTGCTCTCTAATTGCAAAGCTCAATTTTCTTTGATTTGATGTGAAAAATGAAATGCATTTAACCTTCTTTTATAAGCAACTTAGTGTTGAAGAGGCATGTTTTCCAAGTGGGTTGACTTGCATTTTAAGGAGCCAAGATTTAATTAAATTAAATTATTTTTTCATTAACTTGGCCGACTTAGGAAATGGCATTTTTTTGGCTCGATAAAATTCAAATTTTACACCCCCACTTTGATCTATTCATTGGGGTTATGTAATGGGTAGAAATGGAGTGTCTATTGGGATAAAAGTCCCAAGGAGAGGATAGAATCCACCCTCTCTTTGGGAATTTCATTTACTTGATCACACCACGCCATCTCTTTGCCATCACCTTCAATCAAACTTTATGCCCCTACCTCCATTTCGTGGTGGAAATCATATATTTTTGGGAATTTTTCTCTTGGGGAGGAGTGGAAATCCAATGTAGATGGGGGAATTTTCTCCATAAGGCAACGGGTTCCTACCATTCTTGGGAAATTTTCCTTTGGGAGGTGGTGGAATTTGAGCAAAGTTGGGAAAATTTTCCCAAAAACCAATGGATTTCCCAATTTTTTTGGAAATTTTGCCTTTAGATAGGGGAGGAAATTGGGTCAAGTTGGGATTTTTTCCCCAAAATCAATGAATTTTGATTGTTTTGGGGAATTTTTCTTGTAGGTTAACTCCTCATTTCAACACTTAGTCATTTTTTCAACTCAGGGGGCAAGAGGATTTAAAGTATAAGTTACAGTATACTTTAAGTTATATTTGTATAAAGATTTTCAGGATGTTTGAGATAGGTTTCAGCTTCATAGGAGTAATAATAAATATTCTAGATTTTGAGGGTTTTTAAAAAACTCTAGACTTAGCCAAATTTCAGGATTCAACACGCCTTCAACATTATTACTCTCCACAACCTTGTTGGCATAACTGATGCAAACATGTTGTAGAGATTAATGAGTGTTTTTGTACAGGTTCGATGACAGGAAGATCAGTTATTGTGTTGTCATTGATGTCAACTAAGTGTTTTGTTGGTTGACAGTGAGATGATAAGCGTTTAAGCTAATGAATCCAATGTGTGGTGAGTTTGTGAAGGAATTGGAGTGTGTGGTTCTTATGGGAGACATAGAGATGTCTTTAGATGTTGTAAGTATGATTGCAATGGCTAGAAATAAGTGTGGAGAGAGAGTTATGATCAATTGAATGGTGAAAGAGGAACATGAAGAACATATAGTGATAGGATGCATGATTTAATTATTCCATAAAATCAGTGTGGATCCAAGTATTGTGGTCATGATATGTTTATCTTGACTAAGATATGTTGTTGATACTATGATCACACATTGTTTGGAGTACCGCAAGACATAGTTTTTGGGGATAGAAGATCATTTTGTGGAAGTTTGTAAAATGTTTGAACATGTTGACTAATTGATGTTAAATCAGTGAGCAGTGATGATGCAATTAGTTGCAATGATTTTTTTCATGATCTTGGTGTCAAGATGACGTGGCATAACAGTTTTATAATGTTGAGTTAGTGTTACATTTCTTGAGGTGATCATATTTTATCAATTATTGGAAGTGTGTTGAATAATTCAAAAGGTTTGACTATTTTTGTTTTAAATTGAATGTGTAATGGATTTGAAGGCCGACATGGACTTGAAATTGTAATCAATTGATAAGTAGGAGATATTTTCCATAAAAAGTCAAATTGTGATATTGTTATCAGGATTCAATTGCATAGTTTTTTGAGTCAAACTCATTGACCCATGTTTCATGAGTAGTGGTTCACACGAACCCATCTCTCAAGAGAGTGAATGGAACACTTAGCACTCATTAGATCTAGGTAATGCTCACAGAGGTGAAGCACCGAGACTTCCCGGGAGGTCACCCATCCCAGTACTATTCCATCTTGAGTGCACTTAACTACAAAGTTTCCTCCATGGTTAAACCCACTCTGCTTGCAACCCCATTCGCAAAACCTTCACCAAGTGTTGTGCCTTATGAACCACTCATTAGAAAGCCCCTTAAGCTCATCAATTGATAAGTAGGAGATATTTTCCATAGTAAGTCAAATTGTGATATTGCTATTAGGATTCAACTGTGTAGTTTTTTGAGTCAAACTCATTGACCCATGTTTCATGAGTAGTGGTTCACACGAACCCATCTCTCATGAGAATGAATGGAACACTTAGCACTCATTGGATCTAGGTGATGCTCATAGAGGTGAAGCACATGGACTTCCCAGGAGGTCACCCATCCTAGTACTACTCTAGCTTGAGTGCGCTTAACTACGGAGTTTCCTCCATGGTTGAACCCACTCTGCTTGCAACCCCATTTTATGAATTTTACAACTAATTACATGCCAATTATAACTAAAAGAAATATTGTTTTAATCGTTAATGCAATTGATAATTTATTATTAATTAATTGATTTTATATTTAATTTAAATTTAAATTTAATAATTAATAAACTTTTTATTTCCACAATTAGACCTTTAATTAAGTCTTTTAATTAATAATTGTATTTAATTAATTTCCATTAATTAAATACCCTCACGTTTAATTTTTTTATATTTAATAAGATTTAATTATTTAAATGACATAATTAATCTTAGTAAATCATTTAACCATTTCACAACAATCATACCAACTAGCCAAAGATCAAAAAAATCAACTGAACCTAATAAAATGATAATCATGTTCAAGGGAAAGACTCGTGAATTCACGTCACCTGGACGAATTTGGAGAGGAAATAAATCAGAAACTTGACTAATATTTCAGGACAATAAAATGGCTTAGGTTGGGATTCAGACCTGAATGTTATCTCCCCTCTCTTACCATTGAGACATTGTGATAGGGCACACTCATCGTGACAATTCAGGGAAATCAATGCCCGGTACCTACAAACCTACATAAAAGAAAAGCATGTACATCCATATATATATATATATATATATATATATATATATATATATATATATATATATATATATATATATATATATATATATATATATATAACAAGCAATGGAAAGGATTGAGACATCATGTTGATCACGCATGTAGGTAACTATGACTTCGTCCCGCAACCACATCAAACATGTCAAATAGTAAGGTAAAACATACATGATAGTCATACACATGCAAGTATGGGGTAAGTAAAATCATGAATATAAATGATATTTTAATCATATAAATTATCATCATCAAAGTAACTAAAATCATCTAACTATAAACATATGATATCTCATGACTATCCAATATCAAATCATCATGTAATGTCATACATCCAAAACCACATAATAAAGCTGAAATAATCAACACACCCATGAAAGTGGCCTAAAAGAGTTTGGTAATATAAAACTGAAAAAGAAAACTATGGGTGGGCATTACAAGTCATCCCTCACATCCTCATTTGGTTGCATCTTAGATCATTATGGAGGCTCATGACATTTTCATTGTGGCATCTTGTTGATGGTCTCATAGTGATCATAATATTCTCTAAAGCTTGGCACTATATTTTTATTGGTAGTTGTCCAAGTTAGCTTTCTAATCAAAGAATCTATTTCTGGACTATGTATTCATTGCACATTTTAATCCAACATTCTATGTGGCAATTTCTTTATCATATATAAGTAACAATGTTAGCATTTTCTATCAATCGTTTGATATGCATTTGTTCCAAGCGCTCTTTTAGATGCTCTCAGTTGAGCTATGACTAGCAAGCTAGTGGTGGGACCTATGCCAACCTTCATCTCCCACCCCTCTGTAGTTCTATGACATCTACCCTAAGTTCAGAGATATTAAGTGTATGTACAATTTGTACCATTATTTGGGAGATTTTTGGAGATTCACACGTTCCTCCTTTCCCAAATGATCTTATTTTAGATTGTATTCTTCCACTTGATGATGTAGATAATATTCCCTATGATGAAGATACCTTAGGGGAGATTGAAGAATTTGTAGTGATTGAGAATCGTGATGATCTAGTGACTCCACCTGCAGCTCTTACTTATCCAATTGAGATCACACATTCATCTCTTGTTGGTGATTCCAGTCAATCATTGCAAAAGATATCTATTTGTCTTCTTGATTGGGATTCTTATTTGCTAGACATTGGCTCATTATTTGTGAAGTCTCACATTTCAAATTTGGGAGAGATTTGAGGGGGTTTCTCTTCCCTTTGATGACAACTTCATCACAATTGGAAAACATTTTTCACCTTCTTTGGAGATTAACATTTATGAATCTCCTCCTTCACTTGATGTCACATAGCTTAGTTCAAATTGACCATGGTTATGTGATGAATTCTTCAAGCTTGGAGAATCTTATTGAGTCTTTAAAGATGCATACTTGGAGGCTTCCTTCCTCCTATTTGGACATGGATTGGCTTCTTCATCATTTGATGGACTTGTTTCTTGCTAAGAGAATACATGTTATTTGTAGGCATTGGATCATCTTTTGTTTGCATACACACTTCATCAACACTGGAGCTTATTCATCATGGGGGGCTTATGTTGTTTCCATCTTTCCTTCATATGAATGGATATTTGATTGTATATACATGATGTATGTAGTCCTTGGAGGGTTTTGAGCCCTTCATCCATGCATCATGTTTATTTTCATCTCTCTTTTGGAGGGGATTTTGGTCCCATGAATTTTTCACCCTTTCTCCAATTTATAAGAGATTGCATTGCATTTTCATTGTACATGGGTACCTAACATGGCCTAGTAGTTGAGACCCATCCTAGATTGTGAGTTTAAGAGTGTTAGATCCTAAATTTTACTTAAGGGAAGGTGGTGGTGTAATTATTTAATTCTAACTAAACTTTACTTAAGCTTATTTAAGATAATGCATCACCTAGTAGTATGTGATTGAGACACAGGAGTTTGCACCTATATTTACACATTGTGCATGAGAAATTCCACTTTAGGTGGTAAAAGTTGAACTATCACATTCAATTTTATGTGTGAGATCCACCTTTAGTGCACTTATCACATTAGCATTCTCCACATGTTGCACATACATTATTGCATAATAGAGAATGATCCACCTTTGGTGGACATGTGATTCCACCTTGTATGGGTGATTACTTATTTTCTCCTTATTATAGTCTCTTATTGTCTTGCCTATATAAGAAGGTCCATTATGTTAATGTTATAGCTGAAAGAGTTATCTTTCTCTCCTATATTGGAAATAAATAAATATATTATTGAAGCCAACTCAACACATAACATCATCTTCTTTGTAACAGTCAAGACATCAAAGGGTCTTCACTTTGTAATGGCAAGACAATGACAATTTTATATATTCTTCCAAAAGGAATTCGTATGGAGATAGATTGATATCTTTTATTTTCTGAGAGATTAATACTACAGAATTATTATGATCTACATATTGATGGATACTATGATCATAAGTGATATGTTTGTGGTTGGGTTTCTCTCCCTCAAGTTGGATGGTTTTTCCAAGATAATTCATTACGTCCATTGTTGCATCTATTGTGTCTTATTGTTCTTTATTTTTGTTTGTTGTTTATCTTCATTTATGAAATAAAACTTCAACACATTATGTACATTTTAATTATGTATATTAGCAATAAGATAATTCTTGCATCTTGTTACAATTGTTGGTCTTCCATTTGATCCTAAAGGTGTTGTAGAGTCACCTAAAAGTCTAACAACTGAAAATAATATAGAATCAAATTGTACATTTCAAACAAAAAAATGGTTCCAATTCCATCTCTAATTTGAAATATAGCTCATTTAGACTTTTTCATAGAGTGAACTATCAACATATACATACTTAAATAAATAACTTCAAAAAGATCTTATTATTATAATGATACATATAAATATAAATACTTTAATGAATGCCTTCATGAAAGATCGTGTTATTAGAATCATAATAGTCAAATTGACTTTTGAAAATAATATATTCAATAAAACATCACCAGTTTTATGAATTTTTTTTTAAGTCTTATGCATTGACTCACCATCAAGTTTTAAATGAACTTGAAAAATTACCCAAGATTTATATTAAATAAATAACTTTGGACAAACCTAATTTCATAATCTCTTTCCTTTTTCTTAAGAAAAGCATATTAAATTGATTATAGAAAAGGCTATGGAAAGGAGACCCCAAAATGAGTCAAAGTTCAAGTTTGTATCACAAAAATTTTCAAACTCTACAACTTTCTAAATCATCTTTAATGTATCATTCCTCTATTACAATTTTTGTTGGTGGTTGTCCAAGTTAGCTTTCTGATCAAAGAATTTATTTATGGACTATGGATTCATTGCACATTTTAACCCCACATTTTGTGTGGTAAGTTCTTTAGCACATATAAGTAACAACGTTGGCATTGTCTATCAATCGTGCGATATGCATTTGTTCCAAGTGGCCTTTTAGAGGCTCTCAGTTGAGTTGTGACTGACCAACTAGTGGTGGGAACTATGCCAACCATTATTTTCCACCTCTTTGCAGTAGGTGGTCATATCAATGACCATGAGCCAACAACCTTCTTGTGTTTAGCCCCTTATATGCATCAAAGGAGGGTTTTTTTTTCTTTTGCCCATAACTTGGGCAAACGGAGGCAGTTTTCAACAAACAAGATATTGATCGAAATATTTTTTTCATTAACTTCATCATCATGTAGGTATATTTTAGTAATTTTTTTATTTAGTACTATTTTTTCAGTTGAAGATAAATCTTTGTTTGTACAATTCATGTTGTCGATCTCATTTATAATGTGAGAAGTGTATTATTGATGTAAACATGGGATATGAAACACATCCTTCTATAATACTTTTTATTAAGGGTAATTATGAGTCATGGACAAAAGGAATCATCACACATTATACATGGCTTAATCCCTTGCCTCATTTATGGACTCATTCCTTATCTAAAGTCAAAGTGGAAGCAATATGTTTGGGGTGAAAAGAATAATTATATCATAGATTTGATAGGTAGCAACATTTAATTCATTTCCTTCTATAATAATTTTTATTAAGGGTAATTATGAGTCATGGAAAAAAGGAATCAGCACACATTATACATGGCTTAATCCCTTGCCTCATATTTATGGACTCATTCCTGATCTAAAGTCAAAGTGGAAGCAATATGTTTGGGGTGAAAAGAATAATTATATCATAGATTTGATTGGTAGCAGCATTAATTCATGTCTCTTCCATGACATCTACCCTAAGTTCAGAGATATTAAGTGCCCACACACAATTTGTAACATTATTAGGGAGATTTTTGGAGGTCCACATGTTCCTCCTTTCCCAAATGATCTTATTTTAGATTGTATTCTTCCACTTGATGATGTAGATAATATTCCCTATGATGAAGATACCTTAGGGGAGATTGAAGAATTTGTAGCATTTAAGAATTATGATGATCCAATGACTCCACCCGCAGCTCTTACTTCTCCAATTGAGATCACACATTCCTCTCTTGTTGGTGATTCTAGTGAATCATTGCAATAGATATATATTTGTCTTCTTGATTGGGATTCTTATTTGCTAGACATTGGCTCATTATTTGTGGAGTCTCACATTTCAAATTTGGGAGAGATTTGAGGGGGTTTCTCTTCCCTTTGATGACAACTTCATCACAATTGGAAAATCTTCTTCACCTTCTTTAGAGATTAACATTCATGGATCTCCTCCTTCACTTGATGTCACATTGCTTAGTTCAAGTTGATCATGGTTATGTGATGAATTCTTCAAGCTTGGAGATTCATACTTTAAAGATGCATACTTGGAGGCTTCCTTCTTCCTCCTTCTATTTGGACATGGATTGGCTTCTTCATCATTTGATGGACTTGTTTCTTGCTAAGAGAATACATGTTATTTGTAGGCATTGAATCATCTTTTGTTTGTAGGCACACTTCATCAACATTGGAGCTTATTCATTATGGGGGGCTTATGTTATCTCCATCTTTCCTTCCTATGAAGGGATATTTGATTGTATATACATGATGTATGTAGTCCTTGGAGGGTATTGAGCCCTCCATCCATGCATCATGTTTTTTTTCATTTCTCTTTTGGAGGGGAGTTTGGTCCCATGAGGTTTTATCCCTTTCTCCAATTTATAAGAGATTGCATTGCATTTGCATTGTACATGGGTACCTAACATGGCCTAATAGTCAAGACCCATCTTGGATTGTGAGTTTAAGAGTGTTCCCCTAAGTTTCACTTTAGGGAGGGTGTTGGTGTAATTATTTAATTCAAACTAAACTTGTCTTAAGCTTATTTAAGATAATGCATCACCTAGTAGTATGTGATTGAGACACCTAGGAGTTTGCACCTATATTTACATATGGTGTAGGATAAATTCCACTTTAGGTGGTAATAGTTGTTATCACATTCCACTTTGTGTGAGATCCACCTTTAGTGCACTTATTACATTATCAGCATCCACATGTTGCACATACTTAAAATTGTATAATAGATAATGATCCACCTTTGGTGGACATGTGATTCCACCTTGTATGAGTGATTACTTATTTTCTCCTTATTATAGTCTCTAATTGCCTTGTCTATATAAGTAGGTCCATTATGTTGATGTTATAGCTACAAGAATTATCTTTCTCTCCTATATTTGAAATAAATAAATATATTATTGAAGCCAACTTAGCACATAACATCATCTTATTTGTAATAGTCAAGACATCGAATGGTCTTCACTTTGTAACGGCATGACAATAAAGGGTCAAGACAATTTTATATATTCTTCTAGGAGGAATTTGTATCTAGAGATAGATTGATATATTTTGTTTTCTGAGAGATTGATACTAAGGAATTATTATGATCTGCATATTGATGGATACTATGATCATAAGTGATATATTTGTGGTTGAGTTTTTCTCCCTCAAGTTTGAGGGTTTTTCCAAGATAATTTGTTACATCTGTAAATGAAACTTCAACACATTATGTACATTTTAATTATGTCTATTAGCAATAAGATAATTCTTGCATCTTGTTACAATTACTTGATCTTTCATTTGATCCTAAGGGTATTGTAGAGTCACCTAAAACTCTAACAACTGAAAATAATATAGAATCAAATTGTACATTTTAAACAACAAAATGGTTCCAATTCCATCTCTAATTTGAAATATAGCTCATTTAGACTTTTTCATAGAATGAACTATCAACATATAAATACTTAAATAAATACCTTAAAGAAATATATTATTATAACGATACATATAAATATAAATACTTCAATAAATGCCTTCATGAAAGATCTTGTTATTATAATCATAATAGTCAATTGACTTTTGAAAAGAATATCTTCAATAAAGCATCACCAATTTTATGAATTTCATTTTAAGTCTTATACATTGACTCATCATCAAGTTTTAAATGAACTTGAAAGATTACCCAAGATTTTTATTAAATAAATAACTTTGGACAAACCTAATTCCATAATCTCTTTCATTTTTCTTAAGAAAATCATATTAAATTGATTATAGAAAAGGCTATGGAAAGGAGACCCCAAAATGAGTCAAAGTTGAAGTTTGTATCACAAAAAATTTCAGACTCTACAACTTTCTAAATTATCTTTAATGTATATTCCTCTAGTACATTAGAAAAAAAAATAACACACTTTCATATTCAAGGGCAACCTGTTAGCAATGGTTGAAGAGTACAAATATCTCAAAATTGACTTCCATTCTAGACTAAGTTAAGAGACATGCAGGTCAAAATGGATTCAAGGGGGATGTAAGGCCTCCTACCTTCTTCAAAATAGATGTAGGAAAGCGGAACTTTGGGATTGGAAAACTAGGAAGACCCTCTTTGGTCTTTTAGTGGTTTCAGTTATTCTTTATGGATGCAAGGTTTGGGGGAGCAACGTATCAAATCATAAATGGAGACAAATACAAAGAATCCAGAATGCAGGATGCAAGGTTTGGGTGAGAAACATATCAAATCATATGTTTTCTTCAGCTTTTGTAGAATGTTTTAGGCGAGGCCAGACCAGGTTCATGAGTCCATGGCTGATTTTCCTGGTATATTGTATAAATGTCTATAATACACTATGCATTTTCTTTAGGTCTATCTGAATCTATGGATGCATGACTGATGATACCTTTCACATAGCCAGTTTATAAATTGGTATATCTTTTTCTCTTTGGAGTTAAGAAATATAGTCCTTATTCAATGGAGCCCTCTTTACTATAATTGACTCATTTAATTCAGGAAACAGTTCTTTTTCAATCAAATCTTCTCTACCACCAAACCGTTGAGTGGAATGTTCTCATATAAACAATTTGTTGTATTTGATTCAGGAAATAGTTCTTATTCAGTGGAATTCTCTCCATCATCAAAACTTCAACTGGGACATTCTCCAGGCTATATCAATGGATGCTTGACTAGGCTCATTTTTGTCCTTCAAAATGCCCCTTTTATTTGCCATTTTCTATGCTGCTTTATTTTCAATAGTCTAGTAGGTGTTCCTTTTCTTCTCCAATGTAATAGTTTCCACAATTCTCATTGCTCTGGTATCAAGTGTATTGTCGGCACGCTGCATAAAAGTTATTGTATTTTGCTTCTTATTCGGTCTTAAACAAATCTTTCATGGGAATGAATTTATAATACCAATCATAGTATCATAGCTCTCCATACAAATCTAGTAAGGCAGATGCTGTAATACTATTCAAAACATGTATCTGATTTTCTTTGGCTTAATGGAAAGTCAAGTGTTTAGTCATTCCAGACATCCTGCTAATTCTTGAACACACTAGTCCAAGTTGCTTCATAACTAAAGGAAATAATCTACAGACCTACAAGCCATGATGCAATTTCAAAGTTGCGCAGAAAGGAAGTCAATTTGACTGAGAATATCCTCAACTAAGAGGCTTCAGCAAGACTTCTTTCCTCTGGAGTTTTTTGATTGCTTCACCCATGCTTATATTGAAATATTGTAGCTCATTTTTGGAGCAGGCAAGAGAGTTTGTGTTTTTTCCTTCTTTACCCATATACCAAAAAGTAGCATTAAACTGTTGCAACACTTGCTTGGTAGAGAAATCTTTAATTGGGTAACTAATACTTTTCTTTCCACTTCATTCTACTCTTGTAAATTTTCAAAATGAGAAGATCAACAAGCTCCCATAATAAGGGCTCCTTCATTTCAGTTGTGTTCTGAAGCCACATATGTGCCCTACTATTTCAGAAATTATGTTCTCTCTGAATGAGTAAACATGGTTAAGCATCATGATCCATTTTACAAATTCTACAAAAAAATCCACTAAGTTGTTTTCCAACAAGGGAGTAGAGCTTTCACTCTCATGAGGTACTTTCTGTTTTGGACGAGAGCTGGATCTCTTTGGGAAAAACAATCTATTTGGGAAAAATAACCTTCTCTTAAGGTGAATCTGCATCTTGTCTTTCTATGGTAGTAAGCTGATGAGGAGCTGCACCAATATTACAGATTTTTCACTTTCAGAGCAACATGCATAGTTAGATGAGAATCTTTAGGCTTCCCAATATCTCCAGACTACAGACTGCTCTATATACTCATCACTACTGCTCTATATGATCATCACTACATGATATATTAAACATGGGTATAATATCTCTAATCCAGATTCTTAATGTTTTATTAGCATTATCCAATGAATATTATCATATTTCAATTCTTATTTGGTGTTGATCTTATCTCTCACAGGACTAACCGTCCGAGATCAATCCATAGATACCATGTCTAAAAACATAGTAATTTTTAGTGGCTAATATTCGCCAATTGGCTAATTTTGGAAATTTTAGAATCCAAATTTGGCTAATAATTCAAGATTTAAGGCAACCTAAATTGCCACATTTTTACAAAATTTTGATTTAGAAATATTTAAATCGCAAAATAATTTATTTTATAAAAACCTTGAACTTGAAAATTCGCCACAATATTCGATACATGATTAGATTTGATTTTCCAAAATTTAATAAGTTATTGTCGAAATTTAAATTAATTCTCCAATAATATATCATGATTATTAGTTACAGTAGGGATCTATCACCAACTCTTAGTTTCCATTACTAACTTAAAGTATAATCTAGTGGCCCTCATTATATTCTATGAGGTAAAAATATTACTATTTGGTTTGTAATGTTTATGGGAGCTAAAAAAAATTTCAGATTGTTGATCTCAATATAAATCAATGGTCTTGAAGAAATTTTGGGCCCCATTAGTATTTTAAAAAATCAATACATTTGTCTCACACGATACAATGAAGTTATTAGATTATATTTTAAATAAATGGTAATAAGTAATTATTACAGAGTCTATTCTTTAAACTCATCGAAGATTTCCACATAAAGCTTAATAATTTTCTATAAGAATTCTATTTTTTTAAATAGAAGTATTCACCATGGTGATTAATTAATTTCTTTTTATTGTTTGAGATTCATCAATATTTTCTACAAAAAAATTTGTTATTAAAAAATAATCGCTAATAAGAATATTTTTTTTTTCAAAAAAATTGAAAGATTCACCAATAGAAATTAATTTTTTTTTTCAAAAAAATGAAAGATTCACCAAGATTTTATATCTTTTTAAGAAATTTTTTAAAAAAATTACTCTGCCTAAAAATATCTACACGCTACTTATGGCTCAATATTGTTGAATTAATGAGTTAAACTTTATCATCAATATATGGAAGTTTTGAATACGAGCTTTGCTCTTGTCTGCACAAGTCTATATTCATGCTACGAAACTAAGAAACAGAACATTGGACAAAATCATGAAACATAAAATTGTTTAAGAAAGATAGACAAGAACTTAGAAGCAATCCTCTATTACACCTCGACAGTACTGACAACTACACTCAGTCCGTTCAAAATGACAAAAGGGTGGGCTCAAAAGTTACAAATGGTGTATGTCTTAGCTGCCACCACTCAGAAGAATCGTATAGTCGATGAGTTGAGCAGTGTCTGGTCTTCATATGGTAAACTGTGACAGACTTATAATCACATGCAAACCATACTACACCACCGCTTGCAGATATCTTCCAGTAAGTGTGGAAGTGATGTGATAAATCTAATTCCCGTTCTCGAATCCACTGCATATGTTCTGTATCCAATATCCAGAACACAAAATGCCCATCGCTATCACCCTCTCTCCGCTCATGGTTGGAACTTGCAGCCGATGCAAATAGGATTTCCTCATGGGGGGAATTAGATGCACAAACTAAGAGATTTCCCTCCCATTCAGTGAGGCAAAATATAGAGCCTACTGAGGCAGGAACGAAAATAGGACAACACCATTTGTCTTGATTCGCATCATAACCCATAATCATGTGTAAAAGTTTCTTGTTATCTCTCCTTCTGCTTTCGACCTTAGCTAGGAAATAAATGACACCATTAAAAAAAAAGATGAGCCTCTACAGAACTGTAAGCAAGGGATTGTAATAGAGGCGGACCCTCATACCAGGAATTTGAATGAGAATCAAACACCAGCGTATATCGCCGCTTCTCAGGATAAAAATAGCCTGCCATCACAAATTTTACAGTATTCGGCATATGACAAATCTCTGCAAAATACAACAAGCATATATCCACTTCAAAAGGCATTGACATTTTTTTCACAAACTTCGTCACAGGGTTGTACACCCACAACAGGGTATCCACAGTATAACGTGAATAAAAGCACATCAGCCCATTTGATGCGGTATATAGCTCAAACCCCCCATTTTGATAAGAACTGTCTAAGCCCTCCGAAGGAAAAGGAAGAATGGAAAGATTGCCAGTTTGGGAATTGTAAGAGCGGAACTCGTATAGTTCTGAATTGATTCGTGTGTCAACGAGACAAAATATCGATTCTCTGTGACAATTCTTGTAATGGGTATGAGCAAAATCTGGGTCAAAAATGAGGGTGCACCATCTCTTTGACACTGTAGACATCCTCAGCACATCTCTTGTTGAAACCCTCGAAAGTATGTCTGTGATGAGCTCATCACAGCATTCCACTTGCTCTGCACTCCTGCTTCCTGCTGTCCGTCTGCGAATTCTTTCTGATGTTCGTCTGCGAATGCTCGCCATTTTCATTGCAATGGCTCAAATAACCCTATTGGAATGCTATCTTCATTGCAATGGCGGTTTACTGCTATTGGAAAATAATGAAGAAGTGTGGTCAAATAGCCCTAATGTGACTGGACATCACAGTGTTGGGTGGATGTGAATTGGAACACGAGTCTCTTCCCCCCTCCATTTTTAAAAGTGAGTTTTTTTAATCTCAACTATAACAAATAACAAATGTGTTGTTTCAATCTTAGCAATAACGACATTTTTTTTTCAGCATCCTAAATGACTTATATTCAAGAAAAGTTTAATTTTCAAAGTAAATCCATTCAAATGTTGCATAAATGTCATTTTCTTTCATATATTTTTTTAAAAAATTGTCTTTACTAGTAATAGAATGATAAAGTGATGTAAAATTAATACTTTGTTTTGTTATTTAAAAGTTTGAGCAATGAACAAAAGTAACTCTAAAATAATAAGACAAAAACACTATCTTAACATAGCCAAAACACTACATGTTAATAATAGGACAAAAATACTACATATTGTTTCTCTTTGTAAGTAGATTTTAATATTGATCTGTTCTTAGTGTCATGGGTCAATGTGTTTGACTCAAAAAATTACACAGTTGAATCATGATAGCAATATCATGAGTGTTCTTAGTGTGTTGTTAGTTTTTTACTAAGAGACAACACCCTTGCTTTGTTGTAGACTAGCACTTGCACCTAGAAGAGGTGCAATGGTCACGCCGATAGTTAATATAATGGGGGTTGAATGAAGCCAAAATCAAGTGTAATAATTTGATGATTGCTTTTGTTGATTCATGGGTGATGATTTATAACTCCCTTGAATGCTTGGATTAGTTTCTTCTTTACACTTTACTAGTCATTGATGAGTGATGATGTAATGAGTACTTGGCTTCCTTCCTTCCTCCATATTCCCTTTCAATTTTCAAATAAACTCTTCTCCACTTTATATCTCATGTTTGAGAGAGTCACAACTCTTCATTTCATGTCTTTTGACCCTTCCTTAAACTTCGTTAAATTTTCACTGTATTATATTTTATTTTTTTTATTTTTTTATTATTTATTAATTAACCCTATTTCATAAAGGAGACCCTACAAAGGCATTAATTCTACATAATCCGTTCTAATTTGAGGTGAGATACACAACCAGTATATTGCAACTCATAGTAGATGTCATACATTATGTAGACATCAAAACAAAAATCAATTAGATAGGAATAAAAGAAAACCAAATATGCTTTTAGTATCCATGCATTCAATCTACGAAGGTAAAATAGGATAAGGGGTAAATAATGTGATAATTTAATCATTGTGATATATTTATCTCATGTTTGATCTTAGTCATTCCTAAGAAGCCTTTTGGCATCATCTTGATAATGCTGAGAGTCAATTAAGTGTTTCCAAGTTGTCCATTGAGACATATCCCTAAACATGTGGAAGATGGTTATGATTGTTGCTAATCACAATGTACATATTTCTATTGTTCTCTCCTCACCCACCAATTATTTAGTCTCCTATTCATTGTAACAAAGCATACTGAAATATGATTAATAAATCATTAATATTCATTATGATTCACTTCTCTTAATTTGTAACATTAATTTGGTGAAAATTTTCTACCTAAATGCAGCATTGCTAATATGTTATACTGATTAGGCACAATCAACAACAATACAAATGTGTGTATGTTTGTGTGTGTGTGAGAGAGAGAGTCTTACAAAGAGTTCCCCAACACCTTGGCATAGTTGTGTTGCATGATACCTAGATCATTAATATGAGACATTGCAAACATAGAAGAAAGGAGAATGTGTTCACAGAGAGAATGCAAACCAAAGATAGAGCTTCCTCTTTCAATCTCCTTTGAATGCTCTAAGTGACTATCTTCCTTTACATGGATAGGATCCAGTAAGTGATGAGCCTCTTAAAAGGCCATCTTTCTAAATGCTTTTTATTTCCTTTCAAGCATTTTACTTGCAAACACACACATGAACTTATGATTTTTATATGTATATTTTATATGTATAAAGACATGAAGTAGGAATGTGGATGATAAAAGAATAGTGTATTTGCTTGAAATTCATGGACAGAAATGGTAGAATATAGTAGTTATATATGATGAATGTTCCTTTGCCTATGCTATGTTTTTGGGTAGTTTCCTTCCTATAGCCATATGTCTTGCAAGAGTATTAGTTAGAGCTTAACACCTTATTCCTAATATTAATGATGAGAATATGTATGTATCAAAGGTTGTGTGTGCATTAATTATTTTGTAGTTATTATTCATGGCACATTCAAGGATCGACATTATGGTGCTGAAGAAATCAAAGCCAACCATTGCTGCAAAATCTTCGCAAGTGAAGCAAGTCAATATTGTTTCCTGTTACATGCACCACGCAGATCTAGTACCCACAACGTGCTATATTTTGGAGGGACTTATTCCTGATTAATGATATTTTTGTTATAAGACTTTATGAATCTGTAACAATCCTCATTTATGGAGTGATCTTAGATTTAGGGAGTAGTTGTAATTTTCCTTTAAATAAGACAACAGTTGTAACTCTTTGGAGTTAGTCAATTTTTCAGAATAGAACTATTGTAGTTGTAATACTGTTTCAATCTAAGTGTACTTATTTTCCATGAATGAATAGAATGCATAGTTTGAGTTCAATTTTTTTGTCTTGATTGTGTTTCTATTCACTCATCTAAGGGGGACCATTCGGTGAGTGAATGGCTTAGTTAGAGTAGGAATTATTTTATGTTTACTTAGAAGTGAAGTAGAACTCTATTGTTCCTACAGCCACTAGTCATAGAACTAGTAGACTGTTCCTGCAACATAGGCAGTTAGAGTAATTCCTATTTATGATTACTTGCTTTGCTAGAATAATTCATTTATTGGTATTAGCATAGATTTCTTGTAGCTTGATGGATTTGAATTCCATAGGTTAGTCATGAAAATCAAGAGAGTTTGAAAGATATACTTTGTGAATGCCATTCCAAATTTATGTCCTTGGTCGATAATTAAATGAGACTGAATGATCTAGTTAGCAACTAGTTAGGGTGTACAATCCTAAAATAAGCAGTCCAATTCTATGGGTTTCTAATACTATTATTTAGCAAAGCATTTTTGGTGCCGTTGTTGGGGATGGTGTTAATTCAAACTTATCCAGCTAGTTTTCATGTTCCCAGTTTTCATAGTTTAGAACTAAGTTTTAAGTAATCCTTTTATGCATCGAAGAAGAGACCATCTTGGGAGATTCCTTCCTCGCAATATCTAGGATGAACCATTTGATATTTTAAAACGTGAACCCGAGGAACCCCAAGTTGAAGGTGAAGAAGAAGAACCATTTGAAAACCCATTTGTTGATGTCCAAGACCAGATATCTTCCCCATCATCCTCTTAAGGATCGCTACATTTGAACAAACTTTTTGTTGAGTTTGAGTATCAGGACAACTCATTTTCTCTTGGTATCTATCAGCCACGACAACCAGGTCCTCCTCCAAGGGTGGCTCATCCTACCTTTCCATTCCCCATCCCTACTCAGCATGGCAATCATAATCTGAAAAACATACATGTCTCTACACTTCCCAAATTTGATGGTCTCATTATTGAAGACCCTAAAACTTTCCTCTTTTAATTTGACATCCTTTGTAGGAGTTATGATTACACAACTGACACCCATAAGCTAAAATTATTTCCATCCACTCTCAAGGAGGCTGCTCTAAGATGGTTCATGGGGTTAGGTGCCAATGGTGTAGCAGATTGGGAGGCAATGAGAAATATGTTTCTTTCTAAATATAAAGAGTACTGTAGGGGTCATGATTTAAAGGGAGATGACATTTTTAAAATGTCACAAAAAGAGGACGAGACCTTGGAAGACTATGTCTCAAGGTTTATGTTCAATTTGGAGTGCAACACACAACATCGGTTGAATGAGGAGTCACAAAAATATCTTTTCTTAAAAGGTTTAAATGATGGAAGCATTGAGGCCTTAGACCTTATGGTGGGTGGAGACATCACTCAGAAGAACTGGGCCGACATAAAGAATATATGGGTGTTCACTATTCAAGGGCTACTGTGAAGAAAGGTATAGGACTCAGAGACCTACCTCATAAGTCCAATGGTTCAAGGGTGTCTAAGATGGAGTTGTCAAATCTTCTATCTGATTTTAAGTAGGACATCATCAATGATGTTGCCACACTACTACATTTGGGGCCCAATTTCAACAGAAACTTCTGACGGATCATTTTTTTTATGGATTTGGGTTTTTTTTGTAATAGTCCCCGATGGTGTCAAAATTCTGATGGTTTTTAAATAGACCATCAAAATTCTGACACTTTCGGGGTATACATGAAAAAAAAAAGTGAAATCATTTTTATTTTGATTGCCCACGAAGAGAGTTTTTAGAGTAGGATGAAGAGATAGATGAAGTGCAGCCCGCGAAGATTTACAATAAGTTTATATTATGATTCATTGGCATTTATTTGCAATTAGCGGAACCCACTGAGATATCATTGGGATGCATTTTCAATATTGGTAGGAAGGGGCATGATGGGCTTGGCGGGAAGACAATCGATTTGGTATTTTATTATATGTAAGAACATTATAGTTTTTATTTTTATGCCCTAGCCTTTTTCTTGACTAGTTTTGCACTATGAATATCACACCCAGGATTTGCACCTCTATCTACTAGAGACACCAAACATAGATTACCCTAGCAACCATACTATGCATATCATATTGACACACTTTGCATATCATATTGCCATACTCTTCTCTTTTTATCTTCGCACTCACTAAATAGGGTTGCCGCACTCATTATTCTAGAAAGCTGCAGATATAGTCTTTGATCAACACACTTACAAAACCAAAATTACGCATATAATTTAGTGTCATAAAATTTCTCTTCTATCTAAAATTATGATTCTCTTTCATAAAAAGATACATTCACACTGTTGAAAATATGCAAATGTAGAAATGAAAAAATAGAAAAAGGGGTTGTCTTCCATACTATGAGTCAATGCATTGGAAGTAGAAATCAGATATAAATGACTTTTTAACACATATTTAGACAAGGTAAGAAGAATCACTCAAAATTTTGATTTTCATTATGTTAATTACTTTCAAAAGTGTTGGTAATTGACTCCAATTAGAAGAAAATATAATCAATTTGACCCTATGGTCATGCTAGGTATAAAAGACCCAATTTGGTCTTCAAAACCACCTTAAACCCAGGGCTTGCCCAATGTCCACTTTCCCAACACTATTCCAACCCAACCAAAGATATTTCACCATATATTTGACATCCCCTAATGGATTCTTGCATAAAATATGTTCCTCCTTTTAGCAAATCTCATGCTGTTATACCCATGCCTTAAATTCAATACCCTTCAACCCCATCAACCTTCATCCAATCAATGCCAACCTACAAAATATTTCTCATTCCTACATTTACTAGGTTAAAATGATATTATACAAAGTTAGGATCCATCCTCAATTGATAGTAAATACATAAAGGGGATGGATCTACCATTCCATGTTTCTAAACAATGCAAAAACAATGCTTGTACAAGACAGTCCAATCCAAATGGCAGACCAGAGTTGTACAATGCCTAAAACTTTATTTAAAACAACTTAGAATGCTCTTCCTCTACCATATAAATGAATTGAAATCAATAACATATCAAAATAAATGTCCAAAATGCAAGAATTCAAAATTTTATTGCTCAAAACTGTAACATTCGTAGAATCTGCCAAATCCTCTTCCATTATGCCCATTCATTGACTTTTGAAGGCTTCATATAGCCCCTAACTACCCTTACAAATGTTCTGGATGATTGGTATTCCTTAACCAAACAAATGACATCAGTTTTCTTGTTTTCCCTCCATCTTGGAAATAGATGTTACTATTTAAAATTTTGAAATTTAAAACTTATTTAAATAAACTCCTAATAACCTATAATCTTGGATTTTGTCCTCTTAGGACCTCAACACAATTTTAAACCTCCTAAACTCATTTAATGGCATATACTTAGCTCTCTAGGCCTATTATGCCAATTTTGGCAATTTCACATCTTTTACATCATTTTGCATATTTGCAACATTACATTGTCTTACATGTTTTATGCTATGCCTATTACATCAAATAGCTCAAAGGCCATGTTGCATCATTTCAATGACCTTATAGGTCATGTTATCCTTCCCATTTCTTTAGGTCATTCAAGTGACCCTCTTTGTTCTCATGAGGTGCCCTGCATCATACTCCCAAGGTTGAAAAGAATCCAAGTCCCATGGATTCCAATGTCCTCATCCTTGTCTTCCAATTCTTTGGCACTAAATGCTTCTATCTTGAAACCACTAGTACACTCATGGATTATCAAAACTAATTTCTAGGTTTTTAAGACTAACTTTTTATTTATAGCTTGTGGTCATGGACTAACTAGAAGATGAGTTATATCTTGAAAATATTAGGGCTAAATTCACAAAAGAGAAGGTTGCCATTGGTTTTTGTGACTAGAAGGTAGCACATAGTCATAGAGTCCATACTGGCATCTCATCCAAATAGATTCCTTCACATGCTTATACAAAATGGTGCTAAGTTTCCTACTTTTTTCAACACATCCACCATAGTAGAGTACATTCCCATACCATCATCTTGGTTCTCCTCAACGGTGCCCCTTCCACTCACTTCCACCCTACCATCTAGAAACACTACTCAAAGTATGTCCCAAGTCACTAGATCTTCCACTACACTTAGGGTCCAAAATAATAATTTCCTATTTGCCAACTTTCCACCCATATCTAGTACACTCATCACTATATCAATACCTTTCATATTGTCCCTAACCCATCCAATGGGTACTTCAAAAAAAATGGTAGCAAGTTCATCTAGTATAGCTCCCCAAGGTTATAAACCTAGTGGTCTTAAACTAGGTGCCCCACCCAATCAAGGACTACCCATACTAGGGGCACCTCAACAACAACCTCCTAGTGTTCCTTAACTAGGTATCCCTTTCAATCTAGGACAACCCCAGATTAGTCAAGGGGCACCTCCAACCAACCTTGATTATTTAATAATTTTTCCTAGCATCCTTAAGAAAATGGAAAAAAATGGTTCCATCACTAGAGTATTATATTAAATAAAGCCTTTTTATAAGTTAAAAATTTAAATATAAATGACTATGAATGTATTTTGGAGGGAATTAGCATTTAGAGTGTTTTAGGCTTAAACTAAGCCTTCAACCGATCAAATTTGGTTTATTCAGGTAGGGGGAAGTTTATTTAAATATATATTAAGCCATTGTACAGACATGTGTTGTACAGTACAGACTGTTACAAAGAATCAAGGAAATTTTTGAATTTTGCAAAGATTTTGTAATGTTTTGGATGACTTGTTGATTTGGGATGATTAGGATTGATTCATTGATAATTTAGGAGTTATTCCTTATCATTTTGGAGACATTCATATGAACTTTTATTTCTTTTGAATCCATTTTCATTCTCTATTACGACACTATCATCATTTGAGGGCATTAACTTACTGTTTTGATTGGAGTTTAATAAAGATGGGAATTATTCCATGAAAGTAAAGGCATAACCTTAATGGAATGACCATATCTAACATGTATAATATGAATCTAATTGTTTTATGAGTAGGTAACAAGAGGAAAGAGTGATCACAATGGATTTGGGACTAGGAACCCAAGCAAAATGCTTGGTATGCTACAACAGTAGAAGATTGGGCTGAAGGACAAGGGTATTTTATGATTTGGAGTATCCTACTATGTTGGATATAAGGATAATACATCTCCAATTCATTCTATAAGTGATTGGGGGACATAGATTTAAGAAGCCCTAGATTTGAGGGTTTAGAATGAGTAATTTGGGGATTTTGGTGTTGCAGGGGGTCTTTGCTTAATTGCTTTGAGATTTGGTCATTTTGAACCATTATTAGAGACTATTGAAAGTTTGGAGTCTTGGAAGTACAAGGATCATAGGGCTTCTTTATTATTTGGGGTCTTTTTTATGCATTTTTTGGGTCACCATGTGTGACAGACATATATGGTCCAAAGGAGTCTATAGTAGGCTTCTAGTATGTTATAGTAAAAGAAAAAGGGTATCTAAAAATATAATCTATTTCATCAGTCCTTTGGAAAATTTCATAGATAAGTTCCATGTATCCTCGTTGCAGGGCTGTTAGACAAGGCTATTAGGCCTAGTGACAGTTTGGAGAGGTTTGAAGAGTTAGGAGTGTTGGGTTGGGATTGGAACCATAAAACCACTTGAATCCATTCTAATACAGTCCAAAGACATCACATATACCACCATTTTCCATTTGGAGGAGTCTTGATCAGTTTGAAGTCATTTGAAGGGGTTGGGGGTTAGTGTCCATACCAATCAAAGTTTGTAAACTTACCTTGTTGAATCCAAACACTACCCTTACCTCTGCATCAAGTTTATTAAAATTCAAAAATTTCCTTGATTCTCTGTAACAGTCTGTACTATATAGCACATGTTTGTACAATGGCTTCATATATATTTAAATAAACTTCCCCCTACCTGACTCAACCAACTTTGATCGGTTGAAAGCTTAGTTTAAGCCTAAAACACTCTAAATACTAATTCCCTCCAAAATACATTCATAGTCATTTATATTTAAATATTTAAATTTTGAACTTATAAAAAGGCTTTATTTAATATAAAACTCTAGTGATGGAACCATTTTATTTAATAATTTTTCTTAGCATCCTTATAAAAAGGCTTTATTTAATATTAAATAAAGCACTACTAGAGTAGAAAAAATCATCCTTAATGTGCTAGCAGTTAAGGAGTATAAAAACTAGCTTCCAATACTTCTACTTTTTTTAGTTCTAGGCCTCATAATTGGTGCACAAAATAAGGGATACAACTTCAAAAATGCCTTTTAAATTCATTGATAGTTTTTGGGTCTCAGTGCATCCCTTTATGCATCCTATTAGTTTAGTCAAGAGTATTTCATGTCTTATTCATTCATGAAATCTAATTGGAACTTCACATCACTACATTCTAGGGTATGTGAACGGAGTTACCTTATTCATTATTGATATTAGATATAATGGTTCTATATATAGATGACATAATGTTGATTCATTTTAGATGGCCACTTACACAATTCTATATTCCTTTCCTCTATATATTCTGATGCTAAAATACTATCAAAAGATTTAATTCTGCATGAGCACCAAGAGCACAGTGAGATGCCAAAACAAAATTTTGGTCAAATCATGTAATAAGGATAATGGAAGGTTATTTCTATTTTTTTAAGTATAAATAATTTTTTTGTGTTCATTTGAATCCATGTGTAAGGCATCATAAGCCAGTTTGTTTAAGGAAGGCCCATAAGGCCTTCAGTTGGTCAACAATGGTCAAATATGTAAGAATGCCTAATAAGGGTTGGAATTGATATAATAGGTCTTTATTAGTCTATTTTTGTGGTGTTTTTGTATAAACGTGCAAAGTTGCACAAAAGTTGCAAACTTGCACATTTACAAATTTGTACAATACACAAAATTGTTTATGTTTCTTGGAGGGAAAGGTGTTTATGTTTCTGGTTTGATTATCACAGATCCCTCTATGAAACCTGTGTAAAAGTTGAAATGGATGAGTTTTTCTATACAAGTAAAGTTGTATTTTGTAAAGTTTTATTTTGAAATAAAACTAAAGGGTGTAAATTCAAACAGGTAATTATTAAATAAATTGCATATATCCATAGCAATGAAATGCAGTGATCTTGTGAAATAAATTCTCTATATCAAAGGGAGCTACCAAAAAAAGGTTTGTAGTGACAGCAAAAATTGATAGGCTTTGGCTGAATTTTTCATGTCTTCTTGAATCTGGAGGTCACATGCCATCTTTTTAGGATTGAAATAGATTCATATATATTAACCAAAATAATTAGATAAAACTAGTTCAGATATATTAACAAACTTAATGAAAATCACTCAAATCAGATTCAAATGAAAGCTAGTTCAGATATCTATCCATCCATATAGATTATGTACACTATCTGACCCGTGCACAGGTCCTACATGTAGAAACAATGCTCATAATTCTATTTTTTTCATAAAAATAACTTTTCTCGTACATGAAAAATCATCCAAAAACTTTTTTTTTTGTGGAAAATGATTTGAGAAGCCTAAATAGGCTTTCCCCCAACTATCCCAACCATCCATGAGGAGTTGTTGTTAGGAATGGGAACACTGAGAGGGGGGGAGGGGTGAATCAGTGTTCTATAATATTAATTTCTGATACTTGAAACTTAACTTAATAACTTAATTGTTGAACTGAATATTAAAGCAAGTAAAGTAAACAACCATAACACATAACATTAGATATGATTATGGGGAAACCTTGGCCAGAGGAAAAACCCTGGTGGGAATTAATACCCACTAATAATTGTACTTGTGTATTATGAACCTGTTAAAGTTCATTTTCCCTATTAGGAGCAGTCATTACAATGTTTAAGTACAATGACCTTGTCAAGGGTCAAACCTTGTTAGGATTCTTGAAGTAACAAACCCTGTTAGGGGTGGTTGGCTCACTGCTAGAGCTCACTGCTCAATAGAGAAGGCTACAACCTCCTGGATATTAGGTATACACTATTTCTACAATGGTGAACTGTTGCTATGACACTGCGTGTCTGATCAATTCCTTTTTTGCGTTGATGCTTTAACCTCTTGTAAAGCTCTATATCATTCCAACTTCTCTTTGAATACTTCTATTCTTCTTCTGTCAACTCTCTCTCTCTCTCATGCCATACTCAAATACAAAGGTGCTTGTCTTATTTATAGGCGCAAACAAAACTATTTACTATGTCAACCTATAACCTATTACATACAACGCTTCCAAATGAATTGGCTCAAGCATGTTTACATACAATGATATTATCATGTTTACAACATATTTACAATAGGCGCATAGCATTTACAAAATAAAATAATGATCGCTAATCAAAATCTTTCTTGTTAGTTGCATGCTTTGTTCTACTCTGCCGCTCACTGACTGTGTCACTTCAACTTGCTGTAACTACTTCATACTAACTCATCTGATCATGTGTTCTTAGACTTAGAATGATTACATACTCAAAAGCTTATCTTCAAGGGTGCATGCTAAAACTTGATCATACGCACGTGCGCTGACGCTCTATTCATCAGGTGCTTTACTAACTGCTATGTTCTCCATACTTAGTCAATTTCTTATCTTCTAAGTTATTGTGCTTACTCCAAAACTCTATATGACTTTGTTGCCACAATGAAAACACTAAATCTTAGTCATATACACCAGTATAGTCAACTTTCCAACAATCTCCCCCTTTGTCATTAATGGCAGCAAAGGAATATGATGAAGTTACTAAACTGTATCTTACACAAAAAATGTTGTAACATACACTCTTATCATTTTTTGTACATCATATACTCTATCATATATCTCCCTTATACTCTACTCCCCCTTTGACATTAATGGAAAAGGTGCTAAAAATGGGATCTTCAAGTACTTACACTGAGAGTACATTAGGGTATGCAATCTGAAGGTTTTGGATCTCTTGCTGCCAAAACGCCTTGAGTGCATCTACTGTCTAGAGATGGGTGCATAGTGCATAAGTCAACTTTTCCATCTTCTCCAATTCTGTACAGGGACCTTGATCATATGTTACAATGGTAGCATCAATCTCCTTGACATTTTGATTGAGTACATCCAATGAGGGCGCAAGTGCATGTCTCAACTAAGTTTTCCTAGCCCTTATTTTCCCAGTCTCTTTCTCTTCCTTCTCAATCTTGTCTAACTGACCTTGATAGACATTATTGCACATGTTAACATCTTGAGAGGGATCTAGCACTAATTTTCTCATAGCTGCCATCATGGATTCATCTTCTTGAATCTTCTTCGAAAGATCTAATGTCAATTTTTCTTTATCCATACAATCAGCTATTATCTTCCTTCCTTTAGCTGCAATCCCCTTCAACATTTCTTGACCAACCTTAAAATAATTGAGGTCAAGTGAAAAATTTGCTATCAGCTTATTCAATCTTTTCTTGAGATACTTTTCTTCTGCAACCCTGGATGCTGATTCTTCTAGGCTTGAGAAGTTTGCTTTGAAGTTTGAAAGGATGTTGCTTACATCATCCACTGAATGAATATTTACTATTTTCTTTTCTTTAGGCAGTAGTTTGTTCAGTATGCTTACTAATTCAAAAAATAATGGATTTCTCATAACTTTTTTCTCCTTTGCTTTCTCCATTGCTAACATACTTATTTTTATCAGGTCTTCTTCTCCCCATGAATCTAGACTTGTTGTGTCAAGGGTCAAACTTGACAACAATGACATTTACGGCTTATGGGTAAGGATTTTTTTGTCCATAACTTCACTCTTTACCTTCAATGGTATTTCAACAAAGGTCTCATCTACAGGTTCATCTTCCTTTTCTTCTTCCTGTCCAGTCAAGTCTTCAATCTGAACTTCTTCTTGTTTCATAGGCGTGTCATCACCACATAGTATCTCAGCCTCTTTTGTTCTCACAAAAGCTTCCTCAAACTTATCTAGGTTTTTATCTGTAGCCGCCATTGATATTTCAACATTATGAATCATGATAGTGTCTTCTTTTGCTTTAGGCATGGGCACAGACTCCATTGCTTCACTAGGTGTTGTCACTATGGATGCAGAATCCTATGGACCTGTCACAAGTGCATTAGGTGTCTCAGACTCCTTGGCTTTCTCTTAGGAAACTTGAGTTGCAGGCGCAATAGGTGGATACATGTGTCTATCCAAGATCACCTTCTCAAATCCCTTCTCTTTTTCCTTCGCATCTAACTCATAGTCCTTATTCATAATCTATAGAGTTCTCAACTTGGTTCTTAGGTGAGGCTTCACCAAATCCAACAAAAATGCTTTTTCTTCAACTGAACATACAAGGAGGCTTTCATCCAATATCTTTTCTCTTATCTTGAGATCTTCTTCTATAACTTGTCTTTTCAAAAAGGTCTAAAATGCTCCATACATTATCTAGTATAACTGTCTTAAGTTCCATAACTATTTTCTTGAACTTAATCATGTGCTTGATTATCATACCATGGATCTCTGATTTATCTATCTCACTATATTTTTCATATAATTTTTCTATTTGATCAATTCTTCCTTCATCTACTACCCTAGTTTTCAACACTTCAAGATTCGGTCTGAATCCTACCTTTGGAGGTGCTTGAGTGTTTCTTCATTTTCTTCTTGTTGTTCTAGAAGATGGGTGGCTTGCACCAGTCTGCTTCTTCCTCTTAGGCATCTTGTCAAGCTTAGGAGGTGGTGTGGACTCCAGATCAATAGTATCTATGGACACAAGAGTGTTTTCTTCTATATTTTTCTTCTTCTCCTTGGGATCATTAGTCTTCTCTATTTTCACTTCATAAGAGGGTGTGCTCTCAAGTTATATTGCAATCTTGGCTTCCCTAGCCTTGTGTAGGTCTTCTTGTGTGACTCCATGGATTTTTAGTATGTCTGATCTTATCTTTGATGCTTTCCTTTTGGTTACAGCACTGTACAAGATTGAATCTACTTGTCTTGTCTTCTCCACATAAGTACCCCATCTTGGTTCATTGGGATCCTTAGGCACTGACAGGAAGACTTGTGCATATGCTTCTAAAACATGTTCCTCCACTTCATAACCAAGTGGATGAATCCACTTAGTTCTAGGTTCCACCACTTCCATGCAAGTGATGTATGTCTCCACCATGAAGCAAATGCTATTCTTATACTTTTTCGCTATGCTCTCAGGTATCCTATACCTTCTTTGCATTCTAATTCTGGATGTCTTGATTTCCAAGTCCATGAAATCTTTCAAGGTGCTTTCAGATTTTGCCTTCAATGAAATCTGTGGCATTGTAGGTATGCTCCTGTCTAGATAGAGATCTGATACTTTTCCAACAATATGGAAGTACATATAGTTGATCAGTGACCCAAACCTGAATGTTTTTCTCTTATTATGTTTGATAGCCCTTATATTATCCATCAATTGTACATGCAGGATCTCACACAAGTTGAACTCTCCATGTTCCTTTATAATTCTGATGGCTGCCAAAATAGTGGTTGCAGACACACTATTAACTTTGTTTGCATGCTGGAATTTATAACCAAGTATCATCACCATGAGCTTGATATCCTTCTCCTCAATTGGCTCTATGGTCATGTCACACTTATCACTCTGGGACTTACAAGCCTACTCGACCAGTTTCCTGACATCCTTACTAGTAGGAAGAATAGCGCCTATCTTAGATAATCCTATCATCTCATAAATGAGATCAGTAGTGATGCGAACTGGAACTTCTCCTATCCAAAATAGGTCATCATGAATTCTACTCAGTAGGATTTTAGTCCATTCAGATTCATAGAACTCATATGCAATCGCATATTCAATAATTGGGTGATTTGCAAGGTGCGCGAACTCATCCATGAATGTCATGTCTAGTTTCATCATTGTTTCCATGTGCGACCTAATTTTATCCAAACCTATAAGTTCCTTTTTGTAGTAAATGTATGCGCATATGTCTTCTACGTGCATAACTCCCATCAAAGTCCTAGAGAATGCTCCTTCTAGGTTATCTAGGACTGACTTGAAAGGATGCTTCTTAAATATATACCTCTTCCTTTTAGTAACATTAAAAACAACTGGAGTGGCCATTACTTAATTGATTAATTGCTCAAATAGGTTTCCAAAGGGTTTCTGAATCGTCATGACCGAACTAGGGTTCCACAACAATTTTCACACTTCTTCGCTGATAAACCAACTTCAATCTTTCAACACAAACTACTTTGATCTCCCGTGCTCTCCAAAATCTTGAACTTGAATGCAAATGTGTGGATAATGGATCTTCGGTGACTATAAAAACAACTTTCTGCAATTAATGCTTGCCGCCATAATATGGAATGCAACAGAGAATTAAATCTTCATTCTTGCTCATAATCAAGTTGTGCACTCTTGCATACATCATCAGCTAGTATCCAAACATCTAAAACCAAAGGTGCATACTCTGAGGGTGAGTATACCAGCTGCGTAGGGGTCTAGAGCTATTCTATCTCCCCCTTTGACCATTAGAGTCATTCATCCAAAAGGAGAAGGTGCGTCCATTGCAGATGCATCTACTACATAGTCATCAATATTATCTTGCTTTACTTCCATCCAAATTTTGCTCACATCTTTCGTAGCTTTCACAAACTTGACTTCTCCAGATTCATCCAAAATTGATCTTTGAGACTTATTAGAGCTTTCTTGTCTTTGTGCTTTTGATCTACATAAGTTTGAGATGTGTGCAACCTTGTTACAAGAGTGACAAATGACTAGAGGCCTTATATTCCTCGGCGCATTGATGTGAGTTACCATACTCCATTGTCTAGTTGTGTGACCATTATAATTGTATATCTGACATGTAATATCCTGAGGACTTCTAACATTATGTTGTGGATGATTTTTCTAATTTTGATGAGTCTAAATTCTTTGATTTGATCTACAATTCATAGCTCTATGACCAAACTTATTGCATAAATAACAATAACCATTGAAATGTCTTACCTCTTTACAATCTCTTATTATATTTCCATGCTTGTTACGGGCATAACAAGTTCATTTTCCTAGCTTGCGTTCATCCTTAGATGGTCTTGCTTTAGCTTCACTATTATTTCTAGTCTTCTTAGCTTTTGTAGATTCTTCTGGTGCTTTCATTCTTTCTCGCATATCATTGACTTGACTTTGTGCTTCATTGAATCCAATACCAGTGGTATCTCCTTTAATATTTTTAGCATACAACTGTGACTCTATTAGTACCTTACTTGTGTGCAATTTGTCAATATGATTCTTTGCTTCAATCAATTCAGATTCTACCTTTTTCTTCATGTTCTCTAACTCCAAGATTTCCATGTTTTCTTGCCTCAGTTCTTCATCCAACTGCTTATTTTCTTTGACATGTTCTTCATAGGCTTCTTGATTGTTAAATATCTTTTCATCTAAATCTTCAATCTGATCCTTCAGAGATGTGTTTTCCTCATTCATCTTTTTGATCATTTTTCCTAAATCACTTGTAGAACAATCTTTCAAATCTTTTCTCAATTTCTTGATGAATACTTGAGAACCACTAACCTTTAATTTCAGTTCTTCAATTTATTTTTCAGATCTGTTAAGATCTTCAAGAGCTACTTCAAGATTCTTCTTCAGATGTTTCACTTCTCCTATATCCATGATCTCCTCAAGTGGTTAAACTTATCTTCAAAGGACCAAAGCTCTAATATCAATTGTTAGGAATGGGAACACTGAGAGGGGAGGCGTGAATCAGTGTTCTATAATATTAATTTCAGAAAATTGAAACTTAACTCAATAACTTAATTGTTGAGCTGAATATTAAAGCAAGTAAAGTAAACAACCATAACACATAACACTAGATATGATTATGGGGAAACCTTGGCCAAAGGAAAAACCCCGGTGGGAATTAATACCCACTAATAATTGTACTTGTGTAATATGAACCTGTTAAAGTTTCTTTTCCCTCTTAGGAGCAGCCATTACAATGCTTAAGTACAATGACCTTGTCAAGGGTCAGACCCTATTAGGAGTCTTGAAGTAACAAACCCTGTTAGGAGTGGTTGGCTCATTTCCAGAGCTCACTACTCAATAGAGAAGGCTACAACCTCCTGGATATCAAATATACACTATATCTGCAATGGTGAACTACTGCTATAACACTACTTGTCTGATCAGTTCCATTTGTGCATTGATGCTTTAACCTCTTGTAAATCTCTATATCATTCTCATTTCTCTTCCATTACTTCTGCTCTTCTTTTGTCCATTTTTTTGAGTCCATATTCAAAAAATTGTCTAGGTGTCAGAATTGTGCTTTGAAAATCTTTGAAAGGTGCTTAGTTTGGGTGCATGGAAAATGGGGCATGTTGTTTATCATGATGAACCATTCGGGTAGGGTGTTCATTGCCTTTCATTTCATATATGTAGTGGGTTTGAACTTCTAATTTTTAGTTCTGGCATATTTAGGGGATAGGCTTTTGGAGGTGTTCACATAATTTTGTTTTTTGTTTTTGTCCAAAATTGTATGAAGTAGCCCAATTTGGAGGTTTGCATCTTTTTCCATATGATTGTTCATAGCCTACCAGTTGTTGTATCATGTTGTAGGCATGAGAGAGAATGTCTATGCAAATTTTCAGCTCCCCATGTGCCCATTTGACCTGTTTGCCAGTTTCATTCCATTTGCAGATTGTTAAGTTTTGCTAGGAGTGCATTGTCTAGTTTTTTGAGTAGCCTACTTTGAGGCCTTGTAGTTTGCACCTGGTTCTAGGTCTGACATAATTGAACATTGTTCCATAATATAAACCCGGAAGACTACTTTCCTGATGATTTGGAGGTCTTTGTCAATCCATCTAATCACTTTCCTAGGCCAATTCCAAACCCAATTTCTGCTTATTTCACTGTTCTATTCCAAAATGTTACTAACGGGCTGACTTTGGCATTTGGTTGTGATCGGTATTTCAAATTTCTGAGGAAGCTAGTTATGGATTCATATTCCTTGTATGAGGGTGAATCAATGCCCAAGTTTCTGGATCTAGAAAGTTTCAATGGGTGAGTTTTTGAAGCCAGTTCCAGAGGGAACTTGTATGATTTTGGCAGTACGGATAGTCAATGTTTCCAAGTGGCCATGTTTAATCATTATTAACTTTTGGCTATAATCTTTCTGGGTGGTCTCCTTTGGTGTATGTGCTTGCATGTTGGAGGTGAACATGTCTTCCCGGTGGCGTGTTCTTGTGAGGCAATTTGATCAGCTTTTGAGGCCGCGCCTGGATGCCAGTTGTTGTTATCTGGTAGTTGTGCAAGGTTGTAAAAGGTGTGATGTGATTAAGTCTTCAGTACACTATGAGTTGTTTTTACTGCATAATTTGCATCCAGAGTGAACTGGAGGTAAGATAAAGGTGTGAAGGATGTTGAGTTTCAAGTCAAGTTCCCCAGATGTTCCCATTAAATGTGGAAATGGTAGTACTGTGTATTTTTTTCATCTTTTCATGTTTTATTAAGTGATGTGTGCATTTGTATGTATCCATGGAATTCGTATGTCAGTGCTTCCATGATTTACTTTCCAATAGTGCCATGTCCTTCCATTTTGAACTTGCCATAGAAATGACTGTGCATTTTCTTTTAAATACTGGCATTTCCCAAAATGTGTTGTGCCATTTTCAAAATTTGTTGGTATATATCCAAAAGGGGCTATGGTGTGAGTTGTTATCACCCCAATGCATTGTGTGCTTCTATGCTCAATCTTGAGTCCCATATTTATTAAGTGATACCCCAGCACATGCAACAAACACATGAAATATGAAGGAAATTGAGGTATATACAGTGGGTGCGCACTTAGCAAGTGAGGGGTGCAGCATATGAAGAAAGGAATTGTGTGCTTGCATTCCTAAGATTGGTAGCATACCTTTTGTAGTGGTTGTTAACTAAAACCATGGAGACACCATTACAAGACAACATGAGAAACCAAAGTGGTGTGTGGAATTTGCAAGATGTACATGTCATTGTTGATGTTTGTAGGTGCATGTTAGTGTGAAAGGAGCTAGAGGGAGGTGCACACCACCACAAATAGAATAAATTGTCTGCATATAGAGGAATATACGTGTGGCAGGCTATGAATTCCTTTCAAATGGGGTATGCACACTTAGCTTTGAGTGGTCTGCACATGATGTCAAAAAGTTGGGATATTTTGTGCACACATTAGCTATTATGGCTTCTCCTATCGCACACAAACTTTGCATAAAGATTCAAGGCTAGAGTTCTAGTCAATTAAAAGGAGAGACCAAGACCAATGGGTAGCGCACCATTCCAGTGCAAAGAATGGAGCCACGTTTTGGCTAGCTGGAAATATGCATTTGGCAAAGAATAGAGGGGAATCACCCATAAAGAAAAGGGCAGGGTGCTCACGTGGGCACCAGAAAAATGCTAGAAGCAAGGCTAGAACAAGATGATTCAAGGATGTGCACAAAGGAAACAATGCACAAGGACATGCTGGCCAATGTAAAACACAAATAAGGAAAGTGTATATGGTTTTGAAAATGCAGTGTGAATGTGTGTTGGATGGGTGCATGGGCATGTGCGAGGCATGCCATCCAAAGTGAAAATGATGGCTTCCAATTGAACAAGGATGGATGCGCAAGGCTGCCAGTCACAGAGGGGCCTGCGTGTGCAAGGGGAGCTACAGATATCATGAAAAGCCAGTGCAAGGCAAGATGCCTACATGGGATATAAATGGAGACTCGTGCAACACAAGAAATGGAGGTGCACACTAATTTTCTTGGGGAAGCTCACACACCATTGTGCACGTGTGAGATTTCTGTGTGTTGGTGTGTGTCAGCATTTACACACCATATACCAGCACCTGGAGATGTAAAGTGTGTAAGCCAAGGAGAGCCAAGTAAATGGAATGTATGCAGATAGTAAATGCTGGTGCATGCATGGAAAAGGTTGCAGTCCAGTGTGCGTGCTTGCCATTGGATAGAGGAGAGAGGAAATTGGTATGGTAGGTGTTGATGGGATCGTAGAAAATGAAAAGCAGGAGAAAATAAATTTTTAGCCTATTGCACATCAATCAATAGATTTTTGTGAGTGGATGGAAACTGGGAATCCCTCAACATGGAGTTTGTGTCTAGAGTTTGGGATTTGCTGATGATGATTCCATCTTCGTCATTTGCTTTCACACTAATTTTAGTATTATTACAGGCTAGGTCGGTGAAGTTGAGTTTGGCTTTTGTTCCTCTGATTTTTTAAAGCCGCATGAGTTTCGGGAGTGCATACCAATTGCATAAGCAGTGCACAAGAAGGCCAAAAGAGCATAAGCCAAGGGCATGAAGAAAAGGAAGCGCACACTTGGCCAAGAAGAAGAAACTACAACGGGGGGTGCATGTGGGTTTATCCCACTTGCACCCTGTTTTGTCGTCATGAGGTGTTTATATGGAAACAAGCCCAAGTGTAATGTAAAGCAAGTAAGAGTGAGGTTGTGGTTGCCTCATGACCTATGGGCCCACCTCGTTGTGCATGCCAACTGGCACTAAGGCAAAATTTTATTGTAAGTCTTTAAAACCATTCAGCATATTAATCCCACATTGGTCCCAAATTGCCAATTTGAAATGTTTAAAAGGAATAGTGCTCGCATAAGAGGTAGATCAAAGAGCACAAGCTCTATGCACAAGACCTCTTGGAGGCCACCTCAGGATCTGTGCTGGCAGGACCACAAGTAAGGAAATTTTTTAGAGACACGATGAGCGATGACGAGGACCTGAGGTGACACATGGCACATGGTCGCATATTCATGGAATAGCTGGTGGTTAGAAGGAAAAATATGGAGATTAAGAGACTAAAGTAGTCACTAGATTGCCAGATAGGTTCATGGTTAGCCAGATGATTTAGAGATTCGAAGAACGCTTAGTTGTCAAGTCGCCAGATCCTGGCGGTTAAGCCCTAACCATTTAGCGATCACATGAACATTAGTAGCGTGATCTCCCAATTCCTGGCAGTCAAGATAATCTATTCAAAGATTCAGAGAGTGAGTAGTTGTTGAGTCACTAGATATCCTAGTGGTTAGAAGAGATATTCCGAGATTGGGAGAATGGGTTCAGTCACCCATCCTCCAAATGTTAACCGTGGTTAAGACATAATCTAGAGATCAGGAGATTGGTGTTGTCGCCTGATCGCCAGATGTAACCACCGTAAGTCAAAGAATTTAGAGTTCTGGAGAATGTGTGTAGTCACCTAATCTCCCAATCAGGGGTCAAGGCTTGAGTTAAATCCGAGTGGCAAATCAAATTGTGACAAGTGGTGCATTCTGGTGAGGCATGGACATAAAGTGCATAAATGATTTAGAAAGGGCAGATTTCAAAAGATTTAAAAGATAACATAGTCCAAACATTTGAATAAATTCAAAAATTTAAATGACAAGACCTGATCAGAGATTTAATGCCCAGAGGTTCAATTTTTATCCGAACATATGCATGTTGTATGTTTTTGGAAACAGAAGAAGAGAAGGAATCTGATGGAAATGATTATTTCAGTTTTAGAGAAATGGGAAAGAGTAGTATGAGCTAGCAATTTCAAGGTCAGAACCAAGTTTGTTAGAAAATGATTGCAGACATGTTGATTAGTTGAGGAAGAATTAGTTGCAAATCAGGTGAGAGTGATATTGGAGATATTTTGATGTTAAGTGGACAGCTGTCAGTTCTGTGTAACGGACCTCCTTTTGCTATATCTTTGGTTTTTCTCTCAATTGTAAAGGATGTTGAAAATTTTACTGTAAGGAGAGGTTTGGACTCCATTGTTGATTTTCTTGGGAATGTTTGTCAGATTTGGAATATATTGACACAGTGAAATTCTATTGGAATACAATAGAGTTCCCTCCATGTTTTTAGTTGTCTTCTTGTTTGAATTCTATAACTTTTGTATATTGAGTCTGTAAGGAAGTTTTGGTGTACCATTTACAAGGTATTTGTGATTTTAATCTCTAGTTCCTTTGAAGGAAAGGGTAATGTCTTAAGGTTAATCTCTGAGAGCTCAGGACTTTTGCAAGAATATGATGATTGGATGTGTTTAAGAGAGGATGAATTGTAAGGCATTTCATCTGGGATTTGTTCGTGTTTTACTTAGAAGATTTTTGTAGATGTATGTTTCTCTGTTTGACTCTCTGCCTTAGGATAAGGCACTGATCTATCCTCAATTTGCAAGGATTTTATCATGACAAAACTTAAAAGATTATTTACTTTCATCTGTGTTTGAAAGAGCTAATAAGATTAGGTTAGTATCAAGGATACTAATCAGTGTTGTAATACTTTGAAGAAGTAGGTCTGAAATAGGTACACCCGCCTGTAGCCAAGAGCTCGAAGTGAAGACGGACTTGGTCCTTGTTAATTAGTCTTTTCTTGTGTGAATCATGAGTATAGGAATCATAGAGTTCTATCTAAGCACGCAGGGCTGTGTATTAGGATTCTGCAAGAAAAATCACTAACAAATTGGTGACTCCACTCGGGAGAATCCTAGAGTCTTGCTCTATTCAGTTTGGGGAGAGTCTCATAAATGTTATAATCTGAAAATTATTTTCAGATCTGCAAATATATTACCTGGATTTGTTGTTGTAAAAATTTTAAAATATATGTGACTTTGCTGTGAGGAATGCCCAGAATCTGGTGGTGTTTCAAAAGGAAGATCAGTGAATAAATTTGTGTCTTCTAAAAAGAGGTGGCGACTCTATGCTAGAACAAACCTAAGATGTGAAGCTTTGTTTCAGATTTTAGTCAGATATGAAGTGAACAACAACATTCAGCAAATACTTTCCAGGTATTCTCCATTCAAGTATTTTATGTATTTACATGGTCCTTATCTAGTGATTTTTTGATTAAAAGAATGGACAGATAAGTGGAATCACATACTTCTGGATTGAATTTTGAGTTAAGTCATAAGTGTTAAGTATGTTAGAAAAGTTTAGTGATAAGAGAAAGTTAATTACAAGTATAGATTTCCCGTTACTGGTTTTGAAGAATATCAAGTGTGTATGCAAAATTGCAGCCAGTAATGGATATTCATAGGTGTTCTTTTGTCAAAGGATATGTACCATTTTGTTATGATGGCATACCTGGTTTCCCTAATAAGATCCCTGATGGAATTAGAGAACATTTGCCAAAGTTTGATAGGAACCAGTCCCAGTCAGCAAAGAAGCATGTTCAAGTATTTGCTGATGTGATGTATGATTTTGATGTGTGTCATGAAGATCTATGGATGGGTTTGTTTGTACAAACTCTAAAGGGAGATGAAAGAGAATGGTTCTCATTCCTACCTGCAGCTTCAATTTCTTCATGGGAAAAGTTAAGTTCATCCTCTTAATTGAACAGTTTGATGGATGGGTAGATGTAAAATTGTTGCTAGATAGATTGATGGAAATTCAAATTGAACAAGATGAGTTAATCCCAAGGTTTAATAAAAGATTTGTTAAAACATTGATGGATATCCCTAAGATTTGTAGGCCTCATGATCAGATATGTTTAGTTGTGTATTTGGGTGCATTGGGCCAAAAGATGGGTTTCCTGTTGAGGGATAAATAGTCATAAAGTCTGTATCAAGCTTGTGAATTTGCTATGGATATTGAGTGTAATCTGAAATATGGAGTCATAAGAAGGTGTACCTCTGCTAGTTTGTATTCTCAAAATGAAGTAAACAATCAAGAAAAAAGTGAGCAACATCAATTCTTTTATTCCTCTACTAATTGCATTGATCAAAACATTGTGTGTGAAAGTGGAGTGAATGTTGCTACTGGAGATGTTGTTGATGAAGAGCTGGAATCTTTTTCAGCCAATGAAGGTAATGAACATTTTTGGATTATTGAAAGTACATCCTTCCCTTTGTATGATTTGCACAAGTATAGCAAGGATAACCATGAAAATGATTTCCTGGTTACTAATGATTATTTAAATGATGAGAGAAATGGTGATTGTAATGAATCCATGGATGAGGAACATTTGTCATTACTGCTGCAATTGAAACAACAAGATTGTGGAAGCATGGATAAGGTTGAGAATGAATTGGTTTCTAATGACCTATCACAAGATTTATCCCATGTTGCAGATGTTCTTTCTTTTCAGTCTTCTATGTGTTTAAATGATAATGAAGTTGAATGCGAAGTCATGAAGATTGAAGACAAATGGGGAAGTTCATTATCTAGTACTTGTAGATCAGACTTGGTTGGTTATAACGTTGATTTTTCATGTGATGACAGCAGCAGTGATGAGTCATGTTTTGATTCAGATTCTGAATTTTCTTTCTCTGCTGATAGTGTATGTGAAGATGGATGTAATGACATGTCTTGTGAATTTACTAATGTGTTGTTTGATGAAGACATTTATATGAACCAACTGACACTTTTTTTAAATGTTTATGAGAAACAATTCCATGTAGTTTCTAATCCATTATTCGAAGAATGTGCCTAGTGTTAGCCATTTTTCTTGCAAAGGTAAATAACTAGATCATAACCCTGATCTCTCCCTTTTGATGCTCTTTTCCTAGCAAGAGAAATGCTAATTAACAAGGATGAATTCCTTCTTCACTTCGGGCTCCACAGACCCAGGCGGGTGCACCTAAAACATGATAAGATTTGCATACATAAATGCTTACTCACTACAACCTTTTATGCAAACATGAAAGTTAGTGGATAGTTCTCAAACTTAGAAAACCTGGGAGTTCAAACTCAACCAGTCTTATACAGGATCCCACCTGTATGATTTGCTAAGAACTAGAAAAATGGCCAATGTGATAATAAGGATAAACTCTCTTCGAGCTTTGAGCTCAGGCAAGCTAACCCACTGATTCTCTCTTCAAGGAATCACTAAAAATACTTGTATTCAGGGAACACAAGACATAAACATGAATGCTTCTGAAACATGAAATTAAAGATGGAAATTATTTAAAGATCTGATGATGAAAAATTCAAAGCAAACCAGGATCAGTGCCTTGTTCATTGGGCAATAGAGTCATACAAACATACATTCCCAAAAAACTATAACTCCAACTCAAAAACCCAAATGGGATGCCTTACAAACCATTCTTTTCACTCCAGTTCCTAGACATCAAATTCATATACAAATCTAGAATTCTCAGAACTTGAAACTGAGACTTACTCCCTCCTTGAAAGATACTCGAATTCAAACCCACAGGTACCTTGTAACTGGTATATCGACATGCCTTACAAATCAATACACAAGAATTCAGATTATGAACACAAAGACATCAAACATAAACTGAATCGGGATTCCTTTATTTTCATTAAAATCATCTAGAAGTGTACATTTCTAAAACAAAGAAACACAAGAAACAAAAATCAAAATCTGGAAGCTGCCCTCCAGCATTAATTTCAACCCCTTTACAAAATGAGAGAAAATACAAGATATAGGAGCAAAGGGGAAAGCCAGTTTCCCACAACAAACACCTGTCAATTTTCCAAAAAATCCCCTTCCTCTACAATTGCCTTTGAACTACAATCATCTCTTCAACTGAATTGATTCTCTCCAAAACAAAAATATGATTGATCTTCCTTCTTTAACCGAATTTGATCTGAGTTGTTGTTTCTTGTTACTTCTTTCCCTGACATTCTTCTTTCAACAAACTAATCCAAAAAATAGATTCCTTCGCTTCTCCCGATTCCAACGGTATATAATACTTTATATTTCGGACAAAAATTGAGTCCTCAACATCATTTTCAAAATTCAGCTCCATCACCAACACAGATTAAAATTTCAAAAATAACATAAAGTTTGGACTTTATGAATTTGTTTTAAAAATTACACATTGATTTTAATCGGGTGGGTCCCACATGGCACAATTTGATTCGCTTGGTCAACCACCTTATCAACACTTGGACGCCACATGTCACTTTGTCACATGATCGCAAGGGCCAAATTAAGGGCCAAATTCGGCCCTTGCGATCATCGTCTGATGGTCGCACAAATCTCAAGGTCGGCAACCTGCACAACCACACATTTAGTCAAAATTAACTTATCAGCACATGGGCCCACTGCTCTGTAATCGCCAACTCACACCAAACATGGTGCCTCAAAATACATGTGCACAGCAAGTCTTCATGTCTGGGCATCCTTCTTAGACAACAAGGTTAATATGTGTTTTGAATTATAAACTGCTTGACATTCCCCTTCCTGGCGAATGTGGGATAATCGAAATTCACTTCATAAAATTCACCTTTCAAAATATGTTGTGAGTGTGCCCCAACTGGGCTCACAAATCTAAACGGCTCCCTCCATAAGGAATCCTTACATCTTTACCTTATGTGATATCACATGTCCCTTTAAAACATATTATTCATCTTAAAATAGGTGTGTGTGGGACTAAACACCACAGTCAAGCCCCTGCAACTAGTCGCTCCTTATGCTTGGCATGATTTACAATTTGAACTTAGTATTGTCTTCCCTTGTGCAAATGTTCTTCCATTTGTTCTAGATGCTGGCTATTTCATTTCTCACCCTTCCATCTATTTGTTGGCATGAAGCACCATAAACCTTGCTTCACCCTTCCTCTCAATGCGCTGCCTTTGGTTTGCTCATGCATTTCATTGTCATTGAATTTACCTTCATCAGCTCATCCTTTAGTTGGCATACTTGATCATGCAACAAATTAACATCATTCTCATTTTCTTCATTCACAATAGCCTTGTTCTTTATGGCTTTAGCTTGTTGGGCAAATCTTAATGTACTCAATGTTTCACTCCTACAACTACTGCTAGAGATATGTATTTATGTCTGCTAATCCCAAACAGTGCAAAGTTTCTATTGCCAATAGCCTTTGCATTAGAAATAATGAGAGTTGTCAACATTGGTCTGGCCACCACTATTTATACCTGCTATAGCAAACCAAGGAACTTGAACGTGTCCATATCCATTTTCAGCTAGGGACAGTTCTTGTGACCGTAGACTTGAAACTTGGTCATCCTCCACATTGATTTTCCCATCTTCTACAACTGAATCATTAGAATGTGTATTGAGGAGATTAGGTTGTTTTACAAAAATAGGAGCATCAGTAAATCGCAACTCCTTCATTTTTGTTGTATTGCAAACAACAATCAAAAGAGCTCACGCTCTTCACTTTAATACCTCTTACGCTGGTATTTTAAATACCATGTGTTGGCATATGCATTATTTCCTATCTTGTCTTTCTCTCATTGCAGACGCATTCTCTCCTCACAAAAAACTCCAGCCTTCTGCAAACCAAAGACATCATGCTGAATGGAGGGCACATGCTTTAAAAGAAACTTACGCAAGCTTCCATCTTCATTCATTATCGTTTGGAGATCTTGTGCAATGTATGTGATGGCTTGCGCAAGGCATTGCCAATAGTTCCAAGCGCTAGCTGCCATGTCATATTTTTGTGTAGGCTTCCTCCATCTCTTTTTTTCTTTTGCGGGAGCTCCCTGCTTGACCTCTGCATGTTTGCGCATCCATTTTCCCATTCTCATGTGTGTACACAGCCAGTATAAAAAGAACATAAGCATCTAAAAATAGAGGGTGTGCCACGTTTCAAGGAAGCATGTGAAAAGCTTAAAAATTAGATCCTCAACTTCATCGACCAAATCAATAGGTATAATCTGGGCAGATTTCTTCTTTGTATCTAGTTTCACATTGCCTACGCTGGTCTAGATTAGCTTGTGTAAGGACTCACGCATAGCTTCCCCATTCAAATTTGTAAGCTCAGCCTTTGAAAATTTGCACCAAGCTCTTTAAAATATGGTTCAACTCACTCCATTGTGGCCTTGAGTAGCAGCTTCCCTGCTTTGTTGAATGGTAGTCAATGCCAAAACTTGATGTGCACATTACAAAAATGGCACATATGAAATATTATATGGTGCACATAGTCTGCAAATTTGGTGCATGGGATCCTTTAAGATATGCGCTCAGCCCTTATTAAAAGGGGCATAAGGGGAAGCTTGGAAATGCCCTCCCCTTAAACTCTCCACATATTTGTTGCTTGTGCAATGCACTTCTCCAAATATAGTTTTAAAAACTTAGGTGGCTCCTTTTCTTACTTTCAAACATTTTTGTTTTAGCCGCTATACTTTAGCTTTGTCTTCCCCAATCCTTCTTGCCAATTCATCAGAAACATCTGGCATCTTTTACATTGCTTAATACGCTCTAGGACCAAAATTCAATCACACTCGCATCACTAAATGCCTCAAAAACATTATTTCTGTTAAGTGTCAAAACTGTGCCAGAGAGCTCAGGAAGTAGTATCCAAAACTTATGAAAACACCTGATCTGATCCGGCCACCTGACAGGGATACTATATGATGTACACGCAATCATCTCCCCAAACAACGTCTCCTGACTGTATCAGAACTGAGACATTTTAATTGTTGAAAATGGCACTTTCAAACTGCTGCTTGCAAATGACTGTAAGAAAAAACAATTTTAATCACGGGAAATGAAATTAAAAGGCAGACAGATGGATGAACTGGGGTCTAAAAATGGAACTGGGAGTAGTACTCCAGCTTTGCAAATTAGTCCAAAATGAAAATCTTCAGAACGTCGGATTAGGCAAAAGCAATAAGCATGCGAAGATGGCTATTTGGATTTCTGAGAATGCACACTTGACAGATTTACAAAAATTGCAAACAGAATGGGCCTGGCAAACTGAGTTAATAGATTGGCAGAAGACCCAAACTGAGACTGGAGATAGTACATCAACTCTACAAAACAATGCAACAAGAAACTCTTCAAGACCCTTAACTGGTCAAAAGATATTAATGCGCAAAGTTGACCTCTGGGAAAAGATTTCCAAGTACACTCAGAAAACAATAAGAAACTGCGAATAGAACGGCTTATGAAAACTGACTTAACGGATTGATCAAGATCTCAAACTAAAAACATAAGTTCTCTTTCAGGATTACAAAGTGAGGTAGCAATCAGAAAGCTCATCGGATCAATTGGCCAAAAGTTAATCAACTGCAAAGCAGGCCATCTAGAAAAGATAACTGAATGCACTCTATCCAAAAATGAAACTTGCAAACGGATTTGATCCTGAAAACTGATCAAATGGATTCATTAAGAGCTAAAGACAAATAGACTGATAGAAAAACTTGTCTACAATCCAATGGAATGATTCTTTTTAATTGATCAATCTCTATCCATGAATTGCAAACCTCCAAACAGGGCCTCTGACAAAACTGTGAAAAGGTGCACCAGGCAGATTTAAGAAAACACCCCCGAACAAGTGGATGCAAAACCCATAAAAAAATCATCACTATGACCTGAAAATTGAAACATGAGCTGCATGTAATGCATATGACAAGTCCCCTAATGCACCTTTTCATGACACTGAATAGGACTTATTATATTCAGGCTCAAAGTGACCCTCCCGGGTGAATTTCACACTTCGCAATTTTCTAACTTAGAGACCTCCTAGAAATGAACTGATGCGAACCCATTTCAATACCCAAATTAAAGGCTCAAATTGACTCAATGGGACATATGCAAGGTGCAGAACATTTAATTTTGATGATAGGACCTAAAAACCACCCGATCCATATATGCACTTTTAGACCAAAAATGAGCACTTAACCAAGAATTTTACATGGTACCTCAAAACTGCATTTTGAGTACCAACACCTAGGAAATGGAATTTGTTGAAGATAACTCATTTTCAAATTGTGATATCAGTTGTATGGTTGTGTCTGAACTTCCACCTCCAATGAAGTCAGTTGGAGGAAAGGTAATCCAAAATGAGTGTTGTTCTTTTGATGGGAATGCATTACATAATGATAGTTTGGTTTTTCTACCACTGAGCATTGGATGCAATGAAGGTTTTTTTATTTATGATATGGATTGTGTGAATCATCCTTATGTGGGTAAAGTTGTGATTTATCAAGAGAAATTTGATTTGTTTAGTCTGATTGGTTTGATGCATGAGGATGTTTCAGAGTCCTTGGTTGTGTTCAATGAGTGTGAGTATAGTTGCTTTACTTTTGATATGCAAGTGTGCACTAAAGGTGAGTCGAATGTTTGCAGCCAAGAAGAAAAGGTATCAGTTATTTGTCCATTTTCATGTGTTTCAATTCGTGATGATTCTGATGATGTTTATTTTTTAGATAATGAGCTTGTGAGGGGACATAAGAGAGAAGGCATAGGTGATTCTAAATTTGAAGTTATTATGCAGCCTATGTTCCATGATATTTTCTGTCATCATGAGTTTAGTGGTTGTTTCAGATTGTCGGTTGAGTTTCAAGGAAGAGACCATGTTTTTTACAGAGGTAAATGTTGATGTTCCTTTAGAATTTTGAAGTTGCTTATGTATATTTTGTATATTTTGTACAGTGGTCTTGTTTTCAATAAGGAGTTAAGTTTTTGGAAGTTCAAGGTTTGGAGTAATAAGAATGTTAAAGATGATTTTCTTTGGGTGGTCTGTTGTACCAAAGATTTTGGATTCTCTACATGCCTGCATGAGGCACGCATCCCCAATCAGAGCCACTGTTGGGGCTCAAAAATTTAGTCCATGTTTATTAGTCCATATTCAAAAAATTGTTTAAGTGTTAGAATTGTGCTTTGAAAATCTTTGAAAGGTGCTTAGTTAGGGTGCATGGAAAATGGGGCATGTTGTTTTTCATGATGAACCATTAGGGTAGGGTGTTCATTGCCTTTCATTTGATATATGTAGTGGGTTTGAACTTCTAATTTTTCATTCTGGCATGTTTAGGGGATAGGCTTTTGGAGGTGTTCCCATAATTCTATTTTTTGTGTTTGTCCAGAATTATATGAAGTAGCCCACTTTGGAGGTCTGCATCTTTTGCCTTTTTATTGTTCATAACCTATCAATTGTTGTATCATGTTGTAGGCATGAGAGAGAATGTCTATGCCAATTTTCAGCTCCCCATGTGCCCGTTTGACCTGTTCGCCAGTGTCATTCCGTTTGCAGATTGTTAAGTTTTTCTAGGAGTGCATTGTCCATTTTTCTGAGTAGCCTACTTTGAGGCCTTGTATTTTGTGCCTGTGACACAAACCAAGGGATGGTGGATCCAATTAAGGATACTCCAAACTTTGCAGCTTCAGAATTACAAAGCGGAAAACTCAACAACACAACAATTGTTCAACTCTGATTTTCATTAACATGCACAACTATAAGGCCTTCCAGGTTAGGGCCAATTACAATTAGATACAATTTTGCAAGATCACAAGATCCAATACAACCATAGTGAGTTCAATCCTGAAAACTATCAGCAACTGATGGAAACCCTAAGGCAGATCTAAACTTGAGCTCGCAAGCCTCCAAGCAATCTCCTTGTCTCCAAGCCTCAACCACTAGCTCTACTATTACAAACTATCAAAAAATAATCTGATCTGTAAGATCTCGCAGGATCTTTTCCACAACTTCACCTCTCTTCCACCTCTACTGGTGATTATCAGAACTTCCTATCTGATGCCTAAACAACTACCCAAACACTCTTTAAATACTAATCATCAGCCACAAGTCGGCTGGATGAAACCATTAACTCTCCTAAAAAAATATTAAATGCAATACAAGTCAGCTCATAAATTGCCTTACAAACATTTAATTCAACATGTTGGCCTGTAACAATAGCTACCAACAATAAATGCACCAAGTCGGCCCAAAAAATCACACATAACTCCAGTCAGTAAGACCAACTACCGAGTGCCAAAGAAATAATCAAGCAACAGTGAAATGACCGAGCATGCCAAGCATCGTCAAGTACCATGTCGACCGAGCATCACAAGCATCGCCAAGTACCAGTTTCACTGAGCGCCAAAAGTTCTTGATTTCATTCAGCGACCGAGCTTCCTTCAATAATTGAGACCATCGGTTAAGGCTGTAAGCGAGTAACACTAGCCAAATAACAAACCACCATGCAGATTCACTGAGGACCAAGAATGCCCCTGCATCAGACACCCCAAGTTTGAAAAGATGTTCATATGTGAGAAGAACGTCTTCCAAGATTCAGCACATAAATCTTGAACTGGTTCTTCACATACAAGTCCTCCATCTTCTCACTTTGCATATTCTTCCACTTCAGCTTCCTCTATCTTTTCAAGTCTTTTCTTGACAACATACAGGCTTGTTCTCCAAACTGATCATTCATTTTCTCAGGATCCACCAACTCAACTCATCTACCAATACTTAGGCTTCTCCTACCGAGCGTTGTATCCATCAAAGGCATCAGGGAAAACTTCATTTCATCCTTCTCAACAGTAAACACATTCTTCACACAATTATACATAGCTCTACAATCAAATTGCCAAGGTCTACCAAGCAATATATGACAACTATTCATATCCACAATATCACATAGCACAAGATCCTTATACTGGCCAATCTGAACATCAATGAAGCATTGTTCTCTTACTTCCAAAGCATGATCATCTTGCAACCAACCAATCCTATAAGGATGTGGATGTTTCATTCTATTCAAACCAAGTTTCTAAACCATGTCCTCAATGACAAGGTTATCAGTACTACCACTATCAACAATAACATCATAGAGTTTAGCTCCAGACTTGCATTGAGTCCTGAACAAATTAATCCTTTGAAAAGGTTCCTCCTTTGTACTGAGTAATGTTCGTCAAGCTAGCAAGTTCTCAGATTTAGGTTCATTTTGAATGTTCTCATTCACCATAGCAGTTCATTGGTCACCAACCTTCTTCTATGTACACTCAAAAGAATAGTGTCCTTCCTCTCCACAGGTATAACAAGTACCCTTAAAGATAACTCTACATGTCTTCTTCTTTGGTTCCATAGGTTTCTATTCATCTCCTGCATCAGTCAGTTTATCCTTCACCGAGTGATCAATCTTCTCCTTCCCTTGAGAGTTACCAAGTTGTTTCCTCTTCTACTTATCTTCTATCTTTAGAGCATACTGATAAGCATCTTCAACAGAATCAATCTTTAGCTTACCAAGATCATCCTGAATATTGAATCTCAGACCATTCACATACTGAGCTACCTTTTCCTTACCAAGTTCTCTATGTCCAGACTGAATAGTAAGTTTGTAGAACTCCTCGGTATAATCTTCAATAGAAAAATCTTTCTTCTTTAGATTCTGCAACTTCTTAAATAGGTCAAGCTCATAGTCAGTAGGTATGAACTTAGCTTTCAACTTAGTCACCATCAACCTCCACCAATTGATCTTCATTTCACTTTCATCTTCTCTATCTCTTTGTAGTTATTTCCACCAAAGAGAAACATGTCCTTTCAACTTTGTTTGTGCCAATCTCACCCAAAGGGGATCTTCTTTCTTCCAGCTCAAAGAAATCTTCAAGTTCACTGATCCAATCAATCAAGTTCTTAGGTTTCAAAGTACTAGAGAAAGTAGAGACTTCCATTCGGTAAGTACTACTTAACCGAGCTCCAAATCTATGCAACCAAGCATTTCTGTCTTCACCAGATCTATCTCTTCGGTCATCACCACTAGATCCAAAAACTTCAAATTCATTAGCAGCTTCCTCATAACCATCTTCAGTACCAACATTTTGATGTACACTAGCAACAACTCTTATGATCTCAGCAACCATGTCATTCTTAATCAGTTCCATCTCAAATCTAAAATCTGATTTCACCTTCTCTGTAATCCTAGATTCCATTGTATCATAGAGATCTGTAATTACTCTAGGGTCCAATCATCTTGGAGGCATCCTTAACGATAAGAGAAACCCTCGGCAACAAACCCTACACTGATCACCTTGTGACAGTCTCCAAGTTGTATGCAAGTCAGATCAACCTGCTACCTTGCATAAACAACTAGGGCATGATTCCGCAAGTCAATGCCACATATCTGCAACTAAGATCATACGATCTCTTTTCCAACAAGATCAACTTTGCAAGATCATCCTTACTAGGTCAACCTTCACTCCACAAGATAAACTCTCACTTTGATACAACCTGACGTAGACCAAGGGATGGTGGATCCAATTAAGGATAGTCCAAACCTTGCAGCTTCAGAATTACACAACAAAAAACTCAACAACACAACAATTGTTCAACTTCAATTTTCATTAACATGCCCAGTTGTAAGGCCTTCTGGGTTAGGGCCAATTATAATTAGAAACAATTCTGCAAGATCACAAGATCCAATACAACCCTAGCTAGTTCAGTCTTGAAAACTATTAGCAACTGATGGAAACCCTAAGGTAGATCTAAACTTGAGCTCGCAAGCCTCCAAGCAATCTCCTTGTCTCCAAGCCTCAACCACTAGCTCTACTATTACAAACTATCAAAAAACAATTTGATCTGTAAGATCTCGCAGGATCTTTTCCGCAACTCACTAGTACATTTCACCTAGTTTTTCTACCAAATTTTTCGACCATGAAACAAAAATATTTTGGCTGGTCACATTATATAAGGAAAACTTTTGTTTTCTTTTAATACATGCCCTGTGTTGGTCACAATTTTGACTAACACCATGTTGGTCAAAATTTTGACTAACACGAGCATAACATAAAGTAAAAAAAAAGTTTGAAACTTCATTTCAGCACGCGCGAAGGAGTTGGTAGAAGCTAATAAGGTTAAGAGTTGAACCAGAGGGTTAAGGTATGTCGAATCAATTTCCAATAAGAACCAAATGCTATATATAAATTGTGGATTTAGGATTTATGAAAAGATGGTTGAATTAGTTGTTTAGAATTTATATAAGTTGAAAATGGATAAAACCGTAAGCAATAGAAATACTCTATTTTCTGTAAAATTCATTCATCTTGAAGTCTCAATTTGGTTATTCTGATGCATTAAAGGAATTACAACATTTCTTTGTTCAATTCATGCCATTTTCAAATGAGTCTCATTTTATATTGAAACTGTTGTTACACCAGTGGTCTATCTAATAGCATTTCGTATTTTAGTTTACTGTTATTGCAGTAGGAACTTAGAATAATGAGAACCATTCTAACTGTTGTTATGCAAGTGGTCTATCTAATAATGAGAACCATTCTAACCATGGAATGTTAATTCTAACCTGTATTATTAGATTATTAACCATGCATATGCAGAGTTGTGTGGAGTAAAGGTGATCACAGTTAAAGAACAGTGATAAAATACAATGAAATTGGATGCAATGTGTAGCAATGGATGATCTGTCCGAATAAGGAAGGGTTTTTATGTTTGAAAATGTTTTGTCATGTTGAATGAATGGTGATTCGATCACTAATTTTATGCAGGAGTGAGTTGTAACAGGAGATTGGGGAAGCCCTAGCAAACCAGGGTTTGGAGTCAAGATTTGGGGGTTTTGGTGTTGCAGGGCCCATGAGTCTAATTGCTTGTGGATTTAACCATTTTGAGTCATTTTATAACTCTATTGAAGGTTTGGTGGGATAAGGGAATGTGAGGAGAGTAGTTGCTTTGAAAATTTGGTCATTTTCATGCATTGAAAATAGGGGTTCAGTCATGGTTAGGTGTGTTGGTCCAAAGTAACCCTATAAAATCTTTTGGTGTGTTATAAAACTCTGAAAAGGGTGTCTAGAAATGTTTTCATCTTGTCAAGTGTTTTGAGGGAAGATAAAGTTATTACCATCCTAATTCTACTACAGGGTTATTGGCAGCCTATTAAGCCTTTGGAATAGTTTGAAAGAACTTTGTGTATTGGAAGCATGGGAATTAAAATAGAGTCTTAGAATTCCTTGAGTCTAAGTGGTTTGAAGCCTAGGAAACCTAATCCATCATTGTGTAGTATTGTGGAGGCCTTGACAAGTCAGATCTTTTAAACATTTGAGGTTGTTGATAGGCTAGAGTACCTAGATCTCTGAAATTACCAATTCTCATTGTGTTTTGAATACCACCACCCTTATTCCTTTTGGTTTGGAGTAATTTTATTTTGTTTTAAATAAGTTATGGCAGTTTTATTAAATTATTTGAATGATTAAATGAAGATTGGATCATCAAGATCAAGATTGGATTCAAAATTACTCCAAACCAAAAGGAATAAGACTCCAAACCAATTAAATAAAATTTCCATAACTTATTTAAAATGAAATAAAATTACTCCAAACCAACATAATAATTGTGCAATGATTATTGGAAGCCATTCTCGACTCAATTAATGACCAGATTTAAATTGCATTCTTTGTCGCACAAAAATAGTTTCCACAAGTTGATAAACTTCTTCAATAAACTCGATACTAAGACTTGAGTTACATCCAAACGCAACATAAAACATTTAAAATAAATATTTGTTCTCTATTATCGAATTCCATCATAGCATATTCATAATAAAAATGTGCTTGATCGTGACGACAATATGGGTGTGAGACTCTCGAACCGAAAGAGCAAACCAAACAAAATGAGTTGTAAATAATGAAAATGAAACATTCGGGAAACACTAAACAATCACAGAGAAGAATCAAATGTAAAACTAGACTGTTATTTTCATTCATCATACGTATTGCATTGATCATCTCATTCCCATTGATCTCTCTCTTCATCGATTCTCCACTCTTGTACCCCCTATTCTCGGCTTCTACATTGCAGAGATAAAGATCTCCAAACTCACAACCCAGTAACTAAATCATATAACTTAGTGAAGAATACTCAAAATAGAGATCAATGGTGAAGACAAAAGGCATTCTTACATTTAGTTAAGGGTAGTACTTAAAGAATAATATAGATCAATAGTGAAGATTAAAAGTCACCCTTACATTTAATGAAGAGTCTATTATATAGAAGAATGAAAAAAATTAGAAGCTACACTCCTCCTTACTGAAGAGTATTTATGGAATATAATGAAGATTAAAAACCATCCCCACCCTTAGTGTAGAGTATTTATAGATCATTCACAAAGAGCCTGAAAAAAGTACTTAAAGAATTATAGAAATTAAGAGCCCCTCATCCTCTTCCTCTTCCTCCATTCTCAAGAAAATTCCCTTGAGCATAAGATTTCCTATTAACAATATGAGATTTATCCTCTTGCAAATACAACTTCCACCATACCCTACATTATCTAATTTATTCACCAATTTCTAAAGATAGTGACTCTGCAAGTTGTGATTCTCTAGTTGGGATAGTCATCACACTATTCCCCTAAGCACTACGACTTTGCCTTCTCATCCACAAGAAACTCTAACATCATTCTAAACTCTTCTATATTGTGCCCATATCCATTCCAATCCATTGATCCAATCCATTCATACTTTTCTCATTGACCTTTCCATCATCCATCATTACCAAACTTCTCATTTTTTAGTATTGTCCTTTGCATAATGCTGCCTTGGATGAATGTCCAAATAAGAGAACATCTAATGAACATGGGCATAAGACTTCAACTATCCAAATAATAGGACATCTGATCTTAGTATTTTAACAAAGCCAAAGGTGAACATTCAAATTCTTAACGATAGATAGCTTGATAAGAGGTTAAGGTTCAATACTCACCTAGAATGGCAGTCATGATTACATAGGACAGCAAGAATAACATTAAAAAATGAAGTTTCTTGCATGGTTTTTAGGTGTTTTTGATAAATACACTCCTTATGGGTATGGGATGCATCAAATGTCAGTTTTAGGTCATTAGGGGTCAACTTGAAGCATTTTTAGAAGCCTTAACTAGCTTAATTATTTTCTATCCACCCTAGAGCTTATATGTATGAACAGTCATTCATGGAACATGAAACATCATCGATATGAAAGAAGGCTTTCATATTACCCAAGGTCAAAGTATAAGAACTAATTAAACATGAGAACACCTTCTAATCATTGTTATATGTATGATGATTTTGAAACAATCATGAGGACCAAGACAAATGATCCATCAATAATGCACAATCCATTAATGGGTATTTAGACATTAGTCTATTTTTTATATTTGAATCTACGTATAGACATATGGCACATTGAACACAATAGGGAATTCTCTTGAATCTTAAGGATCAAGTTCCAATTAGTCATATTACGAGTCAAGTTCCAATTAGGCATAACCCTAAATAGACCAATTCAACAATAATGAGCCAGGATCAAAATAATAAGCATGCATGCAATACTCTTATAATGAGAAATGTAGTTTTACAATTAAATTCTAGATGTGCTCAATCTTAGATCCTTCCCTTTACATGATTTGTTTGAATTGGTGTTAAATCTTAAAATACAACCACCAAGCATGTAATTTGGAATGACTCACACTTCAGACAACTCAATGAATAATATGAAAAAGACAGCTAGGTTTGAATTTTAAAATTTGGAGTTCAAATGCAAAGATGTAGAATAATCTAAATCAAACATCATTATAGTACATGACTGTACATGCACTTCTTAAATTTTTATTTATTTGTGCTAATTCATTGTTTGCTTAAAAATCATTATTTAGTCTTATTGTCATCCACAATAACCAAAGTGACAGTAATGTTGGAAAGGAAAATCAGGAGCCCATCATTATGCCTTTGATTTTGATTACAACTTTCTTTGAGCACCAAAGAATGAGATCCAAAGAATTACTCAATTTCATCGACATTTGGCAATGGTCATCTTGATCACTAGCAGACATTTAGATTTAAGAAGGATTATCATTACTCCTTTCGATCTACTCATTGTCTTATTACTTCTTATCTTTACCTTACTGCATATTTGGATGACCAACTGATTTTCATTTCATATTCTGTGTAATTATGCTTCTCCTTGATAACATTTCATCAATCCAGCAAAGCAATACACAATTTTTTGATAAAATATACAGTAAAATATTTGTAACCAATACATCATCAAAGTCATTATGCAACTAGATATTGTTGTAATAGAAAAATATATGACAAAATAACAAAAAAAATTTCTTAATCAAAGCACATATTTAAGAGACGGTTCATAAAGGGACTAATCTTATTCTTGCTTAAAACATCAAACAAGTACTTGTCAAGTTTGTGGTCAGATGAGCTAAGCTCTTCTGAGTTACAAGACTGTTCCTTTAATCAACATTTAACATTTGAAAAATTCCTTTTATCTTTTGTTGACAAGAAGTATTTCAAAGTTTGCATTTGCCTCCTCAATGACGTTCATTTTAGCCATTAGTTTGTTTAACTTGGCCAAGTTTTCTTCTTGAATATGGACTTGTAGAGGCAATTTAATAGTTCAGGAAACTAAGAAATGAGTTGTCATTATGGTAAGCCACAAGAATGGTCTTGGGAGTATTATTGGAGGTGCTTAACTTTGGAAAGTTACCATGTTAATGTCATTAAAAAAATACAAAAAATTAAGGCCTACGAGATTTTATGATAATGTTCTATTTGAAATAGGGTGCTCAAGTTAACAATGAAATAAAAAAAATCCATGCTTGTATTCATATGATTAGGAGAGGTTTCTTTGTGTTTTCATTACTTAAGAGCAGCCTATATATGGAGGTAAGGAGTCCTACAATGTTATTCATTTTCCCTAGTTATTTACCTGATTTTATTTATTTAAATCTACTCTTTACAATTGTTTTTCTATCTATACACCCTCTATTGCTATTGTAATGGCAAAGCATCAAAACCGTCCATTTCTAAACTTTGATTTGGTATGATAAATGTCCCTTTGCGTTGAGAAAATTATAGTTGAGAAAATGGTTGTTTAGTAACGATTTGTATCTGCAGGTTGCAAACAAATCATCCTTCTTCCACCAACGAGTCATTCCATTCAAGAAAGACCATGTCTGACGATATCAACGCACAAAAAAATAGGGAGACAATTTCTAGACTGTGGTCTAACTTAAAAAGAAAAGGTGATGGAAAATGTTATTGTCCTTGAAAAATTTGTAAGGGCTTAAAGACTCGAAGATATCTAATCAAAATAGCTGAGGAACATTGTAGGCAACATGGTCACATTGAAGGGGGAAATGAATGTCATCCATTGGTATGTATTTTAATAATTTATAAAATACATAAGACATGATTTGATGATGACATCATGGTCATGGTTAATATAAGGTCATCATTTTCATATAGGTCAACCTCCCTGAGTTTCATGTTATGGACCATAACAATCCAGAGAATGTGGATTTCCAAATGAGGGAACATGGAGGTGTGAATATAGAAGTAGAAGGTAATGATACCATGGAAGAAGACCACAATGATGAAGAAGATCACAATGATCAAGATGATGATGATGATGATGATGTTGATGTAGAGCTTGATGTACCTATACTTGAGAAGGCACACGAGCCCCTATATGAAGGCTCTAAAACAACTCTTCTTGTCGTTGTATTGTTGTTGGTGAACTTGAAGGTTATGAATGGTTTATCCAACGTAGCAATGACACATATGTTAAGGTATGTCATCTTTTTTCATTATTTTAGTCGTAATTCCCTTACAATTAATATTGGGTGAATCGTGTAGCAATTAATATTCTTTAAATTAACAAATTATATTTTTGGTTGTAGGTTGATAGGTGAGTGTTTGTTACCACCATCAAACATTCTACCTTGCTCGTACCGAGAATTATCTGCCATTATGAAAGATATTGGAATGGAGTATCAAACAATACATGCATGTTCGAATGATCATATTATATATCATAAACAACATGAATTTGCAATAGAATGTCGTATTTGTCATATTAGTAGATATCAATCAGATTGAATAACAAAAAAGGTGCCTCGCAAAGTTCTTCAGCATATTCCCATTATTCCACATCTGCAACAATTATTCAAGTGCAACAGTTTGGCACAATTTATGGATTACCATGCACGCAATAGAAGTCAAGATGACATTATGTGAATGCCTGCGGATGGTTCGGCATTTAAGGAAATAGAGGAAAAATGGTCACACTTTAAAGAAGAACCTCTTAATCTCAAGCTTTCATTGGTAGTGGATGGTGTCAATCCGTTTGGAGAGATGAGATCTACTTACTCGGTGTGGCCTATTTTTGTTATCAACAATAACATTCCTCTTTGGTTGTCCATAAGAGGGAGCACATAATGTTGGCACTGATTGTTCCAAGTTTTTTTTATTTAATGGTCATCTAAATTAATTTATTATTAATAATCCATCAAAATGGTCATAATAATTATGTAATATTTTTATTCATTCAACTAGGTAAGTACCAAGTTAAAGATATCAATGTATATATTGAGCCCCTTATCGACGAGTTGATGGTGTTATGGAATGGGGTCACTATGTATGACATCTCTAGACCAATAGGACAAAGACAATTTCAATTCCATGCAATGCTTGTATGGACAATACATGATGCCCCTAGGCTAACACATTTTTGTGGTATGTTCTCTTCTTAACACCTCTTTTTTGGTATGTTATAGTGCTAACACAAAGTTAACACACTTAATCCAATTATACACGATCTTATAGGTCTTCAGACAAAGAAAAAATTTGCATGTCTAGTTTATGGTCCAAAGATGAAATCTCATCATTCAAAAATTTTAAGAAAGCAGGTGTTCATTGAGAATAGACACTTTCTCCACAGAAATCATAAGTATTGAATTACCAAAAAATATCTTTTCAATGGGAAAGAAGAGACTACATCAAAGCCATAGAGAATGACACCTCACCTATGGAAGTCAGCATACAATAAAATAAATCGTCGAGGTAATGTCATTCCATCTAATGGTTTTTGTTTCAAATTTATATTTTGATATTATGTTTTGTTTACTGGTGATGTAATTGATGCTTGTGAAGGTCGTCAAGACATCAATGACCAACTTCTAAAAAGACTAAAAAGTTATCCTACACAATTTACTAGGTTGTTGTACTACGAGCAACTCTCAGTCGTGCATTTGTTTGATCCTATGCATATTAGAAAGAATGTAACAGAGACATTATGGAAAATCTTGGATGGAAGGCGTGACAAAGACCAAATTGTCAAAATTTGTAGTGACATTGAAGAATCCAACCATGCAATGAAAAATGTCATTTGATCAAATAACAATGGAGACCAGATTGATACAAGTGCCCTTAGTTGGTTATTGTCGGAGCAGCAGAGCAATGTTATAAAAGAAGTCATAAAAAAAATATGATTTTCCATAGGATTTGCTGCGAACATAAACGATCTCATATCAAAGAAAAGTGGATTTGGGCCAGAGATGAAAACACATGATCGGCATACATTTATTAAGGTAATTCATGTTATTTTGTATTCACTATATAGTTGTATACTGCATGTAGTTTTCATTGCATTCTTTTATAAAATATTGACAAGATCATTTTACAAATATTGCAGTACGTTCTACCTCTATTTCTCCCACACCACTTCGCCAACAGTGTCAAACAAGTTATATATGATCTTGAAAAATACATGAGGTGGTTATCATCTAAAGAAATCAATAAAGAAGATATAAAATATTGGAAGAGAAAAATTCATCTTCTTATGTGTGAAATGCAAAAGTGTCTACCTTCAACTTTTTTAATGCACAAGAACACTACCTCATACATCAAGTTGAGGAGATTGAATTGTGTGGACCTGTACCAACTAGGTCAATGTGGATGGTTGAGATGCACTTGAAATTTTTTAAAGGCTTGGTTCGATAAAGAGCACATCCTGAGGGTTCTATGGTGGAGGGATATATGGTATACCAGACCATGGTGTGCATTAGTGAATATCTTCCTAAATTTGCAGCAAAGATCCATGTAGATCGTATTTGGGATCCCAACTCCATTAAAAATTTCAAAGGGGAGTACTTAATGGGCAAAGGTAGATTGAGGAAAGTGAGAGGTAAATCTAAGATGTTATTATAGTTAATTAATTCTTATAAATCTTCAATATAAGTTATTTATAATTGATGTATTTTTTTTGATACAGTTGGTCAAGAGTGGGATGCAATACATTTGTATATTGTGAACAATCTTGATTGGATGATGGTATGGATTGAATGATGTCAACAAAATGGTTACTCATTAATATGGGAAGGTGTTGCTTCATTGGTTAGAGAAGCTCATCGTAATGGAGATTTCAATGTTATGCCAATGGTAATTGATCTAGCACATGGTTTAAGAGGTGGAGAGGTACGTACAAATTTATTAATGATCATGACTCATATGTTTCGTATCAACTCACGATGCAAATAATTTACACGCTTTAAAAATTAGAGGTCAAGCACCACAAAGCTATGTACTATCATGGCCACAAATTTCGCATAAAAAAGTTGGATGATACAAAGAAAACTTGTGATTCTAGGATAACTGCAATTTTTGAGGTCACCAAGATATCATCTAAAAATGACATACATCTTCAACAATCTCAAAATCAATACTATGGCATCTTGGATGATATAATTGAGTGCGACTTTAACTCCTTCAAAGTAGTTCTATTCATCGGTAAATGGTATAGGCTACGACTGAATCAAAATGATCCAGATAGAACTGTTATTCAATATGATAATGGATTTACAATGATTAATATAAAGTCATTTGAGCTAGTTGGAGATGAGCCCTATGTTCTTCCAAGCCAATGTGAGCAAGTGTTTTACTCAGAAGTTCCACATAAACAGAGTTGGTCATTTGTTGTTAGACATGATCCAAGAGGAAGGTCGATAAAGTATAATGTTATGGAAGAAGAAGCTATTGAAGATGATGAAGAAAATGATGAAGATCAAGATGATGATGATGATGATGATGATGATGATGATGATGATGATGATGGTGATAATGACGATGATGATGGTGATGATGGTGATGATGATGATGATGATGATGAAGAAGAAGAAGATGATGATCAATGACATAATTGAAATGATCAATGAAATGATTGACATGATTTATTGCTTTCAATTGTAATGATTACATATTTATTGTGTTCAATTCTAAAGATTACAACATATGTGATTTATAATTACCAATGTTTTGCTTACGATGCTCAATTAATTGTTGTTGATACATGTATATATTGTGTTTGATTATCACCCTTTTTGCAAACAAACCATTGACTACAAACATCGTCACCCCTTCTATTGACGATCTTGCATTCCATATATAAGGTAAATTTGTTCATGTTTACGATGTTACATATTATTCATGTTGTCTTCTAAGTTATTTGTAGCATACGTATCATGTAATTTTTAGCTAACTCAAGATAAATGATTAACATATGCAGGAAATTTAACCCCTTTGGCATGGATCATGCATAGTGACACGGATCAGTAGGTATAAGTCAATAAATAGACATAATTTTCTTATATTTTTCTTGTTTATCACTGAGCACGTATGTTATAAATAGACATATTATATAATCATATAATGTATATATAGACAAAGAAGAACCGTATAGAAATATAATTATATAATCACTTTCAACTTAGTATATTTTATATCTCTCACGTATAGACAAAGAAGAACCGTACATATGGGTCACGACTTAATTATTCTATATATATTATTTAAATATTATCAAAATTCTATTTGAAGCAGGGACATGACAATATCTCATTTGATGGATTATAGGACCCACCAAATAGGTACTTGTCAGATCTATCTACATCGAATGAGGGAAATGAGGGAATGCTAGATGAAAGTTCTACATGTAGTATGGCTAAAATAGGGAGATCAACTAGAGGTCAAAAGATTAGAAAAAAATTTGATAAAAGCATGCAATTTTTCCTTGCTAATGGGGGGTCATGTTCTTATGATGATGAGACCAAAGGCGACATCAAAGTGCCCTTTCAGCACACACATTGAGAAAGAATGGGTACCCAATGAGCTACCTCCAATTAACACTAATTTTTGTGTTAATGAGAAGATATATCGCATTGCTCCATCCTCATTACATGGTTTGGGCCTATTTTCCATGGATGGGATAAAGGTATGTTACAACAAATTTGTTGAATTGTTCAAGTATGTTGGTCCGTGTTACAATTACAATGATTGGATGCGGATTGTTCAATATAAAAAAAGTATGTGCAGGTATGCACTATCAACTAATTATATACAATGGAAAGAAAATGATCAAAGTAAAAGATTTGCAATGTACATTGATGGGAGACCAAAAGCAACAAATAATATTGCGGGTTTTATAAATAGTACGTGACTTTCCTCAACTAATAAGCAACCCAATTGCATATTTGAGGCGCGTGAGGGGAATCAAATTTTTGTATGTGCGATAAAATCAATAAGTGCAGGGGAAGAACTGCTAATAGATTACCATTTAAATCGCATAAATACAAACAAAGTTACTATCATGAGGGTGGTAAGTACTATATACCATTTTATTAATAAGTTTTTTTTTGCTAAGTCTATTGCTTTCAGTTCTCTGAAGTTTTTATATTTAATCTTTGTCATAGGATGATATGGATCTTGCACGTGATAGAGGCCATGAGGATGCTCCTCCCACCCATTCTTTAGCCAGGGTAAACCTTATTGAAATTGTACAAATTAGATAGTTGAAAAATGTTATATTATTACATTATTTTATTTATGGTTTTGGAGTTTTTATGATAGTTTTACTGATATTCCTGTCATAATTTGATGTTTAGGATAGGGGAAAAGCACCTGCAGTAAGTACAAAGGCAATAGCTACCCCTTCTGATGATGATATTGCAGAAACACCTAATGTAACAATTATGTTGAAGAAAAAAATTAAAAAAATCAATTTAGAAATAATGACAATTTTGGATGAAGCAAATATTCCAACTGAGGAGACGATGAAGAGGCTATCTGAATTGAGAGCGCAAGCATGTCGTTATGAAGTAAGAAGTAATGAATATTTAGTTATAACAAAAGTTCAATAAAGGTTTATATTTTATACTCTTTTATGTTGTGAAGTAAAATATGTAATATGTGTTCTTGTTACAGGAATTTTTGGCAACTGATCCAGAACCTGGTCAAGGACAACGCGGTGAGGCTGGTACTAGCAGAGCTCTGGCCACCTCAGGTAAAATAATCTTTTAGTTGACAAGTTACAAGGAATTTTTTCTTTGGAACATTCAAAAACTTCTTAAGTTAACTCTTACTTTTATTATTTCAGAATGTCTTTGCTAACAATGTATTGTTCAGGTCATCAAGGACAGGAGACTCCTCCTAGGAGGTCGACGGACATCCATTCGAGATTGTTGAGTGTAATGTCGGCAACAAGGTGCATGTAATCATCAACACCTTCATGATGTATGCCAGCTGGTAAATCCTTGTTTTGCTATATTTGATTTTGTGTTAATTATGATTTGATAATTTGTACTTTAATCTTGGGTGCATCACATAGTGGATTATTTTTTTGGAGTAGGAGATACACCGATGGCACCGTCTGGTATGCCAGATACAGATCAGAGTACATGTATTGATGATAATTCACCATCATTTCCTAGATCTACCCGTGTTTCTAGCATGGGAGTTATGCAGACGTCATTGTTGATTGACAATAATGAATCGATGCCTTTAAAATGTCCTAGGCTTCCAGGTACTTTAAATAATTATTTTTTATATTGTAATATGCATTTACCTATTCATAACAAGTTTTGGATTGATTATCCCATGACATTTTTTGCAGGAAATGATTCATTTTATAAGAAGCTTTATGACCTTGCACTGCATATATTCGAGCCCACCATACGTACAAGGTGGAACATCATAAGTGAACTAACTTTATCCCACTATTTTTTTTTCATATCATTAATTGGTATAGTATTTTTCCTTTCATTCGGGTCTTTTCTTTTACTAGCTATATCTAACAATTTTGTGTTTTTTCTTAAAAGGTGGAACTTGCAAGAAAAAAAATTAAAAGATCAGCTTGTTAAAGATTTAGAGCATGAGTTTGGTAATAATATTTTTGATGAGAAGAAAATTTTAGAAAGAGCTTGCAAACATCTTAAGACTGTGAGGGACTCATATAGAAAGAGTCTCGTCCAAAACCCAAAGTACGGGCGTCCTCCCTTTATTTGAGTGAGGGATTCGAATGAGTTCATGTTGGATGCAAATGAGAAAGGGGATGCTCAAAGAGGAATTACACCAACAAATGTGAGAAGGTATGCAATATTATTAACTACTAGTACAATGTAATAATGCACTAATTAGTGATCTTTATATCTATATCATCTAACATATTTCAAACTTTTCATAGGTTGCAGGACACATCAAAGGCAACAAAGGCCAGGCTGCAAAAGATTGGGTAGCAAAAACTTGTCTCTGGTGGATATTCAAAAATTAAAGCACGAATTGTAAGTAACAGTAAATGAATTGCAGAGAAAAATTATTTATAAAATGCAAATAATTTTGTTTAATCAAAAAATGCAGGGCTCTAATTTTAATTTAGAGGCCACGAAAGAACACAAAAAAATTTCCTTCAAGGAAGGCTATCAAGTCGTGGTTGAATGCCTACGACAAGCTTCCACTGGCCCAACCGAAGAGTCTGCTACATCATGTGCACAGGTAAATATGCCAAAAAATATATTAGAAATTGAATACTTGAGCCACAATCTATTTGATAATAATGTGCATGACATTGCAATGCAGCCTCTTAATCATGACATAGATCATACGCCGCATCATGAAGCCCTTGATGTGCATCGTACTGTCCATGGAGGTGCTCATTTGCTATTTAAAACTAATTATGTAATTATTAATACAATTTAACATCTTAAATTGAACTTGGTGTAGCCTTTTTGTGTATATTTTAGAGGATACAGAATCATGTCATGTTGAACGAGTGTCAGAGGATGTTCAGACTGATCACCATGTAGATCATGTGGCACATTCAGGTAAAGAAAATCTATGTTTTGTTCTTCTAAATTAATTTTTTGATTTATAGTTCTTTTACTTAAATAAATACTTGTAATTCACTAATATAAAATGGTGTGAATTTAACTCATGAAGTAGTTGTTATTGCAGCGGACCCCCCTTTGGCGCAACGACCTCCTATTCCTGAACAGATGAGGAGGAGACATGCGTTCGAGTTAGAATCAGTAGAGGAGGGGAATGAGGAGGACATTGATCTTCCTCTTAGAAATTACATGATTAAAAAAAATAGCAAGAAACCCAAAAAGAAATGATTGTAATTAACATTTTTTGCTAATGAAAGAACATTGTCTTAATGGATGTAATTTTGTACTAGTAATGTTGATGAATGATGTGTTAATGAATTCTTCATGAATGTTGTGTGTTAATGAATTTTATGTGTTAATGAATTATTCATGAATGTTGTGTGTTAATGAATTATTCATGAATGTTGTGCGTTAATGAATTTTATGTGTTAATGAATGTTATCATGTGATTATAATGATTGAATGTTATATTTCAAAAATGGATGAATGAATGAATGTTATTAAATGTTAATGGGGAATTTAGAGTGATGTTAGGGGGGGGAGAGGGGACAAATGAGCTTCCACCTTCACATGGTTGGCCTTGTTTAGTAGAGAATATTAAACTATTCTCGAAACCAAGTGAAGCTCAAACTTTAAAGATAAGCTTAGAGTTAATAGTGACAACCAATTAGCAAGTCAAAATGAAGTTCTTCATTACAAGGACCTTTTTAGTTTTTAAAGCACAATGTCATGTTTTAATATTGTGTAGTTTTTTTCTTAAGTCAAAGTATTCTTTTACTATAAGAACATAATTTATGACCATTTTAGTAACTATTCTAACATTGCTTTATGACAAATCCTATTTTGGCAAAGATGGTGATAAGTGGTGCTATCTATTCCTTGGGAGATTGGATTGCACAGGTCTGTATCTCAAAATCATTTGCATGTGGTAGAAATGCATACTTACAACCATTTCATTCTACATTTAAAAACATTGATGACACTCTAGACACAAAATAATGCTCATGGTGTCGACTTGACAGTGCTATGAAGGCAAACTAATTTTTGAATTTGATTGAACCTGGATGTTCAGATCTGGTCTCCTTGGATTTAGTCTTCATGGTTCTTTGTCTCATTATTACTATCATCCTAGTGAGGTAACACCTTTGCCTTCTTTCTTAGTTTCTTACAGTTCATACTTGTTTAATTTGAATAATTTTTGAGTTCCTTGCAAAAAGGGTATGACAAACAAATATGGTTATACAGGCTCTATTTCCTTTACTTGAACTTGATGTTATGATTTATCATTTGACATTTTAATATTTTGATGTTGAACTTGAAGCATATGATGATACGATGGTATGATCATGATGCTATGATTACAAGTTTATGGTTTTTTTGTTGTTTATATGATATTATGTGACATTCTAATCTAGATTCATGCTTATAGCCTATATCCATTCATAATGTTTCTCCAAATCATCCCTTTGTTGTTGCATCTTTGCTATCAATTTGTCTACCATCTTCTATTGAGATTATGGAGATAAGTAAGATCAAGGTTCATGAACTTCTAGAGCTTACTTTCTCCATGTGGACCTTGTGTGAGTAGACATGCAAAATTTGAAGAAGGATTTAGATGAGAAACTCCAATACCACTAGGATTTGATAGACAATAATGAGGTGCTCTGATGCTATTGACCTGAGGCCAAGTTGTGCTTGAAGGACAACACACTCAAATGAACTCACATTTGTTATAAACAAAAATGAATATCATCTCCCTAAAATCCCCTTTATTTCCCTTTGCATGGGTGACCTTTGATACTACAAAAATGAGTAGCAAAAGTGAAGCAAAGACAAAAAGAGACAACTTGGTTCAATCCTTCATTATATCTTCTAAATAGGCAATGTAAACAAGGGAATAAAAAGTATATGTACGAGTCTTCTGATTTTGTAGATTGTGATGTGAATACAAGTAGAAACAAATAATCTCTTAGATGTTCTGTAACACATGTATTCGTGATGATATCCAATGACCTTTTATATATGAATTAATGTAGTACACTTATGGTTTTATTTTTGTGATAATATTTTTTCTTAAAAATTTGCCTCCATGAATTATATTGACCTCAAGTTCACTATTTTAGTGATTTTCATTTTATCTATTCAAGCCATATACACTTTTGGAAGCATCTTGCTTAGATTTGAGTCAAGATACATAATTTTTGTTCACCTATTGAAGCAACTAGGGTTACTCTAATTATTTGATTTGAAGCTACAGGCAGCATATATGCTTCCTGTCAATTTTGAAGAAGTGGCAACTGGTATTCTGAAGATTATGAATAATTTGGCTCACTTGAATCTTACTGTTGTACAAAGTATGCTGGTGAGTTGTGTACTATTTTGAGTAACTAATCAACTAAAATATTCAATGTTTCTTTACTCTTCTAAAGACATTTATTTATTGTCTTGCAGAAATTATCTTCTTTATTATTTGGATTTGATTATTTCATCACTGTTTAACATATTTTAATAGCTATCATCAATTAAATATTATTAGGCTTCCATGTATACTAGTCAATTAAAGGATTCAATATGCATGATTTGAAATAGTTTTTTTTTATTATCTGTCCCACAAAACTTTTTATGTTTTTCGTTTGCAAGCAAGGCTAGACTTACAAATGGAGTTCTTCCATTTGATGAGCTTCCTTCTTTCTCATTGTATAGGCAAGTGGAAGACTGCAACTGATCAGGTATTTTTGCAGGGAACATAGTTTGTAATTTTGATCATAGTGATGGCTTTTAATCTTCTTGAGTTATACTTGATGTTTTGATTCTATTTATTGGATCTTTCTCTAGTATTTCCATGCTATTTATTTTCAAAATTACTGATAGCTTTGGTTGATATGCACCACATTTGAAATTTTTGTACAAAACTTGTAAGTTTATTAAGATATATTAGACAAATAGGCTTTCCACAGAGTTGGTCATGAGAAGTATACTTTTGCTTCCTTTCTTACATGTTAAGACATCTATGCTCAGGTGCTTGTTTGACACAACTAGTTTCCCTAAATTCATTGTGTTCATTTTCCATTACAGCTTGTTGCTTCATCCTTCAAGGTCAATCTATGTGCACAAATACATAATCTCTAGAAAATAACTCTATAGATCATGTGTGGTTAAATTTAGGGTTGTACCTTGGGATCATTCTACAATATGATTTTATCAAATCAATTTTGAGTGCTAGATTGGTTTGAAAATTACATCAACAAATTGTGGTCATCTCGACTATAGTTATTGTTGGATATGCAAAAAATGTGATTGTTGACAAAAAGCCTTGGAAATTTTTAAGTGATTGCACTATGTAGGTGAAAAGCCAGTTGTCTTTGTTGATAGAAGAAATTTTTAAGTGATTGCACTATATAGGGTCAATACATGGTGTGTTTACAAACCCAAACACCGACTGTGTCTACAGTGGCTATTCTAGCACTAACAAACACCAGTTAATTCTTTGGTGATGTCAATGACAAAAAACAATGATTTGATTATATAGACAGGTGAGTATATTGTAAAGAAACATTTTGATGCAAAGGTGGTGTGTGGTATCCATCTTCATCATATCAGACAGAAAATCCATTCCACTTTGCAATAACTTCTTTACCTCAATGTCCCTCCATGACTTGTCTCCCAAGTGTACCTAGTTCCTCCTAGACACCATATCTTCACCCAAAGCCCCAACCTTTGTTCTAGCTTCATGAAACACCTCCATATAGCATATCTACCATGTTTCATCAACCCATTAAGTCTGGATCACTCATCTTCTATCCAACACACACAATCATGTCTTGAAGCTAGTAGCCCTCACCAATCATTAATTTGACTTTTCCTCCAACTTTCCCAAAACAACTAAGGAAACTAATACATGATTCTGATACCCTTTTGGGATCTTTAAATCCTTTGAAAGTTTTAGCCTATGCTCCTTTGGACCATACCCAAGATCCAATACCCCCAGCCTATCCTCACTAGGCCTAATTCTCCACTTTTACAAAGCAACCCCTAACTCCACTTGCTCCCATGACTCAAAAAACTGAAATAGTCTTTCTAGAGGTTGAGAAATAATGGATTCCAAACTTACAAGGTTCTACCCTTCACCCAACTCATTTGCCATGAAACCCTTGGTTCTAGGGTCACTAATCTAGGGTCTATTCAACAGGACCTCTAAACTCACTCCCAAATTAAAACAATAGCACAAACACTTCATAAATGATCCCCCCATACACATTCCATCACCAAATCTCCACTTCCATTGATCAAATCACTTTCATAATGACTGGTGTCTCAATCCGGGCTTAGTCTCCATCAGCAAACAACCAACTTTTGTGGTTCTTCCAACAAATCTGCACTCCACTGCATACAATGGATATAACACAAGTTGAAAAATACATTTTCATCCTCTCCCACCAATCACAATTATTACAAAGGGTGGGAGAGGTTCACCATCCTTAAAGCCTCAGAACAAGAAGTATTTGATTGTGCCCAACCAGTCATTGTTCTTGAATGCACCAATCTATTATTCTTGCCTAAGACATGATGAAATTAATAAGCAATGAAAGAAAAGGGTAAATAAAAACTAATACAATGCCCTATGGCATTTCTATGCCAAGAAATCACTTCAAACTATCAAGACAATTCATTGTTTCAGACTGTACCTGTGGAACAGTGAATAGATATTGCAGAGAACAGTTCATTTTTTATTAATTTGATATTCTTTACATTGCTTGTCGATACTCCACCATCTCTCCATGCCTCCTACACATGCCTACACCTACCAAATAGGCTTCCAAAAGTGGTTTATCCTCCTGCATAACTGTAACAGTCAGTTATCTGACTGTTGCTAATTAGTTACAAACTAATACAAACTAAAATTTTGTTGTCTAGTTGACACTAAAGTGTCAACTTCGACAAATTATAACCATTAAGTGTTTATCTCTATTCCTTAGCCTTCTTAAAGGCCTATAAACCTATCAAATCTCCTAAAACTTCCTAAATCTCCTATAAGCCTTATCAGGCCTTAATTGCCAACATGGCACATTACAACTTTGGGCACTCTTTGGTGCTTTCACAACCTTTTAAATTGTCCTTAGAGACCCTATTACATTGGTCAAAGACCTTATAGGCCTTTAGATCCCTTTGATAGACTAGGATCAACAAACCAACCTTTAATGAACCCCTTTAGGTACATGTTGACCTTTCAATGTCATTTGCCTTTGTTACATGCATTTATAGTTTAGGCTTATCACATTTAAAACATTGATTACAAAAATGGACCATAGGTCCAATTACATTCAAAATTTGATCTTCCTAGATCATTAAACCTTCATGAGTCTAAATGACTCTTCTTGCATGCTTTTGCCAAGGTGCCCTGCACCACGTTCCTAAATCATAGCCAAGAAAATACCACTTCACAAACAATTAGAACAACTTGTTGTTACCACTTCACAAACAATTAGAACAACCTTTAATAACTTCTTACCTCTACTAACTCCTAACTAACCCTCCTTAAGCCCATTTTGGCTTATATTGCCCTCATAGACAATTTACAAGTTTTTCCACTTTTAGTGCTTTTAACATCATTTAGAGGCTCTATTGGCCTTATTACATCATTATAGGCCCTTATAGGTCATTTCCAACTATCACTAACCTAGGATCAACATATCATCTATTCCTAGTTTTGTAAGCATAGCTATTGATTTCATATTCTCTAGTTTCAGTCCCTATACCTTGTCCATACAGGATGCATGCATCTCATGTTGGTGTCAAGAATCCACATTATAGTCCTTGACTGGTACAAGTATTTAAGACAATGAACTAATAAAGCCCACCAGTTGATCTTAATCAAATTCTCTTTCATTTCTAGCAGACTAAATATTTTTTTTAATCTCTTAGTAGCATAATGTTACTTATATTTTATGTATTTTTCTACCATATTAAGCTTATATTCACTTTAATTAACTGATCTCTCTAGCTCACTAGAGTGCTAGTAAAGTGATGTGGAATTAGGCCTATTCATCCCTTGAGATTTCATCAATCTTGAGCTTGACAAATTTCCTTCTCCATAAACTCAAAGATAGGTTATCTGACAAAAAAACCTCTTATGGACAATATAATACATTTAAACATCAACCCAAGGATGTAGGCATGCCATGGTTTAGCACTATATGTGCATGCTTTTACTTAGGTTGTCATCTATTGTGTTAAAAAGAAAATTGCAATGAAAACCATACACTTAACGAAATAAAACTATGAACAATAATGATTAATGCAAAACAATTCTCAAACAATTAATAATAAGTAATAACATATGAAAATTAAAATATTATATATACCTAAACTAAACTAAAAACATGCAAAAACTAAACTTACTAAAGAATTGTCTAAGTTGCAAGAGCAGCACATAGTCCAATAGTAATGTTTAGCAGAAGCCAAGTTACTGACTATAAAATTTAATTATCTATGCTAACATGAAAAAAAAAGAGTAGGGACATGTATCTCAAGTGGGCCTACTTGAGAAATAATCTAATTGTGCTAAATAGAAGAAAATAGCTAAATCAAAGCTTCATAGATTCATATATGCATACTAATTATAGACAAGCAATATATTCAACTAAAAGTAGGAATATATTGAAAATGCTGTCACATTTTTTTTTAAACAAAAGTTAGTATTGGTCAAAATTTCATCCTTTACACAGTACTAAATTCAACCAGGATGCTATACATTCGACGGTCCATTCAATGAATTTACGTGGATAATTCGATGACAAAATGGACTAAATTCAACTAGGGTGCTATACATTCGACAATCCATTCGATGAATTTGGGTGGATAATTTGACAACAAAATAGTCTCAATTTTGACCTTTACACCAATTGATCGACGATAATTCTTCCAGTTCCAAGGGATTGTTGCAGTCAATAATTCGACCAGTTATAGGGTCAAAATTTTGACTATTATTTACCATGTAGAAAATTTGATGAAAAAATATCGACGACAGTTTTAGTCGTCTATTCGACCAATTGTTGTAGAAAATTTCACTAATTCTCGTCAAAATTTAAGGTAAAATTTACTAGTGACTTCACCTCTCTTCCACCTCTACTGGTGATTCTCAGAACTTCCTATCTGATGCCTAAACAACTACCCAAACACTCTTTAAATACTAATCATCAACCACAAGTCGGCTGGATGAAACCATTAACTCTCCTAAACAAATATTAAATGCAATACAAGTCAACTTATAAATTGCCTTTCAAACATTTAATTCAACATGTCAGCCTATAACAACTACCAACAATAAATGCACCAAGTCGGTCCAACAAATCACACAGAACTCCAGTCGGTAAGACCAACTACCGAGTGCCAGAGAAACAACCGAGCAACAGTGAAATGACCGAGCATGCCAAGCATCGTCGAGTACCATGTCGATCGAGCATCACAAGCATCATCGAGTACCAGTTTCACTGAGCACCAGAAATTCCCAAGTTCCTTCAGCAACTGAGCTTCCTTCAATAACTAAGACCATCGGTTAAGGCTGCAACCGAGTAACACCAGCCAAATAACAAACCACCATGCAGATTCACCGAGGGCCAAGAATGCCCCTACATCAGCCTGGTTTAAGGTCTGACATAATTGAACATTGTTCCATAGTATAAACTTGGAAGACTACTTGCCTCATGATTTGGAACTCTCTGCCAATCTATCTGATCACTTTCCTAGGCCAATTCCAAACCCAATTTCTTCTTATTTCACTATTTTGTTCCAAAATGTTACTAATGGGTTGACTTTGGCATTTGGTTGTGATCAGTATTTTGACTTTCTGAGGAAGCTAGTTATGGATTTATATTCCTTGTATGAGGGTGAATCAATGTCCAAGTTGTCAGTTCTTGAAAGTTTCAATGGATGAGTTTTTGAAGTCAGTTCCGAAGGGGACTTGTATGATTTTGGTAGTATGGACAGTCAATGTTTTCAAGTGGCCATGTTTGATCATTATTAACTTTTGGCTATAATCTTTTTGGGTGGTCTCCTTTGGCGTATGTGCTTGCATGTTGGAGGTGAACATGTCTTCCCGGTGGCGTGTTCTTGTGAGGCCATTTGATCAGCTTTTGAGGCCACGCCCAGATGCCAATTGTTGTTATCTGGCAGTTGTGCAAGGTTGTAAAAGGTGAATGATGTGATTAAGTCTTCAGTACACCGTGATTTGTTTTTACTATGTAATTTGCCTCCAGAGTGGACTGGAGGTAAGATAAAGGTGTGAAAGATGTTGAATTTCAAGTCAGGTTCCCCAGATGTTGTTCCCATTAAATGTGGAAATGGTAGTACTGTGCACGTTTTCCAACTTCTCATGTTTAATTAAGTGATGTGTACACTTGTATGTATCCATGGAATTCATATGCCAGTGCTTCCATGATTTCCTTTCCAATAGTGGTATGTCCTTCCATTTTGAACTTGCCATAGAAATGACTGTGCATTTTCTTTTAAATACTGGCATTTCCCAAAATGTGGTGTCATTTTCAAAATGTGTTGGCATATATCCAAAAGGGGCTATGGTGTGAGTTGTTATCACCCCACTGCATTTTGTGCTTCTGTGCTCAATCCTGAGTCCCATATTTATTAAGTGATACCCCAGCACATGCAGCAAACACATGAAATATGAAGGAAATTGAGGTATATACAGTGGGTGCACACTTAGCAAGTGAGGGGTGCAACATATGAAGAAAGGAATTGTGTGCTTGCATTCCTAAGATTGGTAGCATACCTTTTGCAGTGGCTATTAACTAAAACCATGGAGACACCATTACAAGACAACATGACAAACCAAAGTGGTGTGTGGAATAAGCAAGATGTGCATGCCATTGTTGATGTTTACAAGTGCATGCCGGCGTGAAAGGAGCTAGAGGGAGGTGCACACCACCACAAATAGAATAAATTGTCCGCATATAGAGGAATGTATGCATGGCAGGCTGTGAATTCCTTCCAAATGGAGTATGCACACTTAGCTTTGAGTGGTTTGCGCACGATGTCAAAAAGTTGGGATATTTTGTGCACATGTTGGTTGTTATGGCATCTCATGTCGCATACAAACTTGGCATAAAGATTCAAGGCTAGAGCAGTTAATTAAAAGGAGAGACCAAGACCAATGGGTAGCGCACCATCCCAATGCAAAGAATGGAGCCATGTTTTGGCTAGCTGGAAATACGCATTTGGAAAAGAATAGAGGGGACCCACCCATAAAGAAAAGGGCAGGGTGCTCACGTGGGCACCAGACAAATGCTAGCAACAAGGCTAGAACAAGATGATTCAAGGATGTGCACAAAGGAAACAATGCACAACGACAGACTGGCCAATGTAAAACACAAATAAGGAAAGTGTATATGGTTTTGAAAATGCAGTGTGAATGTGTGTTGGATGGGTGCGGGGGCATGTGTGAGGCATGCCAGCCAAAGTGCAAATGATGGCTTCCAATTGAACAAGGATGGATGTGCAAAGCTGCCAATCACATAGGGGCCTGCCTGTGCAAGGGGAGCTACAGATATCATGAAAAGCAAGTGCAAGGCAAGAGGCCTGCGTGGGATATAAATGGAGACTCATGCAAGAAAAGAAATGGAGGTGCGCACTAATTTGCTTGGGGAATCTCACACACCATTGTGCATGCGTGAGATTTCTGTGTGTTGGTGTGTGTCGGCATTTACACATGATATACCAGCAGCTGTAGATGTAAAGTGTGTAAGCCAAGGAGAGCCAAGTAAATGGAATGTATGCAAATAGTAAATGTTGGTGCGTGTATGCCAAAGGTTGCAGTTTGGTGTGTGCACTTGCCATTGGATAGAGGAGAGAGGAAATTGGTATGGTAGGTGTTGGTGGGATCGTAGAAAATGAAAAGCAGAAGGAAATAAATTATTAACCTGTTTCACATCAATCAGGGGATTTTGGTGAGTGCATGGAAATTGGGAATCCCTCAATGTGGAGTTTGCATCTAGAGTTTGGGATCTGCTGATGATGATGCCATCTTCGTCATTTGCTTTCACACTGAGTTTAGTATTATTGCAGGTTAGGTCGCTGAAGTTGAGTTTGGCTTTTGTTCCTCTAATTTTTTAAAGCCGCGTGAGTTTAGGGAGTGCATACTAGTTGCATAAGTAGCACACAAGAAGGCCAAAAGAGCATAAGCCAAGGGCATGAAGAAAAGGAAGCACACACTTGGCCAGGAAGAAGAAAATACAAAGGGAGCTCCATGTGGGTTTATCCCACATGCACCCTGTTTTGTCGTCATGAGGTGTTTATATGGAAAGAAGCCCAAGTGTAATGTAGAGCAAGTAAGAGTGAGGTTGTGGTTGTGATTGCTGGCACTAAGGCCAAATTTTATTGTAAGTCTTTAAAACCATTTAGCATATTAATCCCACATTGGTCCCAAATTGCCAATCTGAAATGTTTAAAAGGAATAGCACTCGCATAAGAGGTAGATCAAAGAGTAGAGGCTCTATGCATGCAGCTGCTTGGAGGCCACCATGAGATCCGTGATGGCAGGCCCACAAGTAAGGAAATTTTACAAAGACATGACGAGCGATGATGAGGACCTGAGGTGACACATGGCACATGGTCATGCATTCGCAGAATAGGTGGTGATTAGAAGGAAAAATATGGAGATTAAGAGACTGAAGTAGTTGTCGGATCATCGAATAGGTTCATGGCTAGCCAAATGATTCAGAGATTCGGAGAACGCTTAGTCGCCAGGTCACCAAATCCTGGTGGTTAAGCCCTAACCATTCAGCGATCATGCAAACATTAGTCGTGTGATCTCCCAATTCCTGGTGGTCAAGATAATCTATTCAAAGATTCGGAGAGTCGTTGAGTCACTAGATATCCTGGTGATTAGAAGAGATATTCTGAGATTGGAAGAATGGGTTCAATCGCCCATTCTCCAAATGTTAACCGTGGTTAAGACATAATCCAGAGATCAGGAGATTGGTGTTGTCGTGTGATCACCAAATGTAACCATGGTTAGTCAAAGAATTCAAAGATCTTGAGGATGTGTGTTGTCACCTAATCTCCCAATCAGGGGTCAAAGATTGAGTTAAATCTGAGTGGCCAATCAAATTGTGACAAGTGGTGCATTCTAGTGAGGCCTGGACATAAAGTGCAGAAATGATTTAAAAAGGGCAGATTTCAAAAGATTTAAAAGATAACATAGTCCAAACATTTGAAATAAATTCAAAAATTTAAATGACAGGACCTGATCAGAGATTTAATGCCTGGAGGTTCAGTGTTTATCTGAACATAGGCATGTTGTATGTTTCCAAAAATGACAGAAGACAAGGAATCTGATGGAAATGATTATTTTCAGTTTCAGAGAAATGGGAAAGAGAAGTATGAGCTGGAAATTTTGAGATCAGAAACAAGTTTGTTAGAAAATGATTGCAAGCATGTTGATCAGTTGAGGAAGAATTAGTCGCAGATTAGGTAAGAGTGATATTGGAGATATTTTGATGTTAAGTGGACAGCTGTCAGTTCTGTGTAACGGACCTCATTTTGCTATATCTTTGATTTTTCTCTCAATTGTAAAGGATGTTGAAAATTTCACAATAAGGAGAGGTTTGGACTCCATTGTTGATTTGCTTGGGAATGTTTTTCAGATTTGGAATGTATTGACACAATGGAATTCTACTAGAATACAATAGAATTCCCTAGCATGTTGTTAGTTGTCTTCTTGTTTGAATTTTGTAGCTTTTGTATACTGAGTTTGTAAGGTGATTTTCATGTACCATTTACAAGGTATTTGTGATTTTAATCTCTAATTCCTTTCAAGGAAAGGGTAATGTCTTAAGGTTAATCTCTGAGAGCTCGAGACTTTTGCAAGAATCTGATGATTGGATGTGTTTAAGAGAGGATGAATGTTAAGGCATTTCATATGGGATTTGTTTATGTTTTACTTAGGAGATTTCTGTAGATGTATGTTTCTTTGTCTGGCTCTCTGCCCTAGGATAAGGCACTGGTCTATCCTCAATTTGTAGGGATTTCATCATCACAAAACTTAAAAGACTATTTACTTTCATGTATGTTTGAAAGAGCTAATACGATTAGGTTAGTATCAAAGATACTAATCAGTGTTGTAATACTTTGAAGAAGTAGGTCTGAAATAGGTACACCCACCTATAGCCAAGAGCTCGAAGTGAAGAAGGACTTGGTCCTTGTTAATTAGTCTTTTCTTGTGTGAATCAGGAGTCTAGGAATCATAGAGTTCTATCTAAGCACTCAGGGTTGTGTATTAGGATTCTGTAAGAAAGAAAAATCACTAACACAACACTTCCAAATGAACTAGCTCAAGTGTGTTTACATACATTGATATTATCATGTTTACAACACATTTACAATAGGTGCATAGCCTTTACAAAATAAAATAATGATCGCTAATCAAAATCTTTCATGTCGGCTGTCCTGCTCTGTCGCTCACTGACTGTGTCACTTCAACTCGCTGTAACTTCTTCATACTAACTCATTTGATCATGTGTTCTTAGACTTAGCATGATTACATACTCAAAAACTTATCTCCAAGGGCACATGCTAAAACTCGATCATACGCATGTGCGCTGACGCTTTGTTCATCAGGTGCTTTTCTGACTGCTTTGTTCTCCATACTTAGCTGATTCTTATCTTCTAAAGTTATTGCACTTACTCAAAAACTCTATATAACTTTGTTTCCATAATGACAACACTAAATATTAGTCATATAAACTGATATAGTCAACTTGCCAACAGTTGTGACTATTGGGAACAACTAAAACAACTAGTTTTTGAAAGATACATAGTTGTTGTCATAAACAAAATGTTGTCATGCCAAAATCAGCATTATAACAATGTAAAGTTCTATATTATGGCAAATTTCACCTTCTAACATCTAGAAAATGAATAACTCAAAGTTGATTATGTCAAAACCAATGAGTTTCTCCATGACAAACTCCTATCACAAACTCTTAACACAAGACATACTAGATCCTAACTCCTATAAAAAACTTGATTAGATCCAATGGCCTAAGGCACTCAAAGTTTATAAACATGACCTTAGAGTCCTTGACCAAACAAGAGGATCAAAAGCAACACACAAACAATAGGATGAAAACTCAATCCTTTACTACAATGAAAAATTTCTAAAAACATGAAGACTTGTAGAACTTGCCAAGGTGCCCTGCACCATGCTCCACAAGATTAAAAGAACTCAAGTCCACAACTACATAGATGTTGTCATAATCAAATTTAGTCCTTGGAAGTCCAATGACAAAGTCCATACTTACAGATTCCCATGGTTTGGAAGCAATAGGAAGTGGTGTATAGAGTCCTGCATTTGATGTTTGACCCTTGGCTCTTTGACAAACAAGACAAGTCTCAACAAACATATGGTATGTCGGTATGACAATTTTCTTTTGGACAGCTTGGTATGGTCTCAGTATATCTTTAGAACCTAAAAACAAGTATGGAGTTCAAAATACTACATAATATGTATATGCTAAACAAAACTATCATAGATAATAAAAATTTAAAATACTACATAATATGTATATGCTAAACCAAACTACACTAGTCTCTGTTAAGTTTCTGTTTATTGAAGTCTAATAGTTCCATTGTTACCACTATTATGACATCATCCATTTCCAAAGACTATCTTACAATGAGATGAAATGGCAGTCCATTGGTCTTAGTTTGCTATGTATAGCTAGTCGAAAGTCTAATCTAATAACACCATTCTTACAACATGATAGCAAGTATTCTCTAAAGGTTAGCCTCTTGTGTTAGCTATGGTTCTCATTTTAGTTAAATTAGACTTACTATCCAAATTAGACAAATTATTTTTGTTGTACATGGCACTTGGAGTCAAATGTGTCTCTAAACATTGTGAGCTTTCCTTATTCTTTAAGTGTTCTATCACAATTTTATTTGTCAAAGGTTAAATTAGGGATTAAGCATTTTCTCACAATTGTACTCATACATTGATGAGAATCAATGATGGAGAGTTTTTAAATTTTGAGAAGACGTATATTCAGTGGAGGCCAGAAGGGATTTTTGTGGAGATTTGCTAGATGTCTAAAATTCTAGAGAATATCTTTTTTACTGAGCTAAAGTGGGACAAAAGTGAGGACAAGGGTTTCCAGATTGAGTACTAGTGCAGAGATGATGATTCAATAACCTACGTCTATAAAACCTTCACAAACATCCCTTCTTTGGCCTCCACTCATACATCTTCTCAGAATCTAGAAACTTTGGATATTGTTTCTCGTCCATGCATGAAATGTGCTAGTGATCATATAAAATTAATTTTGCGAGACTGGGATCAATTATGAGAAGGTAAACAACAAGATAATTTTATTGTATCTTTCATTTCTTTTATCCATTCATATTTTGTGTCTTCTCTTATATTGGATATTGTGCAGTGTACATAAAGGCAAGGCGGTGATTATTGTCAACGATCGACAAGTATAAGTCTTCCAGCCCTTACCCAGTAGCTAGGACTAAAGATAGCAGAGCTCAAGAGACCATCATAGTTAGTCTCTGTCTTTGGTCCATATACTGACAAAATGTTTTACATTTCGTTAGCTCATCAATTGCAATGATTTGAAAGAATTTAATGGATGATATTTTCATGTATAACGTACATTATTTTAGTTTGACGTTGAATGAATTTATCTACTTTGCGCACTTGTAGACATTGAGCATAGCCATAAAGAAGCATCCCCTCCCATGACTTGAGTAATGTAGGCCATGGGAGGAGATGCTTCTTTATCAATGTGCTCGTAGTCTACAAGTGCGTGGAGTCGCTAAATTCATGCAACGTCAACTTAAATAATATACATTATCATGAAAATATTCTATTAAATTCTTTCAAATCCCCTCATTTGATGAGCTAATGAAAGGTAAAATGTTTTGTCAATATATGGACCAAAGACAAAGACCAACTACGATGGTCTCTTGAGCTTTGTTATCTTTACTATGCTTATCTGTCATTTTTTCGATGGGTAGTAAATTTATTTCGACAGCAGCGCTATACATCTGACGGATTCTCCTATTGGTCGTTTACTGTATATCCATCATCTTTCCAATAGGTGAAATGTCGGAGAGAACCCCTTTTCGATAGATGTGTGTGATGGGACTGCTATACATTCGATGGGTTCTCCTATCAGACATTTATTGCATATCTGTCTCCTTTCTAACAAATAAAACATCGTAGAGAACCCCTTTTTCGACAGATCTGTGTGACAGGACTGCTATACATATGACGGGTTTTCCTGTCAAACAGTTACTACAATTTTGTCATGTTCCCGACAAGTGAAATGTCAGAGATCATCCATTTTTAACAGAATTGTGCCATGGGAGTGTTGTCGCAATTCCAACAGTGGTTTGTTGGAGTTCCTATAGATATACCGTATGAAATCTCATAGTAAAGTTGCTATTTATGTGGCCTGTTCCGATGGGAAATGATGTCGAAATACTGACGATTATCACTTTCGTTGTATTTTTCAACACAAAAATGCCGACGGACACATCTGTCAAAGTATCGAAAAATAGGCGTTGCAAATCTGACACATGATCGTTGAAATATGGCCTCAAATGTACTAGTGCCACTCAACTAGACAAAATGCAAGCAAGAAGAAAGAAGGAGGTAGAAGCTATGCTAGCCGAATTCTACTCTCATTGCAAAGAAAAGAAGAGAAACTGTAAGTGCAAAATAGTTGTATCTGTGGACACTAATTCAATGTCCACCAAGTTTAAAGCTATAGATGAGGAGAATGGAGAAGTTTTCTATGTTGCTCAAAGGTGACCATGGGCTCAAAGACAAGGTATGCCTCTGGACCTCCTAAATAATTTTGGTTATAATAATAGTAGTCAATGGCAAAACCACAATCCTCAAAATTCTACCCCTCAAGGACAGAATTGGAATTATAACTAGTCTAACCAATAGCCATAGTATAACGAAGCCTATCAGCAACAACCTCCATTTAACCCATACCAACAACAATTTCACCAACATTAGTAGCCACAGTAGAATAACTAATGGCAACCACATGGTAATCGGTAATAGCAACCTCAGTGGGGACCTAATCAGCCTAATCAGCATCAAACTCTCATGCCCCCACGTCAGTAGCAAGCTATTATGCCTCCACCTCCTGTAGCCAATAATAGCCCTCAGAAGCCAACACAATTGCCTGCACAACCAACTCCAAATCCTAACAACAAGCAGCAAGCTTTTTCCCTGCAAATGAATGATATTAATCTAAGATCATGAACTAAATTGCCTGCACCTAAGGAGCCGGATCCAAAAACAAAGGATCCCCAAAAATATTGATACCTGATCGAAAAGACAACAGAGAGAGGAGATGAAATCACTTCATACAAAAAGAAAGGATTTTATTCTGCACAAGCACCTGCAAATTAAGAATAGCTTTAAGAAGAAAAAAATCTGTGATGATGAAGACAACTCCCATTTTAATGTCAAAGTGACCTGATTTGACATGATTATCCAACACCCCCCACTATCGTCAGTTAAGTGTTGAAATGACCTCTCGAATTATAAAGCTAATGGTTTAGGTTCTTGAACCACCTCCTCATCTCAGATGAACTTCACATATTCTCCTAGAGCAGCTTTAATGGCCAACTCATCTGCCAAGTGGTTTCCTTCATGAAATATGTGGTTAAATGTTGTAGATTCAAATTTGTTCACCATATTTAAAATAACTTCCAAAGTAGCTTGCAGTCTCTAGTTGGGTGTAGAGCCTGTTCTTACGGCATTTAGAGTTATCATTGAATCCCCTTCAATCTCCAATTTGTCCAAACCCAATTCATATGCAATAGACAAACCAAAAAACAAAGCTTTGAATTTTGCCATGTTGTTAGTATCTATCTCCAAAGGTTTTGCCAATTTTTCTAATACCTTGCCATTATTGGAGTGAATAATGCATCATGCCCCAGATGGGCCCGGGTTACCTTTAGAGGCCCCATCAAAATTTAATTTGAACCATCCATGAGAAAGAGTCGACCAAACACAATTTTCTCTGAGATGGGCATTTGCTTTCAAACCTCTACCTAACATAGGAGTCTTAATACCGAACCAACTCTTCAACATCTTATCATCCCAACTGGTTAAAAACTTATGCTGGGCAGATTGTGCTTGGATACAAGCATTCATTACTTCTACTATGGCAGCTTCTATTGTATTAAGAACAGAGGTTTTATCCATTGATTTTCCTTGAAAAATCCTTCTATTTCTTTCCTTCCATAACTCCCAGATTAGGATAGAAGGAGAAATAACCCATAAATTGTCACAGAGACTTTCCTTAAATGGCAGAGGCCATGATTTAAAAAGAGATAGAATATCACAAGGGAGGGCAGAAGACTATCCTAATTTTGCACATAACCAGTTCCAGCATTCATTAGCAAAAGGGCATGCTAACAACAAATGATTTGTATCTTCTTCACTATTATAGCATAAAGAGCACATTGAAGGGCCACAATAACCCATCTTCTTAAACCAATCAGCAGTTAGAATTCTACCCTGAATTGTTGCCCAAGAAAATAGTCCTACTTTTGGAAGGCAAACTTTATTCTAGCATAATTGGTTGTAAACCTCAGAGTGTTTATGAGTGGAAACTCCTTTTAAGATCCTATAGCCATCCTTCACATTATATACCCCTGATTCTGAACCATTCCAAATAATTTCATCTTGACCCTGTTTGATTAGGATGAATCTATCTTCGAGGAGCTTCCTCAAGAGCTCAAGTTCCAAAGTGATTTTTATGACTTTGTTTTATTCCATTTCATTTTGCTTCATTTTGTACTCTCATCCACATTATTTTGACCTTTTCATTATTCTTGTTCAGCTCCTACCTATTAATTATACTTGTTCAGCTCCTCTAAATCTTTATTCAGATTTAAGCTACTGATCCATCACATCAGAGGTCTTTATAAGGAGGCACTCACACAAAGGAAATTCATCAGCCAAGGTAAACAGAGATGTCTAATGTTCTCAAAGCGCGCATGGTGAAAGGAGAAGAATTAGTAGTTAGAGATTTTGAGAGCAGTAATCCTTATGTTCTCCTCACCCTTGGCAGCCATGTCTGTAATCTCTCTCCACTCTTCAATCTTTTCTGCAGTAATGTTAATATAAGATGTAATAGGTTTTCCCTTCATTCATCTTTTTCAGGATATGTGAAATGTTTGACCCTATTTTTCTCACAGATGGAGAGAACTCGAGTAATGAAGAATAACCTTGATCTAGTTTTGAATAAAGATTTTAGATTTCCTGTAGACAGTAGGAATGATGGTGTACTCAGAGTGGTACAATTTCCTCATTTAACTATTTTCAGTCAATTATTTGACTCATTGTTTGACATATTTGAATGTAGAGTACAATTTAGTTGTAAAGTCAGTCATTAGTGAGTCATTTTTAGCAATCAAAATGTGTTATTTGATTCAAGATGTGAAACGAATCTAAGAATGAATGTAAATCATGATCTGCGGGAATTGTGGAATAATGATGCATTTGGACTAGATGGCAAGATAGGAAATGCTACAATGGATCTGAAACCACTTTTAGGGCCCGTTTGGAACATGGAATACCAAATGCCAGATATAGTCAATTTTGGAATATGCTACAATTCTGGAAGATACATATCCTGAAAATGATTTCCTGAATATGAACTGAGCCATTTGGTTCACCTGGCAGCCTCAAAACCCTAGCCACGACTATAGTCAATATCTTCTACCTTAACCCCGCTAGCAGGAAAGGACATCTAAGAGAAATCCTCACCAAGCGACACAATAGAAGAAGAAGGCCAGCCAGTACTCTTAACAAAACCACTACAAAGCGAAGGAGTCTTTATGCGCTCATCAATGGTAGATGAAGAATGTTCCAAACATTCAGGATGTGTCTTTTTGTGAGGAACAAGATTACACTTAAAATCAAACCTCAGACCACAACGACACTGAATAGGTTCACCGCACAGCTTAAGATGATCTCGAAGAACAACTTCAATATAAAACCACTTTCCACATTTTCTACACCTGTGCATTTTCTCACCTTCCAAGTGCTATTGCCTAAAATGTCATCTCAGCTCATAAAGCCCTACAAAAGTCCATCTACAGACAGGACATCGTGATGGTATTTTCAAACCCCTGACCTCTGGACACCCTCGCGAATGGGAAAATAGTAAAAAAATTTCTGACGATTACAGATGTGAAATAATATTAATGCAAGTGGACCCGATGGACTGGATAAAATTGGCATTTGAAACGGGAATGCGAGCCCGATATTCCAATTCAACCTTTTCAAGTGGAAGATGATATGCCCATTTTTTGGGTAAAATTGGAATATCAAAATTCCAATTCCATCTTTCGATGTCGCACACAAACAATGGATACCGTCTTCAAAATTTGATATTCCGGTATATCGGTCGATATGCCTGCATCCAAACAGGCCCTTAGAGAACATTAAAGATAAGAAAGTTGTGTCTCCCTGCAAGGAGAACTGCATGTACAGAGATAAAGGTGCGGGAAACTTCCTTGAAGCTTCGTAATGTTGAATCTGGTGTCTTGACCTTGTGATTTGAATGGCCTGCATAAAGGTTCACACTAATTTCTTTTTTCTGATATGCTTTCTTCAGCTTTTGTGGAATGTTTTAGGTGAGGCCAGACCAGGTTCATGAGTCCATGGCTGATTTTCTTGGTGTATTGTATAAATGTCTACAATACACTGTGCATTTGCTTCAGGGCTGTCTGAATCTATGTATACATGACTGATGATGCCTTTCACAAAGCTAGTTTATAAATTGGTATATCATTTTCTCTTTGGAGTTAAGAAATATAGTCCTTATTCAGTGGAGCCCTCTTTACTATAATTGACTCATTCAATTCAGGAAACAGTTCTTTTTCAGTCGAATCTTCTCTACCACCAAACCGTCGAGTGGAACGTTCTCATATAAACAATTTGTTGTATTTGATTCAGGAAATAGTTCTTATTCAGTGGAATTCTCTCCACCATCAAAACTTCAAGTGGGACATTCTCCAGGCTATATCAATGGATGCTTGACTAGGCTCATTTTTGTCCTTCAAAATGCCCCTTTTATTTGCCATTTTCTATGCTGCTTTATTTTCAATAGTCTAGTAGGTGTTCCTTTTCTTCTCCAATGTAATAGTTTCCACAATTCTCATTGCTCTAGTATCAAGTGTATTGTTAGCACACTACATAAAAGTTATTGTATTTTGCTACTTATTCGGTCTTAAACAAATCTTTCATGGGAATGAATTTATAATACCAATCATAGTATTATAGCTCTCCATAAAATCTAGTAAGGTAGATGTTGTAATACTATTCAAAACATGTATCTGATTATCTTTGGCTTAATGGAAAGTCAAGTGTTTAGTCATTCCAGACACCCTGCTAATTCTTGAACACACTAGTCCAAGTTGCTTCATAACCAAAGGAAATAATCTAGGGACCTAGAAGCCATGATGCAATTTCAAAGTCACACAGAAAGGAAATTTGACTGAGAATATCCTCAACTAAGAGGCTTCAGCAGGACTTCTGATGAAGGGTGCTCCCCTTAATACTGCAAACACTTAACAAAAATAGAGAAACAACAACAATAATATGCAAGAACAGAAAATTGGCTTCTTATTATCTCAACAAATGTGGAATTACAAACTTTCAGAATTACAATATGCAAAGCCACATGGGCATTCCCTTACAATATTCTGTAGGACAAAGTCTTGAGTCAATACCCAGATCTACTACCCAGAACTATTCTGAACTGCCTAAGATAATAATACAGCCTTCCTTATATAGGCAATTCTCCACCGCCTGGGAAGGTTCCAAAATTTTAGCCAATAAGGCTGACCAAACTTAGAATTATTTTATTTTACATTTTATTACATCATAGTTGGCTCAAGATAACCTTTGAAACCCGAACAAAAATTTTGAAGAAAATTATTTTCCCCCATTTCAGGTGGCCCAACTTCTGAAGACCATAAGTCATCACCAGTTGACCCGATTGGCTATTATAACCCCATGTCAGAAATGCCACGAACCGCTCTACAGGCTTGACCTACGCAAGCACCCATCACTCAAATTTTTGACCTCATTCGAGGCCTCTAAAGCCTTCAAAACTGCGTTCAAAGTTTCTGTACCCTGTTGCCAATACCGAAAATCTTTAATATCTTCCAATATACACTTGATCTGAAAATGAAATTTTACTGGTAGACTTATATGACCAAAACAAACCTCCAAGAAAGAAATTAGATCATTCTGAGCACATACAAAAATTACCAAAAATAGTAACTTTCCATAAATAGAAGCTCTGCACAAAATAGCCCTTATTGAATATAAAAATAGAAATATTTTTTTTGGGTGATGCAAGATTGCTCTTACACCCAGGATGCTCCTGCATCAGACACCCAGGGTAATTTGAGAAGTGACCCTGTCATGACTTAAGTGTGCAGAGGAAAACCAAGACAACTAACCTCCTCCTTTGTCAACCATGATGAATCTTCAACAGGTCATCATTTCCACTTGACCAGATATTCTTCATATGTCCTGTTCCTTGTGCTTCTGCCAACACGATTGTCCAGTATATCTTCGATCTCCTTAGTGTCTGAACTAGTTGCTAAAATACTCCACTATGCTGTTGTGATCTCGTCTTCAACACCTCCTTCATGATACTCTGTCAGATCTGAAATGTTAAACACTGGTGAAATATTTAGCTCAGTAGGCAATTCTACCTCATATGCATTTCCTAAATCATGTTTCTTCAGTATCATACATGGTCTAAACTTCTTCATTTTCAGCTTGTTATATGTACCAACTAGAAACCGCTCCTTCCGCAAATGAACCATGACTTCATCACCAACTTGAAATTCCTTATACCTCTTGTTCTCATCTGCCTTAGCCTTATACTGTGCGTTCATCTTGGTAATATGCTTCCTCACCTCTCCATGGATGTTCTTCAAGTGTTCTACAAAATCCTCAGCTTCAACACTACTTATTTCTTCTTGTGGTAAAATCAAATCCCATCCTATTAGCTTATCTCCAACCAAACATCTCAGCAAATTTCTCAAACTCCTATTCACCACCTCTGTCTGTAGATGATGTGATGAACTGAACTTCAAATCTATCTTCAACTTCTTCCATAATGTACGCTAGAAATATCCAACAAACTTAGTGTCCCGATCTGAAACTATGGTCTTTGGCAAACCATGAAGTCTCACTACTTCTCTGAAAAATAATTCTGCTACATAAATAGCATCATTAGTCTTCTTGTAGGGAATGAAATGTGCCATCTTTGAAAATCTATCAACCACTACAAAAATTGAATCATGTCCCCGCTGAGTCCTCGGTAAACCAAGAACAAAGTCCATGCTAATATCCTTCCAAGGCTTCTTTGGTACGGGTAATAGCTAATACAAACCTATATTCTGCTTCACTCCTTTCACCATCTGACATACTCTGCAACTCTGTACAAACTTCTTCACATCTTGCTGCAACTTTGGCCAATAATAATTCTCACTAACCAAACCAAGGGTTTTATCATGACCAAAATGTCTAGCCAATCCTTCGCTATGCTTCTCCTTGATGAGATTCTCCCTCATAGAACTTCATGGAATGCACAACTAACTCCCTCTGAATAGCATATCATCCTGGATGATAAAATCCAACCATTTCGTCCTATCTAGAGTAACAAGTTCTGTATAAGCTTTCCAAGCTTCACCAAAATCGAGATCCTCTAGATACAAATTCTTGAGTTCCTTGAACCCAACCACTTCAATCTACATTTTTGTCAGCAATAGTTGTCTTCTACTAAGAGCATCTGCAACCCTATTGGACTTTTCACTCCTATTTCAAAATAAATATATAACTCCGTAAAAACTCAACCCATTTCAAATGCCTTTGATTCAATTTTCCTTGACTATTCAAATATTACAAAGCTTGATGATCAATATACAAAACAAACTCCTTATGAAGTAGATAATGTCTCCACTTCTTTAATGCCTCAACTATAGCATAAAATTTCTAATCATAAATAGAATATTTCCTCTTGGAATCATTTAACTTCTCACTGAAATAAGCAACAGGTTTACCTTTTTGGCTCATAATAGCTCCTATTGCAGTACTACTAGCATCACAATCTACTTGAAACACCTTATTAAAATCTGGAAGTGCTAAAATAGGTTGTTCTGTAACTTTTTGTTTCAACAATTAAAAACTCTTTTCTACCCCATTAGTCCACTTAAACTTATTTCTATCCCCTCTCATTGTTTCAGTCAAGGGTCCACAAATACTGCTAAAATTTCTGATAAACTTTTTGTAAAAGCTAGCTAGACCATGAAAAGATCTTACCTCAGTAGCACTCCTTGGAGTAGGCCATTCAAGGATAGCCTGTACCTTCTCTGGGTCCATTTTTAGACCTTCTCCTGAAACTACAAACCCCAAATACACCAACTCTTTCTTCACAAAACTGCACTTCTTCAAATTAATCAACAATTTCTCTTCTCTCAACTTCTCAAATACCATACGAATATGCATCATATGCTCATCCAATGTTTTACTAAAGATCAAAATATCATATAGGAAAACAATGACAAACTTACTTAGAAATTCTTTCAAAACCTTGTTCATGAGCCGCATGAAAGTGCTCGGTGCATTGGTTAGCCCAAAAGGCATGACTAACCACTCATATAGTCCTTCCTTTATCTTGAAGGTAGTCTTCCATTCATCTCCTTCTCTGATCCGAATTTGATGATATCCACTCTTCAGATCTATCTTTGAAAAATACACAGCTCCACTCAAATAGTCCATAATATCATCCATTCATGGTAATGGAAACCTGTACTTGATTGTGATCTTATTTATTGCCCTAGAATCTGTACACATCCTCCATTCTCCATTCTTCTTTGGTGCTAATACTGATGGCATAGCACAGGGACTCAGACTCTCACGGATCAATCCTTTCTGTAACAGTTCATGTACTTCTCTGTTCAACTCCTCACTTTCTGCATGTGTCATTTTGTGTGCTGCATTATTCAAAAAAATCGCTCCTGGGATCAAGTCCATCTGATGATTGATCTTCATGACTGGTGGTAATCCATCAGGCACGTTATCGGATACAATATCTTAAAACTCATTCAACAAATCTGCAACTTTTACAGGAACATCTTCTACTTCCTCTTAAACCAGCTTTTGAAATTAAAGCAAAACATACATGCTCATGCCACATACCATATAAGAAATTTCTTCCATCAACAAAAGTTATCCTTCCATTACCAAATACCTTTTCTTTAGTCTCCTTCAATGGTTTTAGCTTATGTCACACTCCATCCTTTGTCAGGGAATAGGTATTCGCACGACTATCATGTACAGCACATCTGTCAAACTGTCATGGTCTACCCAACAACATATGACATGCATCCATAGATATGATATCACACAATGCCTCATCTTGGTATCCACCAATCTTGAACTTCCCCAGGCATTGTTCACTGACCATGACCTTGTGGTCATCCTGTACCCAAGCAATCCGATATGGATGTGGGTGTTTCTGTCTCTTGAACTTCAACTTTGTCACCATCTCTTCTCACACCAAATTGTCAGTGCTTCCACTATCAATAATCACATCACAACATTTACCTTCACACTTGCAGCTGGTGCGAAACAGGCTCCTCCTTTGCTCAGGTTCATTCTCACCACTCAACAGGACTCTTCTGTTAATCAACATTTCTCCTCTTTCAGCATTTTCAAAATTTGATGATCTGACATCTTCATCTACATGTGCAACTCTGGCCTGGCCTTCATTTATCCTGTCTATTTTACCTTGGCACTGAGGACATTCAAATGCCCTATGACCTTCTTTTCCACAGTGAAAACAAGTTCCACGGAAGCCACCTCTTCCAGATCCTTGTCCTCTTTCTCTTCCTCTCTGATCTCTATTATTCTGATCCTGGAAGCGATTGGAATTATTTCCTCGCTGATTTTGACTGCTACTGGCCTCATCTTTTTTTTTTGAATCTTCCTTTCGGCCACCATATGACCGTCCACCAGATCCTCCACCGTGACCTCTTCTGTTTTGTCAGCTCTCAAACTTCTTGTTCAGCTTTTCCTCTACTTTTAAGGCAAATTGGGATGCCTCTTCAATACTGTTCATTTAAACCAAATTCAGCTCCTCCTGCATGCTTGGCCTTAACCCATTAAGGTATCGGGCAACTTTCTCCTTATCAGCTTCTGCATGGCCTGTTCTGATGAGAAGTCAATAGAACTCCTCTATATACTCCTAAACAGATCTTCCTGCTTGCTTCAAACTCTGTATTTTCTTCAGTAGGTCAAGCTCATAATCAACAGGAATGAATTGTCCCTTCAATTTATCCACCATCCAATCCCATCTCATGATTTTCTCCTTTCCCCTTCTATTTCACTCCAACTGAATCTCTTGCCACCATATCTTCGCATGACCTTTCAGTCTGGCCTTCGCAAATTTGACCCTATCAAGATCTTCAACATCTTCATACTCAAAATATTCCTCACATTCATTGATCCAATCGATCAATTCTTCTGGGTTAAGATTTCTAAAAAATGTACGAACCTCAATCTTAGGTCTTTTCCCAATCTTAAAAATAGCCCGAAAAAGTTTTTCTTCCTCCTGGTTCACAATTTCAACTTCTCCTTCTTGATATTCTTCTTCAGCTTCATCCTCGCTTTCATCTCTGACATTAAAATTCATTCCTCTACGAATCTCTTCTTTCAATGCTCGCACTTGTCTCTATAGCTCTCTAACCTCAGGTGTCACAGCACCAGCTCTTCCGCCACGTTCTTTTCATGGAGGCATTTTCATGATCTGTGCTAAAACCCTAACCACGGTCCTGGTGCAAACTGCCTCACAGTCGGCGATCTATTTACACACTCAAGAACTCCTACTCTGATACCACTTGATGAAGGGTGCTCCCCTTAATACTGCAAACACTTAACAAAAATAGAGAAACAACAACAATAGTATGCAAGAATAGAAAATTAGCTTCTTATTATCTCCACAAATGTGGAATTACAAACTTTTAGAATTAAAATATGCAAAGCCACATGGGCATTCCCTTACAATATTCTGTAAGACAAAACCTCGAGTCAATACCCAGAACTATTCTGAAATGCCAAATAAAATAATACAGCCTTCCTTATATAGGCAATTCTCCACCACCTGGGAAGGTTCCAGAATTTTAGCCAATAAGGCCGACCAAAATTAGAATTATTTTATTTTACATTTTATTACATCATAGTCGGCTCAAGATAGCCTTTGAAACCCGAACGGAAATTATGAAAAAAATTATTTTCTGCCATTTCAGGTGGCCCAACTTCCGAAGACCATAAGTCATCACCACTTCACCAGATCAGCTATTATAACCCCATTTCAGAAATGCCACGAAGCGCTCTACAGGCTTGCTTCATGCAAGTTCCCGTGACATAAACTTTTGACCTCATTCGGGGCCTCTAAAGCCTTCAAAACTGAGTTCAAAGTTTTTGTACTCTGCTGCCAATACCAAAAATCTTCAATATCTTCCCATATACACTTGATCTGGCAATGAAACTTTACTGGCAGACTTATATAACCAAAATGAACTTCCAAGAAAGAAATCAGATCATTCTGAGCACATACGAAAATTACCAAAAATAGTAACTTTCCATAAATAGAAGCTCTGCACAAAATAGCCCTTATTGAATATAAAAATAGAAATATTTTTTTTGAGTGATGCAAGATTGCTCTTACACCCAGGATGCTCCTGCATCAGACACCTAGGGTAATTTGAGAAGTGATCCTGTCACGACTTAGGTGTGTAGAGGAAAACTAAAACAGCTAACCTCCTCCTTTGTCAACCATGATGAATCTTCAACAGGTCATCCTTTCCACTTGACTAGATATTCTTCATATGTCATGTTCCTTGTGCTTCTGCCAACATGACTGTCCAGTATATCTTCGATCTCCTTAGTGTCTGAACTAGTTGTTGGAATACTCCACTGTGTTGCTGTGATCTCATCTTCAACACCTCCTTCATGATACTCTATTAGATCTGAAATGTTAAACACTAGTGAAATATTTAGCTAAGTAGGCAATTCTACCTCATATACGTTTTCTGAATCATGTTTCTTCAGTATTCTACATGGTCCAAACTTCTTCATTTTCAGCTTGTTATATGTACCAACTAGAAACCGCTCCTTACGCAAATGAACCATGACTTTATCACCAACCTAAAATTCCTTATACCTCATGTTCTCATCTAACTTAGCCTTATACTATGCGTTCATCTTGGTAATATGCTTCCTCACCTCCCCATGGATGTTCTTCAAGTGATCTGCAAAATCTTCAGCTTCAGCACTACTTATTTCTCCTTTATCTATCTTCCCTAATTCAGATGCATTTCTTGGACTACTTTCGTATACAATCTGGAATGGTGATTTACCAGTGCTCCTGTTGACAGAATTATTGTATGCAAATTCTTCTTGTGGTAAAATCAAATTCCATCCTGTTGGCTTATCTCCAACCAAACATCTTAGTAAATTTTCTAAACTCCTATTCACCACCTCAGTCTGTCCATCAGTCTGTGGATGATGTGATGAACTGAACTTCAAATTTGTCTTCAACTTCTTCCACAATGTACGCCAGAAATATCCAACAAACTTAGTGTACCGATCTGAAACTATGGTCTTTGGCAAACCATGAAGTCTCATTATTTCTCTAAAAAATAATTCTGCTACATAAACAGCAACATTAGTCTTCTTGCAGGGAATGAAATGTGCCATCTTTGAAAATCTGTCAACCACTACAAAAATTGAATCATGTCTCCGATGAGTCCTCGGTAAACCAAGAACAAAGTCCATGCTGATATCCTCCCAAGGCTTCTTTGGTACGGGTAATGGCTGATACAACCTTATATTTTGCTTCACTCCTTTCGCCATCTGACATACTCTGCAACTCTGTAAAAATTTCTTCACATCTTGCTGCAACTTTGGCCAATAATAATTCTCACTAACCAAACCAAAGGTTTTATCATGACCAAAATATCCAGCCAATTCTCCGCTATGCTTCTCCTTGATGAGATTCTCCCTCATAGAACTTCGTGGAATGCACAACTGACTCCCTCTGAATACCATATCATCCTGGATAATGAAATCCAACCATTTCATCATGTTTAAAGTAACAAGTTCTGTACAAGCTTTTCAAGCTTCACCAAAATCAGGATCCTCTGGATACAAATTCTTAAGTTCTTTGAACCCAACCACTTCAATCTACATTTCTGTCAGCAATAGTTACCTTCTGCTAAGAGCATCTGCAACCCTATTGGACTTTCCACTCCTGTGTTTCAAAATAAATGTATAACTCTGTAAAAACTCAACCCATTTCAAATGCCTTTGATTCAATTTTCCTTGACTATTCAAATTATGCAAAGCTTGATGATCAGTATACAAAACAAACTCTTTAGGAAGTAGATAATGTCTCCACTTCTTTAATGCCTGAACTATAGCATAAAATTTCTTATCATAAACAGAATATTTCCTCTTGGCATCATTTAACTTCTCACTGAAATAAGCAATAGGTTTACCTTCTTGGCTCATAACAGCTCCTATTGCAGTACTACTAGCATCACAATCTACTTGAAACACCTTATTAAAATCTGGAAGTGTTAAAACAGGTTGTTTTATAACTTTTTGTTTCAACAATTGAAAAATCTTTTCTGCCCCATTAGTCCACTTAAACTCTTTTCTATCCCCTCTCATTGTTTCAGTCAAGGGTCCACAAATACTGCTAAAATTTCTGATAAACTTTTTGTAAAAGCTAGCTAGACCATGAAAAGATCTTACCTCAGTATCACTCCTTAAAGTAGGCCATTCAAGGATAGCCTATACCTTCTCTGGGTCTATTTTTAAACCTTCTCTTGAAACTACAAACATGAAATACACCAACTCTTTATTCACAAAACTGCACTTCTTCAAATTAATCAACAATTTCTCTTCTCTCAACTTCTCAAATACCATACGAATATGCATCATATGCTCGTCCAATATTTTACTAAAGATTAAAATATCATCTAGGTAAACAATGACAAACTTACTCAGAAATTCTTTCAGAACCTCGTTCATGAGCCGCATGAAAGTGCTCGGTGCATTGGTTAGCCTAAAAGGCATGACTAACCACTCATATAGTCCTTCCTTTGTCTTGAAGGCAGTCTTCCATTCATCTCCTTCTCTGATCTGAATTTGATGATATCCACTCTTCAGCTCTATCTTTGAGAAATAAACAGCTCCACTCAAACAGTCCATAATATCATCCATTCATGGCAATGGAAACCTGTACTTAATTATGATCTTGTTTATTGCCCTAGAATCTGTACACATCTTCCATTCTCCATTCTTCTTTGTTGCTAATACCACTGGTACAGCATAGGGACTTAGACTCTTATGGATCAATCCTTTCTGTAACAAGTCATGTAATTCTCTGTTCAACTCCTCACTTTCTACAGGTGTCATTTTGTGTGCTTCCTTATTCGGAAAACTCACTCCTGGGATCAAGTCCATCTGATGACTGATCTTTCTAATTGGTGGTAATCCATCAGGTACGTTATCGGATACAATATCTTGAAACTCATTCAACAAATCTGCAACTTCTACAGGAACATCTTCTACTTCCTCTTTACCAGCTTTTGGAATTAAAGCAAAACATACATGCTCATGCCTCATATCATCTAGAAAATTTCTTCCATCAACAAAAATTATTCTTGCATTACCACATACCTTTTCTTCAGTCTCCTTCAATGGTTTTAGCTTATGTCGCACTCCATCCTTTGTCAGGGAATAGGTATTCGCACGACTATCATGTACAGCACATCTGTCAAACTGCCATGGTCTACCCAACAACATATGACATGCATCCATAGATATGATATCACACAATACCTCATCTTGGTATCCGCCAATTTTGAACTTCACCAGGCATTGTTTATTGACCATGACCTTGTGGTCATCCTGTACCCAGACAATCTGATATGAATGTGGGTGTTTCTGTCTCTTGAGCTTCAACTTTGTCACCATCTTTTCTGACACAAAATTATCAGTGCTTCCACTATCAATAATCACATCACAACATTTACCTTCACACTTGCACCTAGTGCAAAATAGGCTCCTCCTTTGCTCAGGTTCATTCTCACCACTCAACATGACTATTTTGTTAATCAACGTTTCTCCTCGTTCAGCATCTTCAGAATTTGATGATCTAGCATCTTCATCTACATATGCAACTCTGGCCTGGCCTTCATTTCTCCTGTCTGTTCTGCCTTGGCACTAAGGACATTCAAATTCCCTCTGATCTTCTTCTCCACAGTGAAAACAAGTTCCACAAAAGCCACCTCTTCCAGATCCTTGTCCTCTTCCTCTTCCTCTCTGATCTCTATTATTCTGATCTTGGAAGCGATTGGAATTATTTCTTCACTGATTCTGACTGCTACTGGCCTCATCTTTCTTTTTCGGATCTTCATTTCGGCCACCATATGACTGTCCACCAGATCGTCCACCGTGACCTCTTCCATTTTGTCTGCTCTAAAATTTTTTGTTCAACTTTTCCTTTACTTTTAGGGAAAACTGGTATGCCTCTTCAATACTATTCATTCGAACCAGATTCAGCTCCTCCTGAACGCTTGGCCTTAACCTATTAAGGTATCGGGCAACTTTCTCCTTATCAGCTTCTACATGGCCTATTCTGATGAAAAGTCGATAGAACTCTTCTGTATACTCCTGAACAGATCTTCCTACTTGATTCAAACTTTGCATTTTATTCAATAGGTCAAGCTCATAAGCAATAGGAATGAACTGTCGCTTCAATTTATCCACCATCTGATCACATCTCGTGATTTTCTCCTTTCCCCTTCTATTTCACTCCAACTGAATCTCTTGCCACCATATCTTCGCATGACCTTTCAGTCTGGCCTTCGCAAATTTGACCCTATCAAGATCTTCAATATCTTCATACTCTGCAACTCTGTACAAACTTCTTCACATCTTGCTGCAATTTTGGCCAATAATAATTCTCACTAACCAAACCAAAGGTTTTATCATGACCAAAATGTCTAGCTAATCCTCTGCTATGCTTCTCCTTCATGAGATTCTCCCTCATAGAACTTCGTGGAATGCACAACTGACTCCCTCTGAATACCATATCATCCTGGATGATGAAATCCAACCATTTCATCCTGTTTAGAGTAACAGGTTCTATATAAGCTTTCCAAGCTTCACCAAAATCAGGATCTTCTGGATACAAATTTTTGAGTTCCTTGAACCCAACCACTTCAATCTGCATTTCTTTCAGTAATAGTTGCCTTCTGCTAAGAGCATCTGCAACCCTATTGGACTTTCCACTCTTGTGTTTCAAAATAAATGTATAACTCTGCAAAAACTCAACCCATTTCAAATGCCTTTGATTCAATTTTTTTTTACTATTCAAATATTGCAAAGCTTGATGATCAGTATACAAAACAAACTCCTTAGGAAGTAGATAATGTCTCCACTTCTTTAATGCCTGAACTATAGGATAAAATTCTTGATCATAAACAGAATATTTCCTTTTGGCATCATTTAACTTCTCACTGAAATAAGCAACAGGTTTACCTTCTTGGCTCATAACAGCTCGTATTGCAGTACTACTAGCATCACAATCTACTTGAAACACCTTATTAAAATCTGGAAGTGCTAAAACAAGTTATTCTGTAACTTTTTATTTCAACAATTGAAAACTCTTTTTTACCCCATTAGTCCACTTAAACTCTTTTCTATCCCCTCTCATTGTTTCAGTCAAGGGTCCACAAATACTGCTAAAATTTTTGATAAACTTTCTGTAAAAGCTAGCTAGACCATGAAAAGATCTTACCTCAGTAGCACTCCTTGGAGTAGGCCACTCAAGGATAGCCTGTACCATCTCTAGGTCCATTTTTAGACCTTCTCTTGAAACTACAAACCATAAATACACCAACTCTTTCTTCACAAAATTGCACTTTTTCAAATTAATCAACAATTTCTCTTCTCTCAACTTTTCAAATACCATACGAATATGCATCGTATGCTCATCCAATGTCTTACTAAAGATCAAAATATCATCTAGGGAAATAAAGACAAACTTACTCAGAAATTCTTTCAGAACCTCATTCATAAGCCGCATGAAAGTGCTCGGTGCATTGGTTAGCCCAAAAGGCATGACTAACCACTCATATAGTCCTTCCTTTGTCTTCAAGGCAATCTTCCATTCATCTCCTTCTCTGATCCGAATCTGATGATATCCACTCTTCAGATCTATCTTTGAGAAATACACAGCTCCACTCAAACAGTGCATAATATCATCCATTCGTGGCAATGGAAACCTGTACTTGATTGTGATCTTGTTTATTTCCCTATAATTTGTACACATCCTCCATTCTCCATTCTTCTTTGGTGCTAATACCGCTGGTACAGCATAGGGACTTAGACTCTCACGGATCAATCCTTTCTGTAACAGTTCATGTACTTGTCTGCTCAACTCCTCACTTTCTGCAAGTGTCATTTTGTGTGCTGCCTTATTTGGCAAACTCGCTCTTGGGATCAATTCCATCTGATGACTGATCTTCCTGACTGGTGGTAATCCATCAGGTATGTTATCGGATATAATATCCTGAAACTCATTCAACAAATCTTCAACTTCTACAGGAACATCTTCTACTTCCTTTTTACCAGCTTTTAGAATTAAAGCAAAACATACATCCTCATGCCTCATACCGTCTAGAAACTTTTTTCCATCAACAAAAATTATCGTTACATTACCACATACCTTTTCTTCAGTCTCCTTCAATAGTTTTAGCTTATGTCGCACTTCATCCTTTGTCAAGGAATAGGTATTCCCACGACCATCATGTACAGCACATCTGTCAAACTACCATGGTCTACCCAACAACATATGACGTGCATCTATAGATATGATATCACACAATACCTCATCTTGGTATTCGCCAATCTTGAACTTCACCAGGCATTGTTCATTGACCATGACCTCGTGGTCATCCTGTACCCAAGCAATCTGATATGGATGTGGGTGTTTCTGTCTCTTGAGCTTCAACTTTGTCACCATCTTTTCTAACACCAAATTGTCAGTGCTTCGACTATCAATAATCACATCATAATATTTACCTTCACACTTGCACCAGGTGCGAAACAGGCTCTTCCTTTGCTCAGGTTCATTCTCACCACTCAACAGTACTCTTCTGTTAATCAACGTTTCTCCTCTTTCAGCATCTTCAGAATTTGATGATCTGGCATCTTCATCTACATGTGCAACTCTGGCCTGGCCTTCATTTCTCCTGTCTATTTTGCCTTGGTGTTGAGAACATTCAAATTCCCTCTGACCTTCTTCTCCACAGTGAAAACAAGTTCCACGGAAGCCACCTCTTCCAGATCCTTATCCTCTTCCTCTTCCTCTTCCTCTCTGATCTCTATTATTCTGATCCTCGAAGCGGTTGGAATTATTTACTCGTTGATTCTGACTGCTACTGGCCTCATCTTTCTTTTTCAGATTTTCATTTCAGCCACCATATGACTCTCCACCAGATCGTCTACCGCGACCTCTTCTATTTTGTCTGCTCTCAAACTTCTTGTCCAGTTTTTCCTCTACTTTTAGGGCAAACTGATATGCCTCTTCAATACTGTTCATTCGAACCAGATTCGGCTCCTCCTGAATGCTTGGCCTTAACCCATTAACGTATCGGGCAACTTTTTCCTTATCAGCTTCTACATGGCCTTTTCTTATGAGAAGTCGATAGAACTCCTCTGTATACTCCTAAACATATCTTCCTGCTTGCTTCAAACTCTGCATTTTCTTCAGTAGGTCAAGCTCATAATCAACAGGAATGAACTATCCCTTCAATTTATCCACCATCCGATCTCATCTCGTGATTTTCTCCTTTCCCCTTCTATTTCACTCCAACTGAATCTCTTGCCACCATATCTTCGCATGACCTTTCAGTCTGGCCTTCGCAAATTTGACCCTATCATGATCCTCAACATCTTCATACTCAAAATATTCCTCACATTCATTGATCCAGTCGATCAATTCTTCTGGGTTAAGATTTCTAAAAAATGTAGGAACCTCAATCTTAGGTCTTTTCCCAATCTTAGAAATGGCTCGAAAAAGTCTTTCTTCCTCCTGGTTCATAATTTTGATTCTCCTTCTTGATATTCTTCTTCAACTTCATCCTCGCTTTCATCTCTGACGTTAAGATTGATTACTCTACGAATCTCTTTTTGCAATGCTCAGACTTGTCTTTGTAGCTCTCTAACCTCAGGTGTCACAGCACCAGCTCTTCCGCCACGTTCTCTTCGTGGAGGCATTTTTGTGATGCGTGTTGAAACCCTAACCATGGTCCTGGTGCAAACTGCATCACAATCAGCGATCTGTTTACACACTCAAGAACTCCTGCTCTGATACCACTTGATGAAGGGTGCTCCCCTTAATACTGTAAACACTTAACAGAAATAGAGAAACAACAACAATAATATGCAAGAACAAAAAATTGGCTTCTTATTATCTCCACAAATGTGGAATTACAAACTTTAGAAATTACAATATGCAAAGCCACATGGGCATTCCCTTACAATATTCTGTAGGACAAATCCTCGAGTCAATACCTAGATCTACTACCCAGAACTATTTTGAACTGCCTAAGACAATAATACAGCCTTCCTTATATAGGCAATTCTCCACCGCTTGGGAAGGTTCCAAAATTTTAGCCAATAAGGCCGACCAAACTTAGAATTATTTTATTTTACATTTTATTACATCATAGTCGGCTTAAGATAGCCTTTGAAACCCGAACATAAATTTTGAAAAAAATTATTTTTCGCCGTTTCAGGTGGCCCAACTTCCGAAGACCATAAGTCATCTCCAGTTGACCCGATCGGTTATTATAACCCATTTCGGAAACACCACGAAATGCTCTACAGGCTTGACCCGCGCAAGCGCCCGTCACCCAAATTTTTGACCTTATCTGGGGCCTCTAAAGCCTTCAAAACTGAGTTCAAAGTTTCTGTACCCTCCTGCCAATACCAAAAATCTTTAATATCTTCTAATATACATTTGATCTGGCAATGAAACTTTATTGGCAGACTTATATGACTAAAATGAACCTCCAAGAAAGAAATTAGATCATTCTGAGCACATACGAAAATTATCAAAAATAGTAACTTTCCATAAATAGAAGCTCTGCACAAAATAGCCCTTATTGAATATAAAAATATAAATATTTTTTTTGGGTGATGCAAGATTGCTCTTACACCCAGGATGCTCCTGCATCAGACACCCAGGGTAATTTGAGAAGTGACCCTGTCATGACTTAGGTGTACAGAGGAAAACCAAGACGGCTAACCTCTTCCTTTGTCAGCCATGATGAATCTTCAACAGGTCATCCTTTCCACTTGACTAGATATTTTTCATATGTCCTGTTCCTTGTGCTTCTGCCAACATGACTGTCCAGTATATCTTCGATCTCCTTAGTGTCTGAACTAGTTGCTGGAATACTCCACTGTGCTGTTGTGATTTCATCTTCAACACCTCCTTCATAAAACTCTGTCAAATCTGAAATGTTAAACACTGGTGAAATATTTAGCTCAGTAGGCAATTCTACCTCATATGCGTTTCCTGAATCATGTTTCTTTAGTATCCTACATGGTCCAAACTTCTTCATTTTCAGTTTGTTATATGTACCAACTGGAAACCACTCCTTCCGCAAATGAACCATGACTTCATCACCAACCTTAAATTCCTTATACCTCCTGTTCTCATCTGTCTTAGCCTTATACTGTGTGTTCATCTTGGTAATATGCTTCCTCACCTCCCCATGGATGTTCTTCAAGTGTTCTGCAAAATCCTCAGCTTCAGCACTACTTATTTCTCCTTTATCTATCTTTCTTAATTCAGATGCATTTCTTGGACTACTTCCATATACAATCTGAAATGGTGATTTACCAGTGCTCCTGTTGACAGAATTATTGTATGCAAATTTTGTCTGTGGTAAAATCAAATCCCATCCTGTTGGCTTATCTCCAACCAAACATCTCAGCAAATTTTCCAAACTCCTATTCACCACCTCAGTCTGTCCATCAGTCTGTGGATGATGTGATGAACTGAACTTCAAATCTGTCTTCAACTTCTTCCACAATGTATGCCAGAAATATCCAACAAACTTAGTGTCCCGATCTGAAACTATGGTCTTTGGCAAACCATGAAGTCTCACTACTTCTCTGAAAAATAATTCTGCTACATAAATAGCATGATTAGTCTTCTTGCAAGGAATGAAATATGTCATCTTTGAAAATCTGTCAACCACTACAAAAATTGAATCATGTCCCCGCTGAGTCCTCGGTAAACCAAGAACAAAGTCCATGCTGATATCCTCCCAAGGCTTCTTTGGTACGGGTAATGGCTGATACAACCTTGTATTCTGCTTCACTCCTTTCGCCATCTGACATACTCTACAACTCTGTACAAACTTCTTCACATCTTGCTGCAACTTTGGCCAATAATAATTCTCACTAACCAAACCAAGGGTTTTATCACGACCAAAATATCCAGTCAATCCTCCGCTATGCTTCTCCTTGATGAGATTCACCCTCATAGAACTTCATGGAATGCACAACTGACTCCCTCTCAATAGCATATCATTCTGGATGATGAAATCCAACCATTTCGTCCTGTCTAGAGTAACAGGTTTTGTAAAAGCTTTCCAAGCTTCACCAAAATCAAGATCCTCTGGATACAAATTCTTGAGTTCCTTGAACCCAACCACTTCAATCTGCATTTTTGTCAGCAATAGTTACCTTCTGCTAAGAGCATCTGCAACCCTATTGGACTTCCCACTTCTGTGTTTCAAAACAAATGTATAACTCTATAGAAACTCAACCCATTTCAAATGTCTTTGATTCAATTTTTCTTGACTATTCAAATATTGCAAAGCTTGATGATCAGTATACAAAACAAACTCCTTAGGAAGTAGATAATGTCTCCACTTATTTAATGCCTCAACTATAGCATAAAATTTCTGATCATAAATAGAATATTTCCTCTTGGCATCATTTAACTTCTCACTGAAATAAGCAACAGGTTTACCTTCTTGGCTCATAACAGCTCCTATTGCAGTACTACTAGCATCACAATCTACTTGAAACACCTTATTAAAATCTAGAAGTGCTAAAATAGTTTGTTCTGTAACTTTTTGTTTCAACAATTGAAAACTCTTTTCTGCCCCATTAGTCCACTTAAACTCTTTTCTATCCCCTCTCATTGTTTCAGTCAAGGGTCCACAAATACTGCTAAAATTTCTGATAAACTTTCTGTAAAAGCTAGCTAGACCATGAAAAGATCTTACCTCAGTAGCACTCCTTGGAGTAGGCCATTCAAGGATAGCCTGTACCTTCTCTGGGTCTATTTTTAGACCTTCTCCTGAAACTACAAACCCCAAATACACCAACTCTTTCTTCACAAAACTGCACTTCTTCAAATTAATCAATAATTTCTCTTCCCTCAACTTCTCAAATACCATATGAATATGCATCATATGCTCAGCCAATGTCTTACTAAAGATCAAAATATCATCTAGGTAAACAATGACAAACTTACTCAGAAATTCTTTCAGAACCTCGTTCATGAGCCGCATGAAAGTGCTCGGTGCATTGGTTAGCCCAAAAGGCATGACTAACCACTCATATAGTCTTTCCTTTGTCTTGAAGGCAATTTTTCATTCATCTCCTTCTCTAATCTGAATCTGATGATATCCACTCTTCAGATCTATCTTTGAGAAGTACACAGCTCCACTTAAACAGTCCATAATATCATCCATTCGTGGCAATGGAAACCTGTACTTGATTGTGATTTTGTTTATTGCCCTAGAATCTGTACACATCCTCCATTCTCCATTCTTCTTTGGTGCTAATACCGTTGGTACAGCACAGGGACTCAGACTCTCATGGATCAATCCTTTCTGTAACAGTTCATGTACTTATCTGTTCAACTCCTCACTTTCTACAGGTGTCATTCTGTGTGCTACCTTATTCAAAAAACTCACTCCTGGGATCAAGTCCATCTGATGACTGATCTTCCTGACTGGTGGTAATCCATCAGGCACGTTATCAGATACAATATGCTAAAACTTATTCAACAAATCTGCAACTTCTACAGGAACATCTTCTACTTCCTCTTTACCAGCTTTTGGAATTAAAACAAAACATACATGCTCATGCCTCATACCATCTAGGAAATTTCTTCCATCAACAAAAATTATATTTGCATTACCACATACCTTTTCTTCAGTCTCCTTCAATGGTTTTAGCTTATGTCACACTCCATCCTTTGTCAGGGAATAGGTATTCACACGACCATCATGTACAGCACATCTGTCAAACTGTCATGGTCTACCCAACAACATATGACATGCATCCATAGATATGATATCACACAATACCTCATCTTGGTATCCGCCAATCTTGAACTTCACTAGGCATTGTTCATTAACCATGACCTTGTGGTCATCCTGTACCCAAGCAATCCGATATGGATGTGGGTGTTTCTATCTCTTGAGCTTCAACTTTGTCACCATCTCTTCTGACACCAAATTGTCAGTGCTTCCACTATCAATAATCACATCACAACATTTACCTTCACACTTGCACCTAGTGCGAAATAGGCTCCTCCTTTGCTCAGGTTCATTCTCACCACTCAATAGGACTCTTCTGTTAATCAGCATTTCTCCTTTTTCAGCATCTTCAGAATTTGATGATCTGGCATCTTCATCTACATGTGCAACTCTGGCCTGGCCTTCATTTCTCCTATCTATTCTACCTTGGCGCTGAGGACATTCAAATGCCCTATGACCTTCTTCTCCATAGTGAAAATAAGTTCCACAGAAGCCACCTCTTCCAGATCCTTGTCCTCTTCCTCTTCCTCTCTGATCTCTATTATTCTGATCTTGGAAGTGATTGGAATTATTTTCTCACTGATTCTGACTACTACTGGCCTCATCTTTCTTTTTCGGATCTTCATTTCGGCCACCATATGACCGTCCACCAGATCATCCACCGCGACCTCTTCCGTTTTGTCTGCTTTCAAACTTCTTGTTCAGCTTTTCCTCTACTTTTAGGGCAAACTGGTATGCCTCTTTAATACTATTCATTCGAACCAAATTCAGCTCCTCCTGAATGCTTGGCCTTAACCCATTAAGGTATCGGGCAACTTTCTCCTTATCAGCTTCTGCATGGCCTGTTCTGTTAAGAAGTCGATAGAACTCATCTGTATACTCCTGAACAGATCTTCCTGCTTGCTTCAAACTCTGTATTTTCTTCAGTAGGTCAAGCTCATAATCAACAGGAATGAACTGTGGCTTCAATTTATCCACCATTCGATCCTATCTCATGATTTTCTCCTTTCCCCTTCTATTTCGCTCCAACTGAATCTCTTGCCACCATATCTTCGCATGGCCTTTCAGTCTGGCCTTCGCAAATTTGACCCTATCAGGATCCTCAACATCTTTATACTCAAAATATTCCTCACATTCATTGATCCAGTCGATCAATTCTTCTAGATTAAGATTTTCAGAAAATGTAGGAGCCTCAATCTTAGGTCTTTTCCCAATCTTAGAAATGGCCCGAAAAAGTCTTTCTTCCTCCTGATTCACAATTTCGACTTCTGCTTCTTGATATTCTTCTTCAGCTTCATTCTCACTTTCATCTCTGACGTTAAGATTCATTCCTCTAAGAATCTCTTCTTGCAATGCTCGCACTTGTCTCTGTAGCTCTCTAACCTCAGGTGTCACAGCACCAGCTCTTTCGCCACGTTCTCTTCGTGGAGGCATTTTCGTGATGCATGCTGAAACCCTAACCACAGTCCTGGTGCAAACTATCTCACAGTCGGTAATCTATTTACACACTCAAGAACTCCTGCTCTGATACCACTTGATGAAGGGTGCTCCCCTTAATACTGCAAACACTTAACAGAAATAGAGAAACAACAACAATAATATGCAAGAACAGAAAATTGGCTTCTTATTATCTCCACAAATGTGGAATTAAAAACTTTCAGAATTACAATTTGCAAAGCCACATGGGCATTTCCTTACAATATTCTGTAGGAGAAAGCCTCGAATCAATACCCAGATCTACTACCTAGAACTATTCTGAACTGCCTAAGATAATAATACAGCCTTTCTTATATAGGCAATTCTCCACCGCTTGGGAAGGTTCCATAATTTTAGCCAATAAGGCTGACCAAACTTAGAATTATTTTATTTTACATTTTTTTACATCATAGTCGACTCAAGATAACCTTTGAAACCCGAACAGAAATTTTGAAGAAAATTATTTTCTGCCATTTCAGGTGGCCTAACTTCTGAAGACTATAAGTCATCACCAATTGACCCGATCGGCTATTATAACCCCATTTCAGAAATGCCACAAAGCGCTCTACAAGCTTGTCCCGTGCAAGTGCCCATCACCCAAATTTTTGATGTCATCCGGGGCCTCTAAAGCCTTCAAAACTGAGTTCAAAGTTTTTGTACCCTACTGCCAATACCGAAAATCTTCAATATCTTCCAATATACACTTGATCCGGCAATGAAACTTTACTCGCAGACTTATATGACCAAAATGAACCTCCAAGAAAGAAATCAGACCATTCTGAGCACATACGAAAATTACCAAAAATAGTAACTTTCCATAAATAGAAGCTCTGCATAAAATAACCCTTATTGAATATAAAAATAAAAATATTTTTTTTGGGTGATGCAAGATTGCTCTTACACCCAAGATGCTCCTGCATCAACTTCTTTCCTCTGGAGTTTTTTGATTGCTTCACCCATGCTAATATTGAAATATTGTAGCTCATTCTTGGAGCAGGCAAGAGAGTTTGTGTTTTGTCCTTCTTTACCCATATACCAAAAAGTAGCATTAAACTGTTGCAACACTTGCTTGGCAGAGAAATCTTTAATTGGGTAACTAATACTTTTCTTTCCACTTCATTCTACTCTTGTAAATTTTCAAAATGAGAAGATCGGCAGGTTCCCATAATAAGGGCTCCTTCATTTGAGTTGTGTTCTGAAGCCACATATGTGCCCTACTATTTGAGAAATTTAGTTCTCTCTGGATGAGTAAACATGGTTATACATCATGGTCCATTTTACAAATTCTACAAAAAAAATCCACTAAGTTGTTTGCCAACAAGGGAGTAGATTTTTCACTCTCATGAGGTACTTTCGGTTTTGGACGAGACCTGGATCTATTTGGAAAAAATAACCTTCTCTTAAGGTGAATCTACATCTTGTCTTTCTATGGTAGTAAGCTGATGAGGAGCTGCACCAATATTACAGATTTTTTAGTTTCAAAGCAACCTGCATAGTTAGATGAGAATCTTTAGGCTTCCCAATATCTCCAGACTACAGACTGCTCTATATACTCATCACTACTGCTCTATATGAGCATCACTACATGATATATTAAACATGGGTATAATATCTCTAATCCAGACTCTTAATGTTTTATTAGCATTATCTCATGAATATTATCATATTCCAATTCTTATTTGGTGTTGATCTTATCTCTCATAGGACTAACCATGCCTAAAATATCTACACGCTACTTATGGCTCAATATTGTTGATTTATGAGTTAAACTTTATCATCAATATATGGAAGTTTTGAATACAAGCTTTGCTCCTCTTGTCTGCACAAGTCCAAATTCATGCTACAAAACTAAGAAACAGAAACATGAAACAGAACATTGGACAAAATCATGAAACATAAAATTGTTTAAGAAAGATAGACAAGAAGCAATCCTCTATTACAATTCGACAGTACTGACAACTACACTCAGTCTGTTCAAAATGACAAAAGGGTAGGCTCAAAAGTTACAAATGGTGTATGGCTTCACTACCACCAATCAGAAGGATCGTCTAGTCGATGAGTTGAGTAGTGTTTGGTCTTCATATGGTAAACTATGACAGACTTATAACCACATGCAAACCATACTACACCACCGCTCGCAGATATCTTCCAGGAAGTGTGGAGCTAATGTGATAAATCTAATTCCCGTTCTCGAATCCACTGGTTATGTTTTGTATCCAATATCTAGAACACAAAATGGCCATCGCTATCACACTCTATCCACTCATGGTTAGAACTTACAGCCGATGCAAATAGGATTTCCTCATGGGGGGGATTAGATGCACAAACTAAGAGATTTCCCTCCCATTCAGTGAGGCAAAATATAGAACCAACTGAGTCAGGAATGAAAATAGGAAAAACCCATTTGTCTTCATTCACATCATAACCTAAAATCATGTGTAAAATATTTTTGGTGTCTCCGATTTTTCTTTCGACCTTAGCTAGGAAATAAATGACACCATTAAAAAAAAGATGAGCCCCTACAGAATTGTAATCAAGGGATTGTAATAGAGGCGGACCCTCATACCAGGAATTTGAATGAGAATCAAACACCAGCGTATATCGCCGCTCCTCAGGATCAAAATAGCCTGCCATCACAAATTTTACAGTATTCTGCATATGACAAATCTCAGCAAAATACAAGTCGTCTATATCCACTTTAAAAGGCACTGACATTTTTTTCACAAACTTCCTCACAGGGTTGTACACCAACAACAGGGTATCCACAGTACAAAGTGGATAAAAGCACATCAGCCCATTTGATGCGTTATATAGCTCATACCCCTTATTTTGAGGAGAACAATCTAAGTCCTCCCAAGAAAAAGGAACAATGGAAAGATTACCAGTTTGGGAATTGTAAGAGCGGAACTCGTATTCTTCTGAAATGTATCGTATGTCAATGAGACAAAATATCGATTCTTTGTGACAATTTTTGTAATGGGTATGAGCAAAATCTGGGTCAAAAATGAGGTTGCACCATCTCTTTGACACTGTAGACATCCTCAGCACATCTCTTGTTGAAACCCTTGAAAGTATGTCTGTAATGAGCTCATCACGGCATTCCACCTGCTCTGCACTACTGCTTCCTGCTGTCCGTCTGTGAATTCTTTCTGATTTTCATCTGCGAATGCTCGCCATTTTCAGCTTGCTCAAATAACCCTATTGTAATGCTATCTTCTTTCTCATGGCGGTTAACTGCTATTGGAAAAGACTAAAGAAGTGTAGTCAAATAACCCTAGGGTCTGTTTGGGTGCTGGAATACCAAATGCTGGATATAGTCAATTCTGGAAGATACAATTTCTGAAAATGATTTTGGGAATATGGGTTTTGGAAAGGCAAATGCATTATACTACTACAATGCATTATTATTGACTATAGGCAATGAGGTGAAATGTATAATTTACTAATAATTAGTTAAGAGATATAAAACTATTGCTTTAAAACATTTTAATATTATTTTGATTCAAATTACTTTTATATTACAAAATTAAATTTAATGATAATAAATGATTTCTTTACAAATTATTATATGTCAAAATCAATTTATGTAGATTTATGTCTAAAAGGTAATATTCATTTCAATGTATGAGTATCTATATATATAAATATAATGAAATCTATTAAAAAATATTCATTTATAATTTATTAAAAAATTATAATTATTTATTTATATATATTTTATTTTTTAAAATAATAAAATGTTAGAAGAGAGAATATTTCAAAACAGATTAATGTCTTTTTTAGTACCATCAATATAACCAGTAATAATTTTAAAAATGTTAAAATTGGTAGGGATAGAGATACCTCCCAGTTTCGAGGGTCCTACAAATGTTGCAGTAAGTAATATCAGAAAAATCCTTCTTAATAGGAAGCTTATCCAGAATTATGAGGAAAGATTTCAAAATATTCCCAGGGTTCTTATTGAGTCTTTTCGAGGTCTCACACATTTTAAAATTTTCTCGCAGATTCTATTACCATGAAAGTTGATAAAGATAAATTCAAAAGGCTTCTCAGAATTGGATACGCTACGTTCTTCACCACTGAGCTGAAGGATGGGCCCTTTTTGGAGGCGTCATATGGACAATCTCAAACTCTTTGAACAAACTATAAAGCAACTTAACAAGGAATTCAGGAGGAACAACAAAGATACTATTGGGAATATGGTCAATCAAATTCAGAATCAAAAGAACATTGTTTGGATGGAAGGCAGTATGGGGTGGACTACATGGGTGGACACTTGTGAAGACCTTCTGCATTAGCCTGTGGTTCCTATGGCTCTTTTTGTTGGTTATTCTATCAGTTTATTACTTCTCATGGATGCTCTAGTGTCGAGGCTTAGCCTCTTGTAAATCTTTTTTTTGATACTTGCGGTCTCCTTTTGTATCTTGAACTCCTTATTTATAATAAAGAAATAAAAAATAGTAATATTTTTTCCTTATAATATATTATAAAATATTATTGTAATATTAATATATCATAACAATATTTTTTTAAAAAAGTGTTAAATATATAATTAATTATTTCTACATTATATTATTTAATAATCTTAAAAATAATAAATACTATTTAAAATTTGCTCAATATAATTAACTATTTTGAATCATGTTTATAAATAAATTAAATATAAATTGATTAAAATTAAATGATAAAAGAAATATAAAAATCTAAATTTCAATTGTGAAATTAATTTTTTTTAAGTTTTTAATTAAAGGTGAACTATGAGAAGGGCCAAATATTTCCAAATAGCTCATATGGTAATGTAAAAATCAATTGTGAAATAAAAAAATTATTAAGTTTTTAGTTAAACGTGAATTATAGAAAGGACAAATATTTCTGAAAAAATTGCTCGCTCTAAGTTTTCAACCAATCAAAATACAGAAAAATAATTTCCAAAATATGTTTTGTTAAAAAAATTGCATATATACTTTAGTTAATATAAATATTTTTAAAATAAGAAAAAAATATGACATTTAATTGGTTGAAATTAATTAGTTTAATCGCTAGTTAAATTTTGTGGAAGCCTATAGTTCTTTTATAATTTGGAGTTCTTTTCTAATAGAACATGGAATTATATTGTGTTAGATCTTATGCTTCCAGAACTTGATTGTGTGCAATTTTTTTGAGTCAACATTTCGGGTCACAACCAATGAGCCATTATCAGGGCATGAGAGAACTCAAAGAGATGAAAATAAGCCCCGATAATGGCTCACTAGGTGTGACCCGAAATATGAGAAAAATATTTCTAGTAATCATCAATTATAGATACATGATTGCGAACTATATATCCACTTTCCTACAATTAAAAACTTGTTTATAAAACCTATAGGTTTAGTTTAATATGTTCAACAATTTAAGGAAATAGAGAAAACTAGAAATAATGTCCATATAGTTGCAAACAAACTGTGAAAGTAGATTAAATATACACATACTCGTAGAAACCCCTAGAAGGGAAGAAAACTCCAAAAATAGTGAGCTCATACTCCTCATGGCACTAATATCTAGTCAATTAAGAGTTTATAATATATTACAAGAATGAAATGGAACCTTTGGAACAATTAACTGGCTCTAACCTAGCATTTTGGAAAGGAATATTTATGCTCTCCTAAGAAAAAGCAATAATGAAAAGATTACCCATTTGGGGATTGTAAAAGTGGAACTAAAAGATTCCTTGAATCATTTGTCTAACAGGTATGAAATAAAACATCCATTCCCGAAGACAATCTTGTAATGGGTATGTCAAAAATTAGTGTCCACCATCTTTGTACCCATGTGGACATCTTTAGCATATCTCTTATTGAAATTCTTTATAGGTCCCATTTAGTTGCGAGAATTAGAAAATGTTGAATTTCATCAAATGTTGGAAATGGTTAAGTTATGGATTTGATATTCTGATTTTTCATTTTTGGAATATAGTTTGGACCATTTGGTTGACCTGGAATATGAGCGAGAAGATGCATTCCCTCCATTTGATTCCACATTTTGAAACTGGAATTAGAATTTGAGTATGGTTTTTTTTTAATTGTTTTAATATTTTTTAATTTAATAATTCACTTTTATTAATTTATTTATTTTTATTTTATTTTATTTAATATAGAAAATCATAAACAAGTTTATTTTTAAAAATGTATTAATTTTTTAATTTTTTTAATTTTTTTGAATAAGGTTAATTTTTAATTTTGTTTATTTTTTTAAAATGCATTAATTTTTTAATTTTTTTGAATAAGTTAATTTTTAATTTTGTTTATTTTTATATAGAAAATCATAAGCAAGTTATAAACAACAAAAAAGTCATGAGTTGACCAAAATATGTCCAACATATCTACATGAAATTCTAAAAAGGTTTCGGTATCTAGAGTAGTCCTCTCTGTTAACCACATTTACGCATATGGTCCCAACAAAGTAGTGTGATTACAACACAAATAAGGTATCACATAAAGATGATTTTTGCTTTTGCCATAGAAGCAATATTGGCGACACTAGCTACCTCTCGAGCCTTACACAAGGTGCACTCTTTTCCTACATTAGGTATAGATGTAGATGAGGTACATGTAGATGGGGTATCATCGACCCATCGAAAGTATGGACATTCACTATTTCCCTGCAATACCAAATCTACATTAGTTGTCCCTAAAATAATTATCTTACATTATTTCTAAACATAAATAATATGTTTCTATTTAACAACCTTTTTCCTATTAGGGAAACCCCAAAATAGACACCCTAGATTAAGTGTTGTCAGTGAGGTCTTCAACATGCAAGGGCCAGCACGACATTCACACATATGCACATTCACCAAAGCCATCAATAGTATACCTGTTCAAAGATTGCATTGCCATGCAACATATTATTATCTTTTGTTGATTATTTTGTTCGTTCATACTTATTATATTTGCAATAAAAAACAACATACTAATGGAGATAACATCTAAAGATCATATATCAATGTGAGTATTGACAATCACAATACAAAAGGAAGATCCAAAATGAAGTAGTGCAATGCTTACTATAAGCCATAAAATAGAATGTAACATCTATACCAAGAGATAGAAGATGGGAAAGAACAAAATGGTGGTGTGAAAACACACCATTAAGTAAAAATAAACACAAGCCAATATCCTGCTCAAGCTTCACATATCCTTCTCATAACATATCGGCAGCAAGCTTCCCATAATAAATGGAGTACACCAAGGAGTAACATCAGAAATAAACACAAGCCAAAATCCTACTCAAGCTTCTTGTATCCTTCTCAAACATATCGGTGAGTGAACTTCCCATAATAAATAGAGTACACCAAGGAGTAACATTAGAAATATGAATTGTAAGTTGAAATCATGAACGACATATGTGTAGTCTTAGAACTATCCATTTTGAATTCTTCATGAACACATGCATATATGATGCCAAGAAAAAAAGTAGGTGTTGGAGCAATGTACAAAATTTGTACAAGTTGGAGTGGTATTTTCAAAAACTACTCCATCTTGTAGTTTTTGTAAATTGTTACAAAAAGTTAAACCTTTATATGAAATACACAAAAATTGTCTCTAAACTAGGGCATAGTAATTTCAAAAACTACATTTTTTTTATATATGGATACAAAATTATAAATTATCTATCTTTCTTAGTATCATAATAGTTCGTCTCTATACTATATGAAATAATAGTAAAAACTAATATGAAAAATACAAAATTTGGGTAGACCAGCCATATGGGTACTATTGGAACCATTTTGAAGAATTCAAAATGTACAGTTTTGATACTTTGCAATGGAACAACATAATTTATCAGTATAATTGATCTTCATCATATTGTACTCCTTGGTGTATTTCATTTATATTTTCTAATGCAACAGGTCTAACCAAGTCAAGAGGTATAGACATATAAAATGGAACAAAACAATGTCAATCACAAACAATATACAATCATAAAGTATAGATATATTACATGTTTTTCCATTACAACACATGCTTTGACTATAATAGTAATACGATGCCAAGAAAAAAAGTAGGTCTTAGAGCAATGTACAAAATCTGTACAAGCTGGAGTAGTATTTTCAAAAACTACTCCAGCTTGTAGTTTTTGTAAATTGCTACAAAAAGGCAAACCTCTCTATATGAAATACAAAAAATTTGTTTCTAAATTGGTATAGTAATTTCAAAAACTACATATGCTCTATATATGGATACAGAACTGTAAATTACCTATTTTTCTTAGTACCATAACAATTCGATTCTATACTATATGAAATAACAGTAAAAACTAATATGAAAAACACAAAATTTGGGTAGAGCATCCATATGGGTACTATGGGAACAATTTTGAAGAATTCAAAATGTACAGTTCTGATACTTTGTGATAAAACAACATAATTTATCAATATAATTGATTTTCATCATGTGGTACTCCTTGGTGTATTCCATTTATATTTTCTAATGAAACGAAGCAAACCAAGTCAAGAGGTATAGATATATAAAATAGAACAAAATAATGTCAATCACAAACAAATACAATCATCAAGTATAGATATATTACATGTTAAAATAGAATTGTATCATTGGAAAATGGAAGCACTTCCATTTAGAACTCATTTAGCCCTCCGAGAAAGTGGTTTGGGGTCATGTCAAACACCTTGAATGGGTCTTTGACTTGGATCTAGCTTTTTCCCTTGTTCTACCCCATTTTTCACTTCTTTTCTACATAATTATGGCATCCTAACCTGAAACTCCTGAGATTCTTGACCTCAGGGTCAAGGTCAACCTCAACCTTGACTTGGGGTCCAAATTTCAAATTCTAAAGGTTTCTGGATGTCAAGTTTCAGAAAGATTTATTTGCCACTTTTGGGTCAACTGTTTCGGACTTCGAAATGGTAAACTCTTAAATGATATTTAATTTAGGTCCACTGCTAAGAGTATAGGCTTAATGAGAATTTAATTCTCCTATGTCGGCCTCTCTAGAAGTTTGTGCCCTAGACTAGTATATAAGGAAGCCTTCTCCTCTCATTTCAATCCATCACAACACAAGATCAATCATCTATCAATCGATCATCAAGAAGCAAGCAAGAAAGGAAGCATTCAAGCAATCATCTACATTCAAGCATTCAAGTATTCAAGTGTTCAAGCATTCAAACATTCAATTCATCAAGGAGATCCATTGGTAGTCATTGAAGGATTCAAAGCTCTATGGAGCCCTCTTGTTGAAGATTTCTTTGAATTCACATCCATTCAAGCTTCTTCCTATTCCAAGATCCATTCAAGATTGGTGTTGAAGATCTAAAGGCAATTGGTTTGAGACATCCTGCAATTCTACATTCATTTGGAGCAGCCATACTTGTGGATTCAAGGATTTGAATCCTCCACAAGGGTTTCAACATAAGCAAGGTGAATTATTCCATTTACTTTGTTTATTACTATAATTTCAATTCAGTTTCAAGGTTAATTCTTAAATTGGGGTTTGACCAAGGCAAACCCCTCCCCCCCCTAACAAACAAACTTATTTTTCTCGTAGGTGCAGGGGCAGAACATCAAAAATTACAAAGAAGATTCGGATACCTTTTTCGGCAAACTTTTGGGATCCGCAAATAGAATTTTCGTCAAAGCAGCGTAGGTCAAGGTCGACCTTCATTTGGGTCAAGGTCGACTTGGCACAAAAAAGAAAAATATTTCTAAGTTTTGTAGATCTCACAATTTCGATACAAGATTGTGAAAATCAATAGTTTTTTAGACTGTTTGACAAGGTTTTCAGCAAATTCTTTTTTAGAGCTAAGTACTTTTTGTTTCTTCATTTCAATATTAGTCTTCTAGATTTACTTTTCAAATATTCTCAATTGCTCTTTCCTAAACCCTCTCTTTCTAGAGGTGAGGGAGAAGTTAACCCAAGCTAGTTATCTCCTTTGTATAGATCACGAATTGACACTTACCTTTGTATTAATCGGGTCTCATTGGAGGATAAATCTTGGTATTCTTCCTTTCCTTTGTATAGAGTGTGGATCCATATTCCCGCTATACAAGAATGTTATATTTTGGTTGGAATAGAATTTGAATTTAGTTATAAGGTGTTTGAGTTAGTAGGGATGAGCTTAAGATGTTATAAAATAATAAAAAGAAATAGTTAAAATCCGATGTACTATTTAAGATTTCAATGAACTAAATTTGATCTTATCTTTCATCTCAAAAAATCAAAGTGCCTTGAAAAAACCTAAAATGCACCATTGATAAAAAAAATTTTAAAAAAAATTATTTCACTTTCCTTTGTTACCATCTAAAAGGCTTGCATGATGGATTAGCTCTCAATATGAATTTGCATATATAGAAATAACTAGTTCTCAATAAAATAGAATGTCACATCTATACCAAGAGATAGAAGATGGGGAAGAACAAAATGGTGGTGTGAAAACACACCGTTAAGTAAAAATACACACAAGCCAATATCCTGCTCAAGCTTCCTGTATCCTGCTCATAACATATCGGTGAGAAAACTTCCCATGTAATAAATGGAGTACACCAAGGAGTAACATCAGAAATAAACACAAGCCAATATTCTACTCAAGATTCTTGTATCTCACTCATAACATATCGGCAAGAAAACTTCTCATAATAAATGGAGTACACCAAGGAGTAACATCATAAATATGGAATGTAAGTTGAAATCATGAACGACATATGTGTAGTCTCAGAACTGTCCATTTTAAATTCTTCATGAACACATGTATATATGATGCCAATGAAAAAAGTAGGTGTTGGAGCAATGTACAAAATCTATACAAGCTGGAGTAGTATTTTCAAAAACTACTCCATCTTGTAGTTTTTGTAAATTGCTACAAAAAGTTAAACCTCTATATGAAATACACAAAATTTGTTTCTAAACTAGTATAGTAATTTCAAAAACTACATATGCTCTATATATGGATACAAAATTGTAAATTACATATCTTTCTTAGTATCATAAAAGTTTGACTCTATACTATATGAAATAACAATAACGAATATGAAAAACACAAAATTTGGGTAGAGCAGCCTTATGAGTACTATTGGAATCATTTTGAAGAATTCAAAATATACAATTATGATACTTTGCAATAGAACAACATAATTTATCAGTATAATTGATCTTCATCATGTGGTACTCCTTGGTGTATTCCATTTATATTTATCAGTAATATGATGCCAAGCAAAAAAAGTAGGTGTTGGAGCAATCTACAAAAATTGTACAAGGAGGAGTAACAACTATATCCATTTTTAAGTAAATCATGAATGTAATCTATAATGCATGTAATAAAAATAAAAACTATATCATCGTGACTGCATGTATATATGATGTCGAGCAAAAAAGTAGGTGTTCGAGTAATCTACAAAAAAATGTACAAGCTGGAGTAGTGAGTTAATCATGAACGGTGATTTAGGAAGAGAGCATCAATATATATTAGAGTGTATATACTAAACCAGCCATATGTAAATTTGGTAGAAACAAAACAATGTCACACCAATATCAACTATATGTTGTTGATATAACAAGTATCCTGGCTAACCTTGCCAACTTAACAAGTATCTTGGCTAACCTTGCCAATGTTTAAATAACAAGACTTAAACTCAAACAAAAGAAACTAGAGGTCTCCAAACTTCATTACAATGTACTCCACTCTCTCCTCTTCATTCATTCTCAAGACCCCTTTGGCTCTTTCAGGTTCAACCATAAAGGTGTCATATGCCTTCAGCATAGTGCCTTGACTCAAATCAGGGATGTCTTTGAGGGCCTCACACACACTATCTAAGACAACATCTGAATCAAATTTATCCACTTTGATAAAATGAGGCAAACTGACGTCCTCTTGCAGTTTTTATAGTTTCACAAATCACATCCAACGAACCAGCCATGCTTCTATTCTTCCTCTTTCCCCTCCTTGATGACAGTGTTGAAGGATTTTGCGTACTACTTGCACTAGATTGATTGGAATGATAAAATTCATCATCCAAATTAACTGTAGCCTCAAGAGGTGTACTAATAGGGATTTCCTCATCACAATTCAGGCTGAGGACCTCATCTATTTGGTGCTAATCAAATTTAGTCTAAAGGGGTCACATTTTAGGGCCCCTTCCAATGTAATGTGTGAATTTGGGAGTCTATGTAGGGTGACCTCACAATAGTGGGTTACACTTTTTTAGACATGTTGATTTTTGTTGAAATAACACATTTTTAATAAAATATGATAATTTAAGCCTTGAGAGGTTCTATTTAAAGGAATTAATTACAAATAGTTAGCTCAAAGTCTATTGGATAATAAAAATATTGATATAACATCTATACTCCTTATTCATACCTACAATGGAGTCTCCTTCGCACCTATCAAAATGCTGACAAAAAATCACTTTGACTTTATCTTTTGGCACATCAAATGAATCCATTTGACAAACCTATCTATGTAGTAAGGTACTACTGAGAAAAATATTTCTAATGATTATAATTTTAATATATATTAAGTTTATTATGACTTTGTATTTTTAGTTTTACTAAACATAGATATTTCACTATATGTCTTCCTATATGTTTGACACTTATGAAAAAATAGTAAACAAGAAAAAAAAAGTTTAAAAAAAAATATCTATGCCCTAGGTATTGAAGTTCTCTTTCTATCAAAAAAAAAAAATGAAATTGGACAAATACATGACAAGTTATAAGCTATGTAGTCAAGGTATGTCAAAATTATGGTTTAGTCAACTTCAAATATTAATAAAGTGTGCAATAATAGAGATAGTATCACCAAACCAATTGCATGCCCTCCATATAGATATTTAAAAACTAAATTTGAAACAATTACATTGATATCTATTTTAGAAAAAAAGTTATGCTCTATGAAAACAATGTAACTCTTTGAAAATGACATTTTCAGTCACATACTAGTTTTTGTGGGAGAAAGAAAAAATTATTTAAATAAATTAAAAAATAAAATAAAAATATATATTTAGAATTTAGACAGAAAATCTTAAAAGACTCTAATTTACTTCATCTTCCGATTTGAAACAGTTTAACGACAATATGCATCCAAATCTGATTTTTTTTTCAAAGTAGAGTTGAGTGTCCGTTCAGGCAAAAAATTGTAACCCACTATTGTGGGTTCACCCTATAATGTATGTATATATGTATGTAAAATCTATATGTATATGTTTAGTTTCTTTTAAAATTAAATTGAGAATTAGATATCTAGTTCTAACCATTTGTACCTTCAAGTTCATGTTGGCAAAGTGCACACTTTACACATGCTCCTACTCTATCATGCTCTCATTTTCCATGTACACTTTCAAAGATGTTCCACATAAACTTTATGTGGCATCTAGCATGTTGCATGGATAGCCAATTAAAAGGTTTTATAGACTTAAATAATAAAAATAAAAATAAAGTTAAAATCAAATACGTAAACATATATTCAATTTATATATACCATTTCAATTGTATGAAAAATAATTTAAATGAGAATAAAAATCAATTGAAGTATGTACTTACCAGCACATCCATCCAGCCAAATCCAATGTTGTGAAGCTTGTATCCCATGTTGCCTAATATCTTCAAAAAATATTGCAAAACAATAGGCTACATAGCTCCTATCATGAACCTTATCATAGTTGATATAGAAATGAACCTCCTTGATGATAATGTGTTCATTTGGACTAGTACATTTTACACCACCCAAATGAAATTGTGGGTGTCTATATCTCACTTATACAAATATTGTCACTTGATCAGAATGATAATATTGAGCTTGAATCTGTGATCGAGGGGCAAATGTACAATTCTCAGATAAATCTGCAATTGAAATAATACAACCTGGTGAAAAATAATTGTTTGAACCACAAAATTGTTTAGCTTGCCAATGTGCACCATGATAATGTTAGATATATGGATAAATGATACTACAAAATCTAGTCATAAACTCAATGTAGGGTAGTTCGCTCTCCTTCAACACAATGTTTTTGGATTCATCTCTTGTCTTAGTTAGGTATGTCTCATATTCAAATCTCTTCTATAAAACTAGCATTGAAACATCAATATTCTCAATTTGCATTGAATTTTTTTTCAAATCTCCACAATCAATGCATGCACTATTTATACAGTGTACATTGAACTCATTTGAATCTTCTGATTTATCACATAAAAAAGACTTCACATGTTGTGTCGTCCCTCTAGGGATGACTATATTTGATTTAATTACTGACATATATTTTTTATATGATTGCATATGTAAATAAAACTCAACATGATTTCGACAGCAACAAGTTTCATGTATCTTATTTATGTGCACAAAATAAGGATGCAACCTCACAAACATTCTTTGACAAATTTTCACATCTAGAAATTCTTACTTGAATGCTTCAACCAGTTCACTTTGTGTTGTATCTACAAAATATTTTGGATGTGAAATTTTCATTTCGGTCTCTTCATCTTTCATTTGTATATTGTCCCTTATATTGGAAGAAACACGAGAGTGTTTGGTCCAATATTGAACAATGACTTGTCTTTTTACATCTTCAAAAATTCTATCTTTTCGAGGAAGCCTTCAAATATTTACCTAATTATTTTCAATGTTTTCATCTAACATATTTATCCTCCTATTATATCTTTGATTAGTTCTAAATACATTCAGTAATTCAGAAATTGCTTGAACTTGTTTCCTCTACAACAATTTCTTACTAGAAATCGTAGTCATCAACTCTCTATGTGAAACACTTAAATCAACTACTTGACTTGTGTTATCAATACAGTTCAATGATTCTTGTATTTATTTTTAATTATTGTTTCTTTGACATCTATTGAATTTCTCCTATTATCAACACCCAACAACTCTAAAATAAAGGTCATTTCCCTTTTCCTAAATAACCTAGTAAATAATTGTGCTCTTCCAAATACAGATTTATTTTAAAAAAATATTCATCCCAAATCTTTCTATAATGCGATTTCAATGTGATTTTAGGTACCATGTGTTCGGATGAAATTTGATTGAAAGAGAATCCTCATCCATATCCATCAAATTATCTATGTTAGAAGAAATATTTCTAGCTTGACTACTACCAATTTGTTCTCATACTTCAGTTGTAGCTTCTTGAACATCAATAGATTGTTCTTGAACATCAACAGGTTGTTCTTGAACATCAATAGATTACTCTTGACTATATTTTGTATGACCTTTCATTTTATCATCCCTCTTTCGATCATACAACCTTGATTTTATCCTTTTATTCCCATTGCACAAACTATTCAAATTGAGAACTTCAATTTAGTTATACACAGAAAACCATATATACCCAATTAAAAAACTCATATATACTATTTTTAAGTTCATAAACCTCACTAATTTCAATTTTTTTATAAAAATAAAATAAAAAATAATTGAAAAATAGGAAAAAATAAAGTATAAAATCAACTTACTTGAAAAATATCTAATTATTTTAATTTATTTTAAAAATCGCCCTTTAATGCGGGAACTATGCTTTCTTAAAAAAAATGATTTTACTTGAAAAATAATTAAAAATCTGCATATATTTGTTTTTATTTGATTTAAAAGTAAAATAAAAAACCCTTTAAATATTAGTTTCAAATGGCAGCCAAAGATATGTTTTGGCCAGAACTATTTCGGTCGAAATTGTTCTTACCGAAACCGCTTATGTGGCATCCTAGGTGGCAGTGAAATCGACAAAATTCTTTGAATTTGAGAATTTCTGACTTCAACTAATTTTTCCATTAAAATTATGGAGGATAGATTTTATAGAAAAAATATGGTGGGAAATGAAAACTATTGATTTCGGATAAGTTGGACTCTGAATTGTTATAACAGATTCAAAAACTATTTTTTCATTTTTTTTGCACTAGCTATATATGTCATCTATCACATATTTTGAAATCAGAGGAAAAGAATTTTATTTACATATAATTTTTTAGTAAGAACTAGACCCCTAACCAAAACGAAGACGACAAAAGTACAAATCCTCAACCTACAAATAAGACTTTGTCAAATTAGTTGTAGTTACAACAAACATGGTCATTTGGAATCATACCACACAAGCGCCAGACAAAATATAATAGGAACCACACTAATGTAGGCGGAGTAGTAGGCATACCATCACCTACTAACACAGTAGCTGCACTTTGCGATGCCAAAGAAGGTGAAAGCTATGAAAGTTGTGAAAGATGATTTTGTTTCTTAGTAGGACACTCTAATCTGCGAATACCAGGTTAGATTTGAGTAAAGATAGCCAAAAACGATTATGAAAGCAATCTACATGCCCAATTTGCAAAACGTTGATATGTATCGACGTGTCTCAAGGTTCATTGAATAAACTCCAAGATAAGTGTCACATGAAGATAGATGTAGCACAAATCCTGACATTAAAACTTCTACCATGGTAGGGTTATTCGTGTAGGTATCAGATATTGATTATCCCATACCTGAGATTATCCATATTTTAAACTATTATATATTTTAAATTATGGGCGTATGGCTGAGATTATCCTTTCCTCCATAATTCACGGAGATTTCCACAAAGATTTTCATGGATTTTTGAGGTGCACTATACAAGTGTAGAGTCTCTTGGAAAATAAAAATAACTAACTTAATAATTAATTTCAAGACAATAAAAATAATTCTAATTTGAGAATTTAAGAGTTAGTTTCTTAAAACTAATATGTTATAATAATGACATATTTCAAATATTAATCTAAATAATTAAATAAAAATTTAATTAATTTCAGTTATAATTCTTAAAATGTCATATATAAAAGAGAAGAGATTTTCACAATCCATGATAATAAGTTGTAAGAGTTTCTGGATTAGATTGTGTTGAATTTTTATTTTATTCTTATTATTATTTGTGTCAATGTTTCCAACCACACTTTGTGATCTGTCATCGGGATGAAAGATAAGAGAGCACAATGACTCATTTTTACTCTTTGTGCTCTCTTATCTTTCATCTTGATGATGAATCGTAGAGCGTGATCTGAAATATATATATATATATATATATATATATATATATATATATATATATATATATATATATATATATATATATATATATATATATATATTCAACACAATCTAATCAAGAAACTCTTACAACTTAATATCATATATATTAATTATTCTAAATATATAATTAACTAATCGATTTCAAATGCAACTAACTTTTATACATTTTCTAATTTACAAACAAATGGTTTTAATTAATCAACTACCAACTATCGATCCTTCAAATCTCACTACTGAATTATGTTGAACAATTTCAATAATAGTTATAATCTAATAATAGGTGGATAAACATAAAAACTCATGATACCTTCTAGGAGGAAGTAATCACACCTCATAAACCTCAGTACATATGAACTAGATCAAATGAATCTCTCTCAAACAAAAAAAATCCATTCTAGGTGCCAAAATGCCCTAGTAAATAACCAGGGAGTAAAAACACAAAAATATGAATAAAATGTACCTAAGGCAAAATCTAGAAAAAGTGCACATATAGATTTGAAAATATCTCATACCATGTTAAAGCTATGGAGCTTTGATGTCATGTGGGAGCTAATATTGGGCTCTGATACTATGTAGGAGTTGACGATAATATCAACCAACAAGCCAAGAATCTTGTGCAAGCACAATATCTGACATGAAGACAAGATCAAGTAAGATAATTTATACAATATTAGAATTTTCTATTTTTTGTTCTTGAGAAATATAACAATCCTTTCATGGTACCCTTATTTGTTGAAGGTGTTCTTGTTTTGCTATTTGATTTTGCAACTACTTCTATTGTAAATTTCAACATGGTACCAATGCTCCATAACTTCAACCACCCACAAGCTTCAAGATGTTCTCATGCTATCAACCAAGAAGAGAATCAACATATCACTCTATCTAGTGTGCACTCAACTAAATGTTAATAATTTAAAATTAGAGAAAGAGTGAAATTCATGCGTGATTATGGTTATTCACAAAAAAGTGTAATAAAATCAATAATAAGGCACACAGGAAAGCAAGAAAGGAAAAATGAACTAGAAGATATGGTTGTCATCTAATACAAAATAGGTATTTTTTCTCTATTTTTCCTTTTATCTTTTTAATTTTTCCCTCTTCTCTAAAAGATTTCTCTTGTTCTATTTTTATATAAAAAGACAATTTAAAATAAGGGAAGATTATTTTATTTACAAGTTCTATTGAGTTGAATGCTTGGGCCTTTTAAGGAAAATTTTATAATCAAGTTGTTTTTAATTAAATAATTGTGTGATTGAGCATTTACCTTCCACATTTGATTGTTAAATTATTTATCATAAATGAGATGCTTGATGTTTTGTCTGACTATTAGTCTCACCTTCTTATTGTGTATGCAGCCTTCGCGTGTAAGCCTACACTTTTTATCTCTTTCATATGTGTGATTGTGTAAACCCTACCTTTTATTTCTAGATTTATATTTTCATTGTTTCGCAATTACAAATCTTGTGCAAAATAAGTCATTTCCAAATTAAAGGGTTTTGTTTTGTGTAACACCACTTTACTCAGAGTTTAGTTTCTTGATTCATTCTTCCCTTTTCTCTTAAAAGTTCATTTTTGTAAATATCCTACAAAGAACCAAATTCTAAAATCTTGGAGATAATTTAGAAGCCATATCCCATGTTTTTTTTAAACTTCCCATATAGATAACACTATATTTGCCTCAGGAAAACTTTTTGAAAAATCTAGCACGAACATTGTTCTAATACATTATATAATAATAAGGTTGCAATAAATAAACTTGTGCTAAGAGATATTTGACCCTCTATTAAACTTAATAGCATGGACCTCAAATAACCTCTTCTCAATCAATCATACACTCTTACATAACCTGTAATGCCCCACCAAGGAACCCTTGGCTCAAGGACATTATACTCATTAAGTCATACACAATATATAATACTTTCTCTTTTTTTTAATAAAGTAGCGGAACATAATCTAATTTGATTTATTTAATGTTACTAAAGGTCAAGAGAATAAAGAGATTATACTACTTGTCTTGCTCAATTAACAAATTATTATTCTTGCATACCTGAATATTGCTAACTTTCTTTTACATGATGACCACCATGTCCAACACCTGTAACTACACATATGTCTAAACAACTAGATGTAAACATTAGATATATTATATTACAAATAAATGTTTTATTGATTACTTAGCTATGAGAATCATTATTAAGGAGTGAAATCATTGCATTATAAACTTAAAGACAAACCCTAAGGGACTAGACCTAAGCCTCGGGGGCTCATCATTGATGGCCTTGCCTACGTTCACGCTCAGAGACTTCGTAGTTCGACTCTCCCCATTATAGACTATCTATTTATAAAATCAAGAAAGCGGGTACGCAACCCTTTCTAGGGTCTTGTTCCCCAGACAGTTTCCCCTTCGGTTGCCACCCACTTAGGTGGAATAGAGACAAAGTCCTATACTTAAAATTGATAACTAATTCCATAACTCAAAAATAGAGTTTAACTCACACTAATATAGTATTCATGAAACGTGCTTAATTATAGTATTTACTAAAGTGCCTTCCAACCAAACATAGGAATGAAATACAACCAAATCTTAGGATAATCATAATTTGGTTCATTAAAATCATCATCATAATTAACATCATTAAATTAGGAATAATCATTATAAACGTCACAATCCCTAATTGCATGTACATTCGCATGAAAACATGACATAAGCCCAATACCTCCTCTATTCCTAATGATCGACCTAATTATGATGAAATGAAATCAAATAAATAAAAATAGTTTAATATAAACTAAAGTTAACCCCATAAATTACATTATGATTTAAATTATACATTACCTTTAATGAAATAAAGTAATAATAATAAATAGACCAATTCTAATTTTAATTAAATTTGAAATTTTAAACAATATCTTTAATGATTTATTAACTAATTTATTTTATTTTCATTATCTATTGATTATGTGTAGTCATAAATACATATATTTACAATGCATCATTTATATTTATAAATTTTTAATAATTAATAGGTAAAATGAATTTTATTTTATAATAACACTAATTTCTATACATAACATATATTTTTAATAAATAAATTTTCTACCTTAATAGCATTGGACTCCATATTCTTCTCTTTGTAAAGAAAATGCCCTTTTTTTTTTTCCTTCTAAATTTAATGTTTGGTTAATACTTTCTTATGTTATAAAGATAGATTTTCTATGCACATTAATATTCCACTTTTAATTTAGTTTTTTTTAAAAAAAAATTTCTTTTCTTTTAATTATTTATTTTCCTCCTACAATCTCTCCTTATTTTTCTCCTATATTTACTCCTTATTATTTTCCTATAATTTCTCATATATTTTTACTAAAAGTTTAAATGATTTTTACCAAAAGATTTATCATATATTAAAATCATTAACTTTAAAATCTAATAATCTCCCCTATTAATTTGACAAATAACCTATTAAACAAATCTAGCAAATAAAATAATACAAAGCTAAACATGAAAATCTTTAAATATTAAAATAATTAGAAACCTTAAAATAACATCTAATTTATTATTTCAGTATTATTAATGTTTTAATTATTTCTAAATTTACTTATGCCTGTGCATTAATTTTTAGTCCTAAAATTCAAAAAACCCAACGGAGCCATGTTCCGTAATTTTTATACTAAAACATTTCTAGTATATTATTACTAAGGCTATTATGGTTTTATTTCAATAATCTTAATTCTAACCTTCCAGAAATAAATAAACACACAGGAAAAATAAACATAATACAATATAATAATATATTCTTCATATTGCCTGCACACAGGAGGCAACCACAAATACAAAACAAAACAATCACATAAATCAAATAAGGAGGAGCATCTTGCAGGATAGCTCCTACCTGGATTCCGGAGAAGACAACCATTGAAGAAGGAGGAATCAATCAACTTGGTCTTCTTCCAGCACTCCACCAAAGCCTTCCGATTGTAGACACCACCTTTTCCAAATATAAAATAATCAATAATGATATCCTAAAATTAAGATCAATTCTCCTATGAATAATCCAGCCAAAAACCCTCCCTAAATACAATATCCTCTCAAAGCAATAATCCAATTTCCTGAGTCTCCTTTTCAGCCAACCTCCCTATCCTTCAAATATCTCTCTTGTAAATAGGTTGAAGGATTGGTTGCACAGAAAATCAACCGTTGTAACCATCCCAACCAAAAGATAGTTTATAGTTTAGGATTTAATTTATTCATTAAAGCCATTCACGGGAAGGGAATAGCTAATTTAATATTATTAATAATAAAATCTAATATGAGAGCCTCGTAAATATTAATAAACTAATGTTATTTTTCTTTATTTAAGGAAAAGGAAATAATTTATTACTATTATTACTTATCACCATATTTACTAAAGCTATGGTAAAAGTTTTACCATATAATAATTAATCCTTTAAGTAAATAATTTATTTATTATTATAATTTAAAATACAATTACTTTCACACACTAATATTTATTAAATATATACATGTAACTATAGGCATATGTGTGCACCCATATGCTTATGTGTATATATAATATTATTAAAAATAATACTATTATTAGTATCATATTATTAAAAAAATGTTATTATTAATATCATAAAAATCTTATTATTATGGCATTATAAAATATTATTATCCAATCAAATAAGAAATCATATTCCATACAAAGTAAAATCAAGATATATATATTTATATATATATATATATATATATATATATATATATATATATATATATATATATATATGTGTGTGTGTGTGTGTGTGTGTGTGTGTGTGTGTGTGTGTGTGTGTGTGTGTGTGATCACTAACACAAGATGGTCTAACAAGATTAGTGAAATCAAGCACAACATTCAATACTCGCATGAAATAAATTATCTACGAGCAAAAATCGAGCATATTATTAAGAACAATTAAAGCTACCATATCCAAACCTTAGCCTCCTAAAATGAAAGGGACAAGAACAAGCAACAAGATCACCATAATCTAACAAACTGTTATACACAATGATATATCAACAACATAAGGGACTGACGCAAGAACTCCCTGCCTAAAGGTCAAAAGGGTTAGAGGTTGAGTTCCTTCTCATGGAACCTTGGTGATATCTCTGTAACAACAACAATGATCGAGGATTTTGAGGGCTCGCTCAGACCTGTGGGACCAGGTGGAGATGATGTCCGGTACCTGCAAGCTTGCATCACCGAGAAGAGATACATGCACATAGATATATACAATAAGGCATTTGCAAACAGATCACCATGATCGATACATCGTGTTGACCTCAACTACGTGAGTAACTACGACTTCGTCCTGAGTCATGAAACACATCAATTGCATATACATAAAACATGAGGAATCACATATATATAATTGTTAGCTTCTAAATCCTTGGGTTAGCTCTTTAAATCTTCATAAGCATATACAAGATAAATGATTTCCAATTTCATAAACAATAAACAATAATTATAACTGAGTATGTCTAAATATCTGATAAGCACATCATCATCATAAACATAAATGTGAATACATAGCTCTAACCATCATAATGTAATGTCCAAATCAAAGAGTCCAAGTATAATTATTAGAGAGGTTATTACATCCTCCCCTCCTAAGATGAGACTTACTCCTGGAAGTCAACAAGTTAGAAATGGAGATACATCAAACATTATCTCTTAAACATATTTTAACTGATATCACATACATAACTAATCCTTGAATCTATACTATATAGAAAATAATCCTCATAATATGGTTAAGCATAAAATATATATCCCAATCAATTTAACTATTACCAACAAGGATAACTTGAACTTGATCAAATATCAGTATGAATAGAATTTTCCCTTTACTTAGAAAGTAAGAACCAAGGTAACTAGCTTTAACCACTCAATTTTCCTTAAAACATATCAAGGTGTTACAAATTCCTTCTCTTTTAATACATGCAAATCAAATTTTTACTTGCATCCATACAACAATATATTTCAATCTGATATAAAACATTGAGCATATCCAAATGTGCCACATAAACAATCATACCAATCCACATCACTGGGATTACACATCACAAGGATCAGGAGTGGATATGTCTCTCTAGACAAGCTCTCACTCCGGGATACAATACCAGTCTCATCTATATCCAAAATCCATAATCAATACCTCACATAGTGGCTTGATGGTATATCGGGCCTTTGTCATGAAGACCCTCCATACAAGTCCACGTGTCATATCCCTTGTTTGTGTAAGGTGGTTAGCCTCCAAGGAACATACACCACACATAGGAAGGTAGTGGATACTAGCTGAATAATAGCCTCACATACCCCCATCCTCAAGGGTTCCCTGCGTCTACTTCCTCGTATACACTCACCAAGTCTGCCTCATGCATCCTTAGTGAGGAATCACAACACAACACAAGACCAACATTACAAAAGAAGATAGTTTAGCCATCAAATCTCAATAATAATAATAAAACTAAATATAATTATCAATCTCAAAAAAAAGATAAGAAGAATCCAAGATACATTTCATAAGTCTTGGCTAAACTATTATAGAAAAAGATAAGAAAACTGTTGGTCTACACAACTGAAGATAAAATAAATTCATCATAAATTGCACATCACATCACTGTGTGACTATATCTAGTCACCTTGCGAGGAAGGAGGGAACAACGTCTAGCTATCACAATAGCCCTTCATGTGGTTGGGCCCGGGCAACACTACCCACATGGCATAGGGGGTTCACCTCGGCAACACCCCTGCATCGAATGGTGCAGAATAAGCATGCCAACCCACTCGGCATGACCATACACCAAGTGGAGTAAGCACACTCTGGTCGTATGTCGCATGGCAGTGTTCCTTGTGGAGTAGGCACACACAGGAAACACCCCGCATAATGATGTCTCTCATAGATCATCATCGTAGCCAGAGGTATACATGGCTTGGGCCTACCCATATGCCTACCGCGTCTACAAACTGAGCATCCATGGGTGCCCCTCTACAAGCATGAAAGTATCACCAATATACTCTGCATCAAGTAGGAAACAAAATACATACATATACTGCGCCTTCACGTAATCATGTACGTGGCATCGTGTTCTCGAGCTCGGCTCGCTACCATCAGCAGCACGGCATCATCACCTCACACTATGTCGGAACAATAGTGGGGTGTGGCATCATATTCATTGCATCATGTCGGAACATGTGCGAATATGGTATCCATCACAGCATGGGCTAACAAAATCTCCCTCCACATGCTGGACCACATAGTAATGTACATATCCATAAATCATATATCTCCTCTTAGAGGCTCATATCAAGTACTGGTATTGTGCTCAAGAACTATGGGAATTAGGATAAACACTTATGAACCAAATGTTTAGGTTCATCATAAGGGGAAGCATAGTTTACTCTTTTCCCTCGAGTAGTGGAAGCTAAGGTCACTTCGCGCCGCCATTATACGTACGCCACATAAATACCCAAGGAAATGGTGCTACTACTACCCCTCCACATACTAAATTACCAACACTCATGGGTTGGCACTCAGTAGGGTGACAAACAAGAAGGCAACACATGAATGGTATGGTTCTCCCATACCCTTATCCAAACATAACTTCCATGGATGATACTTATATTGCACCACTCCATGGAACTCAAATAATTACTGGTTATACACAACACCCAACATAAGCACTGGCACTGGTTTTATCACATTTACGAGGAAGTACACAATAACATCACATAGTATCCATATATTCTAATTTTTATTTTATTTTCACAACTCACTTTGTCTACGTAGTAAAAAATATCAATGACATACTTAATCACATTTCACCTCCTCATGGGCATATGCCAATATCCAATGTACACATATCAATCTCTGCCATTCCCATAATAATAACATCTATTTTCAAGATGACTTTAACTTATATAAAATAAGGCACAAGGAAAAATGATACACTATATTTCTTCAAGAGTCATTGAATCAACACATATTTGTTTTAATTAAGGAAAGGAAACAATAAACTTGTACTATGTACATTTATTAGTAAGATAATTTATACAAGATTAGAATTTTCTATTTTTTGTTCTTGAGAAATATAACAATCCTTTCATGGTACCCTTATTTGTTGAAGGTGTTCTTGTTTTGCTATTTGATTTTGCAACTACTTCTATTGTAAATTTCAACATGGTACCAATGCTCCATAACTTCAACCACCCACAAGCTTCAAGATGTTCTCATGCTATCAACCAAGAAGAGAATCAACATATCACTCTATCTAGTGTGCACTCAACTAAATGTTAATAATTTAAAATTAGAGAAAGAGTGAAATTCATGCGTGATTATGGTTATTCACAAAAAAGTGTAATAAAATCAATAATAAGGCACACAGGAAAGCAAGAAAGGAAAAATGAACTAGAAGATATGGTTGTCATCTAATACAAAATAGGTATTTTTTCTCTATTTTTCCTTTTATCTTTTTAATTTTTCCCTCTTCTCTAAAAGATTTCTCTTGTTCTATTTTTATATAAAAAGACAATTTAAAATAAGGGAAGATTATTTTATTTACAAGTTCTATTGAGTTGAATGCTTGGGCCTTTTAAGGAAAATTTTATAATCAAGTTGTTTTTAATTAAATAATTGTGTGATTGAGCATTTACCTTCCACATTTGATTGTTAAATTATTTATCATAAATGAGATGCTTGATGTTTTGTCTGACTATTAGTCTCACCTTCTTATTGTGTATGCAGCCTTCGCGTGTAAGCCTACACTTTTTATCTCTTTCATATGTGTGATTGTGTAAACCCTACCTTTTATTTCTAGATTTATATTTTCATTGTTTCGCAATTACAAATCTTGTGCAAAATAAGTCATTTCCAAATTAAAGGGTTTTGTTTTGTGTAACACCACTTTACTCAGAGTTTATTTTCTTGATTCATTCTTCCCTTTTCTCTTAAAAGTTCATTTTTGTAAATATCCTACAAAGAACCAAATTCTAAAATCTTGGAGATAATTTAGAAGCCATATCCCATGTTTTTTTTAAACTTCCCATATAGATAACACTATATTTGCCTCAGGAAAACTTTTTGAAAAATCTAGCACGAACATTGTTCTAATACATTATATAATAATAAGGTTGCAATAAATAAACTTGTGCTAAGAGATATTTGACCCTCTATTAAACTTAATAGCATGGACCTCAAATAACCTCTTCTCAATCAATCATACACTCTTACATAACCTATCATTAATGCACTTATGAGTTATCTTTCAACCTTGATTGATTTGATAGAATGCTCTTGCTCTAACATACATCATATAGCACTTGTGTAACTCCAAATACCAAACACTTGATTTATAAGATTTGCAAACAAGAAAACCAATGTTGAGTTACAAAACCACTTGTCAATCTCGAATTATAATCCTATTGCAAGCTCCTCAACAACTCAACCATAAGCCTAGAATCTACCAACAAATCAACAATACCAATAGAGCTCTAAATCAAGTGTATGCATGTAAAATAAACCAAACATACTTTCACACACATTAATAAGCTTGACTTAATTTTTCTCCAAATTTTTAAGATCTTGTAAATAATAGTATTGCTCTTAGCATTAAGTGCTTACACAAGATGGTGTGAAAAAAGTGAAATGTGATTGATTGATTATGCACTTGTAGGATAGCAATATGATAGAAAGTAGGCAATTATAGCAATGATGCATGTAGTTCTCCTTGTAGCTTGTTGTAGATGTCAAATTTGAGAGGGAAAAGCTCTTTTACAGAAGCCTCGAAAAGAGTCAAATGTTTAGATCTTAAAGTTTAGTAAGTGGCCAAGATTAAGAAACCAGAGAAAATGAATAGGATTAAGATGTTAAATAAAGGAGAGACAAATTAACTAGTGCATTGACATTTGATAAAAACATTTTAAAGTTTTGTGAATCTTATCATGTGGGGAGGAGAGGGAGGGGGAATAAAGAGGAATAAGACACTTGTCAGTTTGGATTATGATCCATGTGTAGGAGAACTAGGATTAGAGAGAATAGGATAATGAATTAAATAAATAAATAAGAGCACGCATTTAATTAATAGTAAGAAAAGGTGGAAATGAAATAACTAATTTAATTATGCAAGAGAGAAGGCTAGTGAATTAATTGAATAGATAAAAATATTCATTTAATTAATTAATGAAGAATGTAAATAATTAATAAATAGATAAATCATATTTACTTAATCAATAGAGAAAAGTGGTAAAACAATTAAATAAATAATAAACATTTATTTAAATAAGTCATGACATTTTTAAGTGTCTACAACACGTTACTAATTCACATACCCAAACCTAAAAATGCATCTCCAACATTCCATATACAATTTTTTTGAATAACATATTGACATTTTTAATTTAACTCAAGTATATTCCTAGCTTGAGCATCAATTAAATCTTTTTTTATCTCAAATATTTCTTAGCATGTCACTCTTTGTTACACATCTACGAGTGTCTACAACACATTACTAATTCACATACCCAAACCTAAAAATGCATTTCCAACATTCCATATACAATTTTTTTGAATAACATATTGACATTTTTAATTTAACTCAAGTATATTCCTAGCTTGAGCATCAATTAAATATTTTTTTATCTCAAATAATTCTTAGCATGTCACTCTTTGTTACACATCTACCATGCACTTGACTTAAATGCTTACACATCTCTACAAACTCCAAGGATTTTTACTCCACTTTTCAAATAAGTTAACAAACGCAAGAACAATGCTTCATATTCTTCTATATTTTATACAACAAAATTACAATTGAAAGTAATGTAAAATAAAATTGTACATTTCAAACAACAAAATAGTTTCAATTCCATCTCTAATTTGAAATATAACTCATTTAGACTATTTCATAAAATAAACCATTAACATATAAATACTTAAATAAATACCTTCATAAAAGATCTTATTATTATAACCATAAAAGTCAATCAAGAACTCAAAATAGTTTCCATTCCATCAATAATTTGAATCAATTCCATCTCTAATTTGAATATAGCTCATTTAGACTATTTCATAAAATAAACCATCAACATATAAATACTTAAATAAATACCTTCATAAAAGATCTAATTAATATAACCATGAAAGTCAATCAAAAACTCAACTTTCTGTAAAGAATATCTTGGATAAAACATCATCAATTTTATGAATATCTTAAAACTGATAAAAATATAGTTGGAGGAATTGCCAAGGTTTATATTAAATAAATAACTTTGAACAAAGCTAATTTCATACTCTTTCCCTTTTCTTCAAAAAAAAAAAAAAATGTCAAACTGATCATAGAAAAGGCTATGGCAAGGGGATCCCCAAATGAAACGAATCTAAGAATGAATATTGATCATGACGCATTTAGACTGGACGACAAGATCTGAAACCCCTTTTAGATAAGTTGTGTCTTGACCTTGCGATTTGAATGGCCTCACACTATACTCTCTTTCCTGATATGCTTTCTTCCACTTTTACAGAATGTTTTCCTGGTGTATTGTATGCAATCATGTTATCTATAAATGTCTGCACTGTCTAAATAGGTTTGAAACATGGCTGTAATGGTTGTCTGAATAGTTGAAACATGGCTGCATGACTGATGATGCCTTTAACAAAGCCAGTTTATAGTTGAAATATTCATAAAGGATTCATTTTATTCAGGAAATATTCTTATTCGTTAGAATCCTCTCTACCACCAAACCTTCAAGTGGAACCTTCTCATATAACCAATTAGTTTCTATTTGATTTAGGAAATAGTTCTTATTCAGTGGATTTCTCTCTACCAGCAAAACTTCTAGTGTGGGACATTCTTATTCGTTGAATGCTTGAGTAGGCTCATTTTTGTCCTTCAAAACGCCACTTTTATTTGTCATTTTCTATGCTGGTTTCTTTTCAGTAGTCTAGTGAGTATTCCTTTCCTTATTCAATGGTGGAATAGTTTCCAGGATTCCCGTTGCTCTTGTATCAACTGTATTGTCAGCACACCGCGTAAAGGTTATTATATTTTGCTTCTTATTCAGTGTTAAACAAATCTTGCGTGGGAATGAATTCATAATACCAATCATAGTATAATAGCACTCCATACAATCTAGTAAGTCAGATGCTGTAATACTCATCAAAACATGTATCTGATTTTCTTTGGCCAAAAATAAAGTCAAGAGTTTGGTCATCCTGCTGGTTCTTGAACACGCTAGTCCAGGTTGCTTCATCTAAGGGAAATAATCTACGTACCTGGAAGCCATGATATGATTTCAAAGTCGCGGAGAAAGAAGTTTTTTTACTGAAAATCTAGGGTGTATCTCCTCAACTAAGAGGCTTCAGCAGGACTTTTTCCCACTGGAGTTTTTTTGATTGCTTCAACCATGCTGATATTAATTATCCTTCTAGCTAATATAACTGAAAAATAATAATATTATAACTCATTCTTGGAGCAAGCAAGAGAGTTTGTGTTTTCTTGCTTCTTTACCCATATACCAAAATGGGGAAAACTAGCATTAAACTGTTGCAGAACTTGATTGGAGGATTTCAATTGGGGGTGACTAACACTTCCCTTCCCACTTCCTTCTACACTTCTAAATTCTCAAATGACAAGATGAACAGGTTCCTATATTAAGGGCTCCTTTTGAGTTGTGTTCTGAAGCCACATATGTGCCCTGTTATTTCAGAATTTCTTCTCTGAATGAGTATATAAGGTTATTCATCATGATCAATTTTAGAAAATTCTACCAAAAAAAATCCCACTAAGTTGTATGCCAACAAGGTAGTAGAGTTTTCACTCTCATGAGGTACTTTCTGTTTTGGAGACCTGGATCTATTTGGGAAACATAGCCCTCTCTCAAGGTGATTCTACATCTTGTCTTTTTATGGTAGTAAGCTAACGAGGAGCTGCACCAATATTACAGATTTTTCACTTTCAGAGCAACATGCATGATCAGATTAGAATTTTTAGGCTTCACAATATGTCCAGACTCCAGACAGCTCTGTGTGATCATCACTACTACTCGATATATTGAACACAAGTATAATATCTCTAATCCAGATTCTTCATGTTTTACCAGTATTCCGCAGGAATATCATTATGGTCCAGTTCTCATTCAGTGTTAAACTTATCTCTCACAGGACTTATCGTCTAAGAGTCAAGACCAATCCATAGATATCATGTCTAAAATATCAACACACTACTTATGGCTCAATATTGTTAAATTTACGACTTCTTTACCATCATTATATGGAAATTTTGAATACAAGCTTTGTTCTTGTCTGCAATTTACAACTTCTTTACCATCATTATATGGAAATTTTGAATACAAACTTTGTTCTTGTCTGCATAAGTCTAAATTCATGCTGCGGAACTTTTAAAAAAAAACTCAAACTAAGTAAAAACTTTAAAACATTGAAGGAAAGAGAGAGACAAGAAGCAAACCTCTATTACACTTTGACAGTACTGACAACTATGCTAAACTAAATCAGACGTCAAAAACTAATCCCAAAAGTGTTTTTCAAGTCAGATTATTTGTAGCACACACAGACAAATTAAATTTACATGAATGAATGCAAACTCCAACTCCCACTTTCACAAAAGGGTTTCAAAATGACAAAACTTACAAATGATGTAAATATGTGCTTCTGCGGAGCAAAAGCATCCTCTAGTCAATAAGTTGACCAATGTCTGTTCTTCATGTGGTAAACTTTGACAGAATTGTAACCACGTGTAAACCGCGCTACACCACCGCTTGCAGATACCTTCCAGCAAGTGCCAACCCAATGTGATAAATCTAAATCCTTTTCTCAAATCCACAGCTTATGTTCTGTTTCCAATATGCAGAACACAAAATGCCCATCACTAATAGATTTCCCTTCCACTCAGTGAGGCAATATATAGAGCCTACAGTTGAAGGAATGATAATAGAAAAGCCCCATTGGTCTTGATTGACATCATAACCTATAATCATATGTAAAAGACCAAATTCATCTCTAAACAAGGCTTCTACATCTCTAATTTCTATCAATTCTTGGTCATCTATGCTTTTGACTCTACCAACTAAATAAATGACACCATTAAAAAAAAGATGAGCCCGTTGAAAATTGTAATCAGATAAATCAATCAATAGAGGTGGACCCTCATACCACAAATTTGAATGTGAATCAAACACCAGGGTATATCGCCACTTCTGAGAGACTGAGAAGCCTGCCATCACAAATTTTATAGTATTCTGCATATAGAAAATTTCAGCAAAATACATCCCACTTTATATCCACTTCAAAAGGCATTGACAAATTTTTTTAAACCTACCTCACAGGGTTGTACGCCCACAACAGAGGATCCAGAGGATGGCGTGGATAAAAGCACATCAGCCCATTTGATGCGGTAATGAGTTCAAAGACTCCATTGTGAAAAGAACTGTCTAAGCCCTCACAAGAAAAAGGAACAATGGAAAGATCACCCAGTTGGGAATTCAAAGAGCAGAACTGGTTTTGTTTTGGCGTCATTCTGGGATGGCTATTTGTAATCGTGCGTACGTCCACGAGACAAAATATCAATTCTCGGCGACAATTTTTGCAATGAGCACAAACAAAATCTGAGTCAAAATTCTCAAAAAGACAAAATGAGCAAGTTCATATATTAAGGGCTCCTTTTGAGTTGTGTTCTGAAGTCACATATGTGCCCTTTCATTTCAGGATTTCTTCTCTCTGAATGAGTAAAAATGGTTCTCCCTCATGATCAATTTTACAAATTCTACAAAAAAACAATCCACTAAGTTGTTTGCCAACAAGGGAGAAGGGTTTTCACTCTCATGAGGTACTTTCTGTTTTGGACGAGACCTGAATCTATTTGGGATAAATAGCCCTCTCTCAGGATGAATCTACATCTTGTGTTTTGATGGTAGTAAGCTAGCGAGGAGCTGCACCAATATTACAGATTTTTCACTTTAAGAGAAAAATGCATGGTCAGATGAGAATCTTCAGGCTTCCCAATATGTCTAGACTCCAGACTGCTCTGTATGATCATGATTACTACTGGATATATTAAACACAAGTATAATATCTCTAGTCCAGGTTAAATTTAAAAACCATTTAAATTTGCCAGCATACAGCATGAATATCTTTATGTTCCAGTTCTCATTCAGTGTTGAACTTATCTCTCACAGGACTAATCGTCTAAGGATTCATAGATACCATGCCTAAAATATCAACACATTATTTATGGCTCAATATTGTTAAATTTATGACTTAAACTTTACCATCATTATATGGAAATTTTGAATCGAGCTTTGCTCTTGTCTGCATAAGTCTAAATTCATGCTGCGGAACTTTAAAAAACACATAAACTAAGAAAACACATGGGAGGAAAGAGATAGACAAGAAGAGGAAAGAGATAGACAAGAAGCAATCCTCTGTTACACGTTGACAGTACTACCAACTATGCTAAACTAAATCAGACGTCAAAAACTAATCCCAAAAGTATTTTTCAAGTCAGAGTATTTGTCTCACACAAAGACATATTAAATTTACATGAATGCAAACAGCACCAAAATTGTAATCCGATTCCCACTTTCATAAAAGGGTTCCAAAATGACAAAAGGGTGGGCTCAAAAGTTACAAATGATGTAGGTATTTGCTTCTGCGGAGCAAAAGCATTGTCTAGTTGATAAGTTGACCAATGTCTGTTCTTCATATTGTAAACTTTGACAGAATTGTGACCACGTCTAAACCACATTACACCGCCGCTTGCAGATACCTTCCAGGAAGTGAGAAAATCATGTGATAAATCTAATTCCCGTTCGCGAATCCACAGCTTATGTTCGGTATCCAATATCCAGAACACAAAATGCCCATTTCTACCAGCTGCACAAACTAATAGATTTCCCTTCCACTCAGTGAGGCAAAATATAGAGCCTACTGATGAAGGAATGATAATAGAAAACCCCCATTGGTCTTGATTGACATCATAACCTATAATCATATGTAAAAGACCAAATTCATCTCTAAACAAGGCCTCTTCATCTCTAATTTCATTCAATTCTTGGTCATCTATGCTTTTAACTCTAGCAGCAAAATAAATGACACCATTTAAAAAAATATGAGTCCGTCGAAAAATGAAATTGTAATCAGAAAATTCGATAGAGCGCAATAGAGGCGGGCCCTCATACCACAAATTTGAATGAGAATCAAAAACCAGGGTATATCGCTGCTTCTGAGGGACTAAGAAGCCTGCCATCACAAATTTTAGAGTATTCTGCATATAACAAATTTCAGCAAAATACATCCAATTTATATTCACTAGAAAAGGCATTGACAATTTTTTCGAAACCTTCCTCACAGGGTTGTACACCCACAATAGGGGATCCACAGGAAAACGTGGATAGAAACACAACAGCCCATTTGATGCCGACAATAGCATGAAATTCCCATTTTGAAAAGAACTGCCGAAGCCCTCACGAGAAAAAGGAACAGTAAGAACATTACCCGTTTGGGAATTGAAAGAGCGGAGCTCGTATTGTTTAGGCCTAAATCTGGTAGGGCTTTCTGTCACTGCTATGAACTCAGTGAGACAAAATATCAAGTCTCGGTGACGACTCTTGCAATGGGTATGAACAAAATCTGGGTCAAAAATGAGGGTTCGCCATCTCTTTGACACTGTGGACATCCTCAGCACATCTCTTGTTGAAACCCTCGAAATTATGTCTCTAATGAGGTCATCACAACATTCCACCTGCTCTGCACTACTGCTTCTTGCTGTCCGTCTGGGAATGCTCTTCATTTTCAGCTCGCTCAGAAGAACCTTTGCAAACTGCAATTGGAAAAGAATGAAGTGCGTTCAAATAACCCTAATGTAATGTGAATTTGTATAATTCACGATTTGTTTTACATTGAAACCAGTGTCATGCACACTGACGAGTATTTGCTTCTTTTGTTGGGGGTATAATTACCACTGCACTGAAACTTGGTGAGACGCATATTAAATAATACATCAAATGCTACAGAATCAATCTTTCATTTTTGTACAGATTGCTTCTTTTAACAAGGACGTAAAGCGTCAAAGTTTCTGCCCAAGTTAAATTTAATTTGTTAAAAACTAATTAGTAGAAATGATAAACTTCAAGCTAAGGATACACAAATTTATAAATTAGAAGAAAAAAGTTATATTGTTGTGTGTAGGTTAATTATATAACAAATGTGACAATATGACATTAAATAACATTAAATGTTTATGAAGCATGTACAACAAATTCTCCAAGATAAATTAGGTATAATATATATTTAGCATTAATGTTGTTGCCAAAGTTTAGTGTAATTTGTTACAAACTTATGAGTGAGAAATTGTAGAAGTTAATGTTTTTGTTTTGGACAAAAGATAAGTTACATACTAGCAAATAGTACAATTTAGCATTAATAATAATATATTGTATTCAATTAGATTAGATATCTATGAAGCATGTAGCAAAATATATCAAAATAACTTTTGAAATTCTATACAAATAATTGTTTAAATAGGATGTTAAGCGATCATGAGAAGTAAACATTGAAAATTATTAAAATAAGAAAAAAATTTGATATTTATTTATGAAGTATACATATAAATTTTTTAAATATTAAAAAGAAATAAAAGAATATTAATATCAATGTATTAATCAATATCTATCAAAATATTTTATATGCATTTATGAAATATAAATAAACAAATAGACAATAAGATAAAATATACAAACATAAATATATCTTTTTATTTTAAGATTGAGATCTCAATCAAATATAGTAGTCCACTTTATTAAAGGTGGGTGTGGCATATGTCAAAATCTATGACATATGCAATAGTAGACTTGTCATCCAAAAAATTAATATATTTGACATTTTATCTAATGAATTAAAATATTGATTCTCATGTGTATTTTTTTCTTGATTTTTTTTTTTTTTTAATGTTTAATAGATAGAATAGTATTCAAAAATAAATGGGAATGGTGTTTTAAATAAATGAGTATGGGATAGATTTTCTGGGTGCAATAAATGGGTATGGTGTTTTAAATAAATGAGTATGGGATAGATTTTCTGGGTGCAATAAATGGGTAGGGGGTCTCTTTAATAACATATATAACATAGGGGGTAGTTTGACTTCCATGTGTATTTTTTATAACATATATAAATGTGACTTGAAAAAAAAAAATTCTATTATTTTGATTTTGAGTAGTGACTATTCACTCTCTGAACCAATCACATGTTTGCAAAATGATATATATAGAAATATTGAAAATAAAAGATAAATATAGACTACATACTTTTTCTGAAAAATATTAAATTCAACATGCTGATTGGTAGAATTAATAGCATAAAAAAAAAGACATGAATGCATAAGTATTCTTGCCCATGGCAGGAACTAATAATATAAGGAAACAATTTAAGTTGCAACATAGATTATATGAATAGATTTGATCATGATTATTGATATGTTTTCTTTTTTTGGATTGCGACTATAGTTAGATATAGAATTAAGATTAAGGTCCGTGCTAAGGTTAAGATTACGATTAAAGTTAAAATTAAGATTAGAGAGAGGGTGTGGTTAGGATTAATCTTAGAGTTATAGTTAAACATTTTAATTCAAGTTCAGTGTTTTTTTTTTTTTTGATAGGTAATAGGCCGAAGCCAAGATCAACAAGGGGCTTAAGAAGACTTGAACCCAAGACCTCCCCATTGAGAGGCTCGCAACTTACTGTTGCGTTGTGGGGTGTTCCCAAATTCAAGTTCTGTGTTAAGTTTAGGCTTTTAATTAGGTTCGAGGATTGGGGATAGGGTTAGGGCTAGGATCAAAGTTAATGGTATGATTATGATCATTATTAGGATTACAAATAGAACCAAAACTTTAATTACATCCTAACCCTATTTTGGCACACAATAACTTTAACCATAATAATAACCTTAACTCTAATTCAAATTGAACTCTAAAACTCTAATGTCGTCCCTAATTCTAATTCAACTCTGGGCAAGCTTTATCCTAAAATAGCGATCTTGTACTCGAATCCTAGAAAACTAAATCTAACCCTAATTGAGCCCTAACCCTAACCTAAGCTCTATCTTAAAATAGAGTCATTAGTTCTAACCATGTCTTAACAAGATAATCTCCACTCTAACCCTAATCCTAACTTGAGCTTTATTTTAAAATGGGAACATTAATTTTAGCCATGAATTAACTCTAACCCTAACTACAATTAAAAGATGCCACATATTATTTTGTTTTGACGTATATTTAGCCAATAGGCTTCTCTCTTGAGGTAAGATTGTTTGCAATCAATATTGTCTGACATCAATAAACAAAGTGATAAAAAATAGTTCCAGACTACTAGTAAGCAGTTTTGTGTTCAAAATGGCTTTTTGTCTATTGATCATCGACACAAGTTACAAATCATCAACGCAAGTTCTGAATCATTAATGCAAGTTACACAAGGAGTCGCAAAGGTTGAGCTAAAAATTGCCCTAATATTTTCAGGGGGTTACAATATCTTTAAGAATGTTAGAGTAAAGTATTAATTATCTTAATTAACTTTACTCCCTTCTTAAGATGTCAACTCATTTTGCTTTAGTTAAACGCACATGCATTAGTTTTTTAAAATATAAACTTGCATGCATTAGTCATGTAATAGTTAAACTAATTATTACATGCACTAGGGTTTGCATTTTCAAGGCTTTCGATCTCCTTTATAAGGATGATCCATTGTACATTTAATTCATTCATTAATTGAGGATATTTTCTTCTTCATATTTTTGAGTCAAACCCTTTCCCTCTTCTTGTCTCTACTTCCTTGTAACAGGTTTTTGTATGCAGGTGATCTTCAAATTTTGTAGATTTGTATTGCTCAAATCCTACATGGTATCAGAGTCTAATCTGCTACAGCTTGTTCGCGTTTGAAGGATTCAAATTAGGGCTTTTTTGGTTATTTTTAATTGAAATTAAGGAGTCTCTAAATTTTGGTGCACTTTGAGCTCAAATCGACCTCACCGTTGAGCTCGCAGCGCCCAAAAACCCCTATTTCGATATAAGGCACATCCAATTTGGATAACTTTGCATTTTGGGTCTTTTTTGGGTACCATAAGCTTGATACGCTTCACAAAGTGAAAATTGTACAGATCTGCATGCTTCCCGAGACAAAATTTGTACAAATTGGCACGTAAAATGAGGCAAAAAAATTATTGTCTGGCACATAAATCAGAATTAAACAAATTTGGCATGCAAATCGAGACAAAAATCCAAAAGAATTAGCACGGATCCCGAGGCACGCATGCGATTTTGAAAAAAAAAATTTCTTTTTGGGCGGTGATAGCCATTTGGCCGTCAAATTTAAGCCCGTCGTTTGATGATGTCAGCATGCATCATCCTCATTGACACCAATTTTGGGCTCTCTAGCGCACAAGTTGGTATTTTGCTCATAACTTGAGCATACAGTGTCGAAATCAGGCAAACAAGATATCGTTGGAAAGCTAGTTTCGAGCCTGACGCTCTCATGGTGGTTAATCTGGTTTTTTTTTGTCATCTAGCTTGCAGTTTTTTTTTGGTCAAAGTCAGATTCTCTTTCTTGCATTTTGGGGAGGCTAATTTGCTCAAATTAGCTTCGTTTTTCAATCCGAAAGAATCGTCGAAAATCTCTTCTCGAGAACCATCCAGATTGCTGCCTATTTTCATCAAATTTTTTCAAGGTACACAAGATTTAGATCTAAAGCTTTTTTGCTCTTCTCTTGATAAAGCATATCATTCTAGGCTTAGGGGTTCGATATTTGAATTGTGGGGGGGTGTTATTTTCTTATTTCTATCACTTAAACCAGATATTTATTAAAACAAAAACCCCTTCTAAAAAATATGGCCAAGACCTCTTCTTGTCTAGAACTGTTGACCCCACATAATTATCACACATGGAAAACCCTAATGACATGGTTTCTCTGTTCAAAAGGGCTCTGGTCTTGTCTAGATGCAGTGCAGCCAGTATTACAGAGGCCCTTTGAGATCATGCAGCATCGAAACAAGATGGATGAGGCTATGGGGTTGATTGTTTTATAGGTATCAGACAGCTTGCAATTTCATCTTGATGGGTGCACTACCCCTCTACACATGTGGGATAAATTTGAGACATTATTCGGTACCATCAATTTGAGTTCAGAGAACTTCAGATTGAGGCAGAGCTTACCTCTCTTGTACCTGATTCTTTTCCCGCTATTGAGGACTTTCTAATGAAGTTCAAATAGCAGAGATCTTTGTTAAATGGATGTGGAAAGAAAAAGACTGATAAAGAGTGCATTTATTTGATTCTGTCTAAGCTTAGGGGAAACTTTCAGATCTTCTCTTCTACCTTTCATTCTACCATGGACGCTTTGGGACCTACATTCACCATACCCACTTTTGAGGTGTTCTGTGATCGTTTGACTAGAGAGCAAGCCAAGCTTACTTAGTTGGACTCTCTAACAGGATCAAAGAACCAAGCATTGGTTGCCCAACCATCCAAAGAAAAGTAGAAGCTAAAGCTAAAGCAGATATCATATTCCTCTTCTCAACACTCTACTAGCCCACCATCTTCTTCTAAGAAGGAGAAACAGAAGACTGAGAGACCTACATGTTCCTATTGTCAGAAGGGACCTCATGATGAGACACATTGTTTTCAAAAGAGATTTGATGGCTATGAGAAACAAATTGCAGATTTGCAAGCTCTTCTTTAGAAGAGCATTGTTTCCTCTCCATCCTCGTCTACCTCACAGGGGTCTACTTTTCAGTCTTCTTCCACATCTTCAACATCTAGGTAGGATTTTGGACAGGGTCATGCATTACGGGCATCCATTGCATCCCCTTCACAGGTCCCTTGGATACTGAATTCAGGTGCTTCTCACCATATGGCATCTTCTCAAGGGGTCTTCTCTACTATTGAGGCTTCTCCCATTCCTCATATTCTCATGGGGAATAACATTATCCTAATAGTCTACAGGAAAGGTTCAGTAGGCATTTAGGATGGAATATTCAATGATGTATTGTATGTTCCATCTTTGTTTGTAAACCTTCTCTCAATTTATCAGATTACACACAGTGGATCAAGGAAGACAGTTGAGTTCACTGGAGATTCAGTATTCATTCAAGATAGTGTGACAGGAGGCATTGTTGCTAAAGGGACAGTTGATCATTCCACTCATCTCTACGCCTTCTCACACTTTGGTCCACCATCTCCATTGTCGGAGCACAACTCTCCTATTTCACGAGAGCCTCATGTGGTGTAGTCAGGTCGCTTGAACTTTTGTATTGTTCCTGAGATCACTGCTATGACTGCCACACCACATCCTGTTGAGGTCTTTTCTCTTTAGCAGGATTCTTCTTCAGCACTACCTAACCCTCCAGCTCCATTCATCGAGCCTCCAGGTGCACTTGTTGAGGATTCTACAGAGGACGTTCATCTCCTCTTTCATGACAGTGTCAGCACACCTGTCACACCACCTACATTGGGGATTCCCTTTCAGGATCCTCGTGTTTTCTCATTTGAGCATCAATTAGGCCTTCCAGTTTCACCTCTCATTCAGGGGTTTCCTTGTTTCATGCCTTTTTTTCTTTCGCATTGGAGTTGCATTGGTTCGATCATTTCCACAGGGGTTCCATTATTTTGGGGGGGCTTTGGTGTCTCATCCCTCTCTCATGGGGGGGCTGGTTGTACTTATGGTTTTGAGAGAGTCTCTTGAGCCATTTCTTTTTTTGCATTTTTTATCTCTTTTTGGAGTAGGGTTTTTTCCCACTGGGTTTTCTCTATTTCTCCATTTTACAGAGATTTAGTTGTGCTAGGTACCTCATTAGGCCATGTTGCTGGGACCCATTTTTATGCTTTCAACATTGTAGTTTCCTTTGCTTTCTTTTTGCATTGTTTGTAGCTGCATTGTTGCTCATCTTAAGGGGGGGTGTTAGAGTAAAGTATTAATTATCTTAATTAACTTTACTCCCTTCTTAAGATGTCAACTCATTTTGCTTTAGTTAAACACACATGCATTAATTTTTTAAAATATAAACTTGCATACATTAGTCATGTAATAGTTAAACTAATTATTACATGCACTAGGGTTTGCCTTTTCAAGGCTTTCGATCTCCTTTATAAGGATGATCCATTGTACATTTAATTCATTCATTAATTGAGGATATTTTCTTCTTCATATTTTTGAGTCAAACCCTTGCCCTCTTCTTGTCTCTACTTCCTTGTAACAGGTTTTTGTATGTAGGTGATCTTCGGGTTTTGTGGATTTGTATTGCTCAAATCCTATAATATGTAACTGAGTTTCTTAGGAAAAAGACTCAATAACTAATAAAAACTACAACAATGAAATAGGTCATTTTATTCCCCTCCAACTTGGTACATTCATACATCTCTCAAAATTCCTTCCACGCACAACACATGATCTTCTGCTAAGAAAATATGTCATCTTCTACTTGGCCAATTTGGATTGCTATGCATTTATGGCTAAAGATTTGAATTTGACCTCATAACCTGATCAGTTTCAAAGCCCTAAAATCTCATTCACTTTCACTAGATTTAAGTATCAACTATATAGAGTTAATTTTTGTTTCATTTCATCAACTATATAGGCTTTTGTGCATTTTTCTTTGAGATGCTACATATTTTTCTCATTGATGGCTTTGACACAATACAATTTGTGTAAAATCTTCACCCGCCATGGTTTCAGTGAGCTTTTCATCTAATGAGTGCTACATTCAAGTACCCAGAAGGTGTACCTTCACTATTGATCATAATATATTGGAGAAATGTAGAGGTTGCTCCAAAAAAAACTCTATTCTTGGTGTTACAAAAGCTTATGTGGCTTACATACACATGGTACGGTCAATGTCAGTCAATGTGGATGTGGTAAGTACCTATCCTTGCTCTCACTGATACATTTTTTCGATGTTATTGATGGAGGGAAGAGAGAGATTAGGGTATTTTGTAATGTGTTAGAATTTGCATTTTTTGAATTTGTTGGTTGTAATCATTTGGTTAACCAAACCTTTAGCATTGGAGCTACTATAAGCAATAGACAGTGTTTGTTATCTTTTTGTTTCATTTGTGATTGTAGGAAGTTTATGTTTTTTCAATAGAAAAATCATAATACATCATGATGGTCTCTAATGTGGGTTACAAGTTTAGTTGGCTATTTTTACTATTTAATATTTGTGATCTCGATTTTGTTTTTTGACTTTTCTTTTGAATCAAAATTTAGATGTTATTCATGTTTTGAATTTATTGAGTTTCCTAATGTTTTATGCAAGATTTTTTCATTTAAAAGCAATTCTTCATTATGAAGGTTTGTTTATCTAGCCCAATTGTCAATGTAAGCATGCATGTCCTTCAAAAGAAGAATCTTAAATTGTTATCAGAACTTTGTATTTGATTTTTGTTTTTGTTTTTTATTGTCTTTGTAACCATTTGGTTAACCATGCCTTTATCATTGGAAAATTCCCAAGGTAAAAGTTTGTGTAGTAATCCATGGCATTTGATCTAATGAAAATTAATATGTAAAATAAAACCATGATTTGTAGATTTTGTTTGAAGTGGATGATCAAACATGTTTAGCTATGATGTAGGGGTTTTCAAAGGTTGTTTATTAATTCCTAGTAATTGATGTGATGATATCCTTTTATAAAAAATAAAAAAATTATGGTATTTGAATGTGTGTATTTAGTTATGATGTTATCAATGGAGGGAATATATATTAAGGATATTTTAGGTTCCTTAGTAATCCACAGTGATTGTTTTAGTGAAATTTTCTACTATAAGCTAATCTATTTTTTGTAGAAGTTAACAAATTTAATTTGTTACTAATGGAGTGATTATTTTTTGTTGTTTATTTTTATTTTTATTGTTGGGTGAGCATGTGCTTGGAGGCCCCAAATATTTTCTTTGATTGTTTCTAGTTCTAACCCATCCCTTGTAAATTGACCTTAGTCTTGACACCACCACTAAGGGGCATCTCTTAAATTAGTACTACAATGGTACTACAATTAATAGATATTGATTAGTATGTTATATCCACATTTACATGTATAAAGTTTGTATACATGAAGTTTTAAAATTTCAAAGGGTTGTGTCATTTAGTCACAAGACATTTTGTTTATTATGTACATAATCCAAACTTTTATTCCTCATGGGTGAACCCACAATAGTGGGTTACACTTTTTGCCATAACCTACACTAAACTCTACATTTTGAAAAAAACTTTCAGATTCAGATGCACATTGTTGTTGAGCCGTTTGAAATTGGAGGATGGAGTAAATTAGAGTCTTTTAGGATTTTATGTTCTAGATTCTATATATATATATATATATATAGGGCAAGGCAGGATCTCTTTATCAAAAGAATGGGGTTGGGCTCCCTTACCTAATAACCTTACCTTCATGCATGAGGGTTGGTCCTTCACCCTCTGCACCAGCTTCTATAATAACCCTCCCCCCTTCCTCGTAAGGGCCCCTTCTATATTATAGTAGGGGGGTGGGTTGGTGCATGCAGAGGAAGGGGACTTTCCACTATAGCCACCTATTATTGGTTCAATGATAATTGTTCATTAGCCATCTATATGTCACATGCCCCATAGAATAGTAGGGGGAATCTCCCACTCATGTTACGTATAGAATCTGCCTTTCTAAATTCTAGGTTATCCTTACATCTTCATCCCTACAATTCTATGGCTTCTGGGTTAGTTTGTTTTCATCATTATTTGACCAATTACTTCTTTAAACGAAAAGTTGAGCTTGATAGTTCACTCTATTCTCAATTTGTTAACTCATTAGGGTGGTAGGAGTTACTTCCTTCTTTAAGGGTTGGTTATATATATATATATATGTATGTATGTATGTATATATAAAACCCTAAAAGACTCTAATTTACTCCATCCTTCGATTTCAAATGGCTCAACAACAATGTGCATCTGAATCTAAAAGTTTTTTTCAAAATGTAGAGTTTAGTGTAGGTTCAGGCAAAAAGTGTAGCCCACTATTATGGGTTCACCCATGAGGAATAAAAGTTTGGATTATGTACATAATAAACAAAATGTCTAGTGACAAAATGACACAAATAATAGATATTGATTAGTATGTTATATCCACATTTGCATGTATAAAGTTTGTATACATGAAGTTTTAAAATTTCAAAGGGTTGTGTCATTTTGTCACTAGACATTTTATTTATTATGTACATAATCCAAACTTTTATTCCTCATGGGGGAACCCACTATAGTGGGTTACACTTTTTGCCTGAACGTACACTGAACTCAACATTTTGAAAAAAATTTCAGATTCAGATGCATATTGTCGTTGAGCCGTTTGAAATCAGGGGATGGAGTAAATTAGAGTCTTTTAAGATTTTATGTCTAGATTTTGAATATATATATATATATATATATATGTGTGTGTGTGTGTGTGTGTGTGTGTGTGTGTGTGTGTGTGTGTGTGTTTGAATTTATTTGAATAGTTTTTTCTTTCTCCCATGAAAACTGTTATGGTGTTGAAAACATCATTTTCAAAGAGTAACATTATTTTCATAGAGCATAACTTTTTTTCTTCTTTTTTTGTAAACATGGACAATGCACCCTCCCGCAACCGCCTTGCATCTAGACGTCGCTTTGCCTATGGCTATTGTGCTTAGGGCTCCCATTGTGCCCTGCGCTGGTAGTGCGGTTGCTTTGGCAGCTGATCTTCCAGCCCTTGTTGATGAGTGTCCTTCCTCGGCCATGCCCTTTTCGTCTTTGATGGGTGAGGGTTTGGGTGTGTGGAAGTCTCCTCATTCCTGCTCAAATTCTTTTCATAAAATGACGTTTGGCGGCTTGTATTTTGTTGTTGTTTCTGCACAGGGGTTTGTTTGTGCGGGTGAGGCTTTGGATCCTGCCATTTCCCTCAAAGTCATTGCTTCCTCCAGGCTTGCGACTATTGCCTCAACTCATGGTGTGAAGGGATCCTATGCTAAAGTTGTTTCCTCAGTTCAATCTCAGGTTGGGGGCTTCTCCCGTGGGGTGCCTTCATCTATGCCTATTTCTGCCTCTGGTGCCCTCTCCATCCAGCTCTCTGCTGTTGTTGTTGGGGAGCTAGAGTCTTGCTCTAAGATCCTTGTGGATCTAGCTCTGATCTATCAATTTTGGGGGTTCTGGCCAACGTTATCACAACTTCATGATTGGATCTCCCAAAAATGGGAACCAATACTCTCAGATAATGTTCATATAATCCCTCTAGCTAAAGATTTTTTTGTTGCCAAATTTGATAGTTCTAAGGATAGAGATAAAATTTTATGTGAAAATTTCTTTTCTTGGGAGGAGGATAAATTCATGCTTATGTTAAAACCATGGCATCCTGCTTTTGATCCTTCTTTCGAAGTCTTCAAAAAAATGCCTATTTGGGTGAGGCTTCCCAATCTTCCTCTTCATCTTTGGCAAGGTGTTGTCCTTGAGGAGGTGGATGAGGCTCTCGAGGAGTTTTTGATTACTGATGAGAATACTTCTAATATGTTTCATTCTACCTATGCCCGCATTCTAGTAGATATTGATATTTCATAGGGTCTTCCTGCTGAAATTAATATTCAATCATCTAAAGGTTCATGGTTGCAACATTTGGATTATGAGGGTATCCCTTTTAGATGTAGAAAATATTTTAAAATAGGTCATCATGCTTCAAATTACGGTTCTAACTTCAAAGCGAAGTTAGGCCCCAAAACTTGGTGGAAGGATGCCTCCACTGAACATTATACTATTCTCAAAAGATCTCCTGAGTCTTCGTTGGATTCAAATATTCCTAAGTCCCCTACTGATGGCTCTGTGGATGAAGTTCCTACCAGCCTTACTGTGCCTTTGCAAGGCTCCGTCTCTTCTCCTACTGGTGTTTTAGTGGTTCCTGCCAACTCTACTGGTGGATCAACGGACATTGTTCCTACCATCTTTGTTGGTAGATCAGTGGATGTTGTTCTTGCCAGCCCTGCTAGTGTGGTTTCTGGTGCTATCGCTTCTCTTGTTGGAAGCCCAGAAAGCCTTGTTCCAGATTTTGTCTTTCCTTCCACTCCTATTGGAATGATTTCTACTGTCAGTTATGATGCTACTGCCCCTCTTGTTGGGTGCTTTTTGGATCACTTGCTGGGGGTTGTTTCTGTGGATTCGGTTTGTTGGCAGAAGAAGGCAGCGAATGTTGAAGATGGCTGGATTGCTATCAAAGGGAAAAATTCAAATAAATCCTTTTCTTTTTTCGACATGACTCTTCGATCTCATAAAAAGGGGATTTAGGCCTGGCTCTTTGGCTTTTTGGTCTTAGTGTCCCTCCTTTTGGTTGGACTGTTTCATCTTGAGTGCTAGTATTGTTTTATCCTTTGTGTGCTCTTGCAATGTTTGGTCATTTATTTCTGGTTGGACTGTTGTATCTATGGTACTTCATTTGATTTATCTTTCATCCCAGGGTTGTAAAGGGTTTCATGGTCCCTTCAAAACCTATTTTTACCTTGATCAAAAACTTTTTTTGTAAAATAGATATGAATGTGATTCTTTTGAATTTAGTTTCTTAACATCCATATGGAGGGCATGCAATTGGTTTGATGACATTATCACAGTTATTGCATATTTTATTAACATTTGAAGATGACTAAACCATAATTTTGACATACCTTAACTATATAGCTTATAGCTTGTGTATTTATCGAATTTAAAAAAAAAAATTGATAGAAAGTAGACTCGAAGATGGAAGGCACTGTTATTTTTCAAAAAAAAAATTCCCTTTTTTACTATTTTTCATTGAACGTCAAACTCAGAGGTTTATATTTGATAAAAAAACCTACATTCAATTAACGTCAAAAACCATATGCATAATAAATTAAAAAATAGTCAAATATGTAATTGTTAGAGAGCTTGTTTCGAGTACTTGTGCTATGCAAAAGGATGTCTTCTTATTGTTCCATTTTATCCCCACACTTGAGCCCGAAGCCATGAAATTCTCATAATTTCTTCATAGTTTGTAAACATGGCCTAAACTAGGTACTTTCAATCAAAACTTTTGAGTTTTGATCGAAAGTAATTTCTATCAAAAGTAATTTTTTATTTGATGCCAATTTTAGTCATCACTGACTTACTTTTGATAGAAAGTAAGTTACTTTCGATCAAAAGTCAAAGTTGACTTTCAATAGAAACCTAGGTCGGCCTATTTGGTGTTGTTTCAGGTTAATAACAATTACATATAAATAAATGTATGTTTTTCTCATCTCATTAATCTAAAAGCTAAAAAATAATTCACATTTAGGAGAAGGAAGACATTTTGGTGGAACAATTTTGCAACTTGTGATGGGAAATAAAAAGAGAAGGCTAAACAAGAGTACACGACATTATTCGGAAGAGGTTGAACAAAGACCATGTGAAGAAGCACGAGAAATATATTATCGTAAGATACAAGGTATGTCTAGCTGTCTCTCTCTGGATATTTTAAGTTGATGGTTAGGACTTGTCTTAATGAATCATGTAAACATGATATTGCAATGCCTAATTAGACCTAATTAGACCTAATAAGACTAATTATTACCAATTATGACCTATTAGGACCAATTAGAGGTCTAGCTAGACCTATTGGGACCTATTAGCTTGACCAATTAGATGTATTAGGACCTATTAGGACCAAATAGACCTAACTAAACCTAGCTAGACCTATTAGGACCTAGTAGGAGGGTGATCCCATAAAGCTGTGTCCCACTTTTCGGGATGAAGAAAATTGGCGTCCTACCAAAAAAATAATTTTTAGAGTCTTCATGCGAAGTCAACACTTCGAGCGAAGTGGTGGACCCACTTCGCGCGAAGTACCCTATGTGGGGGGCTTCGCGTGAAGACCCCACTTCGTGTGAAATACCCCACGTAGGGTACTTTGCGTGAAGTGGGGTCTTCGCACGAAGCCCCTATGGCCGGATTTCTTTATAAATTTCTGGCAATTCTTTTTTATTTTTCATTGTTACTATTTGGATTTTCTGGATCCTAGGGCTTGGAGTGCAGTAGTGACGTCCAGTACGACATTAGCACCTCCCGAGCTTTCTCGACCTCTTTAGATTGTTAGTAGTATCAGGTACACACATTTTTCTCATTTTTTATTGTAAATTATATGTTTTATATTTATTTTAGTTAGTTATTTGTTTTAAATAATTTTTTATTTGTAGAAATGTTAGAAAATTGTAGTTAAATATTAGAATATGTTAGAAAATGATAGTAGAATTTAGAAAAACATAGTTAAATATTAGAATATGTTAGAAAATGATAGTAGAATGTTAGAAAATCGTAGTTAAATATTAGAATATGTTAGAAAATGATAATAGAATGTTAGAAAATGTCAGAAAATCATAGTAGAATTGTTAGAAAACATTTAAAAATCATAGTATAAATGTTAGAAAATCATAGTAAAATTGTTAGAAAATGTTAGAAAATATTAAAAACCGTAGTATAAATGTTAGAATATGTTAGAAAATGGTAGAAAATCATAGTAGTTTGTTAGCAACTATTAGAAAATATTTACAAAACATTAGAAACCGTAGTAGAAATGTTAGAAAATGTTAGAAAATATTAAGATCTTATAGAAATTATTAAAAATATTTATTTTTAAATTTCAAGTGTAAAGTTAGTAAATATTAGGAATCTCTCTCTCTCTCTCTCTCTCACCTGTACACGCATTTTTAGTAAAGTAAATATTAGTTAGTTATTTGTTTTAAATAATTTTTAGTTTGTAGAAATCTTAGAAAATCATAGTTAGAATTTTTGAAAATGATCTAGTAGTATGTTAGAATATGTTAAAAAATTGTAGTAGTAAGTTTCTAGGACCCTTATCCCTCCCTTACAACATATTAAGACACTTAGGATCCCTTAGGAATCTCAAGACCTTGTAATACATATTAGGATGTCCTATGACCCATTGATGTACATGTTAGGTTCCATTAATACATACAAGGACTCATTGTTTCCCTCAAGGCTCCTTAAGACATATTAGGATGAATTAATGTAACCTATGATCTCTTAGGACCTATTATGACACCTACAATCCCTTAAGACATTCTAGGACCATTACGCATCGCTTATGACATCTTAAGACACATAGGACCCCTTAGGACCCATACGACTCATTATTATATCTTAAAATTTCATAGGACCCATTCATCTATCTTAGCTTATGTTAATACATATGCGAACCCATCGTTGCCCACAAGAACCCTTAAGACATACTAGTATCAATTAATGTAATTTGAGATCCCTTAGACCACTTATCACATCTACAACCCATTAACATTATTGGACAATTATACATCCCTTACAACATTTTAAGACATATATGACCCCTTCAGATCATCAAGACCCATTAACATATCTTAGGTTTCCTAGGACACATTTATGTATCTTAGATTCAATTAATACATACGAGGATCCACTAATATAACCTAGGACCCCTTAGGACCTCTTATGTTACCCATGACCCCTTAAGACACTCTAGGACCTGTATCCATCCCTTGGGTATGTGCAAGATCATGAGGGGCCAAAAAGTGGCGATGTGAAAAACATTCACTTTTCACTCGTCCAAAAGCGCATGAAAGTGCTTGTTGACTTTTTAGTAGGCCTGGGTGTTAGTACACCTGGGCAAACCTGCCACCAAAGCACAGGCCTAATCAGGTACCCGATAATTGTGGCATAAATCCAAAACTTGCGAGCCCTTTTCCTCATTTCCTTGCGCGATTTTCTTCAAGTTCTTTCCGTGATTTTCAAATACTTGATATATTTTCGAATACCTGATATTAGAAACAACAAATTCAACTCCAAGCATATTCAGTAAGTAGTTATTTATATAATTTTTATTAATTTATTTTATTTTCATGCTAAATGTAGCATTTTTTTTTAAATAGGGTTTTGTATTTATATTTGTAATAATATATGAAATTAGATTGAAATTTAGATTTTTTTAAAAATTTAATCAGGCATGGCTGACAACGATGAAGAAAATAACCCTCCCGCACCAAATAATGATCCCCAAAACAATCCCTTGCTTCAAAACCCTCCATCTTTACAAGATTTGATACAAGAAAATTTGAACACAATACGGGGTTTCCAAAACATGTATCAAAATATACCTACATTAGGTCCCATGCTTGTCACACTAAATACAATTGTTGGAAACATTGACACACTCATGTAGCAACATAATGCTACTCTTCATTGGCGTGATGATATGCATGCCCAATTTGATGACGGGCTTGACCATGATGGGATTGCGGCCCTTAATATAAGTAAGGAAGATATAGCTGCCCTTTTTGTCGATCCTAAAACCGGAATACCAGTTGACCCCAAAAAGCCCAAATTATCAATAAAATGGTGCACAAATGAAGCAATGTGCACAAACTTTTGGGATCGCTGGTGGATGGTTTTTGATAAACCACCCCATAGCAATTTGGAGGTCCCATTTTATTTCCTTAAAAAATTGTATGCTGAGTTTGTGCATGGTCACCATGTTGATTATTGGAGTATGAGGCCCAACATGGGCATAGGCAGAGGAGCTCCTCAGACTAGGCCATCTTCCCAGCACCGAAAGGCCACTACCTTTGTCCCCCCCACTAATGTCGCACCCCTCCTCCAGTGTAGCATCCTAATATCATTGCAAAGGCTGCCTCACAGACTATTAGGGCCATTCATTTACTGAGTGATCAGTTGATCACTCAGACCAGGTCAATGTTGCCTCCTTTGGATGCTACTGGCGCATCGACAGCTCGTTGGAGTTCACATGTATGTGAGTCCCATGTGTGCATTACGTGCAGGCATATGTTCCTCGGACCGCTTACTGATTCTGATATATATCAGTTTCATTATATTGATGAGGGGGATACAGGAGACGCAGCTACAGAGGCTGCAACACCTCATGGAGCATCTACATCTCATGAGAGTGCTCAGGAGGTGCAAGCAGAGCCATTGACTCCTATTGATACGGTAAGAGTAAACATTATAAATAAATTTGTCACGTGACTTATTTAATTTAAAAATAATTTATTTATTTAGATTAGTTTTAATGATTGCATGCACTTATGTATATATATTTTTTCCATTTATGTTCAGTCAATGACACAGGAGGAGGTGAGACGGGTGGATGAGTCCACACTTTCGGCCATTTCATTTGGCCTTGATGACTATACGGTATATTATAAATTATGTACCCATTAGTTTTTTTTTATATCATTTGGTGTACATGCTTAAATCTCTATCAATTAGAGCAATAAAATTCATACATTTACTATTTTTAAGTGTGTAAAATAGAGTCTAGTCTCAATGGACTATAAGATTCATATACACACTTCTAAACAAATATCTTTGCTCTAAAATGGCGATCAGATCTGCTACTCAGTGTTGAAGCTACAGACAATTTGAATTCTAGATTTAAACATTGCCAAGTGCCAAACTATAATCAGTATCTTGTCATGCGAATTTGCTATGTTGTGATACGAATCTAAAGCTACAGGGTGTTGAAACTTTATCAGTCATACACACTTCCAGATCTGATAGTAATAGCTTTATTGGGGTTTGGTCTACTATTTTGACATGATATTGATGACTGTGGGTTGATTTTAAATTAGTATATCTACGACAGTGATTCATATGATCTAATTTCATCCCAAGACTAACATACATCTTGAGATAGCAATCAGAACATAAACATCTATGTATGTATGCTCCTGTATTGGATTGGCAAGTATCTACATGATTAGCATAGTCTTGTGAAGGTGGAGATCTAAACTCATCAGCAATAGGGAACTTAGATTGATTTAACTCCAGATCTACAGATCAATTCATATTTCTAGGGATAGATTAGATCTTATATCAGATCTTGCACATATACAGGTACAGAACAAAACTTAGCACATTCACAGAACTTAGCACATTCACATATCAGAACTCAAAATTTTTGAAACTTTGGATATCAAACACCATTTCCAGAATTTTCAAACATAGAGGGGCTTTGATTTTGATCCTTTCATTGTCAGAATTTTTTGCAAAATTAGGGGGCATGGTCTTCATTTTCATGCTCCATTCTCGGAATTTTTGAAAAATAGAAGGCATTCATGTTCAGAATTTTGAAAGATTTGGAAGGAAGGTTCAGATTTGCAAATACTAAGGCTCAGAATTGGCAATTTTCAAGCATCCACATTCATAATTTTCAATTTGCAAGGTGGCAAAGTTCAGATTTTGGTGAGAGAATTCAAATTTTCAACAAGTTAGAAGCCTCAAATGTGAAGCAAAGATGAGATCCTCACATGTGAAAAGGAAAGCTTCATTTTATAAAAGGAAAGTAGACATTGGTCTTTTGCATTTTCACACAGCAAAGAATGTGATCTCCTATAGCAAAGCAGAAACCAGGGCAAAATGGGCCAATTCGGGTGCAGAGGGTGCTAGCCTACAAGGAAAGAGAGAGGTATTTGCAAGCTACTACTATAACTGTTATCTATACGGACATAAGAAGAAGGAATGCAGAACATCGGTGTAGCCTCACCCTACATATGATCATCTGAAGGATTTCATAGCTAAGCAGAAGAAGCTAGCGGATCAAAATGTTGATTTGAAACTACATGCATTATTCAGCCAAGAAAGACCAAATCCCTTCATTGATGATTTAGCTCTAGCTAATTGCATCCCCATAGACCCTAAAGTAGCACTACAACTAGAAGAGCAAGATCTGGCATCTAAGAAAGAAAGATGAAAGAATTATGCTAGGGTTGTAGAGCCCGATTCCGATTCCAGGGTGATTATGGTAAACCCTAAAGAAAAAAAAGGTTGTTTGCCAAAGGTTTTCTCAATTCAATCATTGGACCCGACAATTGAATATTTTCGCACAAACCAAATATGCAAAAAATGCCAGAAGCTACGGGGATGCCAAAGGGGGAAGATCTGAGAACTATTGTAGAACCTTTGAACCCCTATCTGCAAAGGGGGTAGGCAGGATCTTGCCTTCTCAAGAACCTCCTGTGGGCACAACGAAGAATGAGCTAACTTGGCAAGTGGTAAAAAATAGGAAAAAGGGGAACAAGTACCAACACTCTCATAATCCTTTTAATCTATCTATCAGTAATTCATTTGATGTGCTTAGAGAGGAAGACAATGGCAGAATGAAATACTCTCCTCCCCACAAAAGGAATGGGACCATTGAGGATAAGGGCTATAAGGCGGGACATAAGAAGCTCCATACTAATGTCTCAGAGCCCTACCCACAGAATGAATATACACACAGAAGGAATATGAAAGAAGGTATAATAGGTAACAATGGGTCAAGGTTGTTTTGGGAACAAAACAAACAGGTATACATGCCCCCTCATAAGCATAATAAAACTATTGATAGTAACAATGGTAAAATAATAGGTAATTTCTTTCAGAATCCTAACATGATTAGAAAATATCTAGATGGAAAATGCATAGAACAGAGAAAAAATTCTTATGCAGATACAGGGTTGATTTGCCAATGGTCTGGAGTAGGAACTTCCATCACAGATCTGGTAGCTTGGCTGAAATCTCAACTCCCGAATGAGGTAAGTATATCTATCTTATTAGAAAATTTTATTTTCATTAATTGTAAAGATAGAAATATTAAAAGTAAAATTAGAAATGAAGGGTTAGCTAAGTATAAAGACTCTAATTTTTATATTTTTGACTAGGTTCCCCTATTCAATCCAATAAATCTTAAGGACTTTCTTTTAGAAAAAGCTATTGTTCTTAGAAATCTGCCTATAGAATTATCTGATGTAGAAACTGTCAAATTAATAGGAAAACAAATTGGTGACTTTTTAAGCATTATTGAAAATGATAATAACCAGTCTGAAAAAATCATCATAGTAAAGATCAACTATCATAAAAAATGGATTCATCCCATTAGATTATGCTTTAATTCAAACTCTATTATTATTAACCCCATTATTCTAGAGGATTTTGTAGAAAGACAAACAAAGGATCTAGAAACCAAAAATTTAGGACAAATTGACACTCATATTCAGAAGACACCTGAATTGATGGTGAGCTTTAACTCAGATAAAGGAGGTTTCACTTTGATGTCTCCTAAGGAAATTAATCCGATCAGCATCTCCACACACCCTTCAGACTCTTTGTGTCAACCCCCTTTGGCTATTGAAAATGATATATCAATAAATGAGACCTTAAATATTGAGGTCAAATCTCCCCTACCGTTATCCCCTGAGCATAAGAATAACCTTAGCATTCAGAGTATCAAGCAAGGAATTAACACTGAAATTACCTCTTACAGCCCGAATAGAATCTCCAACAGTCCAGAAGATCAAGAGAGATCACTTCTAAAGGAGAACCAAAAAATAGAAGAAGAAATAGTTGAGATCACTAATGAATTAATGGATACCCTTATAGATGAAATATGTGACAAAGAGGAACTCGATCACCAAAAAAGTTTGCTAATTAAAAGCATTAAGGAGATGTCAGCATCAAACAACACTCAAGAAAATGGAGAAGAAAACATGGAAACATAATGCTTACCAAATCTAGATGAGATAGGAGATATGGAAATGGATCTTAATGATATAGAAGATCCCTTGTATGTTAGGAAAGAAGATATAAATAATACAAGAAATCAAAAAGAGGAAGAGATCAGAATTTGCCTAGAAGAATTCAATAATGATGATAGACAATTAGGCATGGCAACAACCATTGAGGGAATCAAACCCGGCAGCAACCTTTCATTAGTTAAGGACTCCATAGAAGGCCTCTTTGGTATCACTAATGAAGACAGGCAGTTAGATATCGCAATGAAAAGAGGAAGTTTGAGCACCCCTAATATCAATAGAATTAAAAAAAAGAGGGGGAGGAAATCCACAGTGGAGTTAAGAACTATGAATGTTAATGTAGGAATCCAAAAAGAGATTGCAGATGTTCCTAATATTGAAAAAAACTCGAAACACATCCCCTTCGAATCATGCCATCAGACAAAAGAAATGAAAAAAGAAGGAATGGAAAAATCCCCCTTAGTGGAGACCATTAACCAAGGCCCACTGCTAGACTTTTGAGGATTAGACCCTGCCTCTACTCTGGGGGATTCTAGGAGTAATGATATAATAACAAGAATATTATGTTCACTATCGAATGAAGAACTCTATGAGGAAAACAAAGAGAACACTATTAGGAACAATACAAAAACTTTAGGTTTAGGAAAATCAATTAAGGGCAGGTTAGAAGCTGATACGGGGAAACTAGTCAAACCAAGAGGAAGAAAATCCCTTGCTGAATTAAGAGCAAAGGAAGGAATGGCACCAGGTCAGGTTAAAATTACTGATATTCTATACTCTGGGAAGGGGAAGGTCCTTCCTGAGTCCTCATGAAGATCATTAGTTGGAATGTTAGGGGTTTAAATGCCCCTAACAAACGACGCCTTGTGATAAGGCAATTAGCAAAAATTAAACCAAACATGGCTATGATACAAGAAACTAAACTTTCTAATGAAGGATATGAGAATATAAAAAAGAGTATAGGAATAAGAGAATTAATAGGTTATGAGGTAGAAGGCACTTCGGGTGGAATTGCTTTTATTTGGGATCCAAGAGAAATAGTTTTCAATATTCATGAAAAACATAAAAATTGGATGGGAGGTCAAATCAAAAGTTTAAAGTCAGATTTAAAATTTAATCTAATAAACATGTACGCTCCTAAATTCCTACATGAAAAGAGAACTGTATGGCAGGAGATTAAGGATTATATTGAGAGCTTCCCGAATGAAACATTTATACTAGGAGGAGATTTTAATGCTATTCTATCCTTGGGAGATAAACAGGGTGGGACAAAACACATCAAAAACTACTTTAGAATTCCAGGAATGGATAAATATTATAGGGGCTTCAAAAATTGAATCAGACCGAGGGAAATACACCTGGACTAACAAACGTAAAGACACAGAATTAATAGTTGAAAAATTGGACAGGTTCTTTATAGGGGAGCTGAGGAACTTTGACTTTAATCTTACTAATGAGGTCCTACCCATTGCCGGTTCCAACCACTTTCCTATAGAACTAGTAATTTCGGAACTAATCAAAAATAAAAAAATCCCATTTGGATTTGAAAAAATGTGGTTACTTAATGAGGAATGTTTGGATCTAATTAAAAAATGGTGGATAGAGGAAAGGTTTGAAGGTTCTAAGATATATAAAGTCATAAGGAAACTAAAATTAATAAAAAGAAATCTGTCTCAATGGAGTAAAAACACTATTGGGGATATATTTTTGAAAAGAGACCTTATAGAAAAAGAGATGGAAAATGTGAATAAGGAGATTATTGAAGATGGAAAACAGATTTCAAACGATAACATAGAGCAAGAACTATTATGTAAATACTATGATTCTCTTTCACAAATTAGCACCTTCTGGGGGCAAAGAGCGAGAGAGACATGGCTCAAGGAAGGGGACCGAAACACGAAATTTTTGTCACAATAGCGTCAAAGCTAGAAGGAATTTAAATAAGATTTCCAAAATCAAAGATAGAAATGGAAATATAATAGAGAATCCCAAAGAAATTGCAGATTCAGCAGTCTCTTTCTTTGAAAACTCTCTGAATAACTTAGGGAGCGTGGATATGTTGGACTAGGCCAAGCTTTTAAGAAACATCCCTCATATAATAACCCCACTTCAGAATAACTTCCTAAATGCCACATTTACGGAAGATGAAATTCTCAAGGTTCTAAAAGAAATGAACTCGGATAAATCCCCTGGTCCTGATGGATTCCCAACATTTTTCTTTCAAAAGTGTTGGTCATTTATGGGCAAGGAAATTATCGATGCTCTAGAGGGAATGAGAAACTCAGGACATATTCTTAAAGAGCTGAATAACACATTCATTGCTCTTATTCCCAAAAAGGTCAATGCAGAGAACTTTAATGAGTACAGACCTATCTCCCTATGCAACACTTTGTATAAAATATTCTCAAAAGCTTTGGCAGGTAGAATGAAACAACTTCTCCCATTAATTATATCTGAAGAAAAAATTGGATTTGTCCCTAATAGGTCAATTCTAGATGGAGTGATTATTGCTCATGAGGCTATACATTCAATAAAAAATAATAAGGATCTGAGTATGTTGATTAAGTTAGACATCAGTAAGGCTTATGATAAAGTGGACTGGAGATTTTTGTGTAAATGTATGGAAGCTTTTGGATTCTCAAAACAATGGATCAATATGATTTTTGAATGCATCTCCACCCCTCACTTCTCAATCATGGTGAATGGGTCCCCTGAAGGCTTTTTAAAATGTTCTCAAGGTTTGAGGCAGGGTGACCCGTTATCACCTTTTTTGTACATTATTATGGCAGAAGCTTTGGGGAGAGCAATTAAGAAACTTCAAGATGAAGATAAGGTAAAAGGAATCAAGATTACTTCGGGAGTCAAGGCAACTACTCATCAACAATATGTTGATGATAATCTCCTTTTTGGAAAGGCACTTTTAGAAGAAGCTCAAGCTTTCAAAGAAATCCTAAGTACTTATGCTAATGCTTCTAGACAGTGTATAAATGAGGAAAAATCAAAAATATTTTTCATCAATACTGAAGAGAGACAAAAGAATGAGATTAAACGAATACTAAACTTCAAAGAAGGATTCTTTCCGTGTAAATATTTAGGTTTACCTCTGGATAAGGGGGTCAAATCAAATCACCTATGGGAAAATACAATTCAAAATATCTCCAAGAAACTAGATCAATGGAAAGGAAAATGGTTATCAAATGCAGGAAGGGCAGTTATGATCAGGTCAGTCCTCTCTGCCATTCCTATTTATCAAATGATGAGCATGAAAATTCCGACAGGTATCAATAAGGAGATAGCATGAAAATTAAGAAGTTTTTTCTGGCAACAGTCGGAGGAAAAATCAAAACTAGCTTTAATTGCGTGGAATAAGATTTGTAAGCCAAAAGAAGAAGGAGGTCTGGGAATTAAGGACCTTACGCTACAAAAAAAGGCCTTGGGGGCAAAATTAGTATGGAGAATGATTAAAAATACAAAGGAAAAATGGGTTAAAATTCTAAGATATAAATACTTACTAGGAGAAGATGAGGAAAGTGTATGCTATTCTAATAACTATCCGACAGACTCACACATATGGATCTTCATAAAAGAGTGTAAAGATATAGTACTAGAGTCCCTTTCTTGGGATGTGAAAAGCGGGGATAAGGCTTTATTCTGGGATGACTCATGGGGTGGAAAACCTACCCTTAGGGAAATTCTTGGGAATGATCAGCTAATTGAACTGATCAAACAAAGTAAGGGTGAGCGGGTTAAAGACTATTTTTCACAAATTAATAATAGTGTGGGAAGCAGCTGGGCATGGAATTCTCTAGAAGAATTCAGACTTCCCCTCCATTTCCAAGTAAAACTAAACAAAGCTTTACAAGAATGGAACTTCAATCCACATTCTGGGGAGGACAAAATCATATGGGCTGCCTCAAAGAGTGGTGTATATAATTCGATAGAAGGTTTCAAAGTTATTTCAGGGATAGATAACCCTTCCACCGGTCTTCCCATTGATCTATGTTGGAACAGAAACTGTCTTCCTAAGGCAGGTCTATTCTCATGGGCTGCACTACAAAAAAGGATTCTCACTGCTAAATGGTTTGAAAAAATAGGGTACCATGGTCCTTCCAGATGTGCCCTGTGTGAGAAGGAAAGTGAAATGATTAATCATATTTTGTTAAATTATAAGTTTGCTAATAATTGTTGGCTTTGGGTACTGGAGAAATTAGATCTGAAGACTGCTCTTCAAAATGATATCACAGGAGTATTTAATTCTTGGCAAAGGTCATGTAAAGAGGACTTATACAATAAAATGAGATACATAATCCCATCTCTATTAATATGGGAATTATGGAAGGAAAGGAACCATAGAATTTTTCAAGATAAAAAGATGAACATTGAGAGATTTTTGAACAAATTAGAGGCAAATTAAGTAGAAATTACAAATAATAGAAATATGCTAGGACAATCTAGGATGGAATTCTCATTAGAAGACAACAACCAGAGGAAAAAGTGGTATGGTTTGAAAGTTCCACCTTGGATTGGTCCTAGCATTAACAATAAATCCTTATTAAGGGCAAACTGTAAATAGAAACCACCGGAGCAAGGGTGGATTAAGTTGAACTTTGATGGGGCAGCCAGGGGAAACCCAGGGGTGGCGGGAATTGGAATATGTCTACATAATGCGGAAGGAAAGCTATTAGGAAGGATAGCAAAACCTATAGGAATAAAGACAAACAATGAAGTTGAAATAGAAGCTATAAGAATAGGTTTGGCATGGTGCAAAAAATGGAAGCTTAAAAGAATAGCCATTGAAGGAGACTCATCTATAATAATAAATGCAATAAGACAGGGTAGAACACCGAATTGGAAACTAAATAGTGCTATAGAACAAATAATGGAAACTCTTGAAGATATAGGAGATTATACAGTGAATCACATCTATTAGGAGGGCAATACAGATGCAGATATTAGCTAACCTAGGAGCCGATGGGCAAGAAATTGAAGAAATTGATGTATGTGTGAGATAAGTACACGGAAGGTGAAGAAAAGCGATTTCATAATAGGAAATCAAGTATAGCGGTAAATGATTATATACAAATTTAAAGGTAAACAAGTGCAGATACATTTGTGAGTATAATATAAATTGTAGATATATATACATATATATAAATAGCATATATACATAGATTAAGGTGTCATCCAGTCCTTTAATTTATGCTAAAAAATTTCCTCAAAATTTAGCTATGAATATAGAAGAAGCAAATCTAATAAGATCAAAAGCTTAATTCTTGTGATCTTGAAGATGAGGGAAGATAGTTCTACTTCACAAAAGTACACACACATACTCATGAGGACCAATCTCTCTAGATAAAGATCATGCTCAGGTATGAATCACTTGCGAATGACTCCATCTCCAAAAAATGGTGCAACAGTGCTCACAGGTTATTTAAGTCAGAAGAATCGTAAGAAATTAAGCTTTCACCTACTAATCCTATTTTAGCTTGATTTTGCTCCATCTGACCCTCTTGAAGCCATCACTAAGGAAGCCAGAGATTTAGAGTTAGCCTTAAATTCCCTGAGTACTATGCTCCAGCACCAATAATTTACCCTAAAAAGCAACAAAATCCCCCCTTTCTCATCTGCATATCTAGTGGCATTTGGATTTCTTTTTAGCCAATATAAAAACCAAGAATATGAACACCCTCATAGGATATTGCCTTGTCAAAGTCCCCTGTTAGAGTAGTCATATTATAGCTAATAATTAATTAATTTAATTATTAGTCTATTATTCTCTACACTTAAGTTAGACTTAGGCATCTCATTATTCTTTAGGGTTTTTTCCTTTAGGGTTTCGGTATCTTTTATAAGGATTCACCGCTTTGTAATTCATAAGGAGATTGTATTATTTTCATCATCATTAATAGAAGATTATTTTCTTGCAACATGGTTTTGCAGTCTCTGGCCTTTTGGCCGCCATAGCTTTCTGTCTTTTTGCTTCTTCTTTGTGACAGTCTTGCATGCAGGTGTTCTTGGGATGATTTGCATTTGTCAAATCTAACATGGTATCAGAGCCATCTTGCTGCTCGCTGTTCGTGTTTTGTTGAAGTGATTCAGATGCAGGAGGGTTTCAGAAAAATTTTAGTTCTGGTACTCTCTGCAGGACGTTATTTTTTGTTTCTTTTTTGCCTGCAAAAAAGAAATTTTTTTTTTTTGGGGTATTTTGTGCAAAAACGGATGCCGCCATTGCACTCAGAAGGCCCGGGAGAGTCAAAAATCATATAAAGTTTGCAGTTTTTGGCCACTGTGACTTCTGGGAGAAATTTTTTGCCCTCCTAGGGCCGTACGGCTCAAAAATCGAAAAAAAATATTAAAAAATCATTATTTTTAATGATTTTTTGCGTTAAAAATAACGCAGCCTTTGTTTTAAAAGGCGCCGCCCAGCGGCCACCAGTGCACCGCCGAGTGGCCACCCCGCGCCCGTGCCGCCGCCGCTCTCCGGTGCTCCGCTCCGCAGCTCCTCCCGGCGGCTCCTCCGCCATCCGCTGCCCGCCGGCCCAGCGCCCGCTCGCGGCCCCGCCACCCCCGCTCCGTTCTGCAGGCCACCCCGGCTCCGCCAGCGCCCCCGCGCCCCCGCTCCGCTCTGCAGGCTTCGCCCGGCCCACCGACGCTCCGCTGGCCCCCGCCGCCGGTGGCGGCCCGTTTCAGCCCCCGCGGGCTCATTTCACAGCAGCGCGGTCATATGACCGACCAGGGGCTGCAGCCCAGCCCCCGGAGCGCGCCATGCGCCCGGGGGCCTATTTTTTTTAGCCCTTGGGGCTCTTTTTTTGCCTTTTTGGGGGTACCTGGGCTGTTTTCGCTCTACAGAGAGCATACGGGGGTCTTTTTCTGACTTCCATATATTGTCGGAAAGCTCTTTCCGAGCACTTTTCGATGGTGGAGGTTAGGGTTTTTGGTTTCACCGTTTCAATAGTATTTTTTTCTGTTGAAGTCTGATATCTCTTTTTGCCTTCCGGGAGTCATATCTGGCTCATCCGGACTCTTTTTTCGGCAAACGGGATATCGTCGGAAAGCTAATTCTGTGTACTATTCAGTGGCAGAGGTATTTCTTCCAGATTCTGCTCTAGGTTTTCACTCCTCCGAGTTATGCAGTTTATACCCTCTGGTGGTGTGCTTGGTTCTACAGGTCCGAGGATCTCTTCTTCTGGTTTCTTAGTGCACTCTTCTTTCTGACTTCTGAGCTTGCATGCTCTTTCTAATGTATCTTTGTTTTGTAAACGCACTGAGATAAAGTGCCTGCTTTTGCATTTTGGGATCTTGAACACTATGTGTTTGTTTGTATATGCACTCAGTTATAAAGTGCCATGGGGGGATTCTGATGCATTGGCCACTATAGGCGCATCCACTCTTGTCAAGTGAGCGTACCTTCCATGACATTAGCCCATGTAGACTGTGTCTATGACACCATCCTTTATCCTGTGTGTGTGCTTCTGTTGCACTGTTGGTGTTCCTGTTTCTTCTTCTTGCAGATGTTTCTGGCATTGCATTTCAGTGTTCCTGTCACCCCGTTCAGCATTATGGGGGGGTTCACCTGTTGGTTCTATTGCTTCCTTGGTTCGGTTGAGTGATCTACGTATTCATTTTTTGTTCCTATGTACTAGGCGGATGCAGTGGCTAGGCACCTATGCATTTCGGTGAGATGGATCATCTACTATATAGACACTCATTCATTCCTTTTTTGGAGGTCACCTCTTCGATTGATCAGCTCTTCAGACACTTGTCTTCTCTACCTGTCATGCACTTCAGTGGGGGTTCCAGCAGTATCTTCTGACAGAGTTTTCAGACATGCTTCGGAGGAGCTTCTTGCTCTCTTCTTGTTCCTTTCTCTGGGACATCTTTTGCTTTATGTTTTGGGTACCTGATCAGGCCTTGTTGCCGGGACCCATTGCTCTTTCATGCATTTTTGTTTTCATGCATCTTGTAGTCCTTAGTTGTTTAGCTTCTCCCTAAGTTACACTTAAGGGGGGGTGTTAGAGTAGTCATATTATAGCTAATAATTAATTTATTTAATTATTAGTCTATTATTCTCTACACTTAAGTTAGACTTAGGCATCTCATTATTCTTTAGGGTTTTTTCCTTTAGGGTTTCGGTATCCTTTATAAGGATTCACCGCTTTGTAATTCATAAGGAGATTGTATTATTTTCATCATCGTTAATAGAAGATTATTTTCTTGCAACATGGTTTTGCAGTCTCTGGCCTTTTGGCCGCCATAGCTTTCTGTCTTTTTGCTTCTTCTTTGTGACAGTCTTGCATGCAGGTGTTCTTGGGATGATTTGCATTTGTCAAATCTAACATCCCCCACACCACAGTCATTCTGAGCCAAAATAATGACTTGGCCTTCAGGAATCTATGAAAAAACAAACATTTTAGCATCTCACAGCACTAAAGGTTATCATTTTTTAGTAAGAAGTAAAAGTAGACGTCTTTAAAACATCAGTAGGTGCAATTTGAGATTGCTTGTGAATATGTTAGGTTATTTGGAATTTGGAATAATTGAATAGTTAGCAGCGTGTCACTAAGCTTCTACCTGTTAATTACTATGGGTGCCTTGCTGAATAAAACTACCTCTATAAAGTATAGTCACCAAAGATTTGAGAGTAGCTGAATAAATACATATGTTAGTAACTTCTCAATATGAATATCTAATGTTTAGTAATTTTTATGCAATATAAGATGAATATGAATAAGGTGAATATGAAATAATTCAGAATCATTTATAACCGTGTGGTGAGCAAAGTTGGTGTAGTAGATTCTTATCTTGCAGGAACAAAAAAGTGTGTATCCATATGAATATAAACTGAAGATGATGTTATAACAGCAATAATCAGTCTATGATGAAAATGAATATGTAAAAAGTGGTAATGGTTTTGATTTCAATATGGCTACTAACAAAAATGTCAATACTTGTAGCATCATAGTATAGTTAACTCTTTACTTGGACTGGCACATTGAATTAACATAGACAGAATCATAAAAATTTAGCTAGAATAATAGAGGTGGTGGGATGCTATCCTATTTTGTAGGTTTACAGGGAAAGTATAACAGCTCATAAAAGTAGAAACAAGCACCAGAAGGCTTGAAAACACATTAATGCGAGGGCAAGACATAAAAGGCAATGGCAGGACCACACAAAAGGATAGCTGAAAGAAAAACAAGATACATTATTTACAAAAGATAAGGAATTAGAATACGAAACATTGATAAGTATTTATGTATTGTAAAAGATGGGTATGCCCATCAGCTCGATATATAAGAGCGATGTAATAAAAGTATAATAAAAGCCATGTTCTGAATCATGGATGTATGCCTCCATTAACTTGTATTAGAAAGGGAATGCCCTTCTCGTCTCCATCAAAGGGAGTTTGTAAACCTACGCTTGTAGGAATTTTGTACTTGCTAATATTTTTTGGACTCATGTCCCGGGCCAGACTGGAGGTTTTCTTCCCCATTCTTTCCTACCAGTGCTCGCATGAACGGAGGAAAAAATGTAAATTTATTGAAAATTAATATAATAAAATCAAGGCCTTGGCCGTTTACTGATAAAAAAAAGAAAAAAAAATTCATACATTTACTAATATATATTGTCATCTTATTGTGTTCTTGCAGGCTACAACCGATGTCAGTGGGGGGCATGAGGGGGTTCCTTCATTAGGTGTCGACAAAGGAAAGGTAGTTAATTGTTTAAGATTAATTATGCATGCATATGTATGCCACTTGTGTGTAGTAATAAATATTTTACTTGCACTTTATTGTATAGGGTGTGGCTATCGATGATGTCCCGACACCGGTTCGATAGCGTAGGGTTACAGGCGTCTCGATTCAGAGTGATAGCCTGATTGTACGTAGACTTTTACATATTGTTATTTGTATTTTGTAACCAGGTTTGCTATGATGAAGTACATTGATATATAATTGACAATCTTTTTACTCTCATAGGTTACTCCGACTGTGAGGGATGGCCCACGGGAATCCTTCGTTTCTTTGTTGACCCAACCCACTATTCCAGAGGAGGGATCACCAGATGTAAGTTTTAATTTTAGTTCAATCAATTTGTAATTTTATTATGCTATCATCCTATTTTGTAGATTTATTACTCTATGTTGCACCACTCTACTAATCTCATTATTGCAAATATATATTTATAGGTCAGAGTTGGTATTGCTGGCATGGTCCCTTCACTACCCATGACTTATGCTAGGACACCTGCTTGTGGTAGGCGATCGAGAGACCAGGTACAAATATTTGTATTCAGTTATAATTTTAATTAAATTAGTGTTTGAAAATTATGAATTATATATATATATATATATATATATGTGTGTGTGTGTGTGTGTGTGTGTGTGTGTGTGTGTGTGTGTGTGTGTGTATGTACAAATCATATAAAGTAAGCAATCTAACTTTGGTTTGAACTCATTTTTTATGTAGGATCAATCAAAGCCCAACACTTCTTCAAAGAGGCTACATTTTGATGATCCCCCTACAGCATAGGATGTAGTTTTAGTTTTGTGGTCATTTAGAGATGACACTTGACACATTTTGAGATGGCATATATGCCACATTATACACTTTAAAACATTGATTTTGTAGACATTTTGAAATGGCATGTGCCATATTTGTATATGGACATACTTTTGATACATTTGATACATATATAGAACATGTTCATTTATATGTTATATTTGTGTCATCTTTTGTATATACATATTTATTATTCATGTTTATGGAATTGAATGGTGAAGTTATATCTTGACTATGATTATCATTATGATTTAAATTATATCTTGTTGAAGTTACGTTTGTTTTTCTTTACTCTGGAATACCCTGTTCATGGAGCTTATTATGTTTGAGGTTTAATTTCTTGCTGGTGAACAGATTTGTCTTCCAAAGAAATTCTTACAAAATGAAACTTAAAGCCCAAACAAAAAGACTCAACCAACACCAACAGTTGGGTCACTTCACTATTGAGAAGCGTAAGCACCCTCTAAATTATCTGGGTACAACTCCCGGTGTAGGATTTACAATGAATCAACTAAACTATAAATGATAATGCTTTTAACCTGAAAGCAATAAAGGCTTACAAACATCTATTCGTAAACATGAGATAGATGCGAAGGGACTAATTTACTGAAAAGAAAAGGACAATAAACACTACAAATTTCATTTGCCTAAACAATGCATTACAGAAAGAAACTAAGAGAGAAAGACGAATGGTTCTTTCCAAATACATGAAAAACTATAGCACAAAGTCCACAGATGATCATGCTGATGATCAGACATAACAGATACGCATTCAAAAGAAACCAATATCATTCAAAGATGAATATCAATCAGAAAGTGAGCATCTAAAATCAAAGTTTTAATATGCTGACATCTCCTTCTTTGAACACAACAAAACAACAAAGATTTCTATTGTTCTTGTACATTAATCATTATCTAAAAATAAAATCCCTCTTTCCTTGCATTACAATAAAAATCCTAATCTATCCCTCCCGTGGCACAAAGTCTCTCGGGTCAGGCGAAATCCGGAACCCCCAAAATCTCCTCTACGAGCCTTATTTATTTTCCCCTTTCGGTTAGTTTCTTTCCTGTTATAATAACTAATTCTTGAGGATGTGTCTATCCACATCTTCTTTCTTGAATACATTAAAGTCTCCCTTTGTGAGTACCTTAGTAATATTTTGTTATGAAAGTCCATGTTACTTGGTGCTCTACATCTTTCAAAATGGATCTATTCCTATAGAATAGTGCCATCTGGATCTTATTGCAACACAAGTGTTAATGCCTCTATGCTTTGATTGGATGCTTGGTGCTATAACTAGAGCGTGTCATTTTTGGCTCTCCACACACATACCGCTTCATGCAAGTGACACCAAGAAACATTTTGTTGAAGCCATCATACATACGTATTTTGGGATTCAATTATGAGCACATCCTCCTCAATTTTACCACCTTGTAAACCTGAAGCCAACATCTCTGAATCATGACTGATGTCAACACAAAGAACTACATTATCATGCATCATGAAGGCATCATTAGCTTGGTATTGAAAATTGCTCTTAAGTTTCCCACTGATGTAGTCCCAGACCTCTATGAATCCAACAACAGAGCATGAAACAAGGTTATGTCCATCAAGGAAGATGTCAGGTCCTCCTTGACATTCAGTGTTGGGGCATTCTCAGGAAATGATAATGTCTTAATATTGAAATTGCGTTATAGATTATCATGTTCTCGAATGCCAATACTATCGATGTGCAAAACCAATTCCCATTGTCATCGACTAGTCTAACCTGACAAAGCTTTGGAAACTTCATTTTTGGATACCTTTTACTAGTTCTACTGCTCCTATCTATAATTCCATATGCCGTGCTTTGCTTGCAAGCATTTTGTCGAATAGTTTACATATACGAGCCCCTAATGTAGAGGTTACAACAAGAAAGTGGAGTGCCCTTCTACTACCTCCCACAACTCACCAACCAACCACAAAGGCTTAAGGGTAATCCCAAACTCTTTTGATGGTATAACACAACCAAAAAAATGTATTTATATCCCAAAAAACTCCCTTTGCAAAGTTACACACTCAATCAAACTTCAATGCCTTTTTGGCTTTAGGGATACTAGGCCTAAAACTAACTTATTGATAGAACTCTTCACCAGTGGACTTCCTAACCACTCCCAAGAATTTAGATGGTCCTCATATGACCTAAGGCCTCTGAAATAACACTTGGTTTATTCCCACCAAAACTATACCATGGCAAACTAGACCTGCATGCCAATTTCCTTATAGCCTTCTTAATAGAGGTTTTCTAATCTAACTTTTGCACAACTGAGTATCTTGATACAATCAATGCATTTTTAGACACCCATTTGGAATTTATTTAAGATCCCAAAGCCTTGCCTTCCAACTCCACTCCAGTGCCACCTAACACCCACCTTGGACACAGACCTATTGGCCTAATTAAGCTTGGTTTACAAAGAAAGTATGAGGTATAGGGTTCATGGAACTAGTAAAGTGCTTTATATATTCTTCTCCAACCCCAAATGACTCAAAACCACCTTTCCTTCACTCACTTATCTATTCTATGCACTTCTTTACAACTTTCTTCTACTTTCTAGACTGAATCCTCTCAAAAATTCAGACTAGGGCCTGATGCATGAAGGCCTTGCCCTTTGAGCCACTGCATGAGCCTTTATAATCCATTGATACATAGACCTAACTTTCATTTTCCAAATTCTTAAGTTAAACCCATAGCTAGAATGCAAGTTAGGCCTCCATTAGTGTTCAGGGCCCTAGAAAAGCTTGCTTCTTGGACGGTTTTGAAAAGAATTGAAATAACTTTAACAAATGAAACTAAAACTTCTTCAAATCAATGAAAATGTTCACTAACATGAAATATAGTATTACCACATTCAAATCATGACCCTGTAAGTCCGTACACGCCCGTACAACTCTGAGAAATGGCTCAAAAATGGTTTGTATTCCTCCTTTATCGCATCAGTTTACAAAAATCAACTTCTTACCATTATGGTTCAAAGTGATGAGCATATATAACCTTCAAAATGAAGTTATATCAATTGGAGAACCCATTTGACTCTTGGGTTTCCAATTCCAATCTCTCGAGAAATTTTAGAAAGTTGCAACAACAACTTTTATTGCATTTTTGTAATTTTGCAAAATATGCCATTTTATGAACTCGATAGAGTTTATGATTTCTTTTTGAGATCAAAACCTATCAACATGATTTTTCAAGTGAAAATAATCTAAAATCAACCTTTAAGACTCCATAAGCCTAACCTAGCAAATTATCACTAACTAGGTGAACCCCATGACCTAAGGTATCTTAGGCTTATAACATTGCCAAAAGATCCTTGATCACACATTAGGGATTCCAAACCAAAATTAGGATGATCTATTTAGATCCATCCTATTTATTACAAACATAACAATGCAATTCAAATTCCTACTAGTGGAGGGTGCCCTACACCAGCCCCGAAAGATCGCTGTCCAATCGTGCTTAGTGCACCTTGGGGTCACTTGGGTCGAGCGTGGTCGCGAGCATTCTGGTGACTCTATGGGAAAAATGGGGTTGTCACTAGCATTTACCTAGCCAATTAGAGCCGATGGAGTAGATGGTTCGATTCTAGGTCAGATGGTTTGAAAGATACGCTGCTGAGCCACTTTTAACTAACCCTCACTGCAAGTTTTGGCATCAACTGAGATCGCCTTGCAAAATGCAAACGAAGTCAAATCACCCAAAACTAAGAGAGGTTATTGTAGACCTCAAAAACATGATCCTATAGCACTTGATGGTTTGTCGATACCTCTCATGAAGTTCAAGATACGAGCCCTGAAAGATCACTGCCCAATCGTGCTTAGTGCACCTTGGGGTCACTTGGGTCGAGTGTGGTCGCGAGCGTTCCGGTGACTCTATGGGTAGAATGGGGTTGTCATTGGCATTTACCCAGCCAACCAAAGCCAATGGAGTAGATGGTTTGATGCCAGGTCAAACGGTTTGAAAGATACACTGCTGAGCCACTTTCAACTGACCCTCACTGCAAGTTTTGGCATCGACTGAGATCGCCTTGCCAAATGCAAACGAAGTCAAATCACCCAAAACTGAGAGAGGTTATTGTAGACCTCAAAAAAAAAATCCCATATCACCTAACAATTTGTTGATACCTCTCATGAAGTCTGAGATATGATCCCCGGAAGATCGCTGCCCAATCGTGCTTAGTGCACCTTGGGGTCAATCGGGTGGAGCGTGGTCGCGAGTGTTCTGGTGAATCTGTAGGAAAAATGGGGTTGTCACTAGTGTTTACTCAGCCAACAAGAGCCAATGGAGCAGCGGTTTGATGCCAGGTTGGACGGTTTGAAATATACGCTGGTGAGCCACTTTCAACTGACCCTCATTGCAAGTTTTGGCATCGACTAAGATCGCCTTGCCAAATGCAAATGAAGTTGAATCACCCAAAACTGAGAGAGGTTATTGTAGACCTTGAAAACATGATCTCGTAGCATCTGATAGTTTTTCAATACATCTCACGAAGTTTGAGAGACGAGCCCTGAAAGATCATTGCCCAATCGTGCTTAGTGCACGTTGGGGTCACTTAGGTCGAGTGTGGTCGCGAGCGTTCTGGTGACTTTGTGGGCAGAATGGGGTTGTCACTAGCATTTACCTAGCCAACTGGAGCTGATGGAGTAGATGGTTTGATGCTAGGTCAAATGGTTTGAAAGATACACTGCTGAGCCAGTTTCAACTGACCCTCACTATAAGTTTTGGCATCGACTGAGATCGCCTTGCCAAATGCAAATGAAGTTGAATCACCCAAAAACTAAGAGAGGTTATTATAGACCTCAAAAAAATGATCTTGTAGCACCTAAAAATTTGTCAATACCTCTCACAAAGTCTGAGATACAAGCCTTGAAAGATCGCTGCCCAATCGTGCTTAGTGCACCTTGGGGTCACTTGGGTCGAGCGTGGTTGCGAGCGTTCCGGTGACTCTACGGGTAGAACGGGGTTGTCACTGGCGTTTACCCGGCCAACTGGAGCTGATGGAGTAGATGGTTTAATACCATGTAAGATGGTTTGAAAGATACATTGCTGAGCCACTTTTAACTAACCCTCACTGCAAGTTTTGGCATCGACTGAGATTGCCTTGCCAAATGCAAACGAAGTCAAATCACCCAAAATCGAGAGAGGTTATTGTAGAACCCAAAAACATGATCTCATAGCACCTAACTATTTGTTGATACCTCTCATGAAGTCTGAGATACGAGCCTCGGAAGATTGCTGTCGGTTTGAAAGATACGTTGATGAGCCGCTTTCAACTGACTGTTAGTGGTATGTTTGAAATTTGAATTGTGAAATTAATCATGATTAAGCTTGTGAAATTTGAACTATGGAGCTTATTATGTTTGAGGTTTAACTTTTATAGATTGTTTGAAATGCTAAAAAATAATATCCTTAAAGCATTAGAAACAACAATCAAACATGTAAGAATTCAAACCATGCAAATGACATAAGTATATGACATGTAAGATCCCTTCTTGGCACTATTGGCCACCCATACATGATTTTGGTCATAAGTCCTTATGAAGAGTTTTAGGACATTTAACTTTTAAATCAAATTGATTGTTACAAATTGTCATTATAGGCTTCAAAAGATCTGAATTAACCATTAAGGATCCTTTTATCCTTCTATCTCTGATTGGATCCATGGTGACCATAGGTGTCTTCATAGGTGCTCTTGCACAAGTTACAATCCACATACAAAACCAAGTTTATTGACTCAAAATATAATCTAAGAAAGGTCAAATTAATGTATTGAAATTAAGCTTAACGAACTTAGAAGACAACGCACTAAGTTAACTTATTACCTAGTCAAATGTTCCTGAAGGGTCATCTGTTTGCTTCAGGGTCTCCAATAGTGCTTCTTGATCAGCAGTAGTAATAGTCCAAAGTTCTTTTGTCTTTGGTCTTCCTTCATGCTTTGACAACTTGACATTTTTTGGTATAACAAGGTGTGAATACATGAGAATAGTTTTTTGTTTCTCATAGTCTTCAAATGCGGGAAATCCATTCTTTCTAATCATGTATGTTCGCAACCATGTTCCCGTAATAACAACTAAACTAGTAGGATATGTGAACCCATCACCATCTGTCATCAGTTGTACAATCTTCTCTTTACCTTGTACACAACATGCTAACCAATAATCTGACTTCTCATCATTCCCCTACGGTGCAACCAATGCAAAAACATTTCCTAGCTTTAGAAGATCTGAAAGATGGTCATAGTCAACTGAAGTGTCCATGTCATCATTTCTTATAGAGAGTGTTAAAGATAAAGGAGTCAGATACTGTGGAACCCATGTATCCACCCACTCACTTGACTCACAATGATCCCAATCATACTGTGTGATGATATTATTCACCTTCATGAAATTACAAGATTAACTAAGAACAACAAGAATTAGAGTGAGAACTAATCTAATCAATGCACAATTAATCTATCAACATCTCATGGATCTCTAAAATAAAGTGGTAAATGAGGCTCTCAGCTATGATCCTCACTAGTGACACTCTAAAGATGAGAATTAAGCTATATGATATGAAATTAAGATCTATTCAATCAAATTCTAGCTCTATTTGATGAACAATCTACTATGATCAAAGAAATTAAGCTATTAAAATTGACAAGTGAGTGGCGTGGATGCAAATTGCAAGAGCTTTGCTACAATTCAAAGATATGGAATGGATCCTTAATGCCTCAAAATGCTTTCTACTTATAGGATTTTCCCAAGGGTAGGGGGTAGAGTGAGTTGATCATGGTTATGCTTGGGTAAGGTCAATTGGCTTTGCTTCGTCCATAAATGGGGGGATAAGGAGGGGACAATCATTTAAATGGTTTCAAAAGGCTGGACCATTTCAACAAAAGTGAGTGATTTGTGTCCATTTTGTCTCCAATTTGCTTTGTTGAGGGAAATTATGATTTATTAATTAATTAAAGTAATTAAATCGAGCCATGAAGGGTAAGAGGTTCATTTTGATTTTTTGCTTTCAACAACTATGTCATTAATTGAATTTAATCAATTTCATAGTGTTTTTCCCCTTTCCAAGCTTTATTTAATCATTTAATCATTTAATTGAATTTTCCTTTGATTTGAATTGTCTTTGTTCCATTTATTGATTTTTCATGCTATTTTGATGATTTGATGCACCTTTTGATTGATTTAAGCCTTTTGCCAATTTTTTGTGTCTACAAATGCCCCTCTTTGAGTCGATGTGCGAAGAACACCGATTCAAAGATTCCCTTATGTCCTGATTGTGATTCCCTATGTGATTGATTGCTGCCTCTTGATACAAAATTTTTTATGATGCCCCATTGATTTCATGATGTATGATTGTGACTTTGATTTGATACTATTATTGCCCCCTCAAAAATTAAAACATATGAATTGCATGATTTGAAAATGATTATTGACGTTTGATATAGCAAATATGTTTTAGTTTCTGACTATTGATGATATCCCACGATGTATGATTATGCCCTGGTTTAATTTGATATGCTAAGAGAAGTCAATGGCTAATTTCAAGTTCAAAATTAGGTCAAAAATACCTTAAATAGGTTAAGAACCTTTTTTTACCATTCATTTTTACTTTTTACCCTTGGTGATTTTGCTCTGATCCTCTAGAGATTTTGAGATGGTTGTGCCAATTCGGGAGCATAGATTCGAGAGATGCCAGAGATATGTGACACCGCCTGATTATGCACCTCCAGTAAGTCATTACGAACTTTGATTTTGCATTTATTGATCCTTTATTAAGCATTTATTACAATTTCATGTTTCATCATTGCTTTGCATTCGAGAAATCACGCCTAGGATAGAATTGATTGTCGCCTAGGGTCTTTTACTGTCACTTCCGTGATTTTTATTATCGCCTCTGCATAATATTCTCTCGCCTACAAGACAGTTAAGTCTCGCCTGGCAGGATAAAACTATCGCCTTGCCCCAGGGAAAAATACCCATTTTCAAAGAGGTTATCACCTACCCGAAACCTAACCATTTAACTCTCGCCTAGGGAAAACTCTTTGTCGCAGTGTCAAATTCACTGTTGCGTATAGAAAATCTGTCACCTGGTAGAATAATAAGGTCGCTTAGGGCCAAATTAAGTCACGCCTAGGTTAAAATGTCACCTGACAGCATAAAAATCACGCCTGATGTATTTTTTGCAAAATTTCCATACTTTTTACATATGTGTTGATCGTATCTGATGAACAATTTGATAACCCCCTGATGAGAAAGTCGAATAATTAGTGTAGGTGTATGATTGTCAACAAAACAATGGTTTGGATATTAGAATAGTAGTAGTTTAAAATATGATTTGTCAATCTGATTTGAATATTAATTGATAGGATAAATCAATTAGTGTGAAAACCAATATGATTTGAGACTATCACTTTGTTCTCAGGATATAGAGAAATGAACGATGATACTTTAGTTTGATTACTTGATACTTTTGATTGCCTTGAGATAATTCCTTGGTACAATGTACTGATATTATTCCTTTACCTTGCCAATAGGATCATTATCCTACTTTATACGTCCGCTTAGTTGCATCATGGGTTATTGACTTAGGTCAGAGACTCACAGTAGCTGAGTTTTGAGTTATCGAGAGATGTGGTTTGAGTTTCCTCCTTGATCTCCCATGGTTCTAGCTGAACCATGGATTATTGACTGCAGTGGTAGAGCAATGGCACTCCGACCACAACACATTCCACTTGCCATACGGAGAGATGACGATCACGCTAGAGGACGTGTATCGATTATTGTAGATTCCTTGTAGGGGTGAGTTGGTCTACTATGACTTTGCATATGATTCCTCTATCTGCCGATGAGTATTCAGGGACAACACTATTGGAGATGGGGATACTATTACATGGCCTCAGTTTGCCTCTTTTCCCACATTACTAGCAGTTTTGGGGGCATTGATTGGCGGTCTACTTCTTCTCGACCGGTGAGGTTGCAGTTTTTCAGTCGGTTAGGGCCAGATTATAGAGGATTTACTTACTCATCCTCGATGGTTTGATTGGGGTTCCTGCATCTTGGCACAGTTGTATCATGATTTACATGAGGTAGTCTATCAGGGTAGCGTATCATTGTCAGCGGGTGTTATTGTTCTGCAGTTGTGGATATGGGAACATCTTCCCATTACTAGGCCTATTTCTGATAGAGTTCGACCTCGGGGATATCCCTACGCTTTCTTATATACAGGCATGGTCATACAACATCATATGGGTCATTTAGATTACTGGCGATGTCAGATTGATGATCTAGATCAGGTTATATGGTGTCCTTATCTTGGTTTTGATCATTGGAGAGAGGATGGTGATGAGTTACCATATATGTTTGCCCCTCGCTGGATGATTGGGTGCACCCCTACCACTATTGAGCACTTCTGCTTTGGCAGAGTTTTGAGATAGTATGGGCGGATTCAGGATATGCCTCAGGGCAATGCATTATATGCTCGAGTACAGGCAGAGATCTCTCTATGGGGTCCATGTATTGATTATCAATTTGCATTAGGTCAGATTACGGGTATGACTATTTGCAGATGGGAGATACTTCCTGGTATGGCTGATGCTGGGATGTCACATGAGTATGCGGATTGGTGGTCTCATCACAGGTTTCCTCAGTTTACTGATCCGGTTGAGCCTATTCCTGGATGTCATGATGGTGAGAGGGGTGGTAGACATCGGAGAGGTTGAGGACATAGACATCCTCGGGTTGCTACAGGGGGAGATCAGGTGAGATGAGATCCGGGTCATGATAGATAGGATAGAGCATAGGATGATGCAGCTGTTATATAGCCTAGAGCAGATAGATAGGATAGAGTGCATAGACATTAGAGAGCTTAGAGACATGCACAAATTGATGCAGCTAGGCAGATTCCTAGGATATTAGATCCCTTGGTACAGTTACAGAGAGTGGCCTTAGCGCAGCTTGATGGTGATGCAGCTCATCAGGATCAGGTACAGCAGGATGATGCATAGCAGGATGATGGGGCTCCACAGATGCCTCCGCCAACTCGACAGCCACAGGGTGCACAGGGTGATCACATGGATGGATTAGAGTGAGGTTTATAGTCTATGAGGACAGAGATATCCACTATTGTGGGTCGATTGGACCAGGTTGCCTCTTTATTACAACAGCTTGTATCTGTCATGGTTGTTCAGAGGCAGGATAGAGTGGGTACATCACAGGCTCCTCCCCCACAGGATAGTAGAGGACCAGATGGATCTGGTGCTATAGGCTCTTGAGTGATATGATGACAGATTTACCCAGTGTTGTTGGTCCATCTTTTATGTTATTCTCATTTATCGGAACATTTGATAGATCACTTTTATGATACCTTGACATATTTGATGTATGGGATCCTCCTTTTTGATGATGATATATGATGATATACTTCTTGATTCTCTTTGATGAGTTTTATTATAAGATTATCTTTTATGCAGCTATATGATGTTTGATTTATGCATTTACTTGGATTCATGCTATGAATGTAGTATCTTATTTTATGATATATATAGATGTATGCAAAGATGTATGAATTTGGTGATGCTCTTATGTTGTTCATGTATGGATGTAAGATGTTTAATGGAAATGCACATGTATGTTCCTATGTTTTTTTAATTTTTCAATGTATGCCAGTTTATCCTTAACTATATGAGTGCACATGATGTATGGATGATTTTTCATTGTAAATGTGGATAATGAATAATGCTCAATGCGTGTATGCAAAAGATAATCTCATTTTCTTTATTGTGTTTTATCAAGAACAAACATTATTATTGAACCCCTTTTGTGTAAATGTTTTAACTACCCAAGATTATTGATGTACCCCCTCGTTCCCTTGGAAAAGTAACCATAAACACATGCATTTGATCAAATAGGACAATGCAATTAATCTAACAAGATAATGCAACAAATCTAACAAGATAATGCAATGAATCTTATATGCCTTGCAATGCAACCTAAGTGTCACCAGCTTTTAGCAAATAAATGCCTTGAGGATAAATTTTCATCATTGAGCATTTTGGGACCGGAAAGTCAATACAATCACCACTGCCCACTGGCATGATGATATGAATACCACTTTTTTGTTTTTCTCATTTTGGTAACGTCATTGTTGGACCAAGTACAACCCTCACTAGTTGGATGACCAAACTATGGGAGTCTGAATACCGGTGTCAATGGATTCAATGTTGCAAGTGGATTTTTGGTATTAAGATATAGAAAATCTAAATAGCCAAGGGATCCGTTTGCGTAAACAAACAAAGGTCAATCCAACTGCTTATGAGATAGTCCTCGATGGTTCTTTGATGACCATGTCGTTAGAAAACTTCTCATAAGGTGACGAATCTTCCTCCAAATAGTCACTCAAAGGCAATAAAATATCATATCGCTATCATTGCCAATACCATCAATTAGCTAAAGAGACTTGATATAAATCAATCGATATAAGCAAAGAGATTTTTAACCAACTTTCAAAAGAATCTTTCAAGTGTTTTGCATTGTTTCTTGATTTTCAAATAGTATTTCCAAGTACCTTGATCATTAATGATGTTTGATTTTTATTTAATCCCGAATAATAAAGTCAATTAAGGCTCAAGGATTTTGTTGTGGTAATCAATTTCTTGGTTTATGAACAATGATATCTATCAAAGGTTCATGAAAATATGCTTCTTTCTTCTGAAATTCGGATCTCGCTCTCTCTCTATTTGACTCTAACTACATGTTGTTCATTTGAATCCTTTTTATGTACCAACTTTCTGATATGCTCTTTGTTGCCCCCAAGTGTTTGAATATACCCGTTTTGACAACTTTGGGCAATGCAAATGATGAAGCTACAAAGCTTTATTAGGACTATGTACAAATGACAGATGCAATGAAGGTTTGGACAAATGGGATGATGAGATGCATTATGTACAAATGCAACCTAGGAAAGACCAACTGAAGGGAACCAAAGGTGCTTGTTTACCAAGTTTTCACCCTTTGGATGGATCAAGCTCTTTTTTATTTTTTATTTTTTTTGCAAGCTTTTTCTCTCTTTTTTTGCTACCAAGGTGCCTATTTACTAGGTTTTCACCAGGGCACTTTCTTCTTTTTCAATTTTTTTTGTATTTTTCTTTTTTTTTTTTATCATCAAGGTGCCTATTTACTAGGTTTTCACCAAGACAACATCATTTTGGATGTTTTTCCTTTCTTCATGCTCAATTTTCTCAATGTTTTTATCCTTTTGTGCTTTTCAAATGTTTTTGGTGTTTTCAAGATCTCTTTTGAACTATGTACAATAAAATAGGATGCTCTCTCATCTGATACTCTTTATACTCTTTCATCTACCTCATGTATAGAACCTTTTAAGATGAATACTATTAATAGGTTCTTGAAGTTCCTCTCCATCACAATTTGATAATTTATAGGTTCCTGTGCCAAATGAAGATATTATGATAAATGGGCCTAGCCAATTAGCCTCCCATTTTCCTTTCTTTTCCCTCTCAACCTGATTCTTTGGATTCTCTCTCAACACCAAGTCTCCTACCTGAAAAACTCTTGGTTTGATATGTTTATTATAGTTCCTTGAGATTCTATTTTGGTACACTTTCAGGTGCTCATAAGCTTGTGTTTGATGTTCTTCAAGTAACTCCAATTGTTGAAGTCTAGCAACCCTATAGTCTTCATCTGTGATCAATCCTTGTAACGACACTTGTAAAGACAGGATTTCAACCTCTAATGGTAGAACTGCTTCAGTCCCATAGACTAGTGAGAATGGCGTGGCTCCAGTGGGTGTTCTTATGCTAGTTCTATAGGCCCATAATGCTAGATTAATTTGCATATGCCAATCCCTTCCTGATTTGTTGACCGACCTTTTCAAGATCTTCAATATATTCTTATTTGTGGCTTCGACTTGCCCATTTCCCTGAGGGTAATAAATTGATGATGAATGGTGAGTGATATGAAATGTAGCACATAGTTCATCAACATCTTTATTCTTGAATTGTTTTCCATTATCTATTATTATGGCATGAGGAATACCATATCGGCAAATGATATGATTCAAGATAAACATGGAAATTTGCTTTCCTATTGCCATTATCAATGGAACCGCTTCAAACCACTTGGTGAAATATTCTGTTGTGGTTATGATATGTTTGTGCCCATTTGAAGAAGGTGGATTTATGACGCCAATTAAATCAAACCCCCGTTGATAGAAAGGCCATGGTGTGACAAATGGATGTAATGCTTGTGCTGGTGCATGTATCATATCGCCATGATATTGGCATTTTATGCATATCTTCACAAAGTGGCAAGCATCCTTTTCCAATGTCTTCCAAAAATACCCTAAGCGAAAGATTTTCTTAGCTAGATTTAACCCGCTTGAGTACGACCCGCAAATGCCTTCGTGAACCTCTCGTAAAGCTAACTTAGACTCTTCTTCCTCTAAAAACCTAAGTAATGTCCCGTCTAGACCCTTACGATACAATGTTTCAGAAAGGATTAAGTAACGGGAGGCTTGGCGTATGAAATTGCATTTTTGAGCACAGGTTTGGTCTAAGGGTAGCATTTGGTCTTTAAGGTAGGTATATATAGGTCCATACCAAGGGGAGTCATGTCCATGTAAGAATGAAACAATTTGGGTTTTAGGGAGGTCAAATGTCAGTTTTACCAACTCTTCCACCAAGAACTCATACTTCTCATTTTGATCTAGTTTTTGTAACAAAGAAGCCAAGGTAGCCATGGCATTAACTGCTCGGTTTTTCTCTCTAGGAATCTGTTCAAAGGTGATCAATGCAAAGTATTTCTTCCATCCATCAATCATAGTCTTATAAGGCATCAACTTTTCATCCTTAGTGTTATATTCATTGTTGACTTGATTAATGATGAGTTGAGAATCTCCATAAATTTGTAGCTCTTTTATATTCCATTCTAAGGCCATTTTGATGCCTATGACTAGTGCTTCATATTCTGCTATATTATTTGTACATGGAAACATAAGCTTGTAGGATTTGGAAATGTTGTAACCTTGAGGAGTTACCAATAATATGCCGGCCCCTGAACCTCCTTGAGTATAGGATCCATCAAAGTATAACTTCCACATTTTTGCCTCTATGTTGATAATGGCGGAATCTGGAAATTCCACTTGAATAGTCTGTGTGAAGTCATGGGATTTTAAGCTAAATGATCTGCTATCACTTGTCCTTTGATTTCCTTTCTATCGACATATTTGATGTCAAATTCACTCAATATCATCACCTATTTAGCTATTCTACCTGTTAAGGCTGTTTTACTTAACAAATATTTGGGAGGGTCTATCTTGGCAATCAACTTGACCTTATGCATCAACATATAATGTCTCAACTTTTGAGATGCAAACACCACTGCTAGACAAGCTCTTTCCATAAATGTGTAATTAAGCTCATATTTTATCAACATTCTACTCAAATAGTAGATAGCTCTTTGCTTTCCTCGTTCATCCTCTTGCACCAAAAGTAACCCTAAGGATCTTTCCGTAGCAGATATGTAGAGAAGTAATACTTTGCCCTTGATTAGTGACATGAGAATGGGTGGATTTATCAAATAAGTCTTTAGCAATGTGAAAGCTTGATCACATTTGGCATCCCATATAAATATAGTATCCTTATGTAGCAACCTGGTGAAAGAATGACATTTTTCAGCCAATTGGGAGATAAACCTTCGTATGGATTGGATTTTTCCCTGCAAGGATCTCATTTGGCTGATATTCTTAGGTATTTCCATGTCCATTATAGCTTGTACTTTCTCGGGATCCACTTCAATCCCTTTGGCGAAAACTATATAACCTAGTAACTTGCCAGATTGGACTCCGAAGGCACATTTCTTTGGGTTTAATCTGACCTTGAATTGCTCCAACCTAACAAATACCTTTTTCAAAATGTGGAGGTGTTCTTCTCTTTTGTGGGATTTTGCCAATATATCATCCACATAGTCTTCTAAAAATGTGTGCATCATGTCATGGAAGATAGTTGTCATGGCCCTTTGATATGTGGCTCCAGCATTTTTAAGACCGAAGGGCATGACATTCCAACAAAAAGTACCCCAAGGGCAAGTAAATGCTATTTTTTTTTGGTCTTCGGGTGCAATTTTGATCTGATTATACCCGCTAAAACCATCCATTAATGAGTACATTGAGTGTCCTGCCGTCAAATCCACTATGGCATCTATGCTCAGAAGTGGGAAATCATCTTTGGGGTAGGCAAGATTTAGATCTCTAAAATTTGTACACACACGAATGGATTTATCATGCTTTGTGACTGGTACAATGTTGGAGATCCATTCGGCATATACTATTGCTCTTATGAACCCTACTTTCAACAATTTTTCCAATTCTGCCTTGACCAAAAGAGCTATGTGGGGGTGCATTTTTCTCAACTTTTGCTTAACGGGTTTAACCCCTAGTCGAACATTCAGATGATGCATTATAAAGTCAGGATCTAATCCAGGCATGTCAGCATATGACCGTGCAAAGTTTACTTCTTGTTCTTGGAAGAATTTTATGAAGTCTTCTCTTTCTAGAGGTGTGAGTGATGCTGCCAAGTGTATGAACTTTGGATCTAATTCTGTCCCAATATTGACCTTTTCCGTTGGCTCTATGAGTATAGGTGACCTTTCCTCTTCATGTTCAGGCAAAGTGTCCAATCTCTCTTCCTTTGGTGCCACAATTGGGTTTTCACCAAAAGAAACATCTTTTAATTTTATTTTTTTTGGTTCTAATGGTGCCACAATTGGGTTTTCACCAATAGAACTTTTCATTTTTTTACTATTTTTTTTAAAAAAATTTCTTTTGACTAAGAGATTGAACCCCTGCTGCTGTCATTATGTCCATATTGAATTTGTTGGTGAAAGAGGGTTCAACCGCATTAAGGTAGTGATTCATTGCTTGGTCATTGGGAAAGTAAAGTAGGTCATTTGGTTCAGTTTGGTCCCAATCAATAAGGTGTAGATTTATCAAAAGTAAGGGTTCATTGGGTAAAATGTCATCAATAGGCATTATGGACATGACTTCATTTGAGGGTTCGTACATTGTATCATTTAGATCTATGATGTGCGCTTCCTCAAGATGATCCATGGAAGAAGGGTCAAAGTCCCCTTCACTCGAGTCCTCGTCAACCTCTATGGGAAACAACATGGGAAAAGCCACAAGTGGGTTAAAACTAATGTTTGAATCTCCCTCCTCTGAACGTATCCAAAATGTTTCTATCCATGCTCCATTGGTAGGTACTTGCTCGATATTAGGCCTTTGAATAGGAGGTTCTTCACTAATTTGAGCTTCTTGCCTTGGAATTTTTGCATAAGTATGTATAGCAATCACTTCCTTGTCATGACATGATTCATCTGATAAAGTATCCCATTCATAATCCCTAGAGTCATCACTATCTCCTTCGGATTCTAAGGCATTTATGTGAGGATAAAAATCTTGCATTAGGCTTGAACTTTCTCCTTTGCATTGAGAACCTACTCCAGATTTTTCATGACTTGCCCTCCAAATAGGTTCAATAGGTTCCAATAATCCCCTATTTCTTTGGCCTAAGGGTCCTCTTCCCTTGTATCCCATCTTTTGCATTATATTAAAGCCTTTTCCATATTGCTCAGTTTGTATCTTTACATGCTGAATTCTTTCCATGGGAGTGTTGGAAGTATCTTCCTCATCATGGTAAAGCCATTGAAGGACATCATCTTCTTCCTTATCCCATGCTACTTTGTTATCTTCCCTTACAAAATAGGAATTATACTTATGTTCTTTTGATGGTTTACCATGTGATTTTGGAGATGTGGGCATGTCAAATAGAGAAACAGAATATTCCCCTATCCCTTTTGAACTAATCTTGCATTGTTTTTCAAAGTTGTTCATCATTTCACTCATGTGTTGGTAACTATCTTTCTTGGCTTTTTCCTTTTCTTCTTTGGTAGGTTTATAGATTACTGTTTCCAATTTAGGTGCTATGTACAAACTTTCCATTGCATTTAGGCCCTCGTAGCTCACTTTTTCCTTTCCCTTAGTTGATGTTGCTGAGCTAGCTTGAGGAGGGTGTGGAATAACATTTATTGTTAGTTCCTTCATTTTAACATCTTCAATTGTGGTTTCTTGAATAATTCCTTCTCGGTTATGTGGAATGTATAACTCATGAGGAGGTTTGCTGTGATTTCTTCACCCATGTATAGAAATTTTATGCATTGGTGGTATGTGGATGGGACTGCTTGCATCTCGTGAATCCATGGTCTACCCAACAAAATATTATAAGTTAATTTCATGTCCAGCACTTGGCAATTGGTGTCCTTCTTGACAGGTCCCACTTGGATGGGCAATACAATCATGCCCTTAGAAGCTCTTTCAGCTTCATCATAAGCTTTAATGGTGATTTTCTTTGTAGAGTCAATTCAAGACTCAGATAGACCTAAGGATTTGACAAGACTTAATGTGCAAATGTTGAGACTAGCCCCTCCATCAATGAGAGCTCTTTTGACTCTATGCCTTTCGATTAAGACCTCTATATGCAATGGTAGATTTTGAGGATGGGTTATAGACATGTCATCTTGATTGGAAAATGAAAGACAATGAGGTGCTACAAGATGACCTACCATATGTTGAAACCTTTCTGTCTCTAAGTTAGTAGGAACATGTGTCTCTACTAGAGCTTTTTCCAAAATCTCCTTATGGTTTGGTGACAACTTCAATAATTCTAAGATAGAGATTTGTGCTAGAGTATGTTGCAATTGATCAACCAAACTATAAGGCCTTGCTGTTGTAGAAGACTGTTTGACTACAATACTGGATGGTGGGATGTTAGTGCTTTGAGGAGCTATCCCTTGTAGGGTTATTCTAGAATTTTTCCCTCTTGTAATGACATTTGATGCTTCCTTTTGAGGGTGTTCATTAACTATTATAGCATTAACAATATGATCATAAGGTGGTGCAAAGTTGAGATTATTGGCACTTTGCTTCTTGTTATTTGATGACTCTCCCTTATCATGTTTGTAAAAAGATTGTTTGAATGCCATATGATCTTCATTATTGGGAGGTCCATCAATGGTGATCGTGTCGTTATCAATTAAATCTTGCACTACATTTTTTAATTGCAGACATTCATTTGTTGTGTGTCCTCGAATTCTATGATACTCACAATGGGTATTGGCACTCCACCAACCAGGCTTATTATTTGGCTCGTAAGGCTGAATTTTGGGTAGAGTAATGACATTATTAGCCATGAGAACCTTTAATGCCTTTTCAAGGGGTTCACCCAAGGGTGTGAAGTTCTTTGTGGGGGTTGGCCTCAAGTATTTATCAAATTTAGTATTCCTTGAATTATCTCCTTAATTTCCATTGTTGGTGTGATTGTTGTTGGATGGTGCATTAGAGCTTTGATTGGTATTGTTCACTTGATTAGGTGTCCTTGTAAGAGCAAAGGGGACCACCTTCAAGTTGCTAGATTCAACTACTCCATCATTCACAATTCCTTTATTGTTATTCTTATAATGATTGTTACTATTAAACCAATGATTCTTCTAATTATTGCCATTGTTGCCACTGTTGGGGTTGTTCTTATTATCTTTGTACAGTTTGAGTTCTCCACTTTTGACCAACACTTCCTCTGTGGTTACTCCATTTTCAATTAGATCTTGGAAGGTCTTTGGACATTGCATTCGTAAGCGGTAGTTTAACTCATTACTCAAACTATTTATGAAGATATCCATCTTCTCTTTTTCAGGCACACTTCTAGGATATCTTGCAAAAACTGTCCTCCACCTTTGTAGAAAAGTGAGGAAGGCCTCTCCATCTTTTTGTTTTGTGTTGCATAACATTATCATCATGACATCATGTTTAATGTTATATGAGTAATGAGCCACGAATTTCAATGCTAACTCTTCAAAGGTTTTAATGCCGGAGGGTAACTGTGTGTGTGAAAATTGTACCTGATCTGTAGACACAACACTCAGTAAAACATTAGAGGTTAGCTATAATCAAAATCGTGCAAAATTGAAAGCTATCTAACCAAGCAATTTACTGCCTTCTAGTAGGTGCGAGATTAATGTTCTCAGATTGTAATCGAGATCAGTGACCTAGACGACACCTAAATGAAGGATTTGAATGCAAAAGATGGATATGAAATTGAATGCAATTAATCTATTTTTTTTTTTGATATTTTCTATGCAATAAGAATGATAAAAACTAATATGAACCTATGCTAATATGGAAATTGATATGTAATGCTAATCTAGAAATGATATGCAATATGAATCTAAATAAATGCAAACATAAGATTGATCTCACAAAGATGTCGATTCGCAAGAGCTTTGATTCTTCAATTCCAATTCTCTAGCGTGACTGTGCAAAAAATGAGATGATATGTGAAGAGCTGAAGCCTTTAATTTATAGAAATCCAGGGCTTTGGAGGTGCATGGGAAAAGCCATAAATCACTCAAATTAACTCATCTTGATTTTTGAGTTATCTGATCATGAAAGATAGTTAATTCTCAAAATCATGCAAAAACATGCAAAAATAGCTTTTTAACTCAAATTAGAGTTTAGATCAGCTTTTTGAACTCCAAAAGGATGTTGAGTTCCAAAAAGTTAACAACTTGCATTGATTTTCTGATTTGGAGTTTAACTGTTTCTTTTGAATATGCATAATAATTAAGAATTAAGTAAACAAATAAAGTGATTTATCCTCAACTCAACTGATTTTTGAAATAAAATAATTAATTTATGGGTTAATTAACTATTTTACCAAACTTTTATTAAAAATTATATTATTAAATAATGACAACATGCTTTAACTAATTAAATAAGAATTTAATCAATTAAAGATAGGAATTTTGATTTATTGTCAAAATTAAATAATACAATTAATAATAGATAGAATTAAATTTAATTAAACAATTAAGTGACAAATATTAAATCTAATTAATTAAATATGCAAAATATTTAATTAATCAAATTTTAGGATAAATGTGATTTATTGCCAAATAATTATAAAATTAAAGATAATTATGATAATTAGGAATATTACTAGGAATATTCTCCGATGCAGAATTTAAGATAATCAATTAGGATTCGATGATGTTTAGATGTGCCTTAGATTAGGACTTTGATGTCGATTTTGCTTGATTTGTCGATGTAGGAGGTTAATGAACTTATAGCCTATTTTTGGGGTATTACATTTTGCCCCTCTTTGAATTACTGTGCGAAGCGCAGTGGTTCAAAGATAGTCTGTGTTTGATAGAGATATGAAACTGATGTTTGAAATTGATAATTGATATGAGATAGAAGCTGATTGATATTGATTTGATATGGAGATAATAGGTCTTGAATGACCAAAGATAATGTTCACTGTAGCAGCATTGAACCTATGATTGCGAAAAAAAAGTGTCAAAACACCTGATTCTGAACCTTAGGATTGATAAGAAGTGAGTGACCCATTCTAGACTTGATTGTCTTAGCAGAACTAGCAAGTATCACATCCGAATCCTTCAGTTGCCGAAGAACCAAGGAAAGAACACTATGATCCGATGGTTGCAAAAACTGATACAGTTTACAAGATTAGGAGAATACTAAATTGATATGGATCTTGATGAATCTGATATGCCCCAAGTGATGATAGATTTTCCCCGAGCGATGAGGTCTTTTTTTTTTTGATGAATCAGTAACTAGACGTGATTGTTTGTCTTGATTACTGATGAAAGATATTGATAGATTTGATTGACAGACTTTGATTTACAAACTTTGAATGATGTGCAATACCATGCCCCCTTTGGGATTAAAATTGAAATTTGACAAGAAAAAGTCAGCGTTCATAGTTTAGAAGCATGTTAATTGATTTGAGAAGTGGTTAAACACGTCCAGGAATGCATTCTGCATTGTTTAGAGGTCCTGGAGACCAAGTTTGACTAGGTTTGACCATGAGTTGACAATGGCTGACCAAGTGGAAATTTCGATAGTTTGATGAAAGATAATCAGTTGAGTTGAATACTGGATTTCTATGATGATTGAAGGTCGATTATGCAAGTAGTAGACCGTCCTGGGTCCAAAAATTTTAAATCACGATTTTGACATAATAAACGATCTCAGATTTCAATTTTGATCCCGAAAATGGATTCAGAACGTCGAAATTAGCCAGGGGTGCAATTTTCATGGAAAACGGAGCACTTTTAAAAATTAGGTCAAAAGCTATATAAAGGCCGGAAGGGTCATTTTCAATTCATTTCAACCCTTTGACTTTAGAGATTCTATGGAGCCCTCTGAGTGAGAAAAATGGCAGACCAGCGAGAACTGAAGGTACTTGTGAGTTCACACCATTTTGAGCGCAGCCGGAGACATGACAGACCTCGACAGTATGGACATCCGGTAGGTGGACCTCTGTTCCCCCCTGAAAATGCATGTTTTTGATGATTTATAGCATTTTAAATTTTTTTCACATGCGTTTTTAGTTTTTAAATTTCGCATGTGTAGAAACTCGTATGAGTCTCAGTCCAAACTCGTACGACATTTCATTTCAGTTTAGAATGTCATTTCATCCATGCCCAAGTGTCGTATGATAGGGACCCTTGTGTCGTACGACATTTCATCGGGTCCCTTGAAACTCATATGAATCCGGGTGAAGTGTCGTACGACTATGAATTGTCGTTTAGTATGTTGTGGAATGTCGTACGACACTTCATGCTAGTCTGGAATGTCATTTGAAAAATAGAGTGTGAAAAACTCAGTTTTAGGTCAAAAATCAAACTTTTCTGACCCTTTTGCCTGATTGCGGATACCTTGCCCCACCTCCTAAAACTTCAAAACTGTGTATTCTGATACTCTGGCCTGATTTCGATCTGAATTTATGACAAAACACCCAGTTTCTTTATGATTTAGGTCACATATCCTGACGTACATGTTCGCCATTCTTATCCGGCCACCCAGAGATTGTGTGTCGCTTTACCAGACCCAATGAGGGTTCATCTCGCTGCCTGTGGATTTGAGCACCTGATTCATTTACCCGATATTAGGGTAAATCATGGTTTATTGACTGCCCTGATTGAGAGGTTTCATTCTGAGACCCAGACTTTCCACCTTCCGACTAGGGAGATCACTGTGACCCCTGAGGATGTGTATAGGATTCTTTGCATTCCTTTTCATGCTCTGCAGCGTCTCGAGTATGTTAGTGGAGGATCAAGGGGACTGCATGCGTTCAGACGACTGTTCAGTGATGAGACCCAACTGACTGGGTCTATATCCTGGGAGACACTTGTGCAGAGATATGGTCAGACACATCGCCTAGAGTGTATCATTGTGGGGATGATCGGAGAGTTGATTATGCCTGGCCGTCAGCAGAATGGCTTTTTGATGGGATGGTCACCGATGGTAGCATTGTTGATGGCTACGCCTACCGAGCTTGCCTGGGGTCAGTGTCTGTTGGTGCACTTGTATTCTGAGATGCACGAGGTTGTGTATCAGGATTGCAAGAGCTTTGCTTCTGGAGCTCTTGTTTTGTAGATATGGGCATCGGAGCACATCCCAGTTTTGAGACCAATGTTTCAGAGTCAGTGACAGGCACAGGAGCCGATCATATATATGTATGCTGGTTACGTTACTCAGGTTCGCATGGGTCACACCGAGTATTTCTGCCGATGCTTGGATGACATGACATTCGTGATCTGGAGACCATATGTATAGATAGAGGCTTGGCCTACTGCGAGAGAGCAGTTTTCATTCATTTTTCAGAGCAGGATATTGATAGGATGGACCTCCACCGTCTTGGAGAGATTTTTGATTACTAGAGTCTGGCATCAGTATGGACGCATTTAGGATGTCCCGTAGGATTATACTGCTTATGCCCGCATTGTGCGTGAGATAGGGCTTTGATGGGCACCACGGCTGAGTTATACTATATGTGCTGAGGAGTATAGCCAGATTATTGGTAGGGATTGGGACTACCTTCCACAGGTGGTTGATGCAGGTGTGATAGATGCATATGTGGCATGGCTTGCTGATCATCGGATTCACCAATTTTCTGATCGAACAAAGCTGATACCCTCCATGGAGGAGGCTATGGATGTTACAGGGGCTCCTATGAGAGCAGGACCGAGACCACAGGTGATACACCCTACTCCTCCGAGATAGAGAGCCATGGCTCCTTTATAGAGAGCACCATGACATGGGAGGCCTCCATGTCCTTCTACATCTACAGCGGGCACATCTTCCGGCACACAGAGGCGGAGCAGAGGTGAGAGTGGCACACTGGGCGGAGTAAGATCTGCAGATGATGTTCTAAGAGCTGAGTAGTTTCCAGGTGGGACCAGTGTGGATGACACATTTGATTTGGGTGCTGAGGTTAGACGATGTAAGGCGCACAGGGTGAGCATTCCTTCACATGCAGATCAGCTAGCACAGGACACAGATATGCCAACAGTTGATGCAGAGCCTGCAGTTCCTCTTACTTCAGCCGAGATTATAAGATGGCTTAGAGTTCAGGTCTGAGACTTGAAGATAGAGCAAGCCAGATTAGAGGAGAGGCATCGAGAGGCAGATAGATAGCGTACAGAGCAGCGCACAGAGATACAGAGATTACAGGTAGAGGTGATTCATCAGACTGCGCGGGCCTCATATTATGTATCTGCGTACTATGCAGTAGTCCCTGTAGCACAGAGAGTGCCTACCTATTCTTAGTATATGGTAGCATCAGAGGGAGCTAGGGCACCACGAGTGGAGTAGATACCAGATGCACCACCTCCTCCTCCACCAGATGCAGAGGAGCATGCTGACAGTTGATTTCCCTTCTCATCTGTTACTTTCTCACTGATACATTGTTGTGTCTGATAGCTCTACGGAGTTCATTCTTTTGTACCCTATGCCAGTAGTGCACCCCTAACTATTTGAGATTTTTGATATATATATGAGATCGATATTTTTGGTTGTGACATCATGTGTACTTGTCATTCTTGTTATGTATGATGATATCATGTGATGTTAATGCTATGAGTAGTGTAGAATGTATGTATAGATCAATGCAATGCAATGATTTCTTTCATATGTATGAATGTTATGCAGATGTAATGATTATGGAAATATGTATGTTTATGCAATGGATGTAAATGTAATGTAATAAATGTTTATGATATGATATGTAAATGCAACGATACACATGATATGTTTTGCAGGTTGATGAAGACAAGTACTCAGTCTTATGTCAAAAAGATGGTTAACCCAGGAGGATCATTGCTTGTGATTCTGTGAAGAGACCTTCGAGTTAGGTTCAGCTCTTGTTAGATTTGAAGATGTGATTGAAGAATCATTTAAGCTATGAAGTTTGTTTAATCATTGTGAGATCATGCAACATGCAAAATGCAAAGAGACATGCAATATGAAATGCAACCTAAGACCTAGGACCTAGTCACTGATCATATGTCGATTTGTTATCATCATTGAACTTTTAGGTAAGCGAATAAATCAATACAATGCCCACTAGCCATGAAACTATAGACATATGAATATCGATTTGTAGGTGCAAGAATCAATACAACACCCACTGGTTATATGACCATGGACATATGAATATTGATTTATTTTTCAGAATGTTGGATTAGATATAAGCACCAAGGCACAAACGCTAGGATGACCTGAATATCATGTCCATTTTGATATAGCAATTTGTACAAGCATCAAAACATAAACGTCCTGATGACCTGAGTACGCCTTGCATTGCAAACACATCAAATAGTCAAGAGATCATTCTAAATCCAATGTGAATTACCCGTAGTGACCCTTTATCGTTCACATCCTTAGGTAAGATCGCATTTCATAGTAAGAGAAAGAACTTACTCAAAAAGACAATAGTTAGATCAAACTTCCTTGAATTATTCGGGTATCAATGGTTGAGGTACGCATGGCCATCCAATTCAAGATAGAGGCTCTTACAGTCGGACACCATTTCAATCTAGAATTTCCAAAGTTGTTAGATTTTCACATACAAGCAGAAGACAAAGAAAAGATTATGCTCCCAGTCATCACCCTCTAAATCCTATAAAGGACATCATTGAAGAGCTCGAAGGGACACAATATGCAAAATATTAATGCGGATCAGTAAGCATACAAGGAGATAAAAGCATGAAGCACAGATTGTTTTCAGTTTGAGTTTGATGTTTGATTGCGTTGTTATAGATGCAAAATCCTTTCTGGAGACAAGACTGACTGACTGACTCAAATGAAGCTTCAAAGGACTCTGAGTGGATATGACACATCTAAGATACATTGGAGGCCTTAGTATATGACATTGATTGCCCCCAAGTGTTAAACATTGATAGGATACAGACGCTCAAGCTGATTGGTGTACCGACCGACTTATTGAAAATTGGAAATGCAAAAACAAACCGAGAGATATGTACAAACTAAAGCAAGACTGAAAGCTAGGAAAGACCAAGATTGTGCTGATAGATGGAGCATTTTGGAACAAGTGGTGCCTGTTTGCCAGGTTTTCACCATCTTGGTAGAGATTCTATTTTTGCTACCGAGGTGCCTGTTTCCAGGTTTTCACCAAGGCACTTTTCTTTTTTTCATCTTTTTCTGTATTTTTCATTTTTTCATTTTTTTTGTACTTTTGATATTTTTTTGATTTTTTTTGTGAATCATCAAGGCGCCTATTGCTAGGTTTTCACCAAGATGTTCATTTTTTCAGGACTTTTTCAGATTTTTAAGATTTTTTCAGGACATTTTACCATAGACTGAATGCCTTAGGCGTAGAATTTTTTCAGATGGAGAACGTTGATTGGTTCTCGGAGCTGTTCTCCTTTAGTTGTTGAGAGTTGATAGGTACCAGAGCCAAAAGTAGCAGTGATAACAAAGGGACTTAGCCAATTGGGTTCGAACTTCCCCTTGCATTCTCGATGTGATTGATTTTTAGGATTTTCTCTCAACACTAGATCGCCAACCTGAAATTCTCTATGTCTGACTTTCTTGTTGTAGCCTCTAGACATTCTTTTCTGATATACTCTGAGATGATCATACGCTGCTTGTCTGCGCTCATCTAGTAATTCAAGTTCTTGTAACCTAGACACTCTGTAGTCTTCATCAGTGACAAGTCCATGCATTCTGATTCTGAGTGATGGGATTTCAACCTCAATAGGTAGTACCACTTCAGACCCATAAACTAAAGCGAAAGGTATAGCCCCTGTAGGCATTCTGATACTAGTTCTATAGGCCCAGAGAGTTGGATTGATCATGAGATGCCAGTCTCTTCCTATTTTATTCACTGTTCTGTGCAAGATTTTCAAGAGATTTTTGTTTGAAGCTTCAGCTTGTCCATTCCCTTGAGGATAGTAGATAGAAGACCAATGTTGAGTAATCTTGAACTTAGCACATAAGTCATCTAGGTCCTTGTTTTTGAATTGTCCCCCGTTATCTATGATTATAGAGTGAAGGATCCCATATCTACAAATGATGTAGTTCAGGATGAACATAGAGATCTGTTTCCCCGTTGCTTGTGTTAGAGGAACTGCTTCTACCCATTTTGTAAAATAATCTGTAGCTGTGATTATATGGGTATATCCATTAGAAGAGTGTGGATGGATAGCACCTATGAGATCAAATGCCCATTGTTGAAAAGGCCATTGTGTAGTAAAGGGAATCATATCTCTCCCTGGAGCATGAATCAAGTTGCCATGTACTTGACACTGTTGACAATTTTTAGCAAATTTAATAGCTTCTTTCTCCATTTTAGGCCAATAGTACCCAGCCCTAATAAGTTTGCGAGCTAACGTTAAACCATTCGAGTGTGACCCTCATGTACCCTCGTGGACTTCCTCTAATGCACGCTGAGACTCTTCTCGTTCTAAACATCTAAGCAGTGTACCATCTAGACCTCGTTTGTACAGATCATTACCAATGATGACATATCGGGATGTAGATCGGATAAGGTTTCATTTCTCAAAACGGTTAAAGGACTCAGGGATGATTTGGTCGTGGAGATAGGAGAATAGATTTTTGTAGCGAGATGAGTCATAACCTACAACAGTGCAGATCATGCGGGTTTTAGGGGAGTCATATGCAAGATAGGATAGGGCTTCCACCAGGAACTCATAGCGTAGTTCATGTTTGGGCTGCTGTAAAAGAGTAGATAATGTCGCCATTGCATCAGAAGCCTTATTCTCCGTTCTGGGTATTTGCTCAAATGTGATAGAGATGAAGTATTTCTTTAAATCATCTACCATTCTCTTGTAAGGAATGAGCTTTTCATCTTTGGTTTGGTACACATCATTGACCTGGTGGATGACCAATTGTGAGAGTCCATGGATGTGCATCTCTGTAACTCTCCACTGTATTTCCATTTTCATACCATTGAGAAGTGCCTCATATTCAGCAATATTGTTTGTGCAAGGAAACTTTAATCTAAATGCTTTGGGTATCGAGTATCCTTGAGGAGTGATGAACAATATGCCTGCTCCCGATCCATTCTGTGTGTAGGAGCCATCAAAGAATAACCACCATGCTCTAGAAGAGAGGTGCATGATAGAAGAATCGAGAAATTCCATTTGCATGGGTGTATCATCAAATAGTGGTGCTTCAGCTAATTGATCAGCAATGACCTATCCTTTGATAGCTTTTCTTTCAACATATTCAATGTCAAATTCGCTCAAGAGCATGATCCATTTAGCTAGTCTACCTATGAGGGGAGCCTTGCTTAGGAGATATTTCAGTGGATCAATTTTAGCTACCAAATGAGTGGTATGAGCTAACATGTAGTGTCTCAATTTCTCTGATGCAAAGATCACAGCTAGACATGCCTTCTCTATCATTGAGTAGTTCTTCTCATAGGCTACTAAAGTTTGGCTGATATAGTAGATGGCTCTTTCTTTCTTGTTCTCATCATGCTGTGCTAGCAATGCCCCCAGTGATGTATATGTTGAGGAGACATATAATATTAATGGCTTCCCATGAATAGGAGGCATCAATATAGGTGGATTTGATAGATACTTCTTGATATGTTTAAAGTTGTTCTCGCATTCTTCATTCCATGCAAAGGTCACACCTTTATGTAATATTTTTGTAAAAGGCTGTGAGATGTCCGCTAGCTGTGATATGAATCTTCTGATAGATTGAACTCTGCCTTGCAACGTCCTCATTTGACTGATATTTGTGGGAGGTTGCATCTCTATTATAGCCTTGACCTTAGCTGGATCAACTTCAATGCCTTTCTTGGAGACGATGTATCCTAGGAGCTTTCCAGAAGTGACTCCAAAAGCACACTTTTTAGGATTTAGTCGAAGACTAAATTTTTCCATTCTGTCGAGGATCATGCTCAAGTCTGTTAAATATTCAGTTCTAATCATGGATTTTGCCAAGGTATCATCTACGTAATCCTCCATTTTTCTATGCATCATATCATGAAAAATAGATGTCATTGCTCTTTGATATGTAGCTCCAGCATTTTTGAGTCTGAATGGCATAACATTCCAACAGAAAGTTCCCCACGCACATGTGAAAGCTGTTTTCTCTTGATCTTCTGGAGCAATTTTGATTTAGTTGTACCCAGAAAAGCCATCCATTAAGGAATACATTTCATATCCTGCAGTCATGTCCACTATCATATTAATGTTAGGTAGTGGAAAATCATCCTTAGGGCATGCTCTGTTCACATTTCTAAAGTCCGTGCACACTCTGATTGAACCATCTGGTTTTGAAATGGGTACAATGTTTGAGATCCATTCAGCATAGTCTATGACACGGATGAATCCAGCTTTGAGGAGTTTTTCTAACTCTGCTTTGACTAAGAGTGCAACATGAGGATGCATCTTTCTCAATTTTTGGTTGATTGGTTTTACTCCAGGAGTAATGGATAGATGGTGCATAATGAGATTGGGATCCAATCCTGGCATATCTGAATATTTCCATGCAAAGTTGATCTTTTTGTCTGATAATAAGGTAGTGAAGTTCTGTTTCTCTTTGTCTGATAGAGATTGTGCTACATGTACCAATTGTGGTTCCTCTATTGTACCCAAATTGATGGATTGAGTTGGCTCAATTAGAACTGGAGATCTATCCTGTAAATGACTCAGAAGGACATCAAATATCTCATCCTTAGGTGCCTTAGAGAGGTTTTCACCTTCAGATACGTCTTTTCTTTTTACTTTTGTCAGTTCTGAGACTGCCACAAAGTGGTTTTCACCCTCAGAACTCTTTTTCTTTTTCTTTTTACTCTTGTTTTTCTGACTAAGATATTTGATGTCCGACTCAGTCATGCTGACGCTCGGTTCATTGATGGAAGTACTCATAGGCTCAACTACATTAAGGTAGCAAGCAAGGGCATAGTCATTTGGGAAGGTATACATACCATGGTTTGGGTTTGTGGAAGTTTGGTCGATAAGATCAGGGCGTTGGATAGTCAAAGAAGGAAAGGCTTGGGATATGGTGTTCACGGATGTGGATATGTCATCATTGGTCCTAACCTGACACTCAAGTTCAAAGGTGATATTACAGCTCAAAATGTTCAATTCGTGAATAGGCTCAACATCATCATGGGAGTCCTCTTCAGCCATAGGTGGATCAGACACATTAAGTTCATTGTTTTGTTCTAGACCTATGTCGGGTTGAGATACATATTGGTGAATAACATCTATATATTTCTCCATTATAAGCTCATCTTCTTCTGGAATGGCACCCCATTCATAATCATTTGACTCAGCTTCTGATTCAGGATCTCTAGGAAATCTTAAAAAATGTGTGAAATCAGGATGAATACCCCAAGAAGGATTACCCTCAGTCTCTGACTTGAATTCATATTCATGGGAATCAGTGTCAGAATAACTACCCCCTTCTTCTTGATCAGTTTGATTTCCTTCGAGATTAGCTGGTTCTTGTGGTGCAACCATCTCTTGCGCTACAGTAGGTTCTTATGTTTCTACTACATCAATTCTTTTGATAGGATCATCTGTATCATCAAGAAGATCTTTGATCTCTTTAGGCAATTTTTCATAGGGGATAAGCTCAGAGCTATCTGAATCATCATCAGAGGGTTCTGTTTCTTCTTTCTTAAGAAGGAGTTCTCCTGGTGCAATTTGTTCTATGACATGAGAACAACCACCTCTGAGATGATAGGGTTTCTTCTTAAACCCTATGCCACCAGTATCTTTTTTGTCTCTACCAATATGTGAAATGGGTGTTACAAGACCCTTTCCTCTGATTCCCAGAGGTCCTTGACCGGAATATCCCATCTTGGCTATCAATTTGTTTCCTAGACCATATGAATTAGAAGGGATTGTAGGTGCTATAGATTCACTAGGTTGAAAAATTTTGGATTCAGAATCATCTTTGTATAGCCATGCAAGCATAGCTTCATCTTCTTCAAATTCTTGTTTGGATACTTGCTCTGCCACAAAATTTCTTTTGTATGCTTCCATAGGTTCCTTAGGTTCTGATTTAGATTGCTTCAAAGATTGTCCATATGACTTGGGCGAGATAGGGAGAGATGTCAGAGACAAGACTGGCTCTATAGTGTATTCTCCCATCCCATTTTCTTTGATATTGATCTCTTTAGCAATGTCATCCATCTTAGATGTGGAAGCAACATTTAGCTACTTGATGGAAGATTCTCTGTTATTGGGAACAAGCTTATCGGCACTTTCCTTCAATGTATTGCAAGTTGTACTCAGATCTACTGGGATAGTAACCTCCACTCCTTCATAGGGAAATTTCAAGCATTGATGGTACATAGAAGGAATAGCTTGCATTTCATGTATCCAAGGTCTCCCTAGAAGGATATTGTAAGCTAATGGTAGATCAAGCACCTGACATGTGGTATCTTTGATGACCGGACCCACTCGGATGGGTAAGACAATAGTGCCTTTAGAAGATCTTTCTTGTTCATCATAGGCTTTTATGGTGATCTTCTTTCGAGGATCAATAGCCATCTCTGAGAATCCCAACTGTGTGATTAAGTTGTAAGAACAAATGTTGAGGCCTGCGCCCCCATCTATCAACACACGTTTGACTCGATGGTTCTAGATCAAGACTTCTATGTGCAAGGGTTGATTATGTGGGTGACTTAGGGAGTTGTCATCCTCTTCTAAAAAGGAGATATATTGCAGAGACGTTAGATGACCAACCATAGTCTGGAACCTGTCTAGATCTAGATCATCAAGAACATTAGAGCCGAGCAAAGCTTTGTCTAGGATATCTCTGTGAGCTGGAGATATTTGAAGTAACTCAAACATGGAGATTTTGGCATTGGTATGCTGGAGTTGTTGGATGATGCTGTAAGATGTAGGTCTTGTATCCTTTGGATTGGAAGATTTTGAGGTGACCTTCTGTCTAGAAGCAGATGTGAGATTGAAAGGTATCTTAGGGACATTAGATGAACTTGGTGTTTGTCCTTTCACATGAGTCTGAGCTTGTGATCTGGTAACCGCATTAGCTGAGGAATGATTTCTATCCCTTCGTACAATTGTGATGACATTGCAGCTCTCAGAGATACATGGTTCAACCATATTGATGACAGCATCATTTCCAGGGTAGGCATAGTTGACTTTTGCCCCCATGTTAGGCTGGGAAGTGGAAACTCCTTTGCCATGTTGTGGAAATGGTTCTGCAAATGCTGTGTGATCATTATTGCTGGTAGGATTATCGATCGTGATATCCCCTTGATCTATCAAGTCTTGAATGGTATGCCTCAAGTGGAAGCATCCATTAGTTTTGTGGCCTTTAGTCTGATGGAAAGCACAGAATTCATTATCTTTCCACCAATATGGTTTTGGATTCGGATTAGGTTTTCGGATTGGTGGTAAAGAGATCATGTTATCAGCTATCAGGGTTCTTAGGGCAGATTCCAAAGATTCTCCCAGGGGAGTAAACTTTCATTTATTATCCCATCGTTTGAATGGCTTCTTTGGAGATGGTTCAGCATATTTTTGCTCTGAAGCTTCAATGGCTTTGGTGGCAAGGGTGAGATTGTAGGTTGGTGCCTTTGATGGGGTGTGGATAGTGTCAACAACACCATCAGAGACAATACCTTTGTTTCTATTCCAGCTCTTGTTTTTATCTTTTGAGCTAGATCTAGATTCAGACTTGTCCTTTTGAAGTGTGATTTCTCCTTTCTTGACAAGTACTTTCTCAATCTTGATTGCATTATCCACCATTTTATCAAAAGATACATGATCTTGCATTTGTAATGGATAGTTGAGCTCTGGAACAAGGTTATTGATAAAGATTTCAAGTTTCTCCATTTCAGGAATTGGTCTAGCATATAGAGAAAACTTCTTTCATCACCTCTTGAGAAAAGTTAGGAATGATTCCCCTAGATATTGCTTGAGGTTACAGATATCGATCATGGTAATCAGATGTTGAATATTGTAGGAATATTGTTGATAAAACAATTTAATCAATTCCTCAAAAGTTTTGATCGTAGAAGGTAATCTTGAAAACCACTGAATGGATGCTCCTCCCAAGGATCTAGGAAAAAGACGCATTAGATAAGTCGGTTCATGCATGAATTCCATGGATTGCGTACAGAACTCTCTAACATGATCTTGAGGATTAGAGTGTCCGTCATATTTGTCATACTTTGGTATCTCCACTCTTTTTGGGAATGGAGGCATATACAAGTCTTTGTCAAAAGGGAAAGGACAAAGGGCCTCCATGGAGAATTCCTTGGGTTCCTTCTCTTTCTCAATTTTATTCATTTTGACCTGCATAGCGTGCAGCTGGTTCATTATGGCCATCATCAGAGTTTCTTCCTCATGCGTGATGATATCTTTGACATTGAAGTGAGGAGGAAGTTTAGCTCCTTCCTGGGCTAATTGCAAAAAGTATGCCTCTCTATCCATTTTCAAGAAATGCCTCATCATTCTTTTGAATTCATCGTCATTCTGACACCGATGGATTTCAGAGGGTGTAGGGTCTTGGTCGGCATTATGTTGAGAATGGTGTCCCTAGGATCCTCCTCCTAGAGAACTGTGGTTTGTCCCTACTTAAGACATGGTAGGAGTTTTTGGGCTCCCTGGAATAGATTGAGGAGGAGTTTGCTGATTACCTCTGTGAGTTGATAGAGGAGGTATGTAACCAGTTTTCAATCGAAAGTTACCGAGACCGTCGTCTTTGTAGATACCTGACTTGATGAGTTCTTCAAGAGTTGGACCCGAGGTATTGGTCAAAAGTAAGTTCTGAGATGTTTCTTCTGATTTCTTGTGTGAAGAAGCTCTAGTCTCCACCATTAACTTTGAATGAAACAGAAGAAAAGGACGAAGAGAACTGAAGAACAATTTGATTCAAGAAAATTGGATGATGCAACCTTGTCAAGATTATGATAGTTTTGAAGATCTGATGAGATGTGGGTGAAGGAAACTGTGCCCTGGATGTATGGGATAGATCACCCAAAAGATAGCGGACACAAGTTCTCAACACTTAGTCTATTTTTGGAGATTGATTGAAGATTGATAGTTATGACAAGGTTTTGACATGAGATAAAAAGGAATCAAATTAATCAAACAGAAGACTAGATCAGATTCAAAAGATCAAACTTGGAAAATGGTAGAATGCTCAATAGCTACTGCTCTGTTCCTGACACAATGATATTTTTGATAGATTCTGGAACTAGGCTGGAAACATTGGATATCTTGCAATTTGACAATTTTTGACAACTCTTTCAAATTTTTCCAAACGACACTCTACAGACTCGTACGACACTGGGTAGTCTATGAAATGACAGTTTCTAAACTCGTATGACAATTGGGTAGCAATGATACGATAGTTGACAAACCTCGTACGACAGTTGCTAACAGATTTTTGCTTCTTGAATTTTGCTGGTTTGAAAACTCATACGACACTGGGTTCTCAATCATATGACATATGGGCGATACTGAAATGACATTTGACAAAAAGTCATACGACTTTTGACTTCTTGAAATGAATTTTGACTCCAGAAAGAACTTTACGTCAATTTTTGCAAAATTTAAGGTTTTCAGTTCTGGATTGTTTGCAAATTATACTGTCTAGATTTTGAAAGTTATACCAAATTTGATCATTTTTAAGAGCCAAGTAGTTAAACAAGCACGTAGAATAGCAAGCAAGTGATTCCAAGCACGTCTGAAAACAATGAACAAGGGCAAAAGCAACCTTTCACATGAACAATCAAGTGACCAAATTGTGCTAATCCCTGAGAGTACTAATTGTGTATGTTCTGAAAAGTTTTGCAATAACACACATATACCTGAAAGTGAAAAATTGGCCTCTCTAGGGTTTTTAGTAATGGTTTGACTCTGAAACTTTTATGATTCAAAGGGGTGAACTCCAATCCCGGTGCACCAAGGTTTTGACACAGTCCGAGAACTTAATCTTCAAGAGCTGCTAGGGAGATCTGACAACCCAACAATGAACCATACCCGTGGAGATTTCTTCCACAAGGACATTTATATAGTGGCTGTCACTACCACGGTGAAAATGGCTATGACCGCTTGAGGTTCCATCAACGCAGTTTGCTCTGTGAAGGGATTGTCCACTACGGTTAACCCTCTCTAAAGATGACTCACATATTTATACCACAAGGGGACTTGGCTCTAGATTCAAGGTTTTGACACCTCTTCACTTTTAACCCAAACAAAGCAAGCAGATTAATCCGACACGCTAAGACAATGTTTTGTTCCACCAATGTCTGTGATATCAACTCCACATGATCTATCAACCTCTCTGGGGAGAGAATGTATCAATCAATAAGAGAAGATGCACTAACCAATTTTGATTCACCAAAGCTCATGATATCAACCTCACGTGATCTATCAACCTCTTCGGAGAGAGAATGTGTCGATCAATAAGAGAAGACTCACTAACCAAGTTGAATGTGAAATGAACTAAGTATCCTCCCTACCTACAAGGATTCTTTCATCAAGAAAGATTTCTCTAGGAATCCAATCTCTCAAGAATCTCGAATAGTGTTCATAGGGCCTAATTACTATGTGAGCACAGATATATTCCCGAAAGCAAATCTACCAAAAGTACCCAAAAAGTAGAAAGAGGAACACTTAACGCTTAAAGAGAATATGAGATGAGTCCACAAGGTGGAACACTTAACACCTCACACAAGCTAAAAAGGAGTCCCCAACTTAGAAAACAAGTGAGTTCCTAAAAGCACAAAAGGGTTGCCAAGTGGAACATTTAACGCTTCTGTCCTATTGACCCCTCCCTTTTATGGTGCTAAGATTGCAACCACGGGGCAAAAATGAGGGGCCGGCGGATTAGCGAGTCCAATAACCCAAGATAGCAATCAAGATCAATCACAAGTATTCTAAGACTACTTAATGAATCCTTAAGGGATCACAACCTAGTATCAAACTATGCAAGTGTGTAGAATAAAAGCATGAGAAGATGCACACAAGCTAGACACATGAGAGATTTATTTTAAGCCCAAATCAAAATGTTATTAGATGAAGGAGAATACCTGGTGATCCTCACAATGCGCTTAGTAGATTTTACCTGATTTTTAGCAATTCTTGCGCTTTTCCCAATCAAAACCAGCAGAGAGCAATCAAAAACAAAGAATTTCAATTGTCAAAATTAGCAGTTAGCCGAAATATAAAAATCAAATCTGATACTTTGTTGTGAAAAATGAAATGACAGTCAAAAACTGGTACGAAAACTCATACGACAATGGGTATGCTTTCAGACGATAGTCCAGAAACTCGTACGACACTAGGTATGCTACCATATGACAGTTGAGCTCCCAAACAATAGTGGGTTTGTGATGAAACGAGCCTCAATCTGATAGACTATCGTACGACAGTGGGTCCAGTATCATACGATAGTGGGTATGCTCTCATATGACATTTTTCAGAAACTCGTACGATAGATGTATGGACAAAAATTAAAAATTGCAGTTTTGCATAGATCCCGAGGAGAAAAAGATAGAAATTGATAGAATTGAATTGGAAACCCGTTTCAGGGCCCCACGGTGGGCGCCAGAAATGTGTGTGTGAAAATTGTACCTGATATGTAGACACAACACTCAGTAAAACATTAGAGGTTAGCTATAATCAAAATCATGCAAAATTGAAAGCTATCTAACCAAGTGATTTACTGCCTTCTAGTAGGTGCAAGATTAATGTTCTCAGATTGTAATCGAGATCAGTGAGCTAGACGACACCTAAATGAAGGATTTGAATGCAAAAGATGGATATGAAATTGAATGCAATTAATCTTTTTTTTTTTTTGATATTTTCTATGCAATAAGAATGATAAAAACTGATATGAATCTATGCTAATGTGGAAATTGATATGCAATGCTAATCTAGAAATGATATGCAATATGAATCTAAATAAATGCAAAAATAAGATTGATCTCACAAAGATGTCGATTCGCAAGAGCTTTGATTCTTCAATTCTAATTCTCCAGCGTGATTGTGCAAAAAATGAGATGATATGTGAAGAGCTGAAGCCTTTAATTTATAGAAATCCAGGGCTTTGGAGGTGCATGGGAAAAGCCATAAATCACTCAAATTAACTCATCTTGATTTTTGAGTTATCTGATCATGAAAGATAGTTAATTCTCAAAATCATGCAAAAACATGCAAAAATAGCTTTTTAACTCAAATTAGAGTTTAGATCAGCTTTTTGAACTCCAAAAGGATGTTGAGTTCCAAAAAGTTAACAACTTGCATTGATTTTCTGATTTGGAGTTTAACTGTTTCTTTTGAATATGCATAATAATTAAGAATTAAGTAAACAAATAAAGTGATTTATCCTCAACTCAACTGATTTTTGAAATAAAATAATTAATTTATGGGTTAATTAACTATTTTACCAAACTTTTATTAAAAATTATATTATTAAATAATGACAACATGCTTTAATTAATTAAATAAGAATTTAATCAATTAAAGATAGGAATTTTGATTTATTGTCAAAATTAAATAATACAATTAATAATAGATAGAATTAAATTTAATTAAACAATTAAGTGACAAATATTAAATCTAATTAATTAAATATGCAAAATATTTAATTAATCAAATTTTAGGATAAATGTGATTTATTGCCAAATAATTATAAAATTAAAGATAATTATGATAATTAGGAATATTACTAGGAATATTCCCCGATGCAGAATTTAAGATAATCAATTAGGATTCGATGATGTTTAGATGTGCCTTAGATTAGGACTTTGATGTCGATTTTGCTCGATTTGTCGATGTAGGAGGTTAATGAACTTATAGCCCATTTTTGGGGTATTACAGTAACTTAGAAAACCACTCCATAGCCATGCCTCCTAAGCTTCGCAGAAATAATCTCATCAAATATGTGGTATCATGCATGAACTCTAATATCAACACACAAAACTCCCATAAGTGATCTTGAGGATCCGTTGTTCCTTCGTACTTGTCGTATTTAGGAAATACAACATTGATCGGGAATGGCACCATAACCAAGCTTTTATCAAATGGGAATGGGCACAATGCTTCTATAGAGAAAGGCTTGGGAGACCCGCTTTGCTTGATGTTGTCTAGTTGCATTTGAAATGCGTTGAATTTTTTGTTCATGATGTCTAAGGTACTTTCCTCAACTTTTGGTGTTTTAAGTTGGTTGACATCAAAGTCACGGGGAAGCTTGAGACCTTTTTGTGCTAAGTCTATGAAATGTTTTTCTCTATCTAGGTCCATTGCCTTTTCCATGAGCTTTCTGAAATAAGGACATTGAACAGCCTCACTAACTTTTTCATCCGTGGCATCTTTTGCTGTTAGTTCGGTGTTATTTTGAGTATGAGTTTTGTTAACTCCGTGAGCACTTGGATCTACTCCTTCATTGTTGGTATTTCCTTAGTTATTAATATTGCTCTGGTTATTCATGTCATTGCCTCCACTATTGGCATTACCTTGGTTGGTGAAATCAATGCCACTATTATCCTTACCACCCAAACTACCTTGATACATTATGTTGTCTTCTTTTTCTTGTTCGGGTGACTTTTTTGGTACCCTAGGAGTAGTTTCATCTCCGGGATAAGGGAGCTCTTGTCTCAAATAAGTCCCGTCAGCTTGCAAGGTTTGCTTGATGTAATATGATCTAGTGAATGTAGGCGTGAACCTTGGATGCACGTTAAGACTACTTGGATCTAATCCTTTGCAAAATTTTGACAGATATGTGAAACAAGATTTTTGACCAAACTGTAAGTTGGATCAGCGAAAACTCGAAAAAGGGTATTCAAATTGATATTCAAGTTTTTTTGATTCTTCCTGGAAGTACTCTTTGTTTGACCTTTTTGTTTTCTAGGCATGACTAAAACAATCTCAGGCATGTCTGAAGCCTATCTAAGCGTATACTGATTTGGTGAAGGCGGTACTCTATAGGCTCTTAGGCGATACTTTACTATTTCCAAGTGGATTTTCAATTTATTTAGGCGTGTCTCAAATGTCTCTGAGCGTGACTTCAGTGTGTATACACGTGTTTAAGAAAGTCTTAGGCATGACTAAAAGTTTGACAAGCGAGTTTATTTTGTGTACAGGCGACACTTCTCTGACCAGGGCATAATTTTTTAGATTTTTTAAAACTTTTGATTAGATATTTTTGAAAATTTCTTGTTTTGAAAATTGAAAACAAATGCAACACACACATAAATGTCTCTAAACAACAACTCATGTGTATATTCTTGAATGTTTTCACAAGTATAGCACAAGAATGAATTCCAAACAGCCTACCTAGAGTCAAATTGGTTTGTAAACATGGCTCTACAAGGTGGCCTTTCTAATTTAGCTGGGATTTAATAAATGTTCCATTCAAATGAATTAAAATCTCTCATCCCCCAAGTATGTTAAGGGGCTTCCCACACACACCGAGGCATGATTTTGTGCAATCCGTAAAGACTACTAGAGGAAGTTTGAGAAGATTAAAATCCCTTTGTCATGCACCCCATTAATGATGCATGCGTTTCATTTTATAGTGGGTCAGATTCTCGTGGAAAAAGCAAGTGTATCCCACTTTGGGCTGTCCCTCTCACTAGCCTCGTTAAGGAAAATTCGGGAGGTGAGCCCACTAAATCTCTAGCATGTTCATTTTGCAAGTAAGGCATATTTTGAATTTTAAGTAAAGTTTTTGGGAGTTTGTTTCACCAAGAAGGTGAAGAGCATATCCCTAACTTTCCTTTTGATTCTCAAACACTTCAAACACTTAGTTCTTTTTCAACCTCTTGACAAGGAGGTTCTTAGAATTGAAATGTATGGTTCCATTTCTTCCTTATTAAAGCTAGGTTTAAATGACAATGCCACAAGTTAAGGGAATGCAAGCTTGTTTGAGTAGAATACCTTTCCTTGTAGCTAGCAAAAGGCTAGGGGCATTTTTGAGTTACTGATTTTCATTTTTCACTTACTCACCTTGGCAATTTTCTCCAACTCCCTCCTCCAACAAGTTTGTCCAACACAACCAATTCACAATGAGGGGAAACCAAACTTGCATGTAATCAATCAAAAGATTTTAATGAAATAAGCTTTAATCTCAAGGTTCATAAATCCAATTTAGAGACACAAATTTCTGCTTATAAGCTTCAATCACAGCTAAATATTTCTCATATACCTGGACATCCTCATCTAGTGTGGATTCAAGGATAGCCTTTGTATGCACTTGATTCTCCTTCTTTATTTTCTTTGCCAATGCTTTTCCCTCCTTGTTGAACCTGCTTTCTGGCTTTTTCACTCTCGGATGTCTACTCATTTACTGGTTAACAACAAACACAGAGAGTCAGATTTTCAAATTTTATCAAATTGAACATGAAAATAGAAAATTAAATGTAGGCGACATCCTCCAGCTAGTAGGCGTGAATAAATCACTCAGAGGCATGACTTTATTGATTAAACACAACACTTCTCAGTGCACAAGCAACATTAATAATAGCACAAGTGGTAAATCTATTATGCAAAGCGTAAACAAAACTCTAAATCCACGACAAATAGTCAATGCAAAGTGACACAGAAAGCTTCTAAAGTGATAAAGATATTATCACAAGCGTAACATTAACGATCAAAGGCATGATAATCTCAATTACTACGCGATAGAAAATTTCTCCTTAAGCGTGATATTAAGTGGAAAGTGCAATGCAAAGAGGAAATTAAAGCGACAGTAAATAAGTAATACGTGATACTTCCTTGTGTTTAGGTGTGATTTGAAGCCATAAAGGCTGAATGCTTTGCCATTTTGGGCGTGAGTTTCCAGCTAACAGGCATAAGATCAAGCTTCCGAAGTGACACTGTAAGGATTCTAAGTGTGAATAGATCTCCCGTAGGCGTGACTTTAGAAAATTCCTATAGAAAACACATAGAAACCAGACAAAAATGTATGCAAAGATGATTTAAATCACAAATTTGTTAGTATTTGAGGCTCAAGGCCCCACGGTGGGTGCCATTTGTGTGATGATATTATTCACCTTCATGAAATTACAAGATTAACTAAGAACAACAAGAATTAGAGTGAGAACTAATCTAATCAATGCACAATTAATCTATCAACATCTCATTGATCTCTAAAATAAAGTGGTAAATGAGGCTCTCAACTATGATCCTCACTAGTGACACTCTAAAGATGAGAATTAAGATATATGATATGCAATTAAGATCTATTCAATCAAATTCTAGCTCTATTTGATGAACAATCTACTATGATCAAAGCAATTAAGCTATTAAAATTGACAAGTGAGTGGCGTGGATGCAAATTGCAAGAGCTTTGCTGCAATTCAAAGATATGGAATGGATCCTTAATTCCTCAAAATGCTTTCTACTCATAGGATTTTCCCAAGGGTAGGGGGTAGAGTGAGTTGATCATGGTTATGCTAGGGTAAGGTCAATTGGCTTTGCTTTGTCCATAAATGGGGGGACAAGGAGGGGACAATCATTTAAATGGTTTCAAAAGGCTGGACCATTTCAACAAAAGTGAGTGATTTGTGTCCATTTTGTCTCCAATTTGCTTTGTTGAGGGAAATTATGATTTATTAATTAATTAAAGTAATTAAATTTAGCCATGAAGGGTAAGAGGTTCATTTTGATTTTTTGCTTTCAACAACTATGTCATTAATTGAATTTAATCAATTTCATAGTGTTTTTCCCCTTTCCAAGCTTTATTTAATCATTTAATCATTTAATTGAATTTTCCTTTGATTTGAATTGCCTTTGTTCCATTTATTGATTTTTCATGCTATTTTGATGATTTGATGCGCCTTTTGATTGATTTAAGCCTTTTGCCAATTTTCCATGTCTACACATACTGAAAACACATGGGGCGGAAACAAGCCAACTCTCGTGTCCAAATGGTCCATGTACTACTATTGGAGCTTCGGAATGAATGCATTTTTTAAGAGTCTTTCATTGTTTGACAATCCAATTTATCTCCTATAGTTCCCTCCTCAACCAACCAAAAGAGTCTACGTATTGTAGAATCAAGAGTCCCCCCTGTGACAATGCTAAAGTACACCAATTAACAATAGAATGAGCATTAAGAAGTATAGCACCTAAAATCCTCAATTGCTCCTTAACTAGAGCTCTCTTCACACATGTGGCTGCTCCGTCATGCTCCCCTTTCCCATGCCCTGACTCAAAAGAACTCCAAATATGAGGTACACCTCTCTCCACATGCATTCTACACAACCAATAAAACATTCTGGCATTCTTAAATTGACCGGTGCAATTATCCGACCAAATGAGATGCCTATCCATAGCAATACCACTTTCCTACAAGAAGTCAAAATAGTTCTGGAAACAATGTTGAACAAACTCATGAGAGTGAGACCTATCATCGCTCATATAAAAATGGTACTCTCTGATTATCTTTCACTCATCTTTTGTGCTTTCAGGGGAATGTCTATATGTGATGTGTACAAAAATAGCAACCTGAATGGAATTGTAATATTGAGCTTGAGTCTCATTTTGGGGCTGCAATGTATAGTTCTCCACAAAGTCTACAATGGATATAATAGTTCCAATGGGGAAAGTGTCCTTACATGTCCTGAATTGTTGATCCAACCATTGAGACCTATGACTATGCCTTGCATACTTGTAAAAAAGATTTGTCTTGAAATCTGAGATAAAATCAGCAACATTGTATTCTTTTGCAACTAACTCACATCTAGAGCCTTCACCTCCACTCTTCAATGTATATTTCACTGTTTCATATACCTTTTTTTGGATGTGTGTCTTTCCAAAATTGTGTTCCAAACCCTCATGAAAACATGTTCTAAACTTGGACATGCCACCACATTCTGAGCACTTGGCATTTAAACAATTTTTTTTATAAAATAAACAACCATCATCTCTATGACATAAAAATTGATCTAGTGAGTCTCTTGATGATTTGGGAAGACCACTTGCACCACAATCCTCTGGCATTTCATTAGTATGGAAAGTAGAACGAATGGACCGTAATAATTCATGATGCATTGAAAACTCAACATGATATTTGCAACAACATGTATTTCAAATCTTAAGGGGTACACAATAAAATGGTTTCACGGATTCAAAAGACCTTTGTGATATTTTCAATGTTGGATGTGTCTCACAAATTTTTTTATACAACATTTTTTGACTTACCTCCACATAATGTTTAGGATGTGGAGTGTGGTCTCCATTGCCAACTCTCAACTTCAAGACATCCTTCACATTTGGTGACACTCTTGAGTTAGCATCCCAAAATTGTTGAATTTCATCCTTGACAACATCTATTAGTTTCTTATCGAAACGTGGAAGTCTCCCACTATAAGCCCATGTATCAATTTGAAGCGGATCATTAAGTATTTCTCTTCTTACAAGTGCTCTACCCAAAGTTTTACAGTCTATATTGAAGTCAACACAAGTTTGTCTCATCAAACGAGCCTTTCTCAACTGATGACTTACTAAGGAGGTTGTAATAACCCTCCGAGCAACTCTCTTGTCTTTTTCTCTGCTAGTCTTCCCAATGCTATTGAGAGCATTGAAAAGATTCTTCACAACAATGGCATTTCTCTCCATTTTCTTGTTCACATGAATCTTCAATTTTAGAAGCACAGGTCTCATGTTTTGCATCTTTAACAGCTGCACAAAAATTTGACATTGCTCAACCAATGTCTTGTTTTGAAAAAATTGATCATAAAGTCTTGAAGCCCACAACCTAACGGTTCTATGTGACCTCTTTCCTTCCGAATTATTCATAATGTTCTCCTCAATTTCAATTAACCATTTAGGTGTTCTTGAAAGCCCTAAATTTGAAGATTGATTATCTTTATTGCAAGGGACTTCATTTTGCATATAATTTGGAGATGTATAACGTTCATGTGGTTCTTGTGCAACATTTTCATTCCCAAAGTCTACATTTTCAATCTCCATCTCTGCATTATAAAATTGAACATCCTCTTCACTTACAACTACATTTACGGGGTCACCTTGATTAATGTTTAACATACCTTCTCTCCTTCTTCGGTGATTTTCCTTATCTTTTTCCCTATATGCTTGAATTTCATCATCTGTCAGCTTCCTCTTGCGTTTAGCCTTTCGACAACTGCTGCTTCCCATGGTGAGACCACAAGTCGACAAAAATCAAACAATGGGCCCCAAATCACATTTTTTTTTTCACAACGTGTGAAAAAAGTATCAAATCCAGTGATTGTCTGGTCTATGGGGAAAGGGAATATTTTGGTCAAATATTACCTGGCAAAAATTGGGTATCCGATTTCATATCGGGTACCCGATATTCTCAGGCTAATGAAAAAAGGGCGGGAGCAAATGAAAAAAATTTAACTTTTACATATATTGATGTATATAATAGATATAAATAGAAGACGCATATGATATATATAATGTATATTATATATATACTAATGTATTATAATATACTAATGTATTATAATATACTAATGCATTATATATACTAACATGTATATATATCTATATATATATATATATATATATATATATATATATATATATATATATATATATATATATATATATATATATATATATATATATATATATATATATATATATATATATATATATATATATATATATATATATATATATATATATATATATATATATATATATATATATATATATATATATATATATATATATATATATATATATATATATAGATATAGATATCTATATATATATAGATATATATATATATATATATATAGATATATATATATATATATATATATAGATATATATATCTATATATATATCTATATATATATCTATATATATCTATATATATATATATATATATATCTATATACATATATATATAATACATATACTAATGTATACTGATATATTATATATAATATTACAAATTTTGGAGAATCTCTTGCAGAAATATGGAAATTATAATCTTCCTCCTAGAGCATACATTAATGAAGTTCTTCGTGCCTTAGTAGAGGAAGCCGACTGGATTGTTGAAGCTTACAGTACTACATACAGAAATGCGGTATGTATTTTTGGACAAAAATTTTTTCTCCTTTCTTTTAGGTCTTTAAAGGTGGTTAGCTAAATCTTTGTATTAAATGTGCCTTTTACAGGCGTCGTAAACCCTAGCTACGCAGAAATGGAGGCTTTGAAGAATAGTTCACTGGAGGTGGAGAGAGAGACTTCCTAGGGGTCATGAGGACTCCCTAGGGGTCCTAACACATGATAAGGTGTACTAGGACCCCTAGGGAGTCCCCGTGACCCCTTTTGACACATTAGAGGGCTTAAGTGTGTCTTAAGGGGTCTTAGGAACCCTTAAGACACACTTGAGTGTTCCAATGTGTCAAAAGGGGTCACAGGGACTCCCTAGGGTTTCTAACACATGATAAGGCATACTAGGACCCCTAGGGAGTCCCCGTGACCCCTTTTGACACATTGGAACACTCAAGTGTGTCTTAAGGGGTCTTAGTCCCCGTGACCCCTTTTGACACATTAGAACACTCAAGTGTGTCTTAAGGGGTCTTAGGACCCCTTAAGACACACTTGAGCATTCCAATGTGTCAAAAGGGGTCACGGGGACTCCCTAGGGGTCCTAACGGGTGATAAGGCATACTAGGACCCCTAGGGAGTCCTCGTGACCCCTTTTGACACATTGAAATGCTCAAGTGTGTCTTAAGGGGTCAGTCGTAGGACCCCTTAAGACACACTTGAGCATTCCAATGTGTCAAAAGGGGTCACAAGGACTCCCTAGGGGTCCTAGTATGCATGATAAGGTGTACTAGGACTCTTAGGGAGTCCCCGTGACCCCTTTTGATAGATTGGAATGCTCAAGTGTGTCTTAAGCAGTCTTAAGACATAATTGAGTGTTCCAATGTGTCAAAAGGGGTCACAGGGACTCCCTAGGGGTCCTAGTATGCATTATCACATGTTAGGACCCCTAGGGAGTCCTCGTGAACCCTTTTGACACATTGGAATGCTCAAGTGTGTCTTACAGGGTCTTAGGACCTCGTAGGACCCCTTAAGACACACTTGGGCATTCCAATGTGTCAAAAGGGGTCACGGGGACTCCCTAGGGGACCTAGTACACCTTATCACATGTTAGGACCCCTAGGGAGTCCCTGTGACCCCTTTTGACACATTGGAACACTCAAGTGTGTCTTAAGGGGTCGTAGGACCCCTTAAGACACACTTGACCATTCCAATGTGTCAAAAGGGGTCACGAGGACTCCCTAGGGGTCCTAACGCATGATAAGGCATACTGGGACCCCTAGGGAGTCCCCGTGACCCCTTTTGAGACATTGGATTGCTCAAGTGTGTCTTAAGGGGTCCTACAACCCCTTAAGACAAACCTGAGCATTCCAATGTCTCAAAAGGGGTCACAGGGACTCCCTAGGGGTCCCAGTATGCCTTATCATGCATTAGGACCCCTAGGGAGTCCCCGTGACCCCTTTTGACACATTAGAATGCTCAAGTCTATCTCAAGGGGTCTTAGGACCCCTTAAGACACACTTGAGTGTTCCAATGTCTCAAAAGGGGTCACAGGGACTCCCTAGGGGTCCTAGTATGCCTTATCACGTGTTAGGACACCTAGGGAGTTCCTGTGACCCCTTTTAATACATTGGAATGATCAAGTGTGTCTTAAGGGATCTTATGACCCCTTAAGACACACTTGAGTGTTCCAATGTGTCAAAAGGGGTCACAGGGACTCCCTAGGGGTCATAGTATGCCTTATCACATGTTAGGACCACTAAGGAGTCCCCGTGACCCCTTTTAGGACCCCTTAAGATACACTTGAGCATTCCAATGTGTCAAATGGGGTCACGGGGACTCCCTATGGGTCCTAACACATGACAAGGTGTACTAGGACCTCAAGGGAGTCCCCAAGACCCCTATTGAGACATTGGAATGCTCAAGTGTGTCTTAAGGGGTCTAAGGGGTCCATAAACCCCTTAAGACACACTTGAGCATTCCAATGTCTCAAAAGTGGTCATGGGGACTCCTTAGGGGTCCTAGTACACCTTATCACATGTTAGGACCCCTAGGGAGTCCCCATGACCCCTTTTGACACATTGGAATACTCAAGTGTGTCTCAAGGGGTCTTAGGACCCCTTAAGACACACTTGAGTGTTCTAATGTCTCAAAAGGGGTCACGGGGACTCCCTAGGGGTCCTAGTACACCTTATCATGTGTTAGGACCCCTAGGGAGTCCCCATGATCCCTTTTGACACATTGGAATGCTCAAGTGTGTCTAAGGGATCTTAGGACCCCTTAAGACACACTTGAGCATTCCAATGTCTCAAAAGGGGTCATGGGGACTCCCTAGGGGTCCTAGTATGCCTTATCACACATTAGGACCCCTAGGGACTCCCCGTGACCCCTTTTGACACATTGGAACACTCATGTGTGTCAAAAGGGGTCACGGGGACTCCCTAGGGGTCCTAACGCATGATAAGGCATACTAGGACCCCTAGGGATTCCTCGTGACCCCTTTTGACACATTGGAATGCTCAAGTGTGTCTTAAGGGGTCTTAGGACCCCTTAAGACACACTTGAGCATTCCAATGTCTCACAAGGGGTCACGGGGACTCCCTATGGGTCCTAGTACACCGTATCACACATTAGGACCCCTAGGGAGTCCCCATGACCCCTTTTGACACATTGGAATGCTCAAGTGTGTCTTAAGGGGTCTTAGGACCCCTTAAGACACACTTGAGCATTCCAATGTGTCACCCCTTATGACACACTTGAGTGTTCCAATGTGTCAAAAGGGGTCATGGGGACTCCCTAGGGGTCCTAGTATGCCTTATCACATGTTAGGACCCCTAGGGAGTCCCCGTGACCCCTTTTGACACATTGGAACATTCAAGTGTGTCTTAAGGGGTCCTACAACCCCTTAAGACACACTTGAGCATTCCAATGTGTCAAAAGGGGTCATGGGGACTCCCTAGGGGTCCTAGGATGCCTTATTACGCGTTAGGACCCCTAGAGAGTCACTGTGACCCCTTTTGACACATTGGAATGCTCAAGTGTGTCTTAAGGGGTCCTAAGACCCCTTAAGACACACTTGAGCATTCCAATGTGTCAAAAGGGGTCACGGGGAATCCCTAGGGGTTGAAAGGGGTCATGAGGACTCCCTAGGGGTCCTAACGCATGATAAGGCATACTAGGACCCCTAGGGAGTCCCTTAGCCTCCTTTTGACACATTAGAATGCTCAAGTGTGTTTTAAGGGGTCCTAAAACCCCTCAAGACACACTTGAGCATTCCAGTGTGTCAAAAGGGGTCACGAGGACTCCCTAGGGGTCCTAACACATGATAAGGTGTACTAGGACCCCTACGGAGTCCCCATGACCTCTTTTGACACATTGGAATGCTCATGTGTGTCTTAAAGGGTCCTAAGACCTCTTTTGACACATTGGAATGCTCATGTGTGTCTTAAGGGGTCCTAAGACCCCTTAAGACACACATGAGCATTCCAATGTGTCAAAAGGGGTCACGGGGACTCCCTAGGGGTCCTAGTATGGCTTATCATGTGTTACGACCCCTAGGGAGTCCTCGTGACTCCTTTTGACACATTGGAATGCTCAAGTGTGTCTTAAGGGGTCTTAGGACCCCTTAAGACACACTTGAGCATTCCAATGTGTCAAAAGCGGTCATGGGGACTCCCTAGGGGTCAAAAGGGGTCATGGGGACTCTCTAGGGGTTCTAACGCATGATAAGGCATACTAGGACCCCTAGCGAGTCCCCTAGACCCCTTTTGACACATTGGAATACTCAAGTGTGTTTTAAGGGGTCCTAAGACCCCTTAAGACACACTTGAGCATTCTAATGTGTGAAAAGGGGTCATGGGGACTCCCTAGGGGTCCTAGTATGCCTTATCATGCGTTAGGACCCCTAGGGAGTCCCCGTGACCCCTTTTGACACATTGGAATGTTCAAATGTGTCTTAAGGGGTCCTAAGACCCCTTAAGACACACATGAGTGTTCCAATGTGTCAAAAGGGGTCATGGGGACTCCCTAGGGGTCCTAGTATGCCTTATCATGCGTTAGGACCCCTAGGGAGTCCCCATGACCCCTTTTGACACATTGGAATACTCAAGTGTGTCTTAAGGGGTCCTAAGACCCCTTAAGACACACTTGAGTGTTCCAATGTGTCAAAAGGGGTCACGGGGACACCTTAGGGGTCAAAAGGGGTCATGGGGACTCCCTAGGGGTCTTAACATGTGATAAGGCATACTAGGACCCATAGGGAGTCCTCATGAGCCCTTTTGACACATTGAAATGCCCAAGTGTGTCTTAAGGGGTCCTACGACCTGTTAAGACACACTTGAGCATTGCAATGTGTCAAAAAGGGTCATGGGGACTCCCTAGGGGTCCTAACACGTGATAAGGCATACTGGGACCCCTAGGGAGTCCCCGTGACCCCTTTTGACACATTGGAATGCTCAAGTGTGTCTTAAGGGGTCCTAAGACCCCTTAAGACACACTTGAGCATTCCAATGTGTCAAAAGGGGTCATGGGAACTTCCTAGAGGTCCTAACATGTGATAATGCGTACCAGGACCCCTAGGGAGTCCCCATGACCTAGATGAGATGTTAGTGAATGACTTCTTGCTAATACTACTCTTCCACTAGATCTAGATTTCAACCCTTTTGTGGATCTATAGGCTCAATCGCGAGCCCACAGAATTGGCCAAGAGAAAAATGTGATTGTATATCAACTGATTACAAAATGTACAGTTGAGGAGAAAATATTGCAATGATCAAGAAGAAAATTGGCTATGGAAAATCTAGTTATGAATTCTGTTAAGAATGAAACTAATAAGGAATTGCATGAATCAGAAACCATAAAAATAACCTTCTACAAAAAAGAACATTCAAGCTATAGAATTTATTAACTCTAAATTTAAACGTCTTATTAGCATTCATGGAAGAGATTTCATTAGCATCCATGGAAGAAATTTCATTAAAAGTTCAGACAAAATCATCTAAAAAATTCATTAACTTCAGGTGAAATCATTTAAGATGGACAAAAATAAAATCGTATTACTCAGAAATGGTAGAGAAAGAAAATGAGATAAACCAAATTTATCAAATTCTTGCAACCCATAGCTTCTCTCCGAGTGCAAAATGACAATCCATGGATCCAAAATTACTGTAAAAATTAAATTCTTCAAGTAAGTTGTTTAGAAACATGTAGAATACTATAACACATGATGATTTATAGAGAATTTATGATGGACTATGTTGTGCAAAAGCCCGCAATCCCTGCCATATCTCAGAGTACTGATGTGAAGCAATGGAAAAAGTTTGAGACAGAGGTGGCATTGGCATTGAAGCGACAAGACATTCTTCATAATATTGGGGCAGCGCCATTGAAACGGCAAGGCTTTCCTCATAATGTCACATTGCCACTGATCTCTTCTTTAAATTTATTACTGCGGTCAGTTCTATGGCACCTGCATAATTTCCAGTACAACTGCTCATTCTACCAAACCCTTCCCTGCTCTCCCTAATCTTCGGCCGGTTCAAAGATCCATCTGGTTGTTCTTGTTTAACCTCCCAATGACTCTGTTGAGCTGCCAGATTATCAACAGGCATGGTACAATTGTCCGATGACCAGAATCTATTTTGAGAACCTTTGCAATTTAGCGTTCTGGTTGAAAAAGTAGGGAAAGATACCATTTCATAGCCACAGGCGGTGGAAACAGAGTGATTCTCTTGCCCTCTGCTTCTATAATCCACCTCCAGTGAACTATTCTTCAAAGCCTCGATTTTTGCATAGCTAGGGTTTTTGATGCCTGTAAAAGGTACAACTATGCCCCTGTAGGGACTCATGCTCATGCTCAGAATCATATTAAATAATATTTAAAATTTAAAATGTATATTATATAATATTTAATATAATATATAATCTAATATATAGTTTTTGATATTAATATAAAATTAAATAATATTTAATGTAACATGTATATTATATAATATTTAAAATATATAATATATAATCTAATATATAGTTTTTAATATTAATATATATTAAATAATATTTAATTTAAAATATATATTATATAACATTTAATATATAATTGATATTATCTAATATTTAATATATCTAATATATATCTAATATATATCTAATATATAACTAATATATAGTTTATGAAGGATGGAGAAATGGGAGGGAGAAAGTGGAGGCAAAGTTAAAATTCAAAATTTTGCCGTCATATTCGGGTACCCAATTAGGCTCGGTATTGCCTTGTGCACCAAACCTACATGGTCAACTATTGGAATGTCAGAAAATACGTGTTTTTCACTTGTTTCTCTGAGTTCCAGACTTTGACAATGTAGTTGACGACTTTTTTTTCACCCGAATTTCATAAAATGAAAAGGGTATCTTAAGGAGATAATCAGCTTTCTATCGATATAATTGCTGTCAAATTTTGAATTCGGTAAGTAATTATTAGTTATTTTCTAATTGAGCTATCTCTAAAGTGCTGATTTATATACTGATTGAAAAATGACTATAACTTTCAAATGGTATAACATTTTTGAAATCCAAAAAATTTGTCACATTCTATGCTTTGCCTACTATAAGAAATTTTTTTTTTTTTTGAATTTTGTAAAGTTTTGAATGAGTTAAGGTGGTAAGATACGGGAGTTTTTTTAATTCTGAAAACGTTGTAGCAAAAAATTCATAATTAATTTTTTTTTGGAATAAAATTACAAAAAAATATGCGTCACATCCAGGCATGAGTCTACTACTTATATATAAAATATTATAATAAAATATTATCGTTTGAATATGATTAAGGTGGTCAGACATACACCTACTTCTTATTTTTTTCCTGAAATTTTTGTACTGCTGCATTGAAATCTATACTTTTCACCAATCATACTAACTTTTTCTCAAAAAATTCCTAGTAGTTTAGAAACTAAATTCAATTTTCTACAGATTCTATTTTTACAACTTTTTGATATTAGGTTCATAGCTAGTTGAAATTTTCACATCAAGTTGACTAACCTTGATTTGCTGATTTTTCATTGCCACTTAAGGGCATAGTTTGGCCTCTCATGATCTTGCATATACCCCCTTACACTATCTTAAGACACATCTAGGACCCATTGTTTCCCTCAAGAAACCTTAAGACATACTAGGATCAATTAATGTAATGTAGGATCCCTTAAGACCACTTATTGCACCTACGACCCATTAACATTCTAGGACTCTTATCTGGATCCCTTATGAAATCTTAAAACAAATATGAAACCTTAGAACCCCCAAGACCCATTAAAGAATCTTAGGATGTACTAGGACCACTTCTAGACCACTTATCACATCTACAACCCATTAACATTATTGGACCATTATACATCCCTTACGACATTTTAAGACATATATGACCCCTTCGGACCTGCAAGACCCATTAAAGAATCTTAGGATGTCCTAGGACCCATTGATGTATCTTATGTTCCATTAATACATACAAGGACCCATTGTCACCCAAAATAACCCTTAAGAAATACTAGGATCCCTAAGGACCTCTTATGACACATACGATCCCTTAAGACATTCTAGGACCTTTATCCATCCCTTACAACATCTTAAGAGACCTAGGACGCATTAGGATGAATTAATTTAACCTATAATCCCTTAGAAGCATTTATGACACCTACAAAGCCTTAAGGCATTCTAGTCCAACCTTATCCATACCTTATGACATCTAAAGATACATATGACCCCTCCAAGACCAATTAATGTATCTTAGGATTCCCTAGGACCCATTCATGTATCTTAGGTTCTATTAATTGATATGAGGACCCATTGTCACCCTGAACAACCCTTAAGACCTACTAAGACCACTTACTTGACCTAATAGGACCTATTAATACCAATTAGTAGATTCTAGGACCCTTAAGACCTAATACGACCTATTAAAATCAATTAATACATCCTAGGACTCTTAAGACTTAATAAGACCACTTACTTGACCTAATAGGACCTATTAATACCAATTAGTACATCCAAAGACCCTTTAGGACTATTAGTACACTCTAGGTTCCTTTAGGACCACTATTGTGACATAAAACTCTTTAAGAACCCTTATGATCCTTAGGACCTATAATAGGACCCCTTAACACCTAATAGGATCCCTTAAGACTTAATAAGACTTGATGTAAGACCTAACAGGACAAATACGACCTATTAAAATCAATTAGTACATCCTAGGACCCTTAAGACCTAATAAGACCTAATAAGACCTACTAATACCAATTAATACATTCAAGAACCCTTTATGACTATTAGTACACTCTAGTATTGTAAATTTAAGTATAATTTTATATATTTAGATATTTGTTTCCATTTTACATGCAGTTATAACATGTAATAAAGTACTTAATTGTTAACACTTAGCTTTCACATGTTATGTATCTAGATGGCCACTTAGGATGCACCTCAGACTCCTGATATAGCAACCATTTTCAGACTACTGACACATAGATTGCTCGACTTAGAGAGTCCATCCATAGATCTTCAGTAGATATCGTATATAGAGATACATGTATTAGTGTATTGACTAGTTTGGAGGAGATGTCAGCTAGATTGAGATCCCACTCCTCCTTCACACCTCAAGTAGTTGAGACTATTTTTTGAGAGTTGAGGGCCAAGGTCTCGGGTGATATTTCCTTGGAGACAGTTCAGAGTTGTGTCCCCAAGGAAATCATCAAATGAGAGGTTTTCCCACATTATGAGGGGAAGCCCACTGTGAGGGCATAACAGGTCACACGGTGTGTCATTCCTCAGATCGCATGCATGATATACCCTTGGTTTCTTGCAGCACATAGTCATTATCCTAATAACAACCAGATTCTTTTATATTTTGCACACCAGTTCTACGCTGAGTTCTGTTTGGGACTCAGGTCAACTATTTAGATCTTCCAACATATTATGGTCAAGAGCGTAGTAGGGTTGTAGACTACAATCAGTATCATAGGGTTGATCAAGTTGTACAACCTCATAGATAGTTGGTTGGGCACAAGACTCTGACAGTGGCACTGACGATGGTTGTTATTGTAGATAGAGTCATCATTGCTTCTTAGAGGAGAGTAGTGGACAGTATAGGATAGATTGCTTCTACAACCACATCAATCACTTCAGATTCAATGGGCAGATACATTTTGACTAGACCAAGTAGAGCCAGATCATCTTCTGAGGCTTCGTCTACTACTACTGCAAGTGTGATTGATGAGACATATAGAGCTGCAGGTCTTCCTACACCTGGAGAGATACAAGCACTTTTGGGTCATTATAGTCATTTAGATATGGCCCTTTACTTTTTGGAGGATCTCCTATAGTCCTATTCTTATATTACTAACATGTAGAGGATCCCAATACATTCAGTCATAGATGTCATCAGATGTGCACGGGGTCCTATAGTTCCACCGACATAGGATGCACCATCTAGTCAAGCACAACATAGTGCAGAGTGCTCTACACCCACATATCACTCTAAAACTATAGAGCCAAGTATACAAGTGGGAGATGTACACATCACCACTGAGGGCCTAGACACATTTGATGAGCAGTTGTGTGGGTTGGGTCAGGTGGACGTTGGCACTGATGTTGGATCATTTATGGAAATGTTATTGCATCCTGATGGTTCAGGCTCTACATTACTCCCTTCCCATCTAGTGTCACCTCTACACTCATTACTAGAGAGGTTCAAGATTGAAGGTGGTGTGGGTGATGTAGTTTCAGTTGATGATATGATGGTGCAGCGCGCTGATGATCCTCCTGCTCCTGAGACCCAGGTATATAAAGTTTTCTTTTCTCTTTTCTTAGGAGTTTTAGTGAACAATTAATTATAGATGTTTGTATTGATGTTTGTTCAATGTATAATATTTTTTAGGCACAGTTAGTAGACCACGTTATCTCTAGTGTGGGATTGGAGCATCTTCATATGAGAGATCCATTTGATGTGACACCTACTAGTGGTCAGGTAAGTTTTAGATATATGTATGTTTAAGCATGCATGTGTACACATGTATTTATATATTTCAAGAATTTTACATAATATATATACTATGCACATGTATATAACCAAGTGTTGTACTAAATTTGCAGGGGTCAATTACTGCTTCACAACCAGATGATGCTTTTCATAGGAGAGATTCAGTAGATGCGACACCTAGTAGTGGTCAGGTAAGTTTTAAAAATATGTAAGTTTAAACATGCATTTATAATATTTTAATTATTTTGGATTATTATTATATATACATGCATTTATATTTGTAGGGATCAATTGCTGCCTCACAGCTAGAGGATGCTCATAGCAGTCGCTCAGAAGGTCACTCTATTTGCATGTGCCTAGATGAATCCCTAGTTTAGGACATGTTGCACATATCTTTTATTTTAGATTGATTATATATGTCATTAGTATATGTTTGACATTTTCAATTTATGATTTGAGACAAATATTTGATTAGAGACATATTTGATTAGATACATATATTTGATTTGAGACATATAGTTGATAAGAGACATATATGATTTGAGACATATATTTGATTAGAGACATATATTTGATTAGATGATACGGTTTGATTAGATGATAATATGATTTGATTAGATGGTTTTATTTGATTAGATGATTTGATTTGATTTGATTTGATGATATATGATTTGATTAGATGGTTTTATTTGATTAGATGACATGATTAGATGATATGATTTGATCAGATGGTTTGATTAGATTTAATTAGATGGATGTAGAATTAACACTTGTCATAAGTAATCTAGCTAATTTCATCATTTTTTAGTGTCTTAAGGGGAAGTCTTAAGGGGATCTAGAATTAATATCATAAAAAATAACAAGTTAATACATATAACTAATGGACAATAAATATTCTAACTCATTCTAGAACTAACACATGTCATAAGTAATCTAACTAATTTCATCATTTTTTAGTGTATTAAGGGAACTTTAACTAATAAGTAGTCTTAAGGGAGGTCTTAAGGGGATCTAGAATTAATATCATAAAAAATAACTAGTTAATGCATGTAACTAATGGACAATAACTATTCTAACTAATTCTAGAACTAACACATGTCATAAGTAATCTAACTAATTTCATCATTTTTTAGTGTCCTAAGGGGAGGTCTTAAGGGGATCTAGAAATCATAAGCATCATAAAAAGTATCATAAAAACATTGAATAATCAAAGCATACATAAAATCTTTAACTAATATGCAATCTATAAAAATCATTGAATAATCAAAGTATACATATAAAATTCTATATATTAAAACCATTGAACCATCAAATAGGTCCATCATATATCAACAAATTATAGTCCATCATATGTTTAAATATATAGACAAAGTATAATGAAATTTAATCTAGAGATATCAAGTAGGTCCTAACACATGAAATAGGTATACATATTATATTTTTTAGACAAACTCAAGTGGTTTAGGCCTTTCATGGAGAACATGTAATATTCTCTCATGATCCTCACTATCTAGTCTCCACTTACGACGTCCACGTTGAGATTTAACTATATGGAGACAAATGGACATGGCAACTATTAGGTGACTATATTGAAACACCTTATTTTATGGTTGGTAATCAACAAAGTGAATACCATGTTGAATTACTTTGATTTTCTTGAAATATGTTCCCTCTAAAATAACTGAACCTGTAGGTCACAAATTTTAACAATATATAAATTTAAACAAACTAAATTTGAAATTTTTTAAAAGGTTGAAATTTAAAATTTAAAAATTGAGTTCAATATATTGATGTAAAGCATGTACAAACCTATGGGGAACAACATTCCATCACTTTTTTTAGGTTCAAGTAACTTCATCCTCTTTGTAGTACAACACAATAAATAATAACCAACTCCTTCTACATTTCCACGCTTAGCAATCACTGCAAAGACATCTCCTACACAGTAAATTTATATATACATGTGTGAGATCTTAAAATTTACTTAGTTCAATCTATAGATCTATCTATCTATCTATCTATACATGCAACTCAATGTACCATATAATTTGAAATATATATACTTACCAATTTTGACCAATCCTGAGATATGATCGTAATCAGTAGGAATCAAAGGGACATCATCAAAGTTTTCATCTTCATCTCTATTAAATGTATCCGTAACAACTAGTGGCACTAGATTCCATGTGCTTACATATCCACGGTCATGATTGATACATTCCTCATACTTATCAGTAATGCAGTGACAACAAAAGCATGAGTAGTCCCTAATGTTCAACACCAATTGTGACAATTTGTACTCATAATTGAATGCAAAGATCACGTCTTTTCTATCCTATTGCAACCATGAATAATTTTTCTATCCACACCTGAACAAATGCATATATAATATATTTTATAAATATAATTTGAATAAAGAATATCATAAAAAATTTAAACAATTTCAAATAATTTAAAAATGTGTGCATACCTTTTATCTCCCAAAATTTTCTATGTGGCACCGCCTGAGTCAATCCTGATGATGTGTCATTCTCATTTGGTGCAAAATGTGTCTTGCACCATTCAACCACATCATGTGTATTTTTTATATGAACTCCCTTATAATTTATTTGATACTTTTGTATAGCACGTTTGATGCAAGCTCCGACACCTTCATGTTCACCTTTTCCATGTCCACTCTCAAATAAACTCTAGACATGTGGTATGTTTTCATTATGATGATATCTACATAGTGCATAAAATGGTCTTGATGATTTGAATTGTGCAGCACATCCATTTGAACAAACATAATGTTTATCAATTTTTATACCTCTTTCTTTCAAATTTACAAAAAACATCTTGAAGCAATGTTCTACATAATGAATGTCATGCTCTCTATCATCACTTATATAAAAATGATATTCCTTCTTGATGACCCGTGCTTCAAATGTGCTCTGAATACCATCCAAATCTAATTGTGCATGTCTATAACACACATATACCATAATAGTAATTTTCTCTGAAAAATAGTATTCTGATTGAATTGCCTTTTGATGAACAAATGAATAATTTTTTGCAAAATCAACAACTGATACAATAGTTCCAAGTGGGAAACTGTCTCTCAGTGTTTGGAATTGTTGTGCTTGCCACTTTGCAAAAAAAGCATGATGAATGTAGGGTTGAATCAAATTTTTAAATTTTTCCATAAATACTCCAACATTTATCTCCTCTTCAACATATTCTAACCTTTTGGATTCTTTCCCCAATTTTGTTTCATTCTTTACATATTTCTAACTCTTGCAATTTACCATCTTTCTTACATCAATATTTTCATTTTTCAAAGGAAAAAGAGACAAATCAGTACATGTTTGAGATATTCCTTTTATGCAATTTATTTGTCCAGCTGCATCATCTCTTTTGTCACATAAAATAGATGAGATGAACCCACTTTGTCTAGTAGGAGGAGCATTTTCAAAATCATAAGTGTCTTCTACAAACTTTCGAAAAACCTGATAGTGGAGATCAAATTCAATATGATAACAAAAACAACAAGTTTCAAACACTTTGTTTGTCCTGATATAATATGGCTTCAATCTTTCAAACAATATTTTCCCAATCTTTATATTAGGATTTGAACTACAAAATGACACATACATTTCATGTTGTGTTGTGTCCAACCAATGTTTCATATGATATTCATATTGATTAGCTGAAATTCTATGTCTGATAACATCTCTACTATTTGATGAAGGACGTGTATTATCATTCCAAAATAATGTGACCAATTTTTTTATTCCTTCATCAATCCTATCAGAACGAGGAGCTCTACACATGATTTCCCAATTGCCTTCCAAGGTGCTATCATCCAAAAGTATTCTCCTATTAACATATCGTGGTATTATTTTCCTATTAAAACCAAACAAAGATGAAACTGAAGATATCTATCTTTTTCATCTCATAGTGTTACCTACAATGGATGTTAACATAACTTTTCTTATAATGGTCTTATCTTTAGTTCGAGATCACTTCCCTAGCTGGTTCAAACCTTTCCTAAGATTTTCAATTATATCAGTTTGCATGTCAACAACTTTTCTCTTCTTTGATGTTGTGTCTATACCCAATAATTTTAATGCCCCTTCCAACTTTTTGTTTATAAGTACAATTGAAAGCAATTGAGCTTGTTCAAGTGTTTCAAAATTATCAAATTTAACCAATATTTCTCTTGCTATCATATTCATTGATCTCTTCTTAGCAAGACTTAAGGGTTGAACATTAGTAAGTGATCTCAAATTCTCCACATCAATTGTAAGTAAATGATCTAAGTTTCTATAATTAATATTTCTCTTTACGGTTTGAGCTAAATTTAAAAGTTCATCTACACCAGTAGGAGCACGTGATCTTGACGTTTCTCCAACATCAATTGTTTGAGCTTCCATAGGGAGTGATCCTGACCCTTCTTCAATGTGCAATTCTTCGACTTGACTTGACCCTCCTACTTCAACTTGTCTTTCAACTTCTTTAGTTTTATGATAATATGTCAATGCAGCTTCACGATTTCTTTGTTCAGTACCAGGTAACCTTTTTCTAGAAGATTTACCTTGTCTTCCCTTCTTGTTCCCCATTTCTTCTCTCCAAAAAATGTCTTCCACAAGATCGCTAATAAAAATTCTCTTCTTCAAAAAATACTTTAATCTAATATTTCTCCTCTCCAAAATTATGCTTTTGAAAAAATAGAAATAGAAATGCTTCTCCAAAAATGCCTTCAATAATAGAAAATGTGAATTTATTAATTGCAATTCGGTATAAAATAGAAACAAAATGTTTTAGTTTTATACCATTGTAAATTTTTTTACAAAATAAATTCACTAGCCAACATCGCTCGAAGTACACACTTCGTACAAAGTGCCCAAGGAAAAATTCTGCTGGGGTGTTTCTTCACCAGACTTTTCACTTGAGGGGCTTTGTGCGAAGGGTCTTTGCATGAATCCCCTCAAGTGTCTTCGGGCGAAAGGGGGTCTTCGCACGAAGACCCCAAAACTGAAATTTTGCCCTCAGAAAATAAGTGAACTTGAAAAAAAAGGTCTTTTCAGGCCTCGAACAAGGACCAAACAAGATGGTTTTTTCAAACATATGATTTCAAACGATGCTATTCAGAACAAGCTTTCTAATGAATATAATTTTAATAAATATTGAGTTCATTATCACTTTTAAATATTACTTTAACTAAACATAGGTTGTTTGGTCATTCAACAACCTATCTCTTCAAGACTTCGAGAAAAATAGTAAATTATAAAAAATATGTAGGAAAAGTGTATTTGTGTTACCTTTCTATGAAAAATAGAAAAAATGAATTTCGATATACACAGATCAAGTTAGAGCGATCCAAGTGACCTTATGTCTAAATTACAGTTACTGTCACTTTAGAATTTAATAAACTATGAAATATTGACCCAAAATGAATAAAACCAATTGCATCATTTAGATATTGAAGTTACAAATATAATCTCAAAATAATTACATCGTTATCATATTTTAAAAAAAGTTATGCTGATCCAAGTGACAATAACTCCTTAAAAACATAGTTTTTTCATGCAAACCACTTTTCAAAGGAGAAGGAAAAATGAATTTAAATGAATTTTAAATTTTAAAAAATATATATTTAGAAACTAGAAAGAAAATTCTAAAAGACTCTAGTTTACATCATCTTCAAATTCCTAACAGTTTTGCGGCAACTGGTGTTCGAAAGTGAAATTTTTTCTTAGAATGTTGATCTCTGTGTCAAAGTTGGCCAAAAAGTGGGACTCACTATTATGGGACCACCTAGGACCAATTAGGGCCAATTAGGACCAACTAGGACCTATTAGGACCAATTAGACCAATTAGACCTAACTAGGACGTATAGGATCAATTCGCCCTATTAGGTCCACCAATTAGACCTAACTAGACTTAACTAGGAGGTCTATTAGGACCAATTAGAGGTTTAACTAGACCAATTAGACCTAAATCTAGACCTATTAGGTCCTGTTAGACCAATTAGGACCAATTAGACCTAACTAAACCTAACTAGTGTGTGTGAAAATTGTACCTGACCTGTAGACACAACACTTCAGTAAAACATTAGAGGTTAGCAAAAATGAAATCATGCAATGAATTGAAAGCTAAACTAACTAGGTGATTTACTACCTTCTAATAGGTGCGAGTATGATGTTCTCAGATTGTTATCGAGATCAGTGACCTTGACGACATCTAAATGAAGGATTTGAATACAAAATTGATATGAAATGAATGCAATTAATCTATTTTTTTGGATTTTAGATGTAATAATATGAAAAATGATATGAAATCTATGATATGTAAAAACTAATATGCTATGATATGCTAAATGATCTAACAATGATATGAAAATGAATCTAAATGAATGTAAAAAACAAGATTGATCTCACAACAATGTTGATTCGTAAGAAGCTTTGATTCTTCCAATTTCAATTCTCCAACATGATTGTGCAAAAATATGAGATGCTGTGGATTTGAGAGATGAATTATGAAGAGTTGAGCCTTGATTTTATAGAAATCCAAGGCTTTGGAGGTGCATGGAAAAAGCCAGAAATCACTCAAATAAACTCAACTTGATTTTTGAGTTATTTTTAAATAAAGGATATTTAATTTATAAAATCATGCAAAAGCAAGGCTTTAACTCAAAATAGAGTTTACATCAAATTCCAACTCATCATTAGATGGTGAGTTTAAATTTTCAAATTGATTGTTAATTTCTAGTTGCCTGCTTTTCTGATTGTGCATGATTTAATTATAAATTAATTTAAAAAATAAAGTGATTTATTCTCAACTTAACTGATTTTAAAATTAAAATAATTGATTATGGGTTAATCAATTATTAAAATCAAACTTTTATTAAAAAATAATATCATCAAATATGACAACTTGCTTTAATTAATCAAATAAGAATTTAATCAATTAATTATAGGATTTTAGATTTATTGTCAAAATTAAATAATAATACTTAGGAATAAATACAATTAAATTCAATTAAATAATTAAGTGGCAGAATTAAATCTAATCAATTAAATATTGAGAATATTCAATTAATCAAACTTTAGGATAAATGTGATTTATCGCTAAATAATTATAAAATTAAAGATAATTATGATAAATAGGAATATTGCTAGGAATATTCTCCAATGCAGAATTTAAGATAATCAATTAGGATTCGATGATGTTTAGATGTGCCTTAGGTTAGGACTTTGATGACGATTTCGTTCAATGTGTCGATATAGAGGTTAATGAACCTATAGCCCATTTTTGGGGTATTACATTTTTCCCCTCTTTGAACTGTTGTGCAAAGCGCAGTGGTTCAAAGACAGTCTGTGTTTGATAAAGATATGAAACTGATTCGAAATTGATAATTGATATGAGACATAAGCTGATTGAAATATTTGATATGAAGATGATAGGTCCTAAATGACCAAAGATAATGTTCATTGTAGCAGTGATGAACCGAAGATTGCGAAAAAAAGTGTCAAAATGCCTGATTCTGAACCTTATGATTGTGAAGAAGTGAGTGACCGATTCTAGACTCGATTGTCTTAGCAAAACTAGCAAGTATCACATCCAAACCCTTCAGTTGCCGAAGAACCAAGGAAAGAACACTATGATCCGATGGTTGTAAAAATTGATACAATTTACAAGATTAGGAGAATACCAGATTGATATGGATCTCGATAAATCTGATATACCCCAAGTGATGATAGATTTTCCCTGAGCGATGAGGTCTTTTTTTTGATGAATCAGTAACTAGACGTGGTTGTTGTCTTGATTACTGAGGAAGATATGATTTCCAAAATTAGATTACAGACTTTGAATGATGTGCAATACCATGCCCCCTTCGGGATTAAAATTGAAATCTAACAAGAAAAAGTCAGCGTTGATAGTTTAGAAGCATGCTAATTGATGTGAGAAGTGGTTAAACATGTCCGAGAATGCATTCTGCATTGTTTAGAGGTCTTGGAGACCAAGTTTGACTAGGTTTGACCATGAGTTGACCATAGTGGACCAAGTTAAAATTTTGATAGTTTGATGTAAGATAATCAGTTAAGTTGAATACTGGATTTCTATGATGATCGAAGGTCGAATATGCAAGCAGTAGACCGTCCTAGGCCCAAAAATTTTAAATCGCGATTTTGACATAATAAACGATCTCAAATTTTAATTTTGATCCCGAAAAAGGATTCTACTTGTTGTTTCATTGGAGGAACCTTCGTGTGAGATTCAGCTCTTGTTAGATTTGAAGATGCGAGTGGAGAATTGTTTAAGCATTGAAGTTCGTTTAATCATTGTGAGATCATGCAAGATGAAAAATGAAATGCAGAATGAAATGCAACCTAAGACCTAGGACCTACTCATTGATCATATGTCGATTTGTTATCATCATTGAACTTTTAGGTAACTGGATAAATCAATACAATACCCACTAGCTATGAAACCATAGACATATGAATATCGATTTGTATGTGCAAGAATCAATACAACACCCACTGGCTAGGCAACCATGGATATATGAATATTGATTTTATTTTCGGAATGTCAGATTAGATATAAGCACCAAGGCATAAATGCCAGGATGACCTGAATATCATGTCCATTTTGATATAACAATTTGTATAAGCATCGAAACATCAACGTTGTGATGACTAGAATATGCCTTGCATTCAAACACATCAAACAGTCAAGAGATCATTCTAAATCTAGTGTGAATTACCCGTAGTGACCCTTTATCGTTCACATCCTTAGGTAAGATCTCGTTTCACAATAGGAGAAAGAAATCACTAAAAAAGACAATAGTTAGATAAAACTTCCTTGAATTTTCTGGGTATCAATGGTTGAGGTACGCATGGCCATCCAATTCGAGATAGAGGCTCTTACAGTTGGACACCATTTCAATCCAGAATTTCCAAAGTTGTTAGATTTTCACATACAAGCAGAAGACAAAGAAAAGATTATGCCCCCAATCATCACTCTCTAAATCCTGTAAAGGACATCGTCGAAGACCTCGAAGGGACACAATATGCAAAAATCTCAATGCGAATCAGTAAGCATAAAAGGAGATAAAAGCATGTAAAAAGCATAGATTGTTTTCAATTTGTATTTGATTGTGTTGTTGTAGATGCAAAATCCTTTCTGGAGACAAGACAGACCGACTGACTCAAATGAAGCTTCAAAGGACTCTGACTGGATATGATACATCTAAGATACACTGGAGACCATAGGATATGACATTAATTGCCCCCAAGTGTTAAGCATTGATATGATATAGACGCTGGAGCTGATGGGTGTACAGACCGACTTATTGAAAACTGGAAATGCAGAAACAAACCAAGAGATATGTACAAACTAAAGCAAGACTAAAAGCTAGGAAAGACCAAGATTGCACTGATAGATGGAGCATTTTGAACAAGTGGCACCCGTTTGTCAGATTTTCACCATCTTAGCAGAGATTCTATTTTTGCTACCAAGGTGCTTGTTTCCAGGTTTTCACCAAGGCACTTTTTTTTTTTCATTTTTTTGTATTTTTCATTTTTCAATTTTTTTTTTGTACTTTTGATATTTTTTTATTTTTTTGTGAATCATCAAGGCGCCTATTGCTAGGTTTTCACCAAGTTGTTCAATTTTTTCAGGACTTTTTCCAAATTTTAAGATTTTTTTAGGACATTTTACCATAGACTGAATGCCTTAGGCATAGAATTTCTTCAGATGGAGAACATTGATTGGTTCTCGGAGCTGTTCTCCTTTAGTCATTGAGAGTTGATAGATACCAGAGCCAAAAGTAGTAGTGATTACAAAGGGACCTAGCCAGTTGGGTTCAAACTTCCCCTTACGTTCTCGATGTGATTGATTTTTAAGATTTTCTCTCAAGACTAGATCACCAACCTAAAATTCTCTATGTTTGACTTTCTTGTTGTAGCCTCTAGACATTCTCTTCTGATATAATCTGAGATGATCATATGCTGCTTGTCTACACTCATCTAGTAGTTTAAGTTCTTGCAACTTAGACACTCTGTAGTCATCATCAGTTACTAGACCATGCATTCTGATTCTTAGTGATGGGATTTCAACCTCAATAGGTAGTACCACCTCAGACCCATAAACTAAAGAAAAAGGTGTAGCCCCAGTGGGAGCTCTGATACTTGTTCTGATATTAGTTCTAATACTAGTTCTGATACTTGTTCTGATACTTGTTCTGACACTTGTTCTGATACTGGTTCTGATACTTGTTCTGATACTGGTTCTGATACTGGTTCTGATACTGGTTCTGATACTGGTTCTGATACTAGTTCTAACACTTGTTCTGATACTAGTTTTGATACTTATTTTGATACTTGGTATATTTGATATCATCTTTTTCCATTTGCAAACCCCCAAACAAGATCATATCATGCAGTTCCAATGTCTAGCAAGGTGGAGAATAAGAGGGATTGACAAGCTGGTGGAAGAGATGGAAGACAAGAGAATAAAGGATAATGAAGGGAAGAAATCCTCAAGGGAAAACTCCTCAAGAATACCCAAGCTAGGGAAAAATTGTCATGTAAAGTGCATTTGGACAAGCAATGAAAGGCTAACATAGGATAAGTCACAAAATCATAATGCAAGAGCAGGAAAGGATGCAATCCAAAGGAGTAGACATGTCAAGAGGCTTCATAGCACCGTGTTTTACTCTTTTTTTCTTTTTTTATTAGATCAAGACCAAAGGGGAAAAGGATAGCAATAGGCAAAAATGAATGGAGGAAGATGTATATGAAGGCTAAACATGGAAGGAATGAAAGCAAGATCATCGTAAGATAGCTCACAAAATAGCCAAATGTTCGTGTATAGATCAACATTGTCAAGATCAAAGAGAGAAGATGAAATGGATGAAATATGTAGAATAACTATGCATGATGCCTGATTGCCAGGTTTTCATCATGGTACTTATCCAAGGCACCACAGGGGAGTGGTTTTCACCATAGGACAAATTTATTTCTCCTTACTTTTGCTACCAAGGTGCCTGTTTGCAAGTTTCCACTAAGGCACATTTTCATTTATTTTTTTTTCATTTTTTTTGGAAGAAGGCAAGATTTTTAGATAATGCTCCTTGAAAGGATAAACCATGATATGCCAAGGATTCAAAATGATACGCTCAAAAATGCTGATAGGGAAAGGGAGATGGAAGAGAAAAATGGAGGATAAGGTTTTATGTAAAGCGAGTGAGGTTGGAAGATAGGAGGAATAGGCAAATGAGGGAAAAGGATAGAAGGTAGAAGGATAATGAATGGAAGGATTGTGAAAGGGTAAATGGAAAGGAAGGAAAGATCAACATCAACACACACCTTGAAGGGTGGTGAGAGGGTGGAGGAAACGTGAATGAAAGAATATGGTGAATGGATAGCAGAGGTTGTAGTTTAGGCACATGAAATGGAAGAATATTTTTGGAAGAAGATGAAGTGGAAGTCTTTGGAAGCTTGAATGTCAACTTCACTTTTTGCTCAACACCAGACTCTTTCAAGAGAGACTTTGGAATCCATATAGCCATAGGCTTTTTATTTTCTTTTGATGATCTAGAGAGAATATCTTCAATGACAGATTTTGGAACCCATACTTATCTTGTAGTTTTTTTCTTAGATATCTATTTTGACTTTATGTTTCCATGTCTATTAGAGGAGACATGGTGATCTTCTTTTTTTGATAGATTCTTATATTGCTTATTTTTCTTGTATTGAACATTCAAGTTACTTCCAAAGGACTTGGGACTTGTGGAAGAGGGAGGATATGACTGGTTTAGATGGGTGGACAGATGAAAAGGATTCAAGGGTATGCATCTATGTTGATCTTGAGGAAAGATGGGAGATGGAGGGATGTAAGGACCCAAGATGGATGAAAAATTAAGAGAGTTAGGAGGGGAAAGTGAAGGGACATAAGGACCCAAGATGGAAGGAAGGCATGAAGCCCTTAGTAGTGGTGGAAGAGGTCCAAGGATGGAAGTGGAAGATGCAAAAAGATAATCAATAAGTTCATCAGCATGTATATGACAACCAAGGATATCAACATCTTTAGAGTGAGCATTAGAATTGTCAATAGGATCATGAACATCTTGAATAGGAGCACCTTCTTGGATAGGATTGTTCAAAGCTTGCAAAGACTTAGGAAGAGTAGAAAGTGGAAATGAACATGGAGTGGTAGAACAAGAAGATGGAAGACTTTGATCTTGACAAGGATCTTTGGATAGCATAAGTGCATAATTTGTCTCTTGATTTTCAATAGGCTTAACATTGGAAGTAACAACACTATTTTTACCAACCTTAATGGAAGTATCATCTTTGGAAAGTGCAAGTGTAGTAAGGTCATTTTGATTGTCAATAAGCTCAACAGTGTAAGTAGTAGCCTGATCTTGCTTAGGAGAAAATTTAAGACATGGTGGAATGAATGGGAAAGGGCATGCGGGATCAAAAGAACCATGGACTGGATAAGAGACATCATGAAAAGGAGTGGATGACATGGAGGGTTCTTGATCTTGATCTTTCTTTATGTTCTTTTCTTTATCATTTTTAGAGTCCTCTTGACATACAGCCACTTCTAAGGACAAGGAAGCATGTTGGGATTGTATGGAAGACTATTGCAGAGATGGTGAAGGACCAGCTGAAGTAGGCATTGTAGCATATGAAGGCTTAGGCTCTTTAGGTTTAGCATTATTGAAAGTATTAGCAGCCAAGTGAAGGTTAGCTTGAATTTCTTGAAGGGGTAGCCCTTGAGGATAACTATAGGGAATCGTATGAAAAGTATCAGGACTTTCATTGGATGAAGGTTCTGTGAAAGATTTGAAAGACTCGAAAGCTTTAGGAAATGTATGGGTATTGGAGGAAGTAGGGGATGGAAGGGAACCATCGCTAGACAAAGGTTCAACATTAACATGATCTTGCTTGAGAGTGCAATCTTTATTTTCAATCTGAGAACTCTTAGAAGAGAAATTCTTATAATATTGACATTTGAAATCAGCGTGGAAGGCTTTCTGTTCTTCGATATCAAAAGTATCAAAGAGATATTATTCACAAAAATCATCAAATTCTACTTCAAAATCAGAGTCATATGGATCACCATCATGATCTATCCAATGTGATGGCCCATTTGTAGTAAGCAGGAACACACAACGAGGAGGATTCTTAGGAACAGAGGTGTCATAGGTATCATTACATTATCTATCATCATAGTCATCATAGTCATCATAGTCTCCAAAGATGGATGTGTCACTCTTCGTGGAAGAGGTATCATAGGGATTGTCATGTTGCTCACATTTTGTCCGGGGGCATGGTGACATGTACAAGTCTTTATCAAATGGAAAAGGGCATAGAGCTTCCATGGAGAACTCTTTAGGTTCCTTTTCTTTCTTAAGATTGTTAAATTCAACTTGCATAGCATGCATCTGTTTCATCATAGCAGTGATTAGAATTTCTTCCTCATGTGTACTGATTCTTTGAGACATGTGTACTGATTCTCAATGGCTAGTGCTTTGTTCTTGACACAGTGACTTGTATGACAGATTCTAGAACTAGGCTGAAAAAGCTGGGTATCTGGCAATTTTGACAACTTTCTGACACTTTTTCTAAATTTTTTGAAATGACACTCTGCAAACTCGTACGACAGTGGGTATGCTATGAAATGACAGTTAAAAAGCTCGCACGATAGTTGCTAGCAAGATTTGACTTTTTGAATTTGACTGGCAGAAAAACTCATACGACACTGGGTTCCTTACCATACAACAGTTGGGCAGTAATGAAACAACACTTGATAGAAACTCGTATGACTTTCTGACCTCCTGAGATGACTTTTGACTCCAGAAAAGAATTTTACTTCAGATTTTGCAAATTTTGAGTTTTCAGATTCGAATTGTTTGCAAATTTCAATGTCTAGATTTGAGGATTGTAACAGATTTGTCCGTTTTCAATAACTAGATAGATAAACAAACATGCAAAACAACAAGCAAGTGATTTCAAGCATGTCTAAAAACAATGAACAAGGGCAAAAACAACCTTGCACATGAACAATCAAGTGACTTATTCATTCTAATCCTTAGAAGTGCTAATTGTGTATGTTCCAAAAATGTTTTGCAATAACGCACATATACCCTGAAAAATGAAAATTTGGCCTCACTAGGGTTTTTAGTAATGGTTTGACTCTGCAACTTTTATGATCCAAAGGGGTGAGCTCCAATCCCGGTGCACCAGGGTTTTGACACAATCTAAAAATTTAATCAATCAAGAGCTGCTAGGTAGATCTGACAACCCAACAATGAACCACACCTGTGAAGATTTCTTCCACAAGGACATTTATATAGCGGTTGTTACTACCACGTTTGAAATGGCTATTACCGCTTAAGGTTTCATCAACGTAGTTTTCCCTATGAAGGGAATGTCCACTACGATTAACCCTCTCTAAAGATGACTCACAGTATTGTACCACAAGGGGACTTGGCTCTAGATCCAAAGTTTTTGATGCCTTTTCACTTTTCACCCAAACAAAGCAGACAGATAAATCCAACACGCTAAGACAAAGTTTTGCTTCACCAAGGTCTATGATGTCAACTCCACGTGATCTATCAACCTCTCCGAGGAGAGAATGTATCGATCAATAAGAGAAGGTGCACTAACCAATTTTGATTCACCAAAGCTCGTGATGTCAACCCCACGTGATCTATCAACCTCTCCTAGGAGAGAATGTATCGATCAATAAGAGAAGATGCACTAACCAAGTTGAATGTGAAACGCACTAAGTATCCTCCCTACCTACAAAGATTTTGTTGTTAAGAAGGATTTCGATGAGAATCCAATCTCTCAAGAATCACGAATAGTGTTCATAGGGCCTAATTACTATGTGAGCACAGATGTATGTTTCCAAAAATAAAATCTACCAAAAGTACCCAAAAAGCAGAAAGAGGAACACTTAACGCTTAAAGCGAATATGAGATGAGTTCACAACGTGGAACACTTAACACCTCACACAAGCTAAAAATGATTCCACAACTTAGAAAATAAGTGAGTTCCAAAAAGCACAAAAGGGTTGCCTGGTGGAACACTTAACGCTTCTTTCCTGTAGACCCCTCCCCTTTAATGTGGCGCTGACCTTGCAACCACAGGGTGGAATGAGGGGTCAGTGGATTAGCGAGTCCAATAACCCAAGATAGCAATCTAGATCAGTTACAAGTATCTAAGACTGCTAAATAAATACCTAAGGTGTCACAACCTAGTATTCAATTATGCAAATTCGTAGAAAAAGCATGCAAAGAAACGCTCAAGCTAAACACATGAGAGATTTATTTTAAGACCAAATCAAAACATTATTAGGTGAAGGAGAATACCTGGGATCCTCACAATGTGCTTAGTATATTTTACCTAATTTTTAGCAATTCTTGTTGAGCTTTTCCATGCAAGCAAGCCACAAACTCTCCAACAAGCCAACAAGCAAACAAGACATGCAAGGTATATTCAGCTTATGCAAATCCTAGGGTTAGATCTAAAAATCAATTTTTATTAGCAATAATAACCAACAATTAACCCAAATGACAACTCATATCATTCATTGAACCATGTAAAAAAAATAAGTGCATACCCATCACAAAATTTTATTTTTTTTGCTACATTTGACCTAGTCAACAAGATCTAATTTTTTTGATATGATTTTGACCACAAAAATAGAAATTTAGAATAGAGACCCCTACTAAAAAATAGAGAGCTTTCCAAAAATGTAAAATTTTTAGAAAATTCTCTTCATTTGTGCCTTAGAGACCTGTTTTATCAAAATAGACTAATTTTTGTAAATTAACAATTTGGGCTATTATATTGCGTCCAAATTTAAAACAAAAAGAATGGACCCCCTATAGAATTTAAAAAGATTTCCAAAAATATAAAAATTTCTGAAAAATATGGTGATTTGCGTTAGATATTGATTTTTTTTGAAATTTCAAGAAAAAATTATTAAAAATTCGAAACATCTCAGAAAATTTTGAATTTTTTACTGTAGCTTCCTTGATATGTGTCCAACCTGCAAAAAATATTTTAGAGAAAAAATCCAAGCCGTTTGGGAGATAAAATTAACTATTTGAAACTTTAGGGTTTTAGCTCCCCAAAAAAATCAAAACTAGCATGTAAAGGTGGGTTACCCCACGGTGGGCGTCAGAAATGTGTGTGTGAAAATTATACCTGATCTGTAGACACAACACTTCAGTAAAACATTAGAGGTTAGCAAAAATGAAATCATGTAATGAATTGAAAGCTAAACTAACTAGGCGATTTACTGCCTTCTAATAGGTGCGAGTATGATGTTCTCAGATTGTTATCAAGATCAATGACCTTGATGACACCTAAATGAAAGATTTGAATGCAAAACTGATATGAAATGAATGCAATTAATCTATTTTTTTGGATTTCAGATGCAATAATATGAAGTCTATGATATATAAAAACTGATATGCTATGATATGCTAAATGATCTAACAATGATATGAAAATGAAACTAAATGAATGTAAAAAACAAGATTGATCTCACAATAATGTTGATTCACAAGAAGCTTTGATTCTTCCAATTTCAATTCTCCAACATGATTGTGCAAAAATATGAGATGCTATGGATTTGAGAGATGAATTATGAAGAGCTGAGCCTTGATTTTATAGAAATCCAAGGCTTTGGAGGTGCATGGAAAAAGCCATAAATCACTCAAATAAACTCAACTTGATTTTTGAGTTATTTTTAAATAAAGGATATTTAATTTATAAAATCATGCAAAAGCAAGGCTTTAACTCAAAATAGAGTTTACATCAAATTCTAACTCATCATTAGATGTTGAGTTTAAATTTTAAAATTGATTGTTAATTTCTAGTTGACTACTTTTCTGATTGTGCATGATTTAATTATAAATTAATTTAAAAAATAAAGTGATTTATTCTCAACTTAACTGATTTTAAAAGTAAAACAATTGATTATGGGTTAATCAATTATTAAAATCAAACTTTTATTAAAAAATAATATCATCAAATACGAGAACTTGCTTTAATTAATTAAATAAGAATTTAATCAATTAATGATAGGATTTTAGATTTATTGTCAAAATTAAATAATACTTAGGAATAAATACAATTAAATTCAATTAAATAATTAAGTGGCAAAATTAAATCTAATTAATTAAATATTGAGAATATTCGATTAATCAAACTTTAGGATAAATGTGATTTATCACCAAATAATTATAAAATTAAAGATAATTATGATAAATAGGAATATTGCTAGGAATATTCTCTGATGCAGAATTTAAGATAATCAATTAGGATTTGATGATGTTTAGATGTGCCTTAGGTTAGGACTTTGATGGCAATTTCGTTCGATGTGTCGAAATAGAGGTTAATGAACCTATAGCCCATTTTTGGGGTATTACAACTAGGACCTATTAGACCAATTAGGACCAATTACCTGACCTATTAGGACCAATCAGACCTAACTATCGTAGACCTAACTAGGACCTATTAGGACCAATTAGAGGTCTAACTAGACCAATTAGACCCAATTAGGACCCATTAGGACCCAATTAGACCTAATTAGGACCTAATTAGACTTAATTAGACCTAATATGATCTATTAGGACCTATTTAGACCTATTAAGACCAATTAGCCATAATATGAACCTATTAGGACCTAATAGGACTTTATATGACCTATTAGTCCACCTAATTAGACTTAATTAAACCCAATTAGGACCTCTTTATACCTATTAGGACCTATTTATACCTATTAGGACTTAATTAGACTTAATTAGACTAATTAGGACCTAATTAAATTTAATTAGACCTATTAGGACCTAATTAGACCTATTAGGACTAATTAGGACCCAATTAGACCCATTTACACGTATTAGGACCTATTTAGACTTAATATGAACATATTAGGACCTATTAAGACCTATTTAGACTTAATATGAACCTAGTTAGACCAATTAGACATAATATGAACCTATTAGGACCTAATATGACCTATTAGGACTCAATTAGGCCCATTAGGACCTCTTTATACCTATTAAGACCTAATTACACTTAATTAGACTTAATTAGATCAATTAAGACCTATTTAGACTTAATTAGACCAATTAGGATCTAATTAGACTTAATTCTAGACCAATTAGGACCTATTAGGACCCAATTAGAGCCATTAGGGCCCAATTAGACCCAATTAGACCTATTAGGACCTATTTAGACTTAATATGAACCTATTAGGACCTATTTTGACATAATATAAACCTATTAGGACCTAATATGACCTATTAAGACCCAATCAGACCCATAAGGACCTCTTTATACCTATTAGGTCTTATTTATACCTATTAGGACCTAACTAGACTTAATTAGACCAATTAGGACCTAATTAGACTTAATTATAGACCTATCAGGACCTATTAGGACCCACTTAGACCTATTAGGACCAATTAGGACCCAATTAGACCCACTAGGACCCAATTAGGACCCAATTAGACACAATTAGAGCTATTATGACCTATTAGGACCTATTTAGACTTAATATGAACCTATTGGGACCTATTAGGACCCAATTAGACCTATTAGGACCAATTAGAACCCAATTAGACCCATTAGGACCCAATTAGACCCAATTAGACCTATTAGGACCTATTAGGACCTATTTAGACTCAATATGAACCTATTAAGACTTAATATGAACCTGGTTAGACCAATTAGACATAATATGAACCTATTAGGACCTAATATGACCTATTAGGACCCAATTAGACCAATTAGGACCTATTTATACCTACTAGGACCTATTTATACCTATTAGTCCACCTAATTAGACTTAATTAGACCAATTAAGACCTAATTAAACTTAGTTAGACCAATTAGGACCTAATTAGACTTAATTCTAGACCAATTAGGACCTAATAGGACCAATTAGGACTCAATTAGACCCATTAGGACCCAATTAGGACCCAATTAGACCAATTAGGACCTCTTTATACCTATTAGGATCTATTTATACCTATTAGGACCTAATTAGACTTAATTAGACTTAGTTAGACCAATTAGGACCAATTAGGACCTAATTAGGACCTATTAGTTACAATTTGATGCCTAATTAGACCTAGTTAGAGCTATTAGAACCTATTAGGGCCTATTAGGGCCTATTAAGATCTATTAGAACCTATTAGAACCAATTAGTTACACTTTGATGCCTAATTAAGACCTATTAGTGTAATACCCCAAAAATGGGCTATAGGTTCAATGATCTTCTACATCGACACATTGAACAAAATCGATACAAAAGTCCTAACCAAAGGAACATCTGCACATCAAATCCCTAATTGATTTCATTCTAATTCTACATCGGGGAATATTCTTAATTATCCTAATTATCTTTAATTTAATGATTATTTGGCGATAAATCTTATTTATCCTAAATTTGATTAATTAAATATTTTGAATATTTAATTAATTAATTTAATTCTGCCACTTAATTATTTAATTAGATTTAATTCTATTTATTCCTAATTATATTATTTAATTTTGACAATAAATCAAATCTCCTACAAATAATTGATTAAATCCAAGTTGTTAATATTTAATAATATAGTTTTGAATAAAAGTTTGATTACAATAATTGATTAACCCATAAATTAGTTATTTTAAATTTAAAATCAGTTCAGTTGAGAATAAATCACTTTATTTTTAAATTAATTCAAAATAAATCATGCAAAATCAGAAAAGCAGGCAACTAGAAATTAACAACGAATTTTAAATTTAAACTCAACATGTGATTATGAGTTGGAAATTGATCTAAAACTCTATTTTGAGTTAAAAGCTATTTTTGCATGATTTTGCATGATTTTGTGAGTTAATTTGTTTCTAATTTCTTGTTGACTCAAACATCAACCTGAGTTTATCAAGATTGATTCATGGCTTTTCTCAATGCATCCTCAAGCCTTGGATTTCTATAAAATCAAGGCTCAACTCTTCACAAATTATCTCTCGAATTTGCACAATTACTCTGGTGAATTTACAACTGAAGAACAAAGCTTTTGCGATAAGCAATTTTGTGAGATCATTTCATATTTTTTCATAGCTTTTGCATACTTTTGCATTCAGCTTCATATAATTTTTAGATTAATTTCATATCATTTCAATTCATTCTAGATTAGATTCATACAGTTTTTCATCCTATTGCATCAAAAATCCAAAAAAAAAGAGATTAATTTGCATTCATATTTCATTGCTTTCATCATTTTAAATCCTTCGTTTAGGTGTTGCATTGTTACTGATCTTGGTCTAATCTGAGAATACCATACTTGCACCTATTAGAAGGTAGTAAATCGCCTGGTTAGCTTAGTTTCATTTATTTGCAGATTTCAATTTTGCTAACCTCTAATGTTTTATTGAAGTGTTGTGTTCGCAGCTAGGTACAATTTTCACACACATATTTTTGGCACCCACCATGGGGCCCTGAAATGGGTTTCCATTCTATTCTATCAAATTCTATCATTTTTCTCAAACCCACGATCACAAGGTTAATTTTTATGAATTTTGTGATAAATTTATGGGCTATTTTTCCAGAAATCCGACCGGTGTTTTTATTGGTACATGCACATATGACATGATACATATCTAAAATTTATTTTTCTAGAAATTTATTTGAGTTAGCTTTCATTTTCTATTGGTTTGGATTAATTTTGTCTTGATTTGAAAAAGTTACGATCATTTTAGTACAGACTGGTCAGAACCTAATTTTATGAAATCCGACTGATGTTTTTATTAGTACATGCACATATAAAATGATAAAGATCTGAAATTTATATTTCTGGAAAGGTATTTGAGTTATCTTTCATTTTCCATTTGTTTGGGTTAATTTTGTCTTGATTTGCAAAAGTTATGATCATTTTAGTGTAGACTAGTCAGAACCTGATTTTATGAAATCCGATTGATATTTTTATTGGTACATGCACATATGACATGATAAAGATCCAAAATTTATATTTATAGAAATTTATTTGAGTTATCTTTCATTTTCCATTAGTTTGGATTAATTTCATCTTGATTTGCAAAAGTTATGATCATTTTAGTGCAGACTGGTCAGAACTTGATTTTATGAAATATGACTGGTATTTTTATTGGTACATGCACATATGACATGATACAGATCCTAAATTTATATTTTTGAAAATCTATTTGAGTTAAATTTCATTTTTCATTGGTTTGAATTAATTTCATCTTGATTTGTAAAAGTTATGATTGATTTAGTGTAGACTGGTCAGAATCTAATTTTTTATGACAACAGGTTTTTCGATTATCAAATGACATATTATCTTTGACTAACCTGATTTTCTACCACGTGGGGTTGACAAGTTGTGTTTATTTTTTTATATATTTTTATAACAGTGGGTTGCATGTACAAGAATTGATAAGTTTTTCATAATAGTGGTTTGCAGGTGTAGGTGTAGGTACATCCCGTGGGTACAAAAGATAGAAGACAAATGCTCAAAAATTGCTAAAACAGGTAAAAATCTACTAAGCGCATTGTGAGGAACTCATGTATTCTATTCAATCTGATAAAACTTCAATTTGGATATAAAAAAAACTCTCTTGTGTCAAGCTTGAGTGCCTTTACAACTTTTATAATTCACACTTCAGTTTTGGGCTATAAAACAAACATAGATTTGCTTTTTGCATAACTGTTACACATAGTAAATAGGCCCTATGAACACTATTTGTGGATGATCTTGAGAGATTGGGCTTCATTCTGTTGTTCATACATGTGAATCTCTTCTTGATGACAGATCCCCTTATAGGTAGGGAGGATACTGTGATTGTCTCACATTCAACTAGGTTTGGTCCTCAGCTTTTGATCGATATGTTCTCGAGAGAGAGAGATCGATAGACATAGTTGTTGACATCAAAAATCTTGGTGAGATAATTTTAGTCTTAGCGTGTCAGATTAATCTATTTGCTATGTTTGGGTAAAAGTGATAAGGCTAGAGGATTATGCTCTACTCCCTTTTTGGGTAGTATCAGAAACTCAAATCTTTGGATTTGGACCAAGTCCCCATGTGGTATCTTTTGTGAGTCACCTTTAGAGAGGGATAACTGTAGTGGAAATTTCCTTTATTGGGTCAACCATGTGGATGAAACCTCAAGTGGTAATAGCCATTTTCATCGTGGTAGAAACAATCGCTATATAAATGTCCTTGTGGAAGAAATATTCACAGGTGTGGTCTCTTGTTGGGTTGTCAGATCTCCCTAGTAGATCTTGATTGATTAAATTCTCAGACTGTGTCAAACCCCGGTGCGCCTAGATTAGAATTTTCCCTCTTGAGATCATAAAATTTGCAGAGTTAAACCATTACTATAAACCTTAGCGAGGCCAATTTTTTATTTTCTAGGACTATGTGCGTTATTGAAAAACTTTTGAGAACATACACAATTAGCATTCCTAGGGATTAACACAATAAGTCACTATTGCTTGTTCATGCGCAAGGTTGCTTTTTCCCTTTTTCATTATTTTGAGATGATTACTTGCTTCCCTTTGCTTGTTGTTCTGCGTGTTTGCTATCTATTTGGTCCTTTGGAAATGAACAATCCCGAACTATTACATAGATTTGTAAACTTGAACAGAGGATATCTTACAAACAATCTAAAACTGAAAATTGAAAAATCATAAATCTGAAGCAAAAATCCTTTATGGTGTCAAAAGTCATCCTGAAATTTCAAAACTTGTATCAAAGCTAAAGTCAAAGTTGTCAGAAGCCTTCAAAATTTGTCAGGAATCCAGTTTTTGCAGCCTATTTCCAGATTCTGTCAAAATATTCACTGTGTTAGGAATATAGCAGAAACTAGGAAGGATTCGATCATTTACCTAAAGTGGTCTCTTGAGTCTGATTTAGCCTTCTGATTTATCAATTTGAGTCTTTTTCATCATGTCAAAACCTTGTCAAAATTATCTTCAAATTGAGTCCTCATACAAAATGACTAAATGTTGTGAGCTTGTGTCCGCCATCTTTTGGGCATCTACCCATACTACTAGGGCATAATATCCTTCATTTACATCCAATCTAATCTTCAATCAACCCAATCTTGACAAGGTTGCATCATTTGATCTTCTTGAATCAAGTCATTCTTCAGTGTCTTCATCTTTCTCTTTTGCTTCATCCAAGGTTAATGGTGGAAACTAGAGCTTCCTCACACAAGAAATATGAAGAAGCACCCAATACCTTACCTTTGTCTACTCACATGGGTCCAACCTTTGAGCAACTCTATAATTCAGGTCTTTATAAAGATGAAGGTCTTGACAATCTTCGATTAAAAATTGGTTACATACCCCCCCCCCTCCATTAACCCATAGAGGTGATCAACAAACTCCACATCAATCTATCCCAGGGAGTCCTAAAAATCCTAACATGTCTCAAGGAGGAAAAAACCACAGTTCCCAAGGACATCAATCACAACATGGTGCGGATCAAGAACCCACACCTTCTGAAATTGCTCGATATCAAAATGATGATGACTTCAAGAAAATGATGAGGCATTTCTTGAAGGAAGATAGAGAAACATACTTCCTAGAGTTAGCTCGTCAAGGGGCTAAACTTGCCCCCAAATTTAATGTTGAAGGTATCATTACGTATGAGGAAGAAGCTCCAATCACCACTATGATGAAACAAATGCATGCCATGCAAGTCAAACTTAACAAACTTGAAAAATAAAAGGAACCTAAGGAGTTCTCCATGGAAGCTCTATGCCCTTTTCCATTTGATAAAGACTTGTACATGCCGCCATTCCCTTAGCGAGTGGAAATACCTAAATACAATAAGTATGATGGAAACTCTGATCCTCAAGATCATGTCAGAGAATTTTGTACTCAATCTATGGAGTTCATGCATGAACCAACCTACCTAATGCGTCTTTTCCCTCAATCTCTGGGAGGGTCGGCTATTCATTGGTTCTGAAAAATGCCCCCTACTATCAAAACTTTTGAGAAGTTAATCAAACTGTTCTATCAACAATACTCCTACAACATCCAACATCTGGTCACTATGATCGACATCTACAATCTGAAATAGAACTCAGGAGAACCATTCCTGACTTTTCTCAAATGATGGAGGAAGAAGTTTTCTCTATATGCTAGACCCATTCCAGAAACTAAGAAGCTAGAAATTTTCATCAACAATCTTGTTCTAGAACCCAACTACCATTTGCAAATGCAAAATCATATATCCTTTGATAAAATGGTAGAAAATGCAATCAAAATTGAGAAAGTACTTGTGCAAAAAGAAGACATATCACTTCAAAAGGACAAGTATGAATCTGGATCTAATTCTAAAGACAAAGGCAAAAATTGGAACAAGAATAAGGGCATCGTTATAGATGGCATTGTTGATACTATTTGTGCCCCATCTAAGACACCCACTTTCAATCTCACTATTGGCACCCAAGACATCAAAGCTTTTGAAGCTAAAACAACAAAATCTAACAAGAAGCCATCTGACTATAAACCTTGGGCAACATATCCTAAATGTAAGTTTACTCCTCTTGGAGAATCCTTGGAATCCACCATGAAGACTCTGTTGGCCAACAACATCATCTCCTTGCCTGAGATAAAGGTATTTGATCCTGAACCTAAACCAAAATGGTGGAGAGAGAACAATTTCTGTGACTTCCATTGCAATAAGGGTCATAAGACTAATAACTGCATACACCTGAAACACATCATGCAAGACAAAATTGATAATGGAGAAATTGTAATTGACAATCATAAAAGAAATAATGATCATACAACATTCACAGAGCCATTTCTGAAAAATGGTCAAGGAGATTCATCTTCTCAGCCTAATGTGGGTGCTAAAGTCAATTATGCCTACTCTGGAAATAATATTGTCATCGATATGGTTGAACCATGCCTATCTGAGCATTGCAATGTCATTACAATTGTAAGAAAAGATAGAGAAAATCAATTAGCAAATGCAATTACTCGATCACAAGCTCAGGCACATCTACAAGGAAAATCCCAAATTCATCCAATGTCCCTAAGATACCTTTCAATCTTTCATCTACTTCTAAATAGAAGGCTTCCTCTAAATCATCAAATCCTAAAGACAGGAGGACAACATTGTACAGTATTGTCTAACAACTCCAGCATACAAATGCGAAAATCTCCATGTTTGAGTTGCTTCAGATATCTCTAGCTCATAGAGCCATTCTAGACAAAGCTCTACTCGGATCCAATGTTCTTGACAACCTTGATTTAGACATATTCCAGACTATGGTTGGTCATCTCACATCTCCAAAGAATATCTCCTTTTTAGAGGAAGATGATAATTCCTTGAGTCATTCGCATAACCTGCCCTTGCACATTGAAGTCTTGATCCAAAACCAGTGTGTCAAACATGTGTTGATAGATGGAGGCACTGGTCTCAAAATTTGTTCTTATAGCTTGATCACACAATTGGGATTCTCTGAAGCTACCATTGATCCTAAGAAGAAGATAACTATCAAAGCATATGATGAGCAAGAAAAATCTTCCAAGGAAACTATTGTCTTACCTATCAGAATAGGACCCGTTATCAGAGACACCTGTACACACTAAAATGGTGCACTTCTATGGACCATTACATGCAAGGTTTCTCAAGAATGAGGCCTCACAAAGCGGCTCATAACTCTCTATGCATGGAGTTGCAAGGGACTATGATGTATTTTCTCTCAGCTAGAGCTACAAGCTTGTGAACTTGCTAGTCAACCATACAATGAGAGATTCAAGTGAGGACAAGGGCAAGAGTGCCAATATCCTCAAGAATCACTATGAAAATGCAAGACAATGCAACTATAATGAGAATGCAATCTAAGCTATGAAAGGAAAGTACAATGCAACTAATCTATGAAAGGAAATAGCAATGGATTACAATGCCTCCTATTTAGACTATGTGAGTTAAATCTATTGCATAAAAGGAAATCTATACTAAGAATGCCATTATCATGAAACTAAGAAAGCAAATATGCAACTAAATAATGAAAACAACAAGTCTTCAAAATCCTCAAAAGTTCCAAATGCACCTAAAACCTGCAGCATAACATTAGCATAAAAATATGGTATGCAAATGAAGGAAAGAGCTCTCCTTTTATAAGAAATGCAAAGAAATGGACCATTGAGATTAAGAGGCAAAAAGTCTTAATCGGCGGTGGAGCTTGAAAGAGGAGCAATCTATGTGCACAAGTATCCTCCAATGAGAGTGAAGTGTTGACTTTTGAGCCTCATGTGAGACAAAAAGTGCTTTTTTCCTTTTTGTAAAATAGGAATAATGCTTTATTTGTGCAACTTAGGATAAGAGGGAAAGGTGGGCTTTTTATTTAATCAAAAGGGGAGGAAATATTCCTTTTAATCAAATAAAGACTTAGGATAAATGGTTAGCCCAAGGATAAAAATCCAATATATGATCAAATTTAAGATTTGATCAAGAGATTGATATTGTTGAAAATGTTGATTATTGATAAAAATGATTCAGGATTGATAAATCAAATAAATGGGGCCCAAAGTCTAGGCGACCATTTTAGGGTGCATACATTTGCCCCTCTTTCACTAATGTGTGATCGATTTGGGAACACATGTAGTCAAAGAATGAAGTTGCAATGTGAAATCGATTTGGGATCACAAAACAATTCAGATATGAGGTTGATTCAGGATCATATCTGGACAAAGCATAAACAAAGGCCTTTGAACATGAGGTCGATTCAAGATCACATTCAAAGTAAGAGATAAGAATCTCAAATTTGAGCAAAAGCTCACAAAAGATGTCAGGGATGAGAATCCCATAAATACTGCCCCCTCAGAATCAAAATCAAAATCAAGTAGAGGAGAGATAGAAAATCAATAAGGTTGATCAAATCATAATGAAATCATAATCGAAGGTAAGGGTCAATAGGTTAACTATTAGGCAATGAAACATGCCCCAGCCTGACTAAAAAGATGCAGTCAAACGTGAGAAATGAGGCAATGGAGTGAATATGAATGAAAGACTAGAAGTTTGGAAGACATGGAAATGAAGAAATGACAATGCCCCAACAAAGATCGAAGGATTAGGCCTCAAAAGATGTAGCCAACTGCGCAGAAGAAGGGAAGATTTTGAAACATGATTTTGACTATCAAGATGACCTCAAATTTTGATTTCAAGTCCGAAAATGGATCTAGGATGTCGAAATTAGCTAGGGGTGCAATTTTTGTGCAATTTTGAGGTGTTTTGAAAATGAGGTCAAAAAGTCAAAAGGCTATAAAAGGGGTCAAAATGTCATTTTCAAGATCATTTGTCTTTTAGCGATTTGAGAATTTTCAGAGCTTTAGAGAGAGAAAATGGCCCAACAAGTAGGAGTTCCCATCCACAGGCATCAATTTGAGCGCACCCGGTTGCATAACCGGCCACCACACTATCCTGCCTCGGTATGTTTTCAAAAAACTTGAGCTTTTTGAGGCATTTTTCGCATTTAATAGATTTTTTAGCACGTTTTTCAAATTTTCAAATTTCAAAATTTTTTTGTTGGGTGAAATATCGTGCGATACTTTAGAAGTATCACGCCCTTTGGGGAGAAATGTCGCGCAATACTTCGCGGGTCCCCAAAGTATCGCGAGACCTAAGACACCAGTATCACATGATACTGGGTGAAAGATCGCATGGCGGCATGATACCGGGTGAAGTATCGCATGGCATAAGGTATATCACCTCGCTATAGGGAGAAGTATCGCGCGATACTTCTCCAAAAAAGAATATCGCCCAAGTGAAAAAATTTGATATTTAATGCATTTTTGAGCAAAAATGACATGGGTCTAGACAATGTTACGTTTCAGAGATGTTGTATACTAATTTTTAGACATCCATCATGATATGTGCTAACAACTGGCTGGGTTTTTGGCTTGCAGGAGGTCTTTCCGGCACTGATCATCAGAGCGCCGAAGGTGATGAGATTGAGATGTGTCTGAGATCTAGATGATCCGGGTAATGTGGATGTCCGGGCCATGGGATTCAGATACTTATTGAGATATCCGTACATCCGAGCTAACCATGGGTTGTTGACTGCTCTTACCGAGAGATGGCATAGCAAGCACAACACCTTCCACCTGCCTACTGGAGAGGCATCGATCACTTTAGAGGATGTCTACAGGATCTTACGAGTGCCATGTCATGGCGAGCCGGTGAGTATAATCATGTTTTGAAGATATAATCATTTAAGTGTAATATTTTCATATGATGAAAACTGAGATGCTTTATTTATTGGCATAGGTGTACTATGATCAGGATGCCACTGAGGGGCGCCGACTGATCCAGGAGATGTTCCAGGATGTCACTATTCTGGATAGGCATATCAGCTGGGAGAGGCTGATAGATGATTTTGGTAGAGACTACCTAGTGCCATATATTGTGGCCTCCATTATCTCACAGATCCTAATGACTGATCGCAGTCAGAAGGGATTCCTGCTTGGATGGGCTCGGTTACTGGTTGATCTGGTAGGTAGGCCTCGTTGGATGGCATGGGGTCCTGCCATATTGGCAGAGATGTACCATGAGTTACATGAGATCATCTACAGAGACGGTCGGACATGGGCGTGCGGTGCCATCCTGGCACAGGTGTGGGCATGGGAGCACATCGCTGTGGTGCACCCTAGGGTTCAACCGAGGGAGAGGAGGTACCCCTTCATCTACAGGTACCTCAGGTTCATATCACATGGCCATACTAGGGATGTGACGTACTATAGGAGGATTCTAGATGAGATAGCCTCGTTCACATGGAGGCCATACAGGGAGGTGGAGGTGTGGGGAGATGCGGCTGATGAACTGAGCTACATGTTGTGCACTCGGCCATTGGTAGGTTGATATGTGGAGATAGTCGAGAGATTCTGCATCACTCAGGTATGACGACAGTTTGAGAGGCAGCAGCAAGTCTCGACAGAGACTACTACATACGCCAGGGCCAGGGATGAGGAGGGTCATGGGTGGCTACCCATGTTGGATTATCATGAGGCTGTCATAGAGACATTGAGTATCAGGAGCAAGCCCTGGGAGTATTTCCTAGATGTGGCAAATGCGGGGGCTGATGCAGCATACAGGGCAGAGTGGCGAAGGGTGCCATTCCCTCGGTTTATGGTACTAGATGCATAGGTACTAGCATAGGGAGGAGATGGAGGAGATGATGAGAGGGGGAGAGGGAGGAGGATGGAGAGAGGAGAGGGATCAAGATCAGGTGGCTGAAAATGGTCACGAGGATAGAGATCAGTGACACCTGAGGATGAGGCGAGACCAATGCACCAGCAGGTAGAGGCACAGCAGGATCAGCCTGCGGGTGGGGATGATCTGAGAGCCCAGATATAGGCTTAGGAGATAGAGATACAACAGCTCCATATTACTATAGCCGTGAGAGATCAGCAGCTACTAGATTTGAGAGTAGAGCGAGATCAGTAGATAGCTGATCTCAGGGCAGAGATAGCACGCTGTGAGGTGATGACATAGGCAGATGCACTAGAGCTCTGATGGGAGTCAGCGAGAGCAGCCTACTATCATAGACTCTATCTACAGGCCATTCCAGAGGGTGAGAGAGCACCATCATACTCTCAGAGGGTAGGCGTATCAGATGTGGTACTCGATAGGAGAGCTATGCCTCCTCCACCACCACGAGCCCCTCACGAGGGTGGTAGCGAGTCTTAGGGTTCGGTCTTAGGTTGATAGATGTCTATACATATCTTTGAGACATTGATCCAGATTATGGGATCCCATTTGTATATTGTATCATGACATTGATGTATATATGAGATTTACTGGATGTTTGATTGTATCATGTGTTTATGTCTCTCTTGTGATGGATGTATCAGTTTATGTATATTGTCTTGTCATTTTGCTCAAAATACTTATGTATATGCTTATGTATGTTCTCTCTCATAGATGTATGTTTAATTCTCATGTGTGTGATATAGACTCATGTTTCTTGAAAATGATAGTTTTGATATAGATATGATAATATGATTAACCCCTTGTGATGAACAGGAATAGGTTTGAGATGAAAAGGACAAGGAGTGAAAGACATGATCAAGAAGAAGGAAAGGTGAGCACAGTCGACTGATAGGTCCACATAAGATGAAAAGGAGAGCTCTCTCCATATGCAAGAAATGCAAAACTAGACTATCATGACCCTAAAAATGCATGCTACTATGAAAGTGGTTGACTTGCAAGGTCACAACACTTATAGACATTTAATTATCATCATTGAGTGTTATTGGTAGCATCGTAAGATCATACAATGCACACTAGCATAACTATGTGGCTATGAATATGATCTTTATCAGATAGAAATGTGGGAATCCTACCTAGGCATCAAAAGACATATAGGTCAAGATGACTAGTGCAGTGAGATTACCTAAGTTTGATATGGTGAGATTATGCTTGTATCAAGATACATGAAAATCAGGATAGCTAGAAGCATGCACTCGCATAATAGTCAAGGGTAATACCTTGTCAATCCATAGTGTCAAGTAGGACCAGCATAAATGCTCATGACAGTTAGGATCAACAAACTATACCCACAAGCAGATAAAGAAATAAAACATGTTCTCATTCCCTCAGTCTTCTAGTTATGCATCATCGAAAACTTCTCAGGGAGAGACCACTCATCAAAGAAATCCTCATAGACAACACACAAAGAAAATAAAGGCAACATATCTCAACGAGTTGATTGTTTAAGTGCGTGTGTGTTGGTCATAGAGTCAAACTCTGAGTATCATATCTGCTTAGCGAGAAATATCACATCATACAAGATTGTTGGGTAAGACACCTGATAAGTGTTAAGAAACATGCGTCACAAGGGTAGTAAACGCACCTAAAAGACCAATGCTAACAGTTATGCCCCCTAGACAAAGACAAAGACCAATTCTAGACTAAGCCAAATAAGGTCAAGGCATGAGGGAAAGGCTCAGTGTCGAGGATGCATGCTAACAAATAGGAGTGCAAAGGCCTCAAGTAGTGCCTGTGTCTAGGTTTTCACCACTTGGATTCCTTTTTCATTTTTTTCTTTTTTTGGATTTTTGCTACCAAGGCGTCTGTTTCCAGGTTTTCACCAAGGCACTTTTTCTATTTTTTTGAATTTTTGAATTTTTGATTTTTTTGTATTTTTTCAGGACTGTATATGCTTTTTAGGATTTTTTCAGCATCATATATCAATTTTTTTTTTTTGGTATTTTTTCAGGATCATAAAATATGTACAAAGGATGCCCCCAGATAGAAACGAGCATCAAGGATAGAACTTCTTGAGGTGCATAATGTTGATGGGATCAGGGAGCTATTCTCCATCGGGATCTGACAGTAAATACACACCAGTACCAAAAGTAGCTGTGATGACATATGGTCCAAGCCAGTTAGGTTCAAACTTGCCCTTTTGCTCTTTGTTCTGTTGGTTTTTAGGGTTCTCTCGCAAAACAAGATCACCTATTTGAAATTCTCTAGGGCAAACCTTCTTGTTAAATGCTTTGGACATATGCTTCTAATACACTCTCATATGATCAAAGGAAGCCTTACGCTTCTCATCTAGAAGTTCTAATTCCTATAACCTCATGGTGCGGTAATCCTCATCTGTAATCAAACCTTTGAGTGAGACTCTAAGTGATGGTATCTCAACTTCTAAAGGCAATACTGCTTCAGCACCATAGGTGAGAGAAAAAGGAGTGGCTCCTGTAGGTGTGTGCATGCTTGTTCTGTAAGCCCATAGTACTGGATTGATTTGTAAGTGCCAATCCCTACCATTCTTGTGCACTGTTCTATGAAGAATCTTAAGAATGGTTTTGTTAGAGGCTTCTACCTGTCCATTTCCCTGTGGAAAATAGATGGAGGACCAATGTTGCTTGATTCTAAACTTTTTGCATAAATGTTTTAGGTCCTTATTCTTGAATTGACCTCTGTTATCAGTGATAATCTCAGAACACACTCCAAATCGGCAAATAATATGATTCAAGATGAACAAGGAGATGGTCTTCCCTGAAGCAACAGAAAGTGGCACAACTTCCACCCATTTTGTGAAGTAGTCAGTGGCAGTAATAATGAACTTATGTCCACCTGATGAGTTGGGATGAATCTGCCCAACTAGATCAAAGGCCCAGCGCTGAAATGGCCAATGAGAAATAGAGGGGATCAACTCCCTACCTGGAGCATGAATCAGGTTTCCATGTTTCTAAAATTTTTCACATGACTTAGCAAAGGTGACCGCGTCTATCTGCATTGTGGGCCAATAATATCCCACCCTAAGCAACCTTCAGGCCATGGAAAGACCATTAGAATGTCCACCACAAATGCCCTCGTGGATGTCAGCTAACGCTTGGTTGGATTCCTCCTTTTCCAAGAACCTAAGGAGCGTCCCATCTAAACCCCTCCTATATAAATCACCAGAGATGAGGGTGTGGCGAGAGGCATTACAGATGAGGTTTCGATGTTTAGAGTGATTGATTGTGTCGGGGATGATGCCATCATGAAGATATGAATAGATAGCACCATATCAGGAAGACTCGTGTGTGACAATGGTACAAATGACATGGCTTTCAAATGAGTCAAAGATGGGATGGTGTAGCTCTTCCACCAAGAATTCAAATCTGGATTCATGTGTCTCCAACTGAAGAAGGGAAGCTAATGTGGCCATGGCATCTGCAGCTTTGTTCTCTATCCTAGGGATCTGTTGAAACGTCACAAAGGTGAAATAGCATCTCAAAGAATCAACCATCTTTTTGTAGGGTATCAATTTGTCATCCTTGGTTTGATACTCCTCATTGAATTGGTTGATGATTAACTGGGAATCCCTAAAGACATGTAACTCTATGATGTTCCATTCTATAGCCATTCTCAAGCCATTGGTTAAAGCTTCATATTCTGCAATATTATTTGTACATGGGAATAAAAGTTTGTAAGACTTTGGAATATTGTACCCATGTGGAGAAACAAATAATACTCCAGCACCTGATCCATTTTGCATGCGGGAACCATCAAAGAACATTGTCCAAGTGTGAGTAGTCGTATACAAGATGTGTTCGTCTAGGAATTCCACTTGGACTGGCATACTATCCTGAATTGGGAAATCAGCTAATTGGTCAGCAATAGCTTTCCCTTTTATGGCCTTCCTTTCAACGTACTCTATGTCAAATTTAGTTAGGACCATCATCCATTTAGCAAGTCTATCCATGAGGGCAGCCTTACTAAGCAAGTATTTAAGAGGATCAATTTTTGCAATCAAATGTATGGTATGAGCAAGCATATAGTGTCGCAACTTTTGAGAAGCAAACACCATTGCAAGACAAGACTTCTCAATATTATTGTAATTGATCTCATAGGAGACTAGAGTATGGCTGATATAGTATATGGTCTGTTCTTTCCCAGTATCATCTGATTGAGCCAACAATGCCCCTAGGGAAGTGTCTATAGTTGAAATATATAGGATCAATGGTTTCCCTGGAATAGGAGGCATTAGGATCGGAGGATTAGCCAAGTATTGTTTGATCTAATCTAAGTTTTTTTGACAATCCTCGTTCCAAACACAAGAAGCTCCCTTATGTAATGTCTTGTTAAAGGGTTGTGCTCTATTTGCAAGTTGAGAAATAAACCTCCTAATCGATTGAAGATGTCCCTGAAGACTTCTCATTTGGCTGATATTTTGAGGAGGTGGCATAACTAGAATTGCTTGGACCTTTTCGGGATCAACCTCGATACCTTTTGCTGATATTATGAATCCTAAAAGTTTGCCTGAGGTGACGCCAAATGCGCACTTCTTTGGATTCAACCTGAGTTGAAACTATTCCATGTGATCTAGAATTACTTCCAGATCATCGAGGTGTGTGTCTCATTTTCTTGATTTTGCCAGGGTATCATCCACATAATCTTCCATGTTTTTGTGCATCATATCATGAAAGATAGTGGTCATAGCTCTTTGGTAGGTTGCTCCTGCATTCTTTAATCCAAATGGCATGACGTTCCAGCAATAGGTTCCCCATGCACATGTGAATGCTATTTTCTCTTGGTCTTCATGAGCTATTTTAATTTGATTATATCCAGAGAAACCATCCATTAGAGAGTATATCTCATAGCCCGCTGTCATGTCCACTATCATGTCAATGTTTGGAAGTGGAAAATCATCCTTTGGGCATGCTTTGTTTAAATCTCTAAAATCTGTACATACACGAATGGACCCATCATATTTGAAAACTGGTACTATGTTTGAGATCCATTCTGCATAATTGATGGCTCTAATGAATCCAGCTCTCAAAAGTTTTTCTAATTCCGCTTTGACAAGGAGAGCTACATGTGGATGCATTTTTTTGAGTCTCTGTTTTACTGGCTTGACTCCTGGGGCTATGGATAAGTGATGCATTATAAGATTTGTGTCAAGCCCTGACATGTCTGAATAGGTCCATGCAAAATTAATTTTCTTCTTCTGTAGGAACTGTACATATGCCTTGGTCTCTTCTTCTGATAAAGACTAAGAAAGATGGACTATTTGAGGATTTTCTTCTGTGTTTAAATTGACTAGCTTTGTTGGCTCAATCAATACTGATGATCTATCCTGGAAATAACTCGGCAAGTTATTAAGTACCCCATCCTTAGGTGCCTCAAAGAGGTTTTCACCCTTGGATATGTCATTTCTTTTTACTATTTTTGGTTCTGATACCGCCACAAAGTGGTTTTCGCCATCAGACCTATTTTTCTTTTTTTTCTTTCTCTTTTATTTTTAGACTGAGGTACTTAATATCAGACTCTGTCATGCTGATTGTTGGTTCACTGGTGGAAGAAGCCATGGGTTCAAGAGCATTTAGATAGTAGGAAATTTTGTAATCATTCTGAAAAGTGAGGAAGATAGGCTCTTGATGGTGCTGAGACCAGTCAATTAGGTCAAAGTGAACAAGGGGTAGGTCAATGACTGGTTTGATGTTATTTATGTGAAAGGTGTCATCTCTGGTGACTGTACAATTGGGATTCATCAAGTCTTCTCCTAAGATACCTGAATTAGGACTTATCCTACCTAACGAAGCATCATCCACTAAGGAAATTTGAGGAGTACAATCCTCTAGTCCTACACTAAGCTCGTTAGTCGCATCGGGTTGGGTACTATAGGCATGGACAATATCTATGTCCAAATCAACTGTTGCATCTGAAAATGAGTCCCATTCATATTCATGGGAGTCTATGTCTGAGTCATCATTTGGGCCTCATGATGTAGAAGCCTCAAGGTTAGGAAGGGTTTCCCCCTCTCTAGTGCTAGTATTGGTACTATCTGTCACAGCTAGGATAGCAACATTTTCCATTATCGATCTAGCAGTCATATAGTCACTATCTGTCGTAGCTGGGATAGTAGGACTATCAAGTATCAAATCTGTTGAATCTCCCCAAAGGAGATTTGTTGAGGGCACCCAATCATCAGACACATCTTGTTGATTAGAAAGATTGGGTGTATAGTCTGAGTCACTATCTGTCGCAGCTGGGACAGGGACACCTTTCTTCTTCTTATTCTCAAAACCTAAGCCAACCGTGGACTTATTCTTTCATCCAAAAAGAGCATGATCAAGAGGCTCAGCTTTAGCTTCCAGCCTATGGATGAGGGGACCATATCCTGGATATCCCATATTTTTAACCATTGTATACCCTTTCCCATCAGCTTCAGGTGGAGGAGCAAAATTCTCGTTGTGTTTGTATTTTTCCTCGTGATAGATCCAGTCCCTTATGGCAACTTCCTCTTTCTCTTCCTGAATGGGGACCGAAGACTCAACAAATGTTCCAAATAATGTCATTGCCGATGACGAAGGTTTCATACTTGGTGATGGTCTCCCATAAGACCTAGGAGAGATTGACATTTTTGTAAAAGAATCAATTTTATAATCTCCCATCCCAAGATCTATGGTCTTAAATCTCTACTTGCATTGTTCAAGTGAACTACTAGGACTATCAGCTTCCCTATTCAAAGGTACATGTGATCCAGCGGAAATGTTATTAACTGACAAAGCGCTATCTCCAGGGATGAAAATTTCTACACCGTTATGGGGAAACTTAACACACTGGTGATATGTTGATGGGACTGCTTGCATTTCATGAATCCATGGCCTACCTAGCAAAATGTTGTATGCTAAAGGTCCAACATCAACAATTTGAAATAAGATATCCTTTTCTACTGGACCAATGCGAATAGGCAAAACGGTCAATCCCTTAGAACTTCTTTCTGCTTCATCATATGCTTTGATCGTGATCTTTTTCCTTGTGTCAACGACGTTCTCAGAATATCCTAAAGCCAGCAACAAACTCATGGTACAAATATTGAGCCCCGCACCCCCATCTATCAGTACACACCTGACACAGGTTTTATGAATCATGACTTTGATGTGTAAGGCCAAATTATGTGGGTGACTGATGGATTTGTCATCTTCTTCTGAGAAGGTAAGGTAATGAGGGCTAGCCAAATGGTTGACCATATTTTGGAATTGATCAATATCTAAGTTGTTAGGGACACTGGCTGCTCGCAAAGCATCTTCAAGGACACGCTTATGTTTAGGGGACAATTCTAAAAGCTCAAAAATGGATATCTACATGGGTGTACATTGTAATTGGTCAATAAGATTATAATTGGAATTAGGACCAACAACAGATTTAGGAGGAATGCCTTTGGACATGGGCTGCTTAGACTTGCTAGTGCTAGGACCTCTGATAATAATGGGAGTTTGAGCCTGACCCCTAGTGACAACATTGAGGGACTGGGGCATTCTTTGTGAGTGAGGACCTCTTATCACCATAGCGGGTCTTTCATCAGTCATAGGAGTTGGGTCCACATCATGTCCATAAAGATCTTTCCCTCTCACCATGTTGACACTATCATCCATAACTTCAAGCATGTTAATAACGTTCTCCACATTTGTGTAGGTGTAGTTGATAGCCGCTTTGCCATTCTTAGAATTCTCTCCTTTCTCATATTTAGGCAAGGGCTCTTTAAAGGCTTTATGATCCGCATTAGTGGTTAACCCATCAACTTGTAATTGTCCTTTCTCAATAAGGTCTTGGACAAGATGCTTGAGTTTAAAACAATTTTCTATGTCATGTCCAATCCCATTATGGAAAATGCAAAAAGCCTTCACATCCCACCAATGAGGTAAAGGATCCGGTATATGATGTTTTGTAGGATCCTATGGGTGTGCCAAATTATGAGAAACTAATGTCTTAAAAACATCTACATAAGATTCTCCCAATTTAGTAAATTGTCTCTTCTCTGTTTTAGATCTTTTTTGATACTTAGGTTTGTCTTGTTGTGTTAAAGATGTTTGCAGCTTCATAGCTTGAACTACATGAGAGAGGTTGAGAACTCCTTCATTTTTGGTTTGGGATGAGTCAACCACTCCATCGTTGACCACTTGCTTGTTTTTGTTCCAATAGGAGTTCTTTTTGTCGTTGTTACCACTAGTATTGTTATTTTGGCTATTGTTGTTATTTGCTGGTTTAGCCAAAATTCCTTGTTCTTTTAGGACATCCTCAATGCGACATGCCACCTCTACCATAGTATCAAAGAAATTAAATGAGATTTTCTTGACTTCATATCTTAGTTCTGGTATTAGATTGCTCGCAATGATATCAATTCTCTCCTCCTTAAGAATTGTCCTTGGGTATTTTGAACACAATCGCCTCCATCGTTGTAAAAATGTGACAAAAGATTCCCCTTGATTTTGCTTGAGTTTGCACAAATCAAGCATTGTGACCGACCTCGATAAGTTGTAAGCAAAATGCTGAACAAACCTTTGGACAAGTTCTTTAAATGTCTTTACTGGAGGGGAAAGGTTGGTGAACCACTCCATGGCTTGACCTTTTAAGCTCCTTGGGAATAATCTCATCAAGTAGGAGTCTTCATGGTGAAAGGAAAAGCTCATTATGTAGAACTGTTGAACATGTTCATGAGGGTCACCAGTGTCATCATATTTGTCATATGTTGGGAACTCAGCTTTCTTAGGGAATTCTACCATCACCACACTTTTGTCAATGGGGTTAGGACATATGGAGTCCAAATGAAACGTGCTCTTGGGAGCCTTCATCCTGTCTATATCCTTTTGCATTTGTAAGATCACCTCATCAGTGGAAGGGCTTTGTTTCTTGATCTTTTGGTGAATATCAAAATTATATGGAACTTTAGCACCTTTGTTAATAAGACTTTCCAAGAATTGATCTTTGTTTTGTTCCACATATTGCTCCACATATGCTTGAAAGGATGGTTCTTGTTGCATAGTCATGAAATCCATATGATCAAATTTAGCATAACTTCCTCCATGTTGTGAGCCATGATGTGCTCATTGGGAGGGTTGCTTTGAATGTCTATGAGATGACTGTCTTCTATGATGGTCATATCTTGAAACCCTTCTTCCTCTAGGGCTTGGGGATCGTGAGGGTGTCCTTGATCTTCTTCTAGGACTTGGTGAAGGGGTAGATGGGGGTGAGTTGGTCCCACTATTGGTGCCCCTTCTGTTGAATTGGCTTTGGAGTTGTTGTGCGTCGAGTCTATCTTCTTCTTCTTGGGCGACTCTTTTCTTTATATCCAACAATGCACGTTCCTCTTCCTCTAGTTGTCTGAATTTTTCTTTTTTAGCAGCCTGTTCATCTAAATAGGCTTGCTTCTCTCTCTCAATGCTTCTCAATCTTGTATTTGCATATCGAGAGGTGTCTTTGAGTGGGGAGGATTGTCTCGAATGCCTTATAGCATTAGCTACGTTTATGTGGTGATCACTAGATTCATTGTTCTGGTCTTCGTGTTGTGACCCTGAATCTGAGTGAGCTTGCTTATGATGTCTCTCAGCTCATTGGTGAGCATCAAAATACCTCGCGTTGTTGGGAGGTGACCCGGGTGGACTAGCATGAGAAGAACCACCATACTCTCTTCTGTGTCATTGGAAGATGTCCTCAAGAGTTTGATTCATGGCTTCTCTTTGTTGTCGTGTGAAAGTGTAACTCATGTCCATACTTGATAAAAGTGGTACAAAAGAGGTTCTCACTACACTAGGATTAGCTCTCAAATTAAAACAAACCTCAGATTCACTCTTAGGAGATTGATCAAAAAGGGGTCCTTTTCCCTTATGTTGTCGACGAGTCTTGACGGGTGGTAACTGGCTAAAGGCAATAGGGGGTCGCTTCCCTTGATTGACTTGGTACCTTGTCGTAACTGACATGAAAGAAAGATACTCTCAATGAGAAGGTGATCTCTCAAAGTGTCAACGCCAAACTAGGATAATCAAAGTCCTCTATTGTCCAAAAAAAGAAATGAGAAGATAAAAAAAGGGGCTTTACCAACACTGTCAAAGAGGTGCTTCAAATCAAAGGGTGACTACCCTTGCACTTTTGAATCAGGAGGTTGGACTAGGCCAAAAGATAATTGAAATTGAGATTTAAATGAAAGCGATTTGGACAATAAGAGTACTAAAATTTTCTAAGAATGTAGCTAACAATCTTAGAGATGAACCTTGGAAACCAAGAATGACCTTCTAACTTGACAATTATTTCAAAGTGATTTTTTAAGTCAAATGATGCTATCCCGGAGGACTAGAACCAGAAATTTAGAGTCAAGACAGGTTTCAAACGTCAGGGCAAGAAGCCTACTCTAAGACCTAGCTTGATTAACAGTAACTGAAACTGACCAAATTGTAAGCACGACAAAAATTAATCAGGCGATATACTCTAGGCTACTGGGGCGATATACCTATAACCGTGTGATACTTCACATGACACCAGGTGATATACCTCAGCACTGGCGGGCGATATACTCCAGGTAGGTCGGACGATAGTCTGTCAAGGGTGAACTATCACATGATATTTCTCTTCAAAGCAGGCAATATTTTGAGCAAGCACGAAGTATCGCGTGATATTTCACTTTAAAAAGTGTGATACTATTGCAGATTTGTTCAACTCTTGACCAGAATTGTGTAAAATTTGCATTTTTGAGTCTGCTTGGTCAAAATTTTCAGTCTGAGGGTTGATGTTTTTTATTTCAGTCACAATATTAGTAGAATTTTGGTAGGTTTGCAAACAGTGAGGGATCAAACATGTCTCAAACACTTAAAACAAGGGAAAAAGCAACCTTGCCAAGACAAACACTTGTGATATCAAAATTGAAAAAGCACCCTATGAATGCTACCGATTGTTTGTATGTAAGAACATTTGCACTGGCATCACACAACCGAAGACAATTCAAGCAAATCTATCCTAAAAAGTCAAGGCTCAATACTTACCAACTTAGCCCACAACTTGATGCCCCCTCACCTCACACCAAGTGGTTACCCACAAGAGATGTTGGCTTTGTCGTGGAAATGTCAAATGACACAACCAAAGGGACACATATGGTGAGTATCTTAAGGTGATCCAGGTAAACCACTTGGATCAATCCTTGCACTAAGAAGATAAGCGACTAAACAAGGTGGCTTCTATCTAACGGTTCTTAATAAGGATTTTCATTCACAACACCCCTCTTGCTCCTCATAAAGGACTTGGACCTTGCGGCCTCAAGAGTACCTTAAGCATTCTTGTTCAATGTTTTTCCCATGGTTGCAATCCCATGAGCTACTCACATCAAATGAAGATAAGTGTTATGTCTACCAAAGTTTTTGGTGTCCTTGATAGCCTTGAGATTATAGTGAGTTGGAATCACTTGCCACCAAGGAAAATGATGACAAGGTTGTCCCCACTTGAGCCGTTCCTCTTGATTGCTCAAGAGCAGGCCCACTAAAAAATTCTAACAATTAAACAAAAAGTGGATCAACTCTTGAGGTTCAAGGTTTTTGGTTCACCACAAGGGTGAAGAGCATACTCCCCTATCTCAAGAATCTCTCCCAAACACACCAAGCAAAGTTCATTTACCCTCTTGTTTTCAAAATTCAAAGATGGGTCAAGATTTTCTGGTTCACCAAAATGGTGAGGAGCATACTTCTCCTACCACCCAAGAATTCCTACAACAAGATCTTAAGTGCCTAATAAATGAAACAACTAGTTTTTGCCACACTTAAAAGGAAAGCAAATAAACAAGAAAGATTTTTTTTTATTTTTATGCTTGGGTAGCCCTGCAAAAACTGTTAGTAGTCCTCTTTGACATGCATTTTTAGCAAATTTCAAGCAATGAGAGAACCTACAAACACAACTTGTTAGACAAACAAGGTTAGCAAAATCAAAATCCAAATATAAATATGCAATAACTGATAGATTCAAGCTAAAAGATGCAGGTTAGACCTATCTAAATACAGTAAAATAAAATAGCAAGCTAAAATGATCAAGTTCGGATGATAAAACTGAAAATGCAAGTCTCTGTCAGATCAGACGATATACCTCAGACTTCACCAGTATCGCGCGACACAGTTTCCTATAGTCGCGTGATATACCTCAGTCTGGGTGATACTCTGCACTATGGGCGGGCGATACTTCACGCGATGCCAAGCGATATACCTCAGCACTGGTGGGTGATTCTTCTCCCACGCAAAGTGTCACACCGCTATACAACGGTATATCGCGTGATATTTCTGAGAAGTATCGCGCGATACTCTGAGACAGAAAACCAGAACTATAAATTTTTTGAAAAATAATCCAAAAAATGATAAAAATGCAAATAAAAAAGGACAAAACCTATCTACTCTGCCCCACGGTGGGCACCAAAAATGTACACACTAAAATGGTGCACTTCTATGAACCATTACATGCAAGGTTTCTCAAGAATGAGGCCTCACAAAGTGGCGCATAACTCTCTATGCATGGAGTTGCAAGGGACTATGATGTATTTGCTCTCAGCTAGAGCTACAAGCTTGTGACCTTGCTAGTCAACCATACAATGAGAGATTCAAGTGAGGACAAGGGCAAGAGTGCCAATATCCTCAAGAATCACTATGAAAATGCAAGGCAATGCAACTACAATGAGAATGCAATCTAAACTATGAAAGGAAAGTACAATGCAACTAATCTATGAAAGGAAATAGCAATGGATTACAATGCCTCCTATTTAGACTATGTGAGTTAAATCTATTGCATAAAAATAAATCTATACTAAGAATGCCATTATCATGCAACTAAGAAAGAAAATATGCAACTAAATAATGAAAGCAACAAGTCTTAAAAATCTTCAAAAGCTCCAAATGCACCTAAAACCTGCAGCATAACATTAGCATAAAAACATGGTATGAAAATGAAGGAGAGAGCTCTCCTTTTATAAGAAATGCAAAGAAATGGACCATTGAGATTAAGAGGCAAAAAGTCTTAATCAGCGGTGGAGGTTGAAAGAGGAGCAATCCATGTGCACAAGTATCCTCCAATGAGAGTGAAGTGTTGACTTTTGAGCCTCATGTGAGACAAAAAGTGCTTTTTTCCTTTTTGTAAAATAGGAATAATGTTTTATTTGTGCAACTTAGGATAAGAGGGAAAGGTGGGCTTTTTATTTAATCAAAAGGGGAGGAAATATTCCTTTTAATCAAATAAAGACTTAGGATAAATGGTTAGCCCAAGGATAAAAATCCAATATATGATCGAATTTAAGATTTGATCAAGAGATTGATATTGTTGAAAATATTGATTATTGATAAAAATGATTCAGGATTGATAAATCAAATAAATGGGGCCCAAAGTCTAGGTGACCATTTTAGGGTGCATACAACATGATATGTCAAGTTCTTGATCTACCTTTAGCTTACAACATCCTTGTAGGAAGACCCTGGATACATGAAATGAGAGCTATTCCTTCCACATACCATCAATGTGTAAAATTTCCTTATGAAGGAGTAGAGGTGACAATTCCAGCAAACCTATACACAACTTGCAATGCATTGAAAGAAAGTGTTGATAAACTTGTTCCTAATAACATATAATCTTCCTTTAAGTAGATAGACATTGCTTCGACATCCAAAATGGAAGACATTGCTAAAGAATTCAAAATCAAAGACAATGGTATGGGAGAATACACAATGGAACCTATTTTATCTCTCACATCTCTCCCATTGTCCCCTAAATCTTATGGACAACCTTCTGACAAAGTGAAACCTATAGCTAAAGAATCCTAGGCCATATTCAATGGAAGCTTTGTCACAGAACAAGTATCTAAACAAGAGTTTGAGGTAGAAGAAGTTGTGCTTGCATGGTTATACAAGGATGAGCCTCAATCCCAATCAGTCCAAAAATGTGAATCCACTTCAAGCAAAATTCCTCAGAAGTCATATAGACCAAGGGACAAATTGATCACAAAAATGGGATATACTAGAAAAGGACCTCTAGGACTACAAGGTAAGGGTCTTCTATCACCTCTTGACCACCATGGTCAAACCAAAAAGAATACAACAAGTCTAGGATATAAGAAGAAGCCTTTCTATCTTAGCAAGAACTCCCCACATGTCTTAGAACAGATTGAGCCATCCACAACAAATCAACTAAAGGAAGAAACAACTGAACAATCTAACATTGATGATTCAGACACCACTGATGAGATCATTCCTTATGAGTGTTTGTCTAAAGAAATAAAAGACCTCCTTGAAGCTAAAGATGATCTAGTAAAAAGAATCAATGTAGTAGAAACACAAGAACCTACTATAAAACAAGAGACAGTTGCACCACAAGAACCATCTGATCTTGAAGGCAATCAAACAGACAAAGAAGAAGGTGGTAGTTATTCTAAAATAGATTCCCATGAGTATGAATTCAAATCAGAACCTGAGGGTAACCCTTCTTAGGGTATCCATCCTGACTTTACACACATTCTTAGATTTCCTAGAGGTATAGATGAGGAATCAAATGACTATGAATGGAGATTCATTCTAGAGGAAGATGAGCTTATCATAGAAAAAACATATTGATGTTATTCACCAATATGCACCTAAACCCAACATAAGTTTAGAGTGAAATAATGAACTTAACAAGTTTGATCCACCGATGGCTGAAGTGGACTCCCATAATGACATTGAGCCTATTCATGAATTGAACATTTTGAGTTCTAATATCACCTTCGAACTAGAGAGTCAGGTTAGGACCAATGATGATAGATTCATATCCATAAACACCATTTCCAAATCTTTCACCACTTTGACTATCCAACATCCCAAACTTCTTGACCAAATCTCTACAAATCTGAGCCAAGGTATCTATACCTTTCCAAATGACTATGCCCTTTCTTGCTACCTCAATGCAGTTGAGCCTATGATGACTTCTATCAGTGAATCAAGCATTAGCATGATGGAGTTAGACATCAAGTATCTTAGTCAAAAGAATAGAAAAAAAAAAGAAAAAAAAAGGAGTTATGAGGGTGAAAACCACTTTGTGGCAGTCTCAGAACCTACAAAAGTAAAAATAAAAGACGTATCCAAAGGTGAAAACCTCTCTGAGGTGCCTAAGGATGAGATATTTGATGTCCTTCCGAGTCATTTATAGGACATATCTCTAGTTATAATTGAGCCCACTCAATCCATCAACTTGGGAACAAGAGAAGAACCACAGTTGATCCATGTAGCACAATCCTTATCAGAAGAATAAAAGAAAAAATTTACCACATTCTTAACAAAAAAAAAGATCAACTTTGCATGGAAATATTTAGATATGCTAGGGTTGGATCCTAATCTTATAATGCACCATTTATCTATAGCTCCAGGGGTCAAACCTATTAAGAAAAAATTAATGAAAGATGCATCCACATGTTGCACTCTTGGTCAAAGCTAAATTAGAGAAACTACTAAAAGCTGGATTCATGTGTTATTGATTATGCTGAATGGATCTCAAATATTGTACCTATATCAAAAATGGACAAGTCTATAAGAGTATGCACATATTTTAGAGATGTAAACAAAGCATTCCCTAAGGATGATTTTCCACTACCTAACATTGATATGATAGTGGACATGACTGCAGGCTTTGACATGTATTCTTTGATGGATGGTTTTTCTAGATACAACCAAATAAAAATTACTCCAGAAGATCAAGAGAAAAATGCTTTCACATGTGCGTGGGGTACCTTCTATTGGAATGTCATGCCATTTGGGCTTAAGAATGTTGGTGCTACATATCAACGAGCTATGACATCTATCTTTCATAACATGATGCATCAAACTATGGAGGATTATGTTGATGATACATTGACAAAATCTATGATAAGATCTTAACATCCAAATGATTTGAGCAAAATACTAGATCGAATGGAGAAGTTTCATCTTAGGCTGAACAATAAGAAATGTGCTTTTGGTGTCACTTTTGGAAAGCTCTTAGGCTACATTGTTTCAAAGAAAGGTATTGAATTCGATCTAGCTAAGGTCAAAGCTATCATAAAGATACAACCTCCCAAGAATATCACAGCTAGTAGACATATCACAACCTTTCACAAAGACATTACATAAAGGTGTGACCTTTGCATGGAATGAGGAATGTGAAAAGAACTTTAACCATATCAAGAAATATCTATCAAATCCTCCTATTTTGATGCGTCCTATACAAGGGAAGCCATTGATCTTATATGTCTCCACCACAAATACATCACTGGGGGGGCATTACTAGCACAACACGATGAGAACAAGAAAAAAAGAGCTATATACTATATCAGTAGAACATTGGTAGCATATGAGAAGAACTATTCAATGACTGAGAAATCTTTTCTAGCTGTGATCTTTGCATCACAAAAAATCAGACACTACATGTTAGCCCATACCACACATTTGGTAGCTAAGATTGATCCACTAAAGTACCTACTAAGCAAAGCTGCCCTCACAAGTAGATTAGCTAAATGGGTGATGTTATTAAGTGAATTTGACATTGAATATGTTGAAAGAAAAGATATCAAAGGATAGGTAATTGTAGATGAACTAGCTGACACACCTTTGTTTGATGATACACCAATGCAAATGGAATTCCCAAATTCCTCTATCATGAATCTTTCTTCTAGAGCATGGAAGTTATTCTTTGACAGCTCCTATACATAGAATGGATTTGGAGTAGGCATATTGTTCATCACTCCTCAAGGATACTCAATCCCTAAAGTATTCAGAATCAAGTTTCCTTGTACAAACAATACTATTGAATATGAAGCCCTTCTTAACGGCATGAAGATAGCAATTGAGTGGAGAGTGACATAACTACATATTCATGGAGACTCACAACTTGTAATCCACCAGGTCAATGATGTGTATCAAACAAAAGATGGAAAGTTGATCCCATACAAGAGAAAGGTAGCTGATCTAAAGAAATATTTCATATCTATCACCTTTGAGAAAATTCCTAGAATGGAGAATAGGGTTTTTGATGCTATGGCAACACTCTCTACTTTATTATAGCAGCCTGAACATGAGCTACGCTATGAGTTCTTGGTGGAAGCACTATCTTATCCTGCATATGATTCCCCTGAAACCTGCATGATCTGTACTATTGTAGGTCATGATTCATCCTGATACAAAAACCTTTTCTCCTATCTCCAAGACCAAATCATTCCTGATACATTCAATCACCATGAGAAAAGATACCTTATTCGTAATGCATCTCAGTATGTCATCATTGGTAATGATCTGTACAAATGAGGTCTAGATGGTACACTCCTTAGGTGTTTAGAACGTGAAGAGTCTCAATGTGCATTAGAGGAAGTCCATGAAGGTATTTGTGGATCACATTTTAACGGTCTAAAACTAGCTCAAAAAATTATTAGGGCTAGGTACTATTGGCCTAAAATGGAGAAAGATGCAATCAAGTTTGCTAAGAATTGTCAAAAGTGTCAAATACATGGTAACTTAATTCATGCACTAGGAAGAGATCTAATTCCCTTTAGTACCCAATGACCTTTTCACCAATGGGCATTTGATCTTATAGAATCCATACATCCTCATTCTTCTAATGGGCATACCCATATAATCATAGCTACAGATTATTTCACAAAATGAGTAGAAACAATTCCTTTGACTCAAGCAACCGACAAACAAATATCAATGTTCATTCTGAACTACATCATATGTCGCTATGGTATTCCACACTCTATAGTCACATATAATGGTGGACAATTCAAGAACATAGACTTAGATGATATATGTGCCAAATTCAAGATTATGCAACATTGGTCATCTATCTATTATCCTCAAGGGAATGGACAAGCAGAGGCTTCAAACAAGAATCTATTGAAAATATTGCATTACACAGTTAATAAAACAAGAAGAGACTGGCATGTCATGATCAATCCAGCTCTCTGGGCCTACAAAAAAAGTATTAGAATGCCCATTGGGGCTACACCATTTGCTTTAGTTTATGGGTCTAAAGTGATACTGCCTATTGAGGTTGAAATCCCATCATTAAGAATCAGAATGCATGGTCTAGTAACTGATGAAGACTACAGAGTGTCTAGGTTGCAAGAACGTGAACTACTAGATGAGCACAGACAAGCAACATATGATCATCTCAGAGTATATTAGAAAAGAATGTCTAGAGGCTACAACAAGAAATTCAGACATGGAAATTTCAAGTTGGCGATCTAGTCTTGAGAGAGAATCTTAAAAATCAATCACATAGAGAGCGCAAGGGGAAGTTTGAACCCAACTGGTTGGGTCCCTTTTTTATCACTACTACTTTTGGCTCTGGAGCCTATCAACTCTTAATGACTGTAGGAGAACAACTTCGAGAACCAATCAACATTCTCCATCTAAAGAAATTCTATGCCTAAGGCATTCAGTATTAAAAAATATCCTGAACAAAATCATAAAAAATAGAAAAAGTCCTAAAAAAAGGAACATCTTGGTGAAAACCTAGCAATAGACACCTTGATGTATCACAAAAAAATAAAAAAATATCAAAAGTATAAAAAAATTGGAAAAAATGAAAAATACAAAAAAATGAGAAAAAGAAAAAGTGTCTTGGTGAAAACCGGGAAATAGGTGCCTCGGTAGCAAAAATATAATCTCTGCCAAGATGGTGAAAACCCAGCAAACAGGTGCCACTTGTTTCAAAATGCTCCATCTATTAGCGCAATCTTGGTCTCTCCCAACTTTCAGTCTTGCTTTAGTTTGTACATACCTCCTAGTTTGTTTCAGCATTCTTCTTTCCAATAAAGTCGATATGTACACCAATCAGCAAAGCGTATGTATCCTATCAATGTTTCAAACTTGGGGGCAATCAAAGTCATATCCTGCAGTCCTTAGTATCTTAGATGTGTCATATCTAGTCAAAGTCATTTGAATCTACATCTGAGTCAGTCAGTCTCCTCTCCAAAAAGGATTTTGCATCTACCACAACGCAATCAAACATCAACCCAAATTGAAAACAATCTATGCTTTTACATGCTTTTATCTCCTTGTATGCTTACTGATTCGCATTGAAATTTTTGCATATTGTGTCCCTTCGAGCTCTTCGATGATGTCCTTTATAGGATTTAGAGAGTGATGACTAGGGACATAATCTTTTCTTTGTTTTCTTCTTGTATGTGAAAATCTAACAACTTTCAAAATTTTGGATTGAAATGGTGTCTGTTTGTAAGAGCCTCTATCTCGTATTGGATGGCCATGTGTACCTCAACCATTGATACTTGGACAATTCAAGGAAGTTTGATCTAACTATTGTTTTTTTGAGAAAGTTCTTACTCCTACTGTGAAACATGATCTTACCTAAGGATGTGAACGATAAAGGGTCACTACGGGTAATTCACATTGGATTTAGAATGATCTCTTGACTGCTTGATGTGTTTGTTCTGCAAGGCATATTCTAGTCATCACGACATCTATGTTTTGATGCTTATACAAATTGCTATATCAAAATGGACATGATATTCATGTCATCCTGGCGTTTGTGCCTTGGTACTTATATCTAATCCAACATTTTGAAAACAAAAACAATATTCATATGTCCATGGTTGTCTAGCCAATGGGCGTTGTATTGATTCTTGCGCATACAAATCAATATTCATATATTCATAGTTTCCTAACTAGTGGATGTTGTATTGATTTATCTGATTAGCTAATAAAAATTCAATTATGAAAATGACCGACACATGATCAGTGACTAGGTCCTAGGTCTTGGGTTTGCATTTCATTTTGCACTTTGTATGATTGCATTTATCTCACGATTGCCCAAATCAGCTTGACACTCAAACAATTCTTCAAAACTATGCTAAACACATCATAAGGACTGAGTATCGCAGGAAGGTCTTCTTAATAGATCACCAAGCAGGCATCCCTAGCTAATTTTGATGTTTTGAACCTATTTTCGGGATCAAAATCAAAATCTGAGATCATTTACTTTGTCAAAATCATGATTTAAAATTTTTGGACCCAGGACGGCCGACTGCTTGCATAATCAACCTTCAATCATCACAAAAATCCATAATTCAACTTAATTGTTTATCTTACATCAAACTATTCAAATTTCAACTTGGTCAACCATGGTCAAACCTAGTCAAACTTGGTCTCCAAGACCTCCAAACGATGTAGAACATGTTATCAGACGTGTATAACCACTTCTTAAATCAATTAACATGCTTCTAAACCATTTAACGATGACTTTTCTTGTCAGATTTTTATTTTCATCCTGAAGGGGGCATGGTATTGCATATCATTCAAATCTGTAAATCAAATCTTCTCTCAGTAATCAAGATAACAACCACATCTAGTTGCTGATTCATCTAAAGAACTTGTCGCTTGGGGCATATCAAATTCATCGAGATCCATATCAATCTGGTATCCTAATCTATCTTGTAAACTGTATTAGCTTTTCATAACCATCAGTTCAATAGTGTTATTTCCTTAGTTCTTCGTAACTAAAGGGTTCGAATGTGATACCAATTTCGATTCCTTTGGACAATCAGGTCTGGAATCAAGTCACTCACTTCTTCATAATCATAAGGTTCAGAACAAACATTTTGATACTTTTTCGTAATCACCGGTTCATCATTGCTTTAGTTGACATAATCACGATTCTTGGTCAACTAGGACTTGAATCAGCTTTTTCCAATCTTTCAAACGATTTCTGTCTCAGAATCAGTTTATCTCTCAAATCAGTTTTCGACATCAAAAATAGATTAATCTTTGAACCACTGCGCTTCACACAGTGATTCAAAGAGGGACAAAATGTAATACCCCAAAAATGGGCTATAGGTTCATTGACCTTCTACATCGACACATCAAACAAAATCAATACAAAAGTCCTAACCAAAGGCATATCTGCACATCTGCACATCAAATCCCTAATTGATTTCATTCTAATTCTGCATCGGGGAATATTCCTTGACTATTCCTAATTATCCTAATTATCTTTAATTTAATGATTATTTGGCGATAAATCTTATTTATCCTAAATTTGATTAATTGAATATTTTGAATAATTAATTAATTAATTTAATTCTGCCACTTAATTATTTAATTAGATTTAATTCTATTTATTCCTAATTATATTATTTAATTTTGACAATAAATCAAATCTCCTACGAATAATTGATTAAATATTTATTTAATTGATTAAATCCAATTTGTCAATATTTAATAATATAGTTTTGAATAAAAGTTTGATTAAAATAATTGATTAACCCATAAATCAGTTATTTTAAATTTAAAATCAGTTAAGTTGAGAATAAATCACTTTATTTTTAAACTAATTCAAAATAAATCATGCACAATCAAAAAAGCAGGCAACTAGAAATTAACAACCAATTTTAAATTTAAACTCAACATGTGATTGTGAGTTGGAAATTGATCTAAAACTCTATTTTGAGTTAAAAGTTGTTTTTGCATGATTTTGCATGATTTTGTGAGTTAATCTGTTTCTAATTTCTTGTTGACTCAAAAATCAACCTGAGTTTATCAAGAGTGATTTATGGCTTTTGTCAATGCATCCTCAAGCCCTAGATTTCTATAAAATCAAGGCTCAACTCTTCACAAATTATCGCTCGAATTTGCACAATTACTCTGGCAAATTTACAACTAAAGAACAAAGCTTTTGCGATAGACAATTTTGTGAGATCATTTCATAGTTTTTCATAGATTTTGCATACTTTTGCATTCATCTTCATAGAATTGTTAGATTAATTGCATATCATTTCAATTCATTCTAGATTAGATTCATACAGTTTTTCATCCTATTGCATCAAAAATCCAAAAAAAGAGAGATTAATTTGCATTCATATTTCATTGCTTTCATCATTTTAAATCCTTTGTTTAGGTGTTGCATTGTCACTGATCTTGGTCTAATCTGAGAATACCATACTCGCACCTACTAGAAGGTAGTAAATCATCTGGTTAGCTTAGTTTCATTTATTTGCAGATTTTGATTTTGCTAACCTCTAATGTTTTATTGAAGTGTTGTGTCCGCAGCTAGGTACAATTTTCACACACAAAATTATAACCTATTAGAACCTATTAGTACCTAATATGATTAGGATCTAATAGGACCCAATTATGTACCTAAAATCACTTAATTAGACCTAACTTCATTTGAAAGTTTTTGTTTAATAGTTTTTACTTCATATTTAGGAAATGCTCAAGAAGCACAACCTTCTGAAGTTGGAGAAGGGTCATCACAAGCTCAACAAGCTCAACCTTCAGAAGTTGGAGAAGGGCCATCACAAGATCCACAAGCACAACCTTTAAAAGATGGAGAAGGGTCATCGCAAGCTCAACAAGCACAACTCTTAGAATATCAAATAAGTACACATCTCTCTCTCTCTCTCTCTCTCTCTCATTGACTCTCTATCACTGTCTTGATTTAGTTTCTTAGTGGTGAATATGCATTTTGGGTCTTTCCCCTTAAGAAGTTATTGTTTTTGTTGTGTTCATGTAGCCTTTGATGATGAAAATGTTGGACAAGGGGCATCCCAAGTTGAAGTAGTGGACTTTAGAGAAGGGTCAACCCAAGGTCAAATATGTGTTTCTCTCATTAGTTTATAAATTATTACCTTTGACATTCAAGGTTGTAAATACTTATTGAACATGAAGATCCCCTTAAGATGAGATATTAAGATTTTTTATTTATTTTTTTGCAGTGGAAGTTCAAGAAACATATGAGAATGATAGTCCACTCCAACAGTTGAAGAGAAAAATTAATCATAAAAGCATAGATCATTTAATTGAAATGGATGTGGAAAAATTGAGAGATTATGCTAAACAACCCATAAATATTATGAAGAGGGCATTGAATAAAAAGTCTAAGAAAATAATGAAACAATTTGAGAATCTTGGTACACTTGAAAAAAATCAACTATTATCAATTACACTTTTTAAAGATGAGTTAAAAGAGCCATTAAAATTGTTGGGTGTAGATGCAAGTTTGAAAAAGTTAAAATCATGTAGCATACAAAAAAAATTGTTGACAGTGTTAAGGAAGGTTTGCATTCCATTGGAAAAACAACTGGATCTACAGATAGGTCCATTTCAAGAAGAGTGATACTAACATCTATTCTAAATAAAAACATGTCCCAAAGAAGACAAATTTCTTCACTTTCATCTCATATCAGGTACAGTAGGAAGACAATGACACATTATTTGAAAAGAAGAATCAATTTGGATGATACTACATTGGAAGGTAATTGGGCACTAATGTGTAGAGATCCTCGGTCTGATAGGATTAATAAAATAGTTAAGAACTTATGTATGACATTTTGTACTGATCATACTCATCCTTCACTAAATACAAGAGACATTATCAGAAGAGGACTGGTCCTAAGGAATATTTCCAGCACATAAAACATTGGTTGGACACCACACAACATGAATTGTATCTCTCATTTTGTAACTCAAATCCTGACATTAAGATTGGACAAACAAAGTTTGAAATATTAAAGCCATTTTTTGTAAAGATAAATAAATCTTTTGAAACTTGTTGTTGTCGATATCATATTGAATTTGATCTCTACTATCAAGGGTTTAGAAAGATAATAGAAGAAAGTGGTGGTTCTCAAAATGATTTTCCTAAACGTCCAAGCCAATTCACATCATCAATCTTATGTAACAAATCAATTGATCATGAAATACCTAAAATAGATTGCATAAGAGGAACTTGTCAAACATGTGGAGATTTGGCTAAATTTCCTTTGAGACTTGAAGATAATGACATGACGAGGATGGTCAAATGTAATAGATACAAGTACATAAAGTCTAAAACAAAATTCAGGAAAGAATCAACAAGGTTAGAATATGTAGAGGATGAAATACCTGTAGCAACATTTATGGAGAATTTCCGTAAATTGATTCAATCATACAAATGTCATTTTTTTTTTGTTAAATGACAAGTAGAATAGTTCCAAATACTAAAAGAAACTTTTCTAGTTGGAATAATTTTATCGGTTGTTGATTTTGCAGAGAATTACTCCTTTGTTTCTCAAAAACAACTTCAAGCAGAATACTACTATATAGTAGATCACTATCATGGTACATGTGTCTTATCGACATGCACAATTAGGTTTGGATGGTGTTGAAAGTACATATCAAGTATGGGTCATAAAGAAAGAATATCACATTTACATTAGTGATGATAAAGAGCATGACATACATTTTGTCGAGCATTGCTTTAAGACATTTTTTGGATATTTGGAAAACAAAGACATCAAAATTAAAAACCATTTCGTTTGGTCGGATGGATGTGCAACATAATTTAAATCAACAAGGCCATTTTATGCACTATGTAGATATCATTGATACCAAAAGATACCACATATTTGGAGTTTCTTTGAGAGTGGACATGGAAAGGGAGAGCATGATGGTGTAGGAGCTTGTATCAAATGTGCTTTAAGAAAGTATCATTTGGACTATCAGGGATATCATATAAATAATGCTCATGATGTAGTTGAGTGGTGCAAGATGCATTTTGTGGTGCCAAATCATGATAACACATCATCAAGATCAGATCGATACATACCATTCTAAGTATTCTAGGAGATATCAGGTATAAATTTTCAATATCACTTGTTGTAGTTATAATTTATGTATGTGTGCTTTAAATTTATTGATCATAGATCCCTGCATTCAATTATGAGTACAAATAGTAATGTGTGGTCATTGTACACTGGAGATTACTCATTCTTTTGTTATGACTGCATTTCTGAAAACTACGACGAATGTATCAACCAAAAATGTGGATATGTTAGTGAATGGAATTTGGTTCCACTAGATGTTACAAACACAAATGATGAAGTTGAGGATGAAAGATTTGATGACATTCCATTGATTTGTATAGATTATGACCATATTTCAGGTTTGATCAAAATTGTTACGTGTATATATATATATATATATATATATATATATATATATATATATATATATATATATATATATATATATATATATATATATATATATATATTGAGGATGATTCATAGGTAGTTATTAACTCTTGCATATCTTGGTCATCATCAAATTAGTGTTTAGCCAACATACTACAACAACCATGGGATTTGATTGAATCTTTTAAGGAACGTTGTATTGCACACACATTGAGAGAAGATATTCGGTTAGCTGACTGCCTAGCTAATCTTGGTTGTGATGGTTTCATCTTTGAATCATTCAATCCAATTGGTATAATCAAGGTCTACTCAATACTTTGTAAAATCTTAGAATGTGATATGCGTCAGATGATAGAGTATTAGGGGATTTGAAGCATCAGGAGATGTATTTTGTATTGTGCCAAATTAATTATTTTCCCACTTTGGCTTATTATTCCTTATTTTTGTTGATCTTTCAGATAAATATGGGTCAGGTTAATTTAATGATTTTGTACTCTCCCATGTGTAAAAATCTTATCAAGGTAGGTTGCGTGTATGTGAAATTGATACCTCTCTAGAGGTGAATTATGCACTATAACTTCATCTCTAGGTTATGCTAGATAACTCACATAATTCACATCCTAATTGCCAAATTGATAATTTAATAATGCCATGGCTAGGGCTCCACCCACAAGTGTTGTGGGTTCATCATTTTATTGGGCTTTCCCGCAAGAAGTTTTCCCTGACCTAAATTTGTAATTGCAGGGTGATTTTCAGCTTCTGATGGTAGATGTGACTCATAATGCTCTAGTTCATGTAGATAATGATGGTTGGGAAACTAGTCCAAGGCAGAGCGATAATGTCAATTGGGGAGGCTAGGGTGTAGATGATGATTTGGGGGAAACATTCACTAGTTGCATTCGAAGAATAACCAAGCTCTTTTCCAAAGGAATTGTATAAAATTTTGATTTTTTTGAACTAAGTAAGCTATCTTCGGTCTTCTATAATGAACACAGAGATGGATTCCTTGTTCTTGCTATGCTCTAAGGTCTTATGCAACATGTTTTGCACTATTTCCATATTTGAACATGGATTTCGATTCCATCTTTTGGCTGGATGCATATTCAATGGGCATGCCTCTCGATGGGTATTTTTTTGTGATGCTTGCATTGTAGAGTCATTTTGGTGTGTCGTGTTCTTTGTTATTCCATCGATAGGATCTGGAGATTTTAGAATGTTTAGGTTTGATGACTCATCCTCTTTGTGCCCTATCACTTATGTTTCAAAACACATTTGGACCCTCCTAGAGGCTTATGCGGCTACAAATGACGATGTGAGGCTTCATGTCTCATTTCTTTGTGAAGCTTATTCCATTTGTAAAATGACTATAATCTATCTATGAGTCATTAATCATCAATGTATAGTGGGTGGGTTTTTTATCGCATCAATGTATTTTGGGTGGGTGATTATATTGCAACTGATTCATTGTTCATAATCTTTATGTTGGATGTACTTTATAGGGTTATTTTTTGAATGAACACTATCTTGTACATGGGTGATGAATCAAAGTTTTCTTTCTTGTTCTTTCTTCGAGGAGCTCCCTGAACTAGTTATATAAATAAAAGTTAAGTGCTCTGTCACTTTTTGCTTTTAAAAAAAAAATCTCAAGGAAAACCTAGGGTTTTAAAATATTTCATTTAACATAGTTTTCCCATAATTGAATGCATAGGTTTACCAAATCTGAGTTTTCACCAGAATTTTCCACATATAAAAAAATCAAATAATTCTTCTTCCTAATTTTTCAAAAACAAGGAAAACTCAAATCAAACTTTACATACATTTCACAAATAAAACAAACCCATATTTCCAACACTCAAATTCACACACAATTTGGAAAACATGAAGAACACAATCTTTTCCAATGAGAGATTTACAAGAGTTTTCAACCCCTACCTTAATTACAAATAGATATTCAATGACACAAGCTCAATTTCTAAAACTCTAAAAACTTCAAGCTTTCAATAAATTCTTTCCTCCAAAAGCCTAAAAATGACAAGAGTAGGTGAGCATGGCGATTTGGCCTGCCATGACAAGTTTGGAAATCAGGGTAACAGGAGAGTTCAAAATCATGAGCAGAAGCATAGCACATTGCTAGATCAACGCTCAAAGTTAAGTGATTTTTTAAAAATCTTTCGGAAGCCTCCTATTGTTCAACTAGTGAGAGGTGTTTGGGCAAATCAACAGAGTAAGGGGTTTTAGATTTGTGCATTTACAGAGAAGAATGTACAATTCAACTGTCATAAAGAGTCAGATCTGGTAGATAATAAGGGTTTTCATAACATTTTTTGGGGGAAAGCAATTTTTCATCCTGCAAAGCCCTTTTTCATGAATCGAAGGTTTCATATGCAGTTTTTAGTATCATCCAAGGCAAAATTATAGAGTAATAACAAAATGCAAGATGGCACCTCCTTGGTTTGGTTATTTGGGCCACCACCATGTGCACATACTTTTGAATGTGGGGAATCATCGATTCAAGGAGAAAATAGAGTCGGTAACCAAAGATCACGGAAAAATTAAAATTCAAAAGTGGGTGAGAAAATTTTCCTCCTCCCAAACACAAGTGGAAATATTATGGAAGACTCTCAGCAATAAGAGCTAGTAGGATTCTGTGGAAAAAATCAATTTTTGACAGCTATGAAGGCACTCCTCCTGGGTCTCCAGTTCACATACACCAATCTCATGCGAATGACCATCAAGTTGTGACAGGTATGAACTTCACAAAGAAAGATGCTAGTAAAGAGGGTTCAAAAGAGGGTTTATAGAATAGATCCCCCTTCAATCAAAATGTAGGTACCAAATTTTGGAGAAGGAAACAAGATCAATTAATAGGGGATATGCAGAATGAGTTTCCCAAATGAGATTTGAAGAAGTCATGCCCATAAAAAAATATGTTTGTTACTCTTCTAGTAGAGATGTTGTAATGTCAAATTGGATTTCATCGACAAACAACAATTATTGGTAGGTTCTTTAGAAATTCCTTTTTATTTTCACACATTAAGTCTTGGGCATTTGAATCTTGGGGTGGATTAAAGAAGATTTTCATGCTTGGACCGGGGTCAAATTTCTTTGTTGCAATATTTCAATCCAAAGAATGTAGGGATGATATGCAAAAAAATAAGGGTTGGTTTTGTAATGGGGTGGGTTTATTTTCTATGGTTTGGTCTCCTATCTTCTTACCAGAGCAGTTAGCCTACCATTTTTTTCCACACTAGATTTCTTTTCCTCCTTTGCCACTTGAATATAAGGGATCCACAAATAATTGAGATTCTTGCAAACAAAGTGAGAATTTTTATTAAGCATGATCTCATCCCATTTGAATTTCTACATCAAGAAATTAGAGTTTGTATTTTAATTGACTCTTCCAAATATTTTCCACACAAAATTGATATTAAATCTAAGTGGAGGATTTGGAAACAAGAATTGGTTATTCAGGATGCAGTTACTATTCAAAAATTATAGGCAAATCTTGGCCACTTTAACACCCAATGTCAAGATCTCCATCAATTTGAGGTGGTTGTATGTAACGGTCATAGAACGAACCTGAAAGCATGCTCTCAAAGGAGTAAATCTCATGGGAAAGTAGGTAATTTAGAAATATAATCTCTCCAAATTTGCAATTATTGGGCTTATAGACCGTGGGCAGGATGGGAGATTATTCATAAGTCTCAGATATTGTTTGCCAAGTTTTTATTCTTTCTTAAAACTATGACCAAATATATAACTCTGTGTAAAGATGGGTTGATTCTTCATGATTTCCCAACAACGGTTGGTTTAATAGAATGTGCCCAAAAATATTCACCCAATGAGCAAATTGAGATTATTGTTCACCAGGTAATGTTTTAGGATTCTCCAATTAAGGTAACTAGTTTGCATGGACTGTTAAATAAAGAAGTAGTGGATGCTCTTAATGCTCAGAAAATGGTAGACCAAATGATCCTAGAATTGGCCTCCAAAATAATCTTCGAGATTGCAAAGGAGGATAGGTTAATTAGCTTGGAGGAAATTAATTACATGAATAAAACTAATTATGGATCCAAGGACACGAACCTAGAAGTTTCAAGTGAAGTTTTGGATAATCACGCATCTCTCAAGGTATTAGACAAAGATCAGGCTTTGGATGGAACTTATAATATATAGATGTAGTCATTTATACATGAAATGGATATGACACCCATATGTCTGATTGAGCAACAAAATGTAGGAGATAAGATGGTTGAGGCAAAAGCGTATGGAAGGCACTCTCTAAATCAGATTAAGAAGGATAATATGACAAAATTAGAGGAATGTTTATTAGAAGATGAGTATTTGGTTAATAATAATAACAGTATACAAAATCATAAGAGCCAAGAAGTAGAGGGTTTGAGTGAACTTAATTCGATGTAGAATGCTATAGGAGATGGGAAAGGGCATATGGATTGTATTGAGAAGAAAAATTAGGCATATCTAGGAGTATATGATCATAAAAAGGTTTTATCATTAGATCAAACTCCTTTTCTATCCTCCCAGTTGAAGAAGACACCAAAAACTAGGGGTAGAAAGCCCAAAGGTACAAAAATGAAGGAGGACATTGATGCAGGAATCCAATCAACTCTTGATGGAAAATTCACTCCTATTAAGAGAGAGACAAGGAGAACAAGGTGTTCTCCTTTTCAGAAATGAAGATTTCTTCATGGAATGTCAGAGGCATTAATGCCTCTGACAAGAGGAATAGAATCAAGCAAGGCATTCATTCTATTCACATTGATATTATGATTCTCCAAGAAACTAAGCTAGCTCAAGAAACTTATGATAAGACTATTGGTAGATGGATGAATTGGAAAGCTATTCATAGGCTAGGCATAGGTGCTTTGGGGGGTCTTGTTGTATTATGGAAATCATAATCAATTCAAGGGAAACTTCTTTAGCATGATGATAACTGGCAGTTAGTGAGATTTATTAGAAATCATGTTTCCTTTTTGCTGATTAACGTATATGAGCCAACTACCACAAAGGATAAAGAGAGATTATGGTTAGTGCTTACCCAATTAATCCAATCATAGATTGATCAGTTGGTAATACTAGGGGTAATTTTAATGTAATTCTTAAATTTTCAAAAAAGAATGGTGGTATCTGCCCTCCTTTGAGAACTATTCAAGATTTCTCAGGTTTTGTAGTGGATAGTAATCTCATGGATGTTGTCCTTGATAATGGTGCATTCACCTGGACCAATAAGAGAGAAAAATTTTCATAGATTGTTGTCAGATGAGACATGTTTCTTCTAGTTCAAGAATTGAAGCTCTCTAATCTAGATATTACCTCTGAAATATTGGCTTTACCAGGGTCTGACCATTTTCCAATTACTTTGAATATTAATATAGTAATATCAGATAAGGGAAACATATATTAACCATCCTTTAAGTTTGAAATGATGTGGCTTCATCATCTTCATTTCATCCCCCTTCTTCATCAATGGTGGTTCAGTGCCTCTCATGTTGATGGTACCAAAATGCATCAGTTTGCAATGAAGTTGAAGTATGTAAAAGTTCTTATCAAGAAATGGAATGAACAAGTATTTAAGAACATTTTCAAGGAAAAGGATTTTGTAAAGCAACAGTTGGTAGAGATTCTTGAGTAGGTGATTCAACAATGTATGGATAACAACACTTTTCATAGATAAAAAGAGTTGCAACAGACATGGGAAGAGTTATGCAGTAGAGAAGAGGAATATTGGAGACAAAAAAAAAGGGAATTATGGTTGCAAGAAGGAGATAAAAATATGAAATTATTTCATGCTTTTGCCAAGCAAAAGAGAGCTGCAACTCAAATTAATTTGATTAATGATGCTTTAAATGGGAAGTCTATTTCAGATGCTAAAGATGTACGTGATGAAGGTGCCAAATTCTTTAAGAACCTTCTTGCACCTGTTGATCCTACTCTTAACATGGGAACTCAAATGCAGGAACTTCTTGATGCTATTCCTGAACTAATTATAGATCCTGAAAATGCAATTTTGATGGCCCCATTTACTATTCAAGAGCTTCGTAAGGTGGTGTTCTCCTTACCATCAGATAAGGCACCTGGCCCTGATGGATACACGACATTATTCTATCAAGCATGTTGGTATGTCATTGGGTGGGATCTTTTGGCTATGGTTAAAGAATCTAGAAAGAGAAAAGCCACGTTGAAACATTTCAACACTACTAATATTGTGATCATTCCTAAAGTCAAAGACCCAAAAACTTTTGTAGAATTTCGGCATATCTCGTCATGTAATACTACATGCAAGATTATTACCAAGGCCATATATATGACACTGCAACATCTCATCTCAAATATTATCTCCCAAGAGAAAGGGGGCTTTGATCCTGGTAGAGAAACCATGGAGGGTGCATTAGTTGCTCATGAAGTTCTTCATTCAATTAATTGCAAATCCTCCAATTTCATTATCAAGTTGGATATGATGAAGGCATATGATAGGATTTGTTGGGATTTTGTTTTTAAAGTGTTGGAAATATTTGGATTTGCAAAATGCTGGTGCAAATGGATTCATGCATGTATATCAAGTGCTTGGTTTTTAGTCATCATAAATGGGGTCCCAACTAGATTTTTTTGCATCCACAAGAGGGGTTTGTCAAGGGGATCCTCTATCTCTAGTTCTTTTCTAGGTATGGCTGAAGGATTTAGTAGAATAGTCATAAGGAAAAAATCTATTGGTTTATGGCAAGGGGCTCAGATTGAGGGTACAAATATCTTGGTCACTCATTCCCTATTTTTAGATGATACTTTACTATTTAGAGCATCTCTCATTAAAGAAGTTAAAAAAATTAAGTATACTTTAGATTTATATTCTTCAACATCAGGGCAGATAGTGAACACTCATAAGTAAAAAATATACATGTTCAATACTAAGCAAAAAATAGTACATAAAATAGTATAGATCTTGGGATTTTCTATTGACCTTCTCCCTTCTACGTATCTTGCCATTCCTTTCTTCATGGGGGAAAATAAAGTTTTCTATTGGTCATCCATCATTGATAGAATTAAAGGTAGAGTTGTGGCATGGAAAGCTAGATGGATCTCTCTTTCAGGAAGAATTCTCCTTATCAAGACAGTCTTAAAAGCCATCCCAAACTATTATTTGGTAGTTCTGAAAGCTCCCTCAACTATCATTCAAAAAATTCAAAAGATGTTAAGAGATTTATTATGGTATGGAAATATGACTGGGAATAATAAAATCCCTCTCATATCCCCAAAATACATGGCCCATATAAATTCATTGGGAGGGGTAGGGGTTCATGACTTGATAAAGAGGAATAAGCCATTTAGAGGGCAACTTGTGTGACAAATGTACATGAAACCTCTTAATAAATGGTGTCATATTATGCAATAGAAATATCTAGATAATAGCAATACAAGTCGGGTGTTTTCTATCTTAGACCATCCGAGAGGATCTCTATCTAGAACTTCAATGATGTCCTCAAGAGACATTGTGAGTCAATATATTTCTTGGGAGGTTAATAATGGAACAAGTGTTAAGTTTTGGAGAGATTCGTGGGGTGGATGGCCCCCCTAATCAAATATGCTTATCACCAGGATATTGTCATGGCCTTTGAAAGCATATGGAGTCAGAAACTCATCAACTTTCTTTCAGCTATAAGCTTATTTTCAAGAAAAGTAATAAGGAAGGATCCATATGAGTTGTCAGTCTCTGATTTATAGAAGGATTATCTTCAGAATCTTCTCTCAAATAAAGTGGTCTTCCTTTCAGATAAGGAAGACAAAGTGTTTTGGGCTCCAGGAAAAAATGGTAAGTATTCCATTGAAGAAGGATACATAATCATCTAGCAATTGAAGGCAACTTTGATCCCATATCTTGCTTATAATTTTTGTTGGAATAAAGTTGTCCTACCTAAAGTAGGGTGTTTTGCATGGCTTTCTCTAAAAAAGAGGATCCTTACTAGTGATAGACTGTTTAAGTTTAGAATTGCCCAACTGTTCAAATGTCCACTATGTGATGAAGCTCTTGAAGATTTGGATCATTTATTCTTGAATTGCCTATTTGTCCAAGAATGTTGGACATTTGTCCTCAATAAACTTTAGTTCAAATCCCCTCTTCCCCATAAGCTTTGGGACCTTTTTCAAGCTTGGCCAATCTTATATCCTAACTCCCTTTTTAAAAACAATGGATATGTATTCCAGCTCTAGTAGTACAGGAATTATGGTGGGAAAGGAACAAACAAATTTTCTGATTGGAAAAGTCTTCTCTTGAAAAGGTATTAGCTGGTATTGAAAAGTCTATATCAGAAGTGGTCAATGCCAGTCTGGCCAAATTTAGAGGTAAGCCGATTATGAATAAATGGGATGGATTACTTATTCACTAATGTAAAGGTTTATGGGTCCCTATTGGTTTTCCATAAGTATTTTCTTCTAGAGAGCCAGTGGATAGAGCTACAATCAAATGGTTGCCACCTTCATAGGGAGTGGTCAAAATTAATTTTGATGGCGCATCTCGGGGAAATCCTGGATTGTCAGGTTTGGGGGCCTGTATTATAGACCACAATGTTAATGTCTTAGCTATCAAAGCATCTCCATTACCATAGGGTACTAACAATTTGGTTGAATCCCATGCCCTGTTTATTGGATTAATTTTAGCTAAGCAAGGGGGATTTAAGAACATACAAGTGGAAGGTGACTCAATGGTAATTATTAATGCATGTCTTAAGAGGGAAACCCATAATTGGTAGATTTATTACATCTTGTAACAAATTTGGCAACTTTTAGATTTATTTGTGAAGTTGTGCCTCTCGCATACACTTTAGGAAGGGAATATAGTGGTGGATTGGCTCTCTAACATGGGATGTGATGGGAATGAAATGATATCCTTTTCACTAGATGATGTCTTACAGAATCATCAGGAATTGTTAAAGCTAGTCATATTGGATAGGGAGAGATGTGGGAAGTAAGACGATGTGGATGGGGAAGGACAACGCATGACACAATACTATTAAAAATCATGTGTATTAATTATGATGGAGATCAAAGTAAGTTCACTTCTACATATTTCTCTGCCACTAATATTTGAATCTACGATTCCATAGGGTGTGGAAGTGTGGTTTGTACAAAGCCTTCAAAATTCAAGGAGGATGCGTCTAAATATTCACATGGCCAAGATCAGAGGTATGTGCGAAATATTACAATTTGAGATGGATGTACAAGAGATAGTTAACATGTTTGGATTGAGATGGATCTACAATTATTTCACTTCACTTGGAAGTATGTCGAGTTTAGCTTATAATCACACAAAGTGCTGGACAATTGTATACCCTTAGCTATGGAGTCTTTGAATGAGGTATGCATCAAATGTGAGAAATGTAGGTGGTACCACTGCGAGATGTTACCAAAAAATTACAGACTGAGATTGAAGCTAGATTTGGTGGAGGAGCCCCTACAATTGAAAATTGAAGATTCAGTCTTGGATGATATTTTGGTGTGCCATTCAAGTATAATTAGGTACACAATAAAGCGATTTATTGGAGAATAAATTATATTACCCCACACCAAACAATTTTTGTTTCGCTCACAATTGGTCTCAATCTTTCTTTCAAATGCATTGGATTTTCTACAATCAGTGCAACTTCTTAAAATACTTTCTCATAAGGTCATGGATGAGACCAAAGTTGGTCCATGTTTTATGATATTTCACATTTTGTTCCTAGAACATTCCTGAACATTTGTATGACCTTTATGTGTTTTAAGCTTGTATATACTCTATAAGTATAGTTATATCCTTAAACCTTTGGGTAGGAAATAGTATACACACTTTGCCAATATTATATATACATAATGCAATATTTCATATAGTTGTTTTAATGTGTGTTTTAATATTTGGATAGAATTGATTAAATTGAATATATGAATGTGCATGCATATGCTACTAACCTGCCAGGAATGAAGGATTAGCTAGAAAACAAGTCAGTTACAACAATGGAGTGGAGATGTTTCAGGCACAATCAAAAGACCCATTACGACAACTGTGGAATATGCCAGCAGGATTAAAGGAATGAATGAATATTTTAGGGAATATAGGGGAGCACGATCATCCTAGATCTCCTCCATAGTTATTATTCTATTAGAATGGTTGTTCGATCTTTATGATCTTTTGTTACTGATTGATATGTTCTCCTTCTTTCATGGATTAATCAGTCAAGTGTATCTAAATGTTTTGAATGTAAGTCTCTATATATAGGGAGATGTTTGATGGAAATCTAGTTAGACAAAATAATGATGTTACTATTGTATTGAAGCAAGTTGCTCTTCAAGTCTATATTCCAATTGTAACCCATGTTTCTGAATATATGAAATGAAAGAATAATTTGAGTTATCTTCTGTGTTAGTAGTTAGTCGAAACCAACCAAGGAGGGCCCACTTGGGAGGTGGAGTAGATTAGAGTAGAGACGAGTAGCTTAATTTTTTTCAGTACTTAAGGTAGTATTCACTATTCATTTCTGCAGCATTGTATCTGTGTTTGTTCCTACAACATATGTGGAGATAGCCATAGTACATGTATTGTAATTGCAGAATTAAATGAAGTTAGATTTATGGTTTGTAGAGGTTGAAATTCATCAAAGATACGTGGAACCCCATGCATAATATAATAATATTATTTATCTTATCAATTTTATTGTCTGAATTTTTATATTATTATTATTTTATATATTACTGTTAAACCATGAATCTTCTAAAAAAAATTTATCTCTATTAAAAAATATGGGGACCTCAATTAAGTAAAAAGAATCTTTGATGCCTTCCATATAACATCAATATAGGTCAAGAAAAAGAGAAAGAAGAGGAAATTAATGAATGGTTGGCAAAGGAGAATGAAGAAAAGGAGGAGAGCAATCAAGAAGAAGAAGATGAAGAGGAGGAAGCGGATGAGGAAGAGGCCCAGGAAAATTCTACAAAAGATGAAATGGAAGAAGCCCTTGATCATAATGGTGGTGCCGATAAAGAGGAAGAAGGCACTCAGGTGTTAACTATGGATGCTAAGAGTAGTATCCAGGATGCCACTGTGGAAGAAGATCTAATCGATGTTAACCCAGAAACTAGGGATGGTAAGAACAGAAATGAGGATGGTAACTGTAATCACCTAAAAGTGGACAAAGACAATTTAATGATAAATCAAAGCAAATCAAGGATATAATTGAATCAATTGAATCACAATACATAATTAGCCAATCAAAACAAAAATCAAGTCTTAATTTGAGATCAATCAAAATTGAGAGCATTTTAATCAAGTGCAATCAAATCAAAATACAATTAATTCAATTAATTGTATAGTTTTGGATTAAATTAAATTCAACCCATTCAAGGGGTACATGGCTAAACAAATTCATTTAAATCAATTAATAAATCCTAATTTCCCTCAACCACCACAAAGGAGAGGAAAATCAATCAACCAATGAGAGTAAAAGAAAGACACTCACATGGATCAAGCCAAATTGAATCTCAATCACTCAAAGTGAAAGAGAATCTCAGCCATCCATCTTGTCTACTTGTCCCAAGCTTTGAGGACACAAACTTTGCATTGTCTTCAAAGGGTGGAACCAAAGACTTAACCCCAACTCAACCATGATCAAATGCAACTACACCCCCTCACCTTGGGAAATCTATAAAAGGAAGCCATAATTCCTTCATAATTCATCTTCCACACATCTGAGAATTGCATTGAATCTCTTGCAATTTGAGCTTAGGAAGGCATTTGAGAAGCATTTTAGCATTTCTTTTGATCTAATTGTTAGCAAGCATTATTATCTTTATCATTCTCATTCTAGAACTGTCATTAGTGAGAGCTTTGTTAGAGCTTCTTCATTATTCATTCTAGTTAGAGAGCCATAGGATGCTCAATTAGTTTTTATTTTTCTAAATAGTTGCTCTATTGCTTTGTGGTTGTATTTAGTTTCTATTTTCATTTATTGACTAACCTTAATTCTATGAAGGCACTTTCCTTAGTGTACAAAATGGTGCCCACCATGGGGTAGAATGCTCTACATTACTAACTATATGGAAATTTTTCATTATTTCCAAAATTGCATATCATTAACTCTCGGCTTTTTCAGGAAATAGTGCTTTTGACAGATTAAACGACGCTTATGCGAGAAGAAACAACACTTACAATCACTGTTCCGGTGCTTCTCCGAAAAAGTTGTGCGCCTTTGTGTCGATTTGCAGCACCTTTGCGATTCATACCTTCGGTCTATATATCTTTTAGCACTTTTGCTTCATGAAAGAGCGCTTTACTTCTGACCCCTAGGCGCTTTCACTGGTTTTATTAGCACTTTTGCATAAATATATTTATCACCTTTACCATTTTAAGTAGCGCTTCTAAGATTTATTTGTGTGCTTTTGAAAATTACTATCAAGCATAAAATAGCACTTTTAATTTGATTAGCTACACTTTTGAATCATAAAATAGCACTTTCAATTAATTTTAGTGCACTTTTGCAGAATTTCATGAATAAATAAATCTGATTGTGGCAAAATGATTTTTAATCTACAAAATGATAGGGCATAAAAAGGTGAGAAGACCAGAGATGAGATTCAATTAGGAAGGCAAAGCACTTGCAAAAAGGATCAAAAGGGAGAACCAAGCACACATCAAAGCGATTCTTGAAACAACACAAGAAGAAGACAATCAGGTATACCAAAAATACCTTGCTGTAATTGAAACTTATAAGAGAAAATTTGTCTCCTTAAATTGGATTTTCAGTCCTTAAATTCAAATTTTTGGTTTGAAATTCATTACATAAAGCCTTGTGTTGTTAATTTTGATTTTGGTTTCCCCTCATTTTGAGTGTTTGTGTTGACTAACTTGTTGGAGGACACACATAATTGGAAGGAGTTATTGCCAAGGTAAGTGAAATAAAATGAAATCACTCAAAAATGCCCCTAGCCTATGCTAGCTACGAACAAGGTATTTCTCTATTTCAATCTTGCATTTGCTTAGATTGTGGCATTCAATTTGATATAAGTTGGAGATAAAGTAGGAAATGAATTTCACACTTCAATTAAAAGAATCTCCTTGTCAAGAGGTTGAAAAAGAACAAATGTGTATTTGATTGTGTGGAACAAAGGAAGACAATAGGGATATTCCCTTCACTCTTTGAGTGGATCAAACTCCCAAACTTGTCCTACTAAGTTCATTTCTTTCTTTGCATGCACATGCTAGAAATCTAGTGGGCTCGCCTCCCGAATTTGCCTTAGCAAGGCTAGTGAAAGGGACAACCCAAAGTGGGATACACTTGCTTTCACCACGAGAATCTGACCCACTATAAAATGAAACACATGTATCCTTAATGGGGTTCATGACAAATGGATCTTAATTTCTTGAACTTCCTCTAGTAGTCCTCACAGATTGTGCAAAATCATACTTTGGTGCATGTGGGAAGCCCCTTAACATACTTGGGGGATGAGAGATTGAAATCTATTTGAACGGAATACTTACTAAATCCTTGATAAGTAGCAAGACCACCTTATAGAGCCATGTTTACAAACCAATTTTGAGCTAGGTAGGTGCTTGAAGTGTTTTCTTGTGAAAGATCCATGATAACGTTCTACAAATCAAACATTTTGTGTTTAAGTGGGTAAAAAGGAACAAGTGAATGTGTGGTTGTTGTATTTGCAAATACATAAACAAGTGAGAGATATCCATTGAAAATCATCTTATACTTTTAAATCTCTTCAATAATAAAATCAACAACTCTCAATATCAAGGAGTAATTCCAAAAACAAACCCTTGTTGGATGCCGGTTTCCACGTGGTCACAAGCATATAGGGAATCATTACCAGGTGATAGTACTATCTTTGTAAACCGAAGGCAAGAGGTAGAGTACCAAAGTGTGTTCAAAGATCCTAATCAAGAGGAAATCTTTCAAAATCTATTTCAACCAAGACGTGAAGAGATGGGTGATATGAATTCAGCCTATCATAACATCAATAATGCCAACTACAATACTAAAGAGACACTCAAAGAAAGGGTTGAAAAAGCTGCCCAAGACAATGATTTCCTAGAGGTGATGGAAAAATTAATAGATAAAGATAGGGAGAACTTCTTCCTAAACCTAGCACAAAAGAGGGTAAAGCTGCCCTATGACTTTGATATTGACCTACTTAAGAAGGACCAGCAACAAGATGATCCCATGAATGTTATGACTAGGAAACTTAAGGCCTTTCAAGAACAAATTGATACCATGAAGAAGGTAGCTGAGCCTAAGGCCTTTTCCATAGAAGCTTTGTGTCCTTTTCCTTTCAACAAAAGCTTAGCAATGGTATCTTTCCCTTTTAATACCATCTTTCCTAAGTATGATAAATACATAGGTAAAACAAACCCATAGGATCATTTAAGGGAATTTTGTGCCCTAAGCATAGAGTTCATGCACAATGATACTTATCTAATGAGACTCTTCCCTAGAAGCTTAAGAGGTTCAACAATGGAGTGGTTTTCAAAACTAACTCCCAGAATAAAGTCTTTTGAGGAGTTAGCCTCTAAATTCATAACCCACTACTCTTACAACATTGAGCATGAAATTACTATGCTCAAATTATGTGATACTAAACAAAAAGATGGAGATTCCTTCTTAGGATTCTTACAAAGGTAGAGAACCATTTTCACAAGGTATCCACGAGCGATCCTAGAGAAAGAGAAGATGAAGATTTTCACCAATAACTTGACCGCGAAAATGAACTATCGATTACAACTTCAATGTCCTCCAACATTTGAAAAACTTATTGAAAATGGAATTAAGATTGAAGATGTTTTGGTCAAAAGAGGGGAGATTAAATTATTTAAAGACAATAAATCTAACAAAAACAACAATAGTAGCAATAACAATAATTATGTTCCTAAATATTTCAATCAAGGGTCCAACAATCACAATGATAAATCAAAATCATGGACTAAAAGTAACAATAAAAATCTTGTGAATGATGGGGTTGTGGAGTCACACAACTTGAAGTCTACCCCTTTTATTCTACCATATGGAGTGAATGCTTCAAACAATGTCAACCAAGCAAATAAAGCCCCATATAATTCCAATAATTATAACAGCAATAATTCAAATACTTCCAACAATAAGACTTGGGATAAATCAAAATCAAACTCCAGTTATAATAAAATGAAATTCACTCCCTTGGGTGAACCTTTGGAGAATGTACTAAAAACTTTGTTGGCTAATCAAGTTATCACACTACCAGATATATCAAATTATGAACCCGAAGTCAAACCTCATTGGTGGAATGCATCTCATCATTGTGAATACCATCGGAAAAGAGGTCATCCAACCAACGAGTGCATGAAATTGAAGCACTTAGTACAAGATTTAATTAATAACAACATCATCCAAGTTGAAGGACCTCAAAACAATGAGGATCACACGGCCTATAAGAACCCCTTTTTGAATCATGAAAAGGGGGAGTCATCCAATACAAATCAAAACCATAAAAAGGGTAATGATAAAGTGAATTTTGTCCACACTTATGACAACACAATAAATACCATAAGTCAAGAAGATCAAAGCATAAATGTTGTTGTAATAAAAGGTAAATCAAGAGAAGCATCAGCAAATGTGGTCACTAGGGGGCAAGCATCAAAAATTGTCATATCTAATAATGCTCCAAAAGTGGTGATACCAAACCAAGCTACCACATCATCATTGAAACAATATAACTTGGTTGATCAATTGCAAAAGACACCCGCTCAAATTTCTATTCTTGAGCTACTCAAACTATCACCAATCCATAAGGACATTTTAGAAAAAGCCTTGTTGGAAATAAATGTGCCTCTAAATTCGGAGGTAGATAAGTTCCAAAACATGGTGGGGCATTTAATTTCACCTCATTTCCTATCATTGTTTGAACAAGATGATATGTCTCTTAATCATCCCCAAAATCTGCCCTTACACATAGAAGTGTTGATTCATAAGCATAGGGTGAAAAGAGTCCTTATAGACGAAGGTGCTGGCTTAAATATTTGTACCCTTAGCTTGGTAAAAGCTTTAGGATTTTTTGAGGAGGCTATTGACCCAAAGAAAAAGATAACCATAAAAGCCTATGATGATGAAGAAAGAGCATCGAGAGGAGTCATAGTTTTTCCCATAAGAGTTGGTCCTATACAAAAAGAAACCATATGCCAAGTATTGGACCTCAAATTGACTTATAAAATTTTGTTAGGAAGGCCATGGATCCATGAAATGTAGGCTGTTCCTTCAACCTACCATCAATGCCTAAAATTCCCATATCAAGGGCAAGAAATAATGGTAAGTGGAGACCTCAATCCCTTCCAATATTGTAATAATGTCAAACCTATAAATGACTCGTTGGTTCCACACAATGTTGAAGGGTTTATACCCAATCAAATGGAACAAGGCCAAAGTTCTAAAGACATCCCTTTGGTGAAAGGAAAAGAGAAGATGGAAGAAGAAATTGCTGTTCAAGAAACTCCAAAACTCATTAACCAATCTACATCAACTAAAGGAAAAGAGAAGGTTAATGAGAATAACATTTTTAGTGAAGAAGAAAAAGAAGAATCTACCAAGGCTGTCACAAGATATCTTAAAGAAACCCAAGAAGCAAAAGAAGACTCCATTAAAGATGTTCAAAGATATACCAAAGAAGCTCATTATCAAAAGATTGACAAAATGATGCAAAACTTTGATAAGCAATGCAAGATTAAGCAACAAGGAGTAGGGGAATACTCCTTATCTATGATGGACTTACCCTTATCACCAAAGTCCTTTGGAAAATCTCCAAATCTACCTCATAAGTATAATGATAACTTTTTAAGAGAAATTACATCATCCGCCATGAATGAAGAAGACAATGAAATTCTGAATTGGCTATATAAAGATGAAGAATCAAGTGCCCATGATAAACATATTCAAAATCCAATCATTCCCACACATCAATATGGGAAGGGATTTGCAATCATGCAAAAGATGGGTTATGAAGGTCAAGGACCTTTAGGCACAAGAAATGAAGGGCTAATTGAACCCCTAGAATCCACATGGCGAGATTCCAAGAAGAAGATAGGTTTATGATATCTTGAAGAAGGATACACACAAAAACATTATCCCAAATTATATAATCAAATACTACAATTAGAATCTCATAGTGATGAGGATTCTAATGAATGGGAATGGGAGACTCTATCTAATGGGTGATGTCAAGATAAGGGCATTGATGTTATTCACACCTATACCTCTCTCTAATAAACATAAAGGACTAATGGCAGAATCAACTCCAAATCAAGCATATAGTTCTAGCCAAGTGATTCAAAATGATGCCAAGCATAGAAATTGAAATAAATCAATGGGTAGGGGAGCCATTTGTTCCTTCATGGAGACCTATTATGGAAGAGTCAAACACTAGGTTTAATCCGCATGATTTTTATCCAACAGAAACCATAGTGGAGTCTAGTGAGGAGGATTTTGATCCTTCTTCTTTAGAACATTTAGAGGAAGCCCATGTTCGAGATCTTCAAGATACAATGTATGAACCTTCCAACAATGAGATAAACACTTTAAGCCCAATTGAGACAAACCCAAGTGTTGACCCATTAACTCTCATTTGGCCAGACCTAATTGAATGGGATGCCATGGAACCCGATACCTTGCCAACTTTCTTGAATGACAACACGCTATCCCAATACCTCAATGTGGTTGAACCTTCTTTTACCAAGGACTATCAAGAAGAAATGATCAAAGGGAGCATCCAAACTCTTAATTTGAGAAAAAATAAAAAAATAAAAAAAATAGAAAAGGAAAAGAATCGAGTGTTGAAAACCATTTTGTGGCAACATTAGATCAAGAAAAAAACAAAGAAATAAAAGATGTTTCCAAAGGTGAAAACCCAACTGAGGCACCTATGGAAGGGAGTTTGGATGTTCTACCAGATCACTATGATGAAAGGTCTCCAATTCTAATTGAGCCAACAGAAAAGATAAACATTGGAATAGAAACAAAGCCAAAGTTCATTCACTTAGCATCATCCCTATCCAGTGAAGAAAGAACAGAATTCATCAAGTTCTTTAAGGAAAAGAAAGTTAACTTTGCATGGTCTTATGATGATATGTCGGGGTTAGACCCAAATTTGATAATGCATCACCTCAATATAAAGGAAGGAGCTAAACCAGTCAAGCAAAAACTAAGGAAAATGCATCCTCATATAGCCTTACTTGTCAAAGTGGAATTAGAGAAGCTATTAAAGGTGGGATTTATAAGAGCCATTAATTACGCACAATGGATCTCCAATATAGTGCCAGTATCTAAAGCAAATAAGTCCATCATAATCTACACAGATTTTAGGGATTTAAACTTGGCATGTCCTAAAGATGACTTTCCACTTCCTAGCATTGATGCTATTGTAGACCTAATAGCGGGACACTCCATGTTTTCACTCATGGATGGATTTAGTGGCTATAATCAGATCAAAATAGCACCTGAAGATCAAGAAAAAACTGCTTTTACATGTGCATGGGGCACATTTTGTTGGAATGTCATGCCTTTTGGTTTGAAAAATGCCAGAGCAACTTATCAAAGAGCAATGACTACAATATTCCATGATATGATGCATAAGTTCATGGAGGATTATGTGGATGACATACTAGCCAAGTCACATTCAAGAAAAGAACATCTTCCCATCTTGGCAAAAATCTTTGTAAGGTTAGAGGAATTCAAAGTAAGACTTAACCCAAAGAAATGTTCTTTTGGAGTTCAATCCGACAAACTTCTAGGTTACATTGTGTCAGCAAAAGGAATAGAGGTTGACCCAGCTAAAGTGAAGGCCATAATGGAAATGGAAGCACCCAAAACTATTAGTCAGATGAGGTCTTTACAAGGAAGGATACAATCCATTAGAAGGTTTATCTCTCAATTGGTGGAAAAATGCCACAATTTCAATCAACTCTTGCATAAAGACACAATCTTCAAATGGGATACCAAGTGTGAAGAGGATTTCAACCTATTAAAGAAGTACCTCATGAATCCACCAATATTGATGCCACCTATTAGAGGAAAGCCTTTAATCTTGTATATTTCAGCCACAGAAAATTCATTGGGGGCACTTCTAGCACAAGAAGATCAAAATGGAAAAGAAAAAGCAATCTACTACATTAGTAGAACTTTAGTCAAATATGATTTGAATTATACCTTCATGGAAAGGGCATGCTTGGCTGTAATTTTTGCTTCACAAAAAATATGCCATTATATGCTAGCCCACAAGATAAGTCTCATCGCCAAGATTGACCCTTTGAAGTATTTACTAAGCAAAACAACATTAAATGGAAGATTAGCAAAGTGGGTGATGATCCTAAGTGAATTTGATATAGAATATGTTGATAGAAAATAAATTAAAGGAAAAGTCATTGCAGACCAATTAGCAGAAGCACCCCTTCATGATGATCATCCTATACAAGTTGAATTCCCAGATTCAGAGATTGTGAATGTTGAGGCAAAAACATGGCAACTTTATTTTGATGGATCCTACACTCATCATGGCTCAGGAGCAGGCATACTCCTCATCACGCCTCAAGGCTCCACCATCCCTAAGTCATACAAATTACTATTTCCATGTACAAACAATATAGCAGAATATGAAGCCTTGGTTATAAGAATCAAGTTGGCATTAGAGTGGAAAGTGACAGAATTAAAAGTATATGGGGACTCACAATTGGTCATAAATCAAGTCAATGAAGAATATCAGACCAAAGATGATAAATTGGTACCTTACAAAATAATGGTGGATAATCTCAAGAAGTATTTCATTATCATCACATTTGAACAAGTGCCGAGAGAAAAGAACAAAGCAATAGATGCTATGGCAACTTTGGCTTCACTTTTACAGATACCTGATCAAACTGCTAGATACGAGTTCTTGGTAGAAGAAGTCACTCAACCCATGTATGATCCAACCCATCCTTACACCATTTTCCTACTTACTACAACCAAAGCACCCTGGTATGGACCAATTTACACCTATTTGAAAGACCAAACCCTTCCTATTGACCTAACAAGAAACCAAAAGAAAATCTTCATTCGACAAGCCTCCAAATACACTATAATTTCTGAAACATTGTATTGAAGAAGTCTTGACGGAATGCTCCTTAGGTGTTTAGAAGAGGAAGAATCAAACTTAGCCTTACAAGAAATTCACGAAGGAATTTGTGGATCACACTCAAATGGATTATCTTTAGCTAAGAAACTTCTTAGGATAGGATATTTTTGGCCTACCATGGAAAAAGATTCTTGTAACTTTGCAAAGACTTGTAAGAAATGTCAATTTCACAGAAATTTGATACATGCGCCAGTGCAAGAACTTCATCTAATGACCACAACTTGGCCATTCTACTAGTGGGGTCTAGATCTAATAGGAATGATACATCCTCCATCTTCAAATTGGCATAAATTCTCATAACAACCACATAATACTTTACTAAGTGGGTGGAAGCTGTACCCCTATCAACTTCAATAGGCAAACAGATATCCTTGTTTATCCTAAATCACATAATTTGTAGATATGGCGTACCTCATGCCATCATAATGGATAATGCAAGGCATTTCAAGAACAAAGACATAACAGAATTGTGTACCAAATTCCACATGATATATCATTCATCTTCAATCTATTATCCTCAAGGTAATGGACAAGCCGAAGCAACAAACAAAAACATATTGAAAATATGGAAGAGAATGGTGGATAATTCTGGTAGAGATTGGCACATCAAGATAAACTCGACTTTATGGGCATATAGAACAAGCATAAGGATGCTAATAGGGGCTACACCCTTCTCCTTAGTCTTTGGAACAGAAGCAATTTTGCCTTTGGAGGTAGAACTTCCATCTTTAAGGATATCCATGCAGGGTTTGATAAATGAAGAGGACTATAGGGTGGCTAGACTACAAGAACTAGAACTCTTGGATGAAAAGTAGAAAGAAGCCTTTAACCATTTAAAAGTATACCAGAATAGAATGTCAAGATCTTACAATAAACACGTCAAGCCAAGGACATTCCAAATAGGGGATGTAGTGTTGAGAGAAAATCCCAAGAACCAAGAAGAAAGGGAGAATAAAGGAAAGTGGGAAGCCAACTGGTTAGGACCATTTCTCATTGTTGAAGATTTTGGGACTGACACATACAAGCTATCAGATTGTGGTGGTGAAGAACTACAAGAACCTATAAATAGCATACATCTTAAGAGGTTCTATACATGAGGTAGACAAAAGTGTATAAAGAGTATCAGATGGAAAGCATCATATTTATTGTACATAGTTCAAAAGAGATCTTAAAAACACCAAAAACATTGAAAAAGTTGAAAATATCAAAAACATTTGAAAATGCACAAAAGATCAAAAATAGTGGAAAATTGAGCATGAAGAAAGGAAAAACATTCAAATATGATCCTCAAAAAGATGTTGTCTTGGTGAAAACCTAGTAAATAGGTGCCTTGATAATATGGAAATTTTTTTTAAAAAAATCAAAAAAGAAGAAAAGTGCCTTGGTGAAAACCTAGCAAATAGGCACCTTGGTAGCAAAAAAAGAAAAAAGCTTAGAAATAGAAAAAAAAGAGAGCTTGATCCATTCAATTGGTGAAAACCTCATAAATAGGTGCCTTTGAAAGTCCAAGTCAGTTGCATACTTAGCAGGTCACCTTGTAAATATTGCATTCGCCAGCATTTGTATACATTGCATAATAAAACTCCATAGTTGCATTTGCAAATACCTTAAGATTTTGGTCACCTAATAAAAAATTGTCCTAAGTCCCACAAATGAAATCAATACCAAACTGCGGGCAATCTACTCAAAAGGAGCAATGATTCATCAACAAGCTTTATTCAATCAGAAAATCAATTCATCACACTCAAAAAAGGAACACTTATTCAAATCTACATACCAATCCAAATTGAGCCTAAAAGGGAGAATTTGATCCAAGAACTTTAAATGACTTTATCTTTATTAGGATTAAAACTATGAAATGGATGGAATGACACTTGAATTATGGATTTGAAAAATAGAGCAAATTTTTTTTCTAAGGGTTGACTCAATTGATAAAATCATTCTTTCTAGCGAGTTGATGAAAGTTTTAGACTAGACAAGCTATGATGAAGGAATGATATTTTTCTTGATTTCTGACTGACTATATTAAAATCAAAGTTTTAAAACATGTAATTTGTTTAAGGATGTGATCATCAAAGAATCATCGAGGACTTGTACATAAGATAAAACAATGATTTCTACTTGTTTACGCAAATGGATACCTTGGCTATTTTGATCTTCAATATCATAATATCAACATCCACTTGCAACATAGAATCTAACAAAATCGGTATTCGTACTCTCATGATTGGCTTCAATCAGTGATAGTCGTACTGAAGAGACCAATGGGAAAGCAAATAAAGAGGAAAAAATTATTCATATCATCATGGTTGAACTAGTGATGGTTGTACTCAAGACGAGATTCCAAAAATGCTCAATGATGATTATAAGCTCCAAAATTTTGAATAATGATAGTTAGCTACATTCACCTTAGATTAAGTGCATTGTATATATTTTTTTTCTTCTCACCGAGCTTAAAATGTAAGAGGGGAAATTAAATCAAAAAGGGGGTGTATGCAAATCAAACAATCAAACGATCATAAAAAATCAATTATATAGGATCGAAGGTGTTGGAATTCAAAAACAAAGTGCATTGCATTAGGCTACTTGCATTAATTGTACCATTATCATTAAGTCTTGCATTAATTTAGAATTATTAGGATCATGCATTATTAAGTTCATCATTATCATTAAAAAGCATACATTTAAAAGTTCATTAGCAGTAGTAACAATTGCATCCATTTAAGAATATTACATTGCATCAGTTAGAAATCATTTCATTCAGTAAAGTCATCTCACATTACACCTATCTCATTCATTATAGGATCATTCATACATATATCATTGAAAGACAATCATGGCATCACATTTACATATCAAAGGAAAATCATTCAAAATATTCATTATCCATCTAATATTTATTCACAACATAAAATAAACATCATGGCATCCATCTATTCTATGTCATACATAAGACAATCATTTACCCATCTTTAGGACATATGCATACATGAGAAAGTTATATGCTGCAAACAAAAGTCACACAAATCATATAGAATCATATAGCTGCATATCAAAAAACTGAAAAGAAATCCAACACATAATGACATCCTCTATAATCAAATCAAGCAAAGTACGCATCAAAATCCATGGTATCACTGTCATAAATGAACATCAAATCAAAGTCTATAACATGATCATCAAATGCAGTATTTAGCGATCAACGTTCATCAAATATCAAAGCATCAACATAAAAATTGATAAAAAATGATACAAATCCAATGTCTTGATCATGATAACAGAAGGAAAGCTCAGGCACATATAAACACTTAAGCAGGAGAATCACCATCATCATTGGCATTCTGAGGACCAGGTGCACTATCTGGTGGACAGCTTGAACTAGCCTGAACTCCATGCTGACTCATTGTAGCCATAAAAGCCTGCATCATAGAACTCATCTGTGACACCTGCTGCTAAATCAAAGATATCTGAGTCTGCAGAGAAGCAACATCTGATGCTGACGCTAGAGGAAAATCATGAGCTACTGAAGACTGTGGAAGTGGAGTATAGGAAGAGGGAGCAGATGAAGAAGGATCACTTAACACAGGAACAAACTGAGAAGAAGAAGGATGTGATGAAGATGAAGGCATGGAAGCAAAAACACCTACATGAACTATCGAAGCAACATGAGGAACAATAAGAGGAACAATGGGAGGAGCAACAAGAGGGCCCTGCACCTGATCAAGTAAAACCTGTACAACCTTTGCGTCAATCACTCTCTATACTCTAGCACGAGGCCTCTGAATAGCACCCCTAGCTACCTGGTGCAAAAGTCTATCTCTACCATGATCTCCCAGAATAGGAGCAATAGCTAACACTCGCATCTGTACCCAACTTGCTCTAGCTCCATGACGACCTCGTCATCCACGTCGACCCCTGATCCTACCCTAATCTCCATCATCATCATCACCATCACTATCATCATCATCAGCTCCATCATCCCCATCAGATAACTCCTCAATGCTAGGAATCCTCTCAGCGGGATCAGTAAATCTAGGAAAAGGATACCTATGTAACCATGCACCATATTCATCTGTAATGCCAGCATCCATAACCTATGACCTAGGATTCTAGGGATGATACCCTAGATCCTGAATCTCTCGAACAACTGTGCCATAATCAACACAAGGGCCCCATAATGATCTCTCAGCCTGCACACGAGCATACATCGCTACACCCTGTGGCATATCCTGAATATGGCCATACTGACGGAACACACGACGGAAGCAAAATCTCTCAATCATGAAAGTAGAATGACCGATCATCCAATGAGGACATAACATATATGAAAGCTCACCATCATCCTCGGGCCACGCCTCGCATCCAAGATAAGGTCGCCAAATAACAGTGTCCATGTCATCTATCTGATGGCACCAATAATCAAGCTTACCCAGGTGGGTTTGCCTGATAATACCACTATACATCCATGCAAATGGCCAACCAGCTGGATGATCCTGGGCAATCAAAGGACATGTCACTAGAAGGTGCTCCCAAGTCCAAAACTATAATAGAATGGCTCCAGCAGTCAAAGTAGTGGAACGTCTGTACACGACAGTGTGCAACTCATGATATAGTTGTTAGCTTGTGGTGACTAATCAGGAAAGTACTATCCAGGAAAGTACTGTACTATCAAATTTTTTTTTTGAGGCCGACTACTTATAACTCATTCTAACCCTAAAGCGGGAAAATATTGTATAATATGGCTTAGGGTTGGGGATTTTCATTATGTATGATTTTAGTACTTGCGGCAGAATTGGGCTGTAAGGGATTACGGATTGTAATCAGGTTGTAATCATTGGATAATAATAATATTAGACTCGCTGTTGGTGGATGTAGCCCAGGGATTGGGTGAACCACGTTAAATCTGTGTGTCTTGTGTTCTATTCTGTGTGGTTTATTATTTTCTGATATTAGTTATATTTGCACATAATTGTTATTTCTGCCTTGTTAATCCTAACAAGTGGTATCAGAGCGAGGTTATTTCATTTGTTCTTCAATCTATTCTCTGAAGTAGGTCTCACGAGTTAGTGGGAGAGTCTCTCGGTTAAGTGGGAGAAATGGCAGACAAGGGTAGGCTGAAGGTTGATAAGTTTAATGGGTAGAACTTCCAGTTATGGAAGATGCAAATGGAGGATTATCTCTATCAGAAGGATCTATGGCGGCCATTAGAGGGAGTAGCCAAGAAAGAGCAATCAATGTCTCAGGAGGATTGGGATATTTTGGATAGGAAGGCACTGGGGAGTATTCATCTATGCCTAGCACAATCGGTGGCATTCAATATTACTGAAGCAAAGACAGCTAAAGATCTGATGGAAACCCTAGCAAAGTTGTATGAAAAGCCTTTAGCTTCAAACAAGGTATTTCTTATGAAGCATTTATTTAATATGAAAATGGTAGAAGGTGGATCAATTACTGATCATTTGAATGAGTTTAATATAGTTACAAGTCAATTAACCTCAGTTAAAATTACTTTTGATGAAGAGGTTAGGGATCTCTTGATTTTGTGTTCTTTGCCAGAAAGCTGGAATGGCTTGGTAATGGCTGTTAGTAATTCTATTTTTGGTTCTAATACCCTAAAGTATGATGATGTTATTGGTGTTATATTGAGTGAGGAAATTCATAGGAAAAGCTCATGGGCATCCACATCGGGTAGTGTATTGAACACAAAAAGCAGAGGCAGAACAAGAGATAGAGGAAACAACTCTGGAAATCGTGGGAAATCAAGAGGAAAATCAAAGGGAAAGAGGTCTGAATCTAAAGGGCCAAATGATTGCTGGTACTATGGAAAACCAGGTCATAAGAAGAAAGATTGTTGGTCTCAGAAGAAAGATCAAGGAGACAAAAATGATGGAAACAAGGAGGCAAATGTGGTAAGTAACAAATCCGAGGAGGATGCTTTGCTTTTGTCCTTAGAAAGTATTGATGATTCATGGGTTTTAGATTCTGGGGCTTCATTTCATGCTACACCCCATAGAAGTTATTTTGTTGATTATGTCCAAGGGGATTTTGGGCTAGTTTATTTGGGAGATAATGAACCCTGTCAGATTGTTGGAAAGGGAAAAATTAAGATTAAGTTGCAGAATGGGAATCATTGGCTACTACAAGAGGTAAGACATGTTCCAAGGCTGAGTAGGAATTTAATTTCAGCAGGGCAACTAGGTGATGAGGGTTGCACAGTTACTTTTAATGATAAAAATTGGAAGGTTTCAAAAGGTTCCTTAGTAGTAGAAAAAGGTGTGAAAGTAGGCACCTTATATCTTTGTACAGGTCATACTGTTCCTTCTACTTTAATTGTTTTAGAAGATAATGAATGTTTAGGAACAGTGGCTGCAGTTGAGCAGGAAGAACATCAAACTGTTGCTGTAGATTCTGACACAGCACTGTGGCACAACAGACTCGGGCACATGAGTGAAAAAGGTATGAAATTACTTCATTCAAATAAAGTTTTACCTGGTCTGAAATGTGTCAATATGGATTTCTGTGAAAGTTGTGTTTATGAAAAACAAAAGAGAGTTAGTTTTTTGAAGAGTGGGAAGGAAAAGAAAAATGAGAGATTAGAGCTTGTGCATACAGATGTATGGGGACCAGCTCAGGTATCTTCCCTTGGTGGCTCTCTATATTATGTTACATTTATAGATGATGCAACAAGAAAAGTATGGATTTATTTCCTTAGACAGAAATCTGATGTATTTCAAACTTTTAAGAAATGGAAATGCTTGGTTGAGAATGAGACTGGTAAAAAGTTAAAATGTCTCAGATCTGATAATGGTGGTGAGTATTGCAACACAGAATTTGAATAATATTGTTCCTCTAATGGTATTCGTAGGCAAAAAACTGTACCAAGGACTCCACAAGAAAATGGAGTGGCTGAACGCATGAATAGGACAATAATGGAGCGTGCAAGGAGTATGAGGTTGCATGCTAGGCTGCCCAAAAATATGTGGGCAGAGGTAGTGAACACTGCTATTTATTTAATCAATAAAGGCCCCTCTACTCCTTTGGACTGTGGTATTCCAGAGGAAGCATGGAGTGGTAAGAAGGTGAGTTATTCTTTTCTCAAAACCTTTGGTTGTGAAGCTTTTGCACTTATAGATTCTAAAAATAGAACCAAGCTGGAAGCTAAGTCAAAGAAATGTGTATTTGTTGGGTATGGCATTGATGAATTTGGTTATAGGCTTTGGGATTTTGAAAATCATAAAATTGTAAGAAGCAGGGATGTCATATTCAATGAGAAAGTATTGTACAAAGATCTGTTGCTACAGCATGAGAAGAAAGAAAATGACTATGTAGTACTGGATGATACTCCACAAGTTCATGTTCCAGTAGTTCCTTATGCTCCGCAACAATAGCAACAACAAATACCACACACCCCAGTGAGTGTTAGATGGTCAACAAGGCTAAGTAGACCTCCAGAAAGATTTTCTCCATCTTTGTATTCTATTCTGTTAACAGATGCTGGTGAACCTCAATGTTATAATGAAGCTGTGCAGGTGGGTACAAAGCTTCAGTGGGAGTCTGCAATGACAGATGAAATTGACTCTTTGCTGAAAAATCAGACATGGGATTTATGTAACTTACCTGCAGGTAAAAGGGCTTTACAGAATAAATGGGTTTACAGGATCAAAGAAGAGGATGCAGGTACGAAAAGATTTAAAGCCAGATTAGTCGTAAAAGGATTTGCACAGAAACTTGGTATTGATTTTGATGAGATATTTTCTCCAGTTGTTAAAATGACTTCTATTCGTACTGTTTTAAGTATTGTGGCTACTGAAGATTTGCATTTAGAGCAGCTTGATGTTAAAATAGCCTTTCTTCATGGTGATTTGGATGAAGAAATATATATGGTTCAGCCACAAGGATTTGAGGTCAAGGGTAAGGAGAATTTGGTGTGCAGATTGCAGAAAAGTTTATATGGCTTGAAGCAAGCACCTCGGCAATGGTATATTAAATTTGACACTTTTATGAATGGGCATGGATATAGTCGGTGTCATTCTGACTATTGTGTTTATTTTAAGAGGTTGGATGATGACAGCTACATTATGTTATGTTTATATGTTGATGATATGCTTGTAGCTGGGTCTAACATGAATCACATTAAGGGGTTGAAACAACAGTTAGCAAAATCTTTTGCTATGAAGGATTTGGGGGCAGCAAAACAAATCTTTGGTATGAAAATTTGTAGAGATAGGAAAAATAAGAAATTGTCTCTATCTCAGGCTGATTATATTGAGAAGGTGTTGCAACGTTTCTCTATGGAAAATGCCAAAGCTGTCAGCACACCTTTGCCTGGTCATTTGAAATTGACTAAGGATATGTGTCCCAAGACACCAGAAGAAGAGACTAAAATGTCTAAGGTACCTTATGCTTCAGCTGTAGGGAGCTTAATGTATGCTATGGTATGTACTAGGCCAGATATTGCACACGCAGTGGGAGTCGTTAGCCGTTATATGAGTAACCCTAGTCTTGAGCATTGGAATGCAGTCAAATGGATTCTCAGATATTTGAGAGGCACATCCAGTAAGTGTTTACACTTTGGGGGTTCTACTACTACTGTACAAGGCTATGTTGACTCAGATTTGGCAGGAGATATAGATAGCAGGCGGAGTACTACAGGTTATATATTTACTGTTGGTGGGACAACAGTGAGTTGGATTTCTCGACTACAAAAGGTGGTTGCTTTATCCACTACAGAGGCAGAGTATGTTGCTGCTACAGAGGCAGCCAAGGAGATGATATAGCTTCAATTCTTCATGGAAGAATTGGGACATCCACAAAAGGATAATTTCCTACATACAGATAGCCAAAGTGCCATTCATCTTGCAAAGAATTCTGCTTTGCACTCAAAGACAAAACACATACAGTTGCAGTACCATTTCATTCGATCAGTTTTGGATGATGGACAGTTAAGGCTGGAAAAGATTCATACTGATGATAATCCAGCAGATATGTTTACAAAGGTAGTAAAAAGGGAGAAGTTGAACTCATGTTCAGCTTCAGTTGGTCTTCTAGACTGAACAAAATAAAGGAACAACTGAGTCCAAGGTGGTTCAATCCAGTGGGAGCCTCATGTGGGTAGCGGTATTGCTACAGGATCAGTCTCCAAGTGGGAGGTTTTTTAGTATAGTGTGGATACTGATCAGTCACCAAGTGGGAGATTGTTAGCTTGTGGTGACTAATCAGGAAAGTACTGTACTATCAGAAATTTTTTTTGAAGCCGACTACTTTTTTTGGTTATTTTTGGGCTGACTACTTATAACTCATTCTAACCCTAAAGCGGGAAAATATTGTATAATATGGCTTAGGGTTAGGGATTTTCATTATGTATGATTTTAGTACTTGCGGTAGAATTGGGCTGTAAGGGATTACGGATTGTAATCAGGTTGTAATCACTGGATAATAATAATATTGGACTCGCTGTTGGTGGACGTAGCCCAGGGATTGGGTGAACCACGTTAAATCTGTGTGTCTTGTGTTCTATTCTGTGTGGTTTATTATTTTCTGATATTAGTTATATTTGCACATAATTGTTATTTCTGCCTTGTTAATCCTAACAATAGCTATGCTAATAAACATGAACCCCAATTGAAACGACGAGGCTCCGCCATCAAATCCTCTAGGATAGGACCCCACCTGACAACAAATCCATGTCCACGCCAGTTTGGAAGTAAGAAACCACCAATCAATGTACCAAGGACAACAAGAAAAATAGGGAATGACATAAACTAAGCCCACTGAATGTGATGATCACCAATGGACTGATCCCCAAATACTCAGTGACACGTTGATCCATCATACACAGTGTCATAGTAAACTAGCTCTCCTCGAGTCGGCAACCGGAGATGACGATACACATCCTCAGGAGTAATGGTCATCTCACCCATAGGAAGATGGAATGAGTTATGGTCTAAGTGCCAACGCTCAGCCATAGCAGTAATAAGGCCTTGATTCACTCAGAATCGAGGAAGATATAGAAGAAACAATAGACCACACCGAGCAATATGTCATCGGTCAGCAACACTCAAAGTAGGAATCATGTCCCAAGATAATGGATAAGAACCGCGAATCCGCAATGAACCGAGATCCGCCTACAAAAACCCAAACAAGTTCAAACATATCAGAAAGGAAATAAGAAATTATTAAGATCATTCTAAGTCAATCAAACATTCTCCAATATCTATCAAACCCACAATCAAATTTCATGTTTATACTCAGATAGAACAGGAATTTTTATCCTCACCCATCATCAAGATTTCGATTGATGACAGATATCGTAACTATAACTGAATCCTAACTGACCTCTCACAACTTGTTGCACAAATCTTGAACAAACACAGAAGGACATATCAACCTAACAAATGATTCATGACATCGACACATTGCAAACTTGGTCAAAAATTGCAAAAATTGAAATTTGGCAGAGTAAAAGTGCTATTTTATGACGTAAAAGCGGCAAACACTGAAAGCGCTACTTAGAAAGGTAAAAGCACACATGTATATGGTGAAAGCGGCAAAAAATTTAAAAGCACCCAAAGGCACCTCGAAAGTGCTGCTTAAAGAGGTAAAAGCGCGAAAATTAAGCAAAAGCGCTGGTTTAAAAGGCAAAAGCGCTAAACCTAGGTGGAAGCATGCAAACAAGTGGTAAAAGGGCGAAAATGATTAAATTTAATGTGTAAAAGCACCCAATCAGAATGTGGAAGCGCTCTTTAAAAATGTGGAAGCACACAAATAGAGGTGAAAGTGCCCTTAAAATTCAGAAAAGTGCTCATTCATGAAAGAAAATGAAAAAAAGGGCTATCTACCAGGAGAAAATTGAAAAAAAATTAAAACACATGCATAAATGGACAAAAGGGAAAGGTATGAGTACTCACCGGAGGTCCTGAGCCAGGCAGTCACTAATATCACCGACATCTCTCGAATCGATGCTCACAGATAGGGACAAACATCATAGCACGTGATAAAGACAAAGGAGAGCAAAAGTCAAAAGGCGAATAGTGAATGAATAGTGAAAAGGGATTTTGACCCCTTTATAATAGATTTTTGACCTAACAAGAGGTAACTTGACTTGTGTAAGCACTGTTATCATCAGAATCATTGACACAGGGGCATTTTGAAATTAAACACATTAAATCAGTAATATCAGAAATTCAAATAAAATTCATCACCAAAATTAAAATGATATCAAAAAAACAAATCAACAACATCATCATGAACCAATCGAAGGTCAAATCTAATGTGAATTTTATTTCATTTCCGAGGGGGCATACCTTTGGATATTGAATCAACATCATCGGAAATCAAGAGACGGATCATCGAATCATCATAATTTTTTTTTGTAATCAAATGAATGGGGCATCACATCAAGATCAATCATCATAATAGGTATCATATCAAATCAGTTATCAAACATCGCATCAGGGACCATTATCAAAATGACCATCATATCAGGATATCAAGAGAGTTTCATATCGATCATATTTACATCAATCTCATATCAGAAATCAAGATCAACCATCAAAAGACATCAAACGACATCAAAGATCGATCATCGTTGAATTAGGACCTATCAATCAAGCAAGATTAGAGTATTCTTTGAATCAACATGCTTCACATGTCAACTCAAAGAGGGGCATTTGTAATCACCTAAAAGTGGATAAAGACAATTTAATGATAAATCAAAGCAAATCAAGGATATAATTGAATCAATTGAATCACAATACATAATTAGCCAATCAAAACGAAAATCAAGTCTTAATTTGAGATCAATCAAAATTGAGAGCATTTTAATCAAGTGCAATCAAATCAAAATACAATTAATTCAATTAATTGTAGTCTTGGATTAAATTAAATTCAACCCATTCAAGGGGTACATGGCTAAAAAAATTCATTTAAATCAATTAATAAATCCTACTTTCCCTCAACCACCACAAAGGAGAGGAAAATCAATCAACCAACGAGAGTAAAAGAAAGACACTCACATGGATCAAGCCAAATTGAATCTCAATCACTCAAAGTGAAAGAGAATCTCAGCCATCCATCTTGTCTACTTGTCCCAAGCTTTGAGGACACAAACTTTGCATTGTCTTCAAAGGGTGGAACCAAAGACTTAACCCCAACTCAACCATGATCAAATGCAACTACACCCCCTCACCTTGGGAAATCTATAAAAGGAAGCCATAATTCCTTCATAATTCATCTTCCACACATCTGAGAATTGCATTGAACCTCTTGCAATTTGAGCTTAGGAAGGCATTTGAGAAGCATTTTAGCATTTCTTTTGATCTAATTGTTAGCAAGCATTGTTATCTTTATCATTCTCATTCTAGAACTGTCATTAGTGAGAGCTTGCTAAGAGCTTCTTCATTATTCATTCTAGTTAGAGAGCCATAGGATGCTCAATTAGTCTTTATTTTGCTAAATAGTTGCTCTATTGCTTTGTGGTTGTATTTAGTTTCTATTTTCATTTATTGACTAACCTTAATTCTATGAAGGCACTTTCCTTAGTGTACAGTAACGATGATGAGGGGTTTACAGTGGGAATTACGGCTGGCCAAGAGAATGAAGTTAAGGGGACTGGTAAGACCCCCCTGCAAATGAAAAAGATGAAGACAACTGGAAAGTGAATAAGGAAGGTATGGATATGACAACCATGGTGGAGAACAACAACAATAAAGAGGAAACCTTAGTTCTCTTGAGGGAAGCTACTATGCAGGAGGAGGAGAATAATGCTGAGAGTCAGGATAAGAAAATGGAATGGGAAAAGGAAATGCAGGAAATGAAACTCCAGATCTAGGAAATGGAAAAAACTATGAAAAATATGACTACTAAGTTGGGAAAGATGGAAAATAAGGTTTTTGAAAAGGTGAAAAACAAAAATAAAAATGAGGATTGTACTGTCGAGATGAGCAAGATAGTTAATGACAAGGTGAAAGACTTAGAAGCCAAAATTAGCAACATGATAAAAGGTGTTTTGAGTCACAACAATGAGGGTCTGAAGGTGACAATTATGAACCTGAATATGTTGCATAACTATTTGGAAAGGAACATGCTGGAAAGAACTACAATTACCATTGATGAGGATGCTGGCAATACTGGTCCGGGGATGAGAACTAGAGGGCGCATCCAGAGGAAGGTCCCTAAAAAATTGAAAGAACTGAAGGAGATGCAAGAGACTATCCAGAAGATGGAAGACCTCCGGAAGAAGGCTGAAGAAATGATAACAGATAAATAGCTTGGTCTTGCTGGTAGTTATTTTGTTGCTAGTTTTTCTTCTAGTTTCTATGTTTGAACTGTGATGCTATTTGTTCCTACTTTTGTTTTCTAGCAGGTGTTTCACTTCGAAACTTTAATGCTCTATTTTTTTGCTTTATTGTAATTGATTTTGGGTCCATGTAAAACCTGCTTTTACCTTAATCAAAAACATCAATATAGGTAGGTAAGTTCCTTAAATGATGGCTTCTAGCTTAAAAAAGAAAGGAAAAAGCAGCTTTTCCCTTCATGATCCAATGATGACAACTATATAAAATGGTGTCATATCTAGATATACAAATCTTACTAATATAGTAATTATATTTAATTAATTTTTACTTGAAAAATCTTTTCCAAATTTATGAACTTGAAACATATTTTGCAAGTGGGGTTTTTAATCTAAAAATTAAACTACATGCTCACCCTATTAGACAAGTGCTTGAAATATTTTGAAGTCTTAAAAATATTTTATCTATGAGATTTTTGAACTAATAGAAGCAATTCTAGTCTTTATGGTTATATGAGATTAATGGAAGCAATTAGATAATCTTTTCTCAATGAAATATAATTAAGCATAAGATTTAGAACTCAAGTTGAAACAATAATGTTAAAATTTAATTTATAGATAATAAGTAAAAATAATAAATGTGATATCTTTGGTAGGATATTTAATTTTCTTTTTATTCGTTTTGTTTTAAAATTAGAAAGTAAGATGAAATATTTAAAAAAATAAATCAATAAATTAATAAATTATCTTATGTTTTGAAGTTATTTTTTAAATTTCTAATAGAAACATATCTTTACTAAAATAAAATCATTAAATATAATAAGAACTAACAAATATTATTAAATTTTGAAGTCGATTTGTTTAAAATTTATAATAAAACATGTCATAATAAAAGAAGAAATCTTTTGGGAATTGTAAAGAAGAAATTTCATTTTTAAAAAGATTGTATAATAAGTTTTTTTTTATTTATTTATTTTTTTTTTTTTATATCTATAAATAACAATTATATACTATTTTTTATGTTTCTTAATATATTTTAATAATAATAAAAATCAACTAGACATGTCTTGTTTATGTATTGTTTTTTAGTTTAATTATAAGTTAACATGCCCATTAAGAAATTGTAGGACCTCTTAAGTTTTTGAGTTAAATTTTTTAATATTGTACAATATTATAAATGTGATTTTATTTTTCAATAAATTAAAATAGTAAAATCTAAAAACACTCAATATCCATCATAATGTCTATTATATATTTTTTAAAATAAACTTTCATATAATAAGAACTTATACCCATGATTTTTAGTGTCTTTTCTCTAATTAGAGATAAATATTTGGGCCTTATTGACTTCCTATCTCTCTTCTTGTACACATTGTTCTTTCCAAAGAAGCGTTTTCTAGTAGCTCTAGCTCTTTGAGTTTTTTTTTTGAATCTATATGTGTTTGTTATCATTTTTTTTTGTTCTATTTTTTGGTCTCCTATCATTAGGGTTTGGTCATATTTGTTGTGATTTAGGTTTCTTCCCCAAAGTATCGAAGCTTACTGTCATTTGACCTCAATAGAATGTTGTCCCCAAAGATGCACAGAAGCTTCAACTTCCATCTCCGCCATGCTTTGGCGAATTCATGTCACTCTGCGCCTCACTTATTTTAGAAAACTTAGTCCCTATTGCCCTCAAAATGCGAGCTTTGAACCCTGGGCGAAGGAAAGGGAAAACTGTGACAATCCCATTTTTCTCCCAATTTTTTAGTTTTTTAAATTTAGCTATATGACTTCTTACAATGAAAACCTTATGTTGGTACAAGCTTTTTTTGCTGATGTCAAGCAATTTATCAGATGCGCTTTTGAAGAACTCTTAATTGGGATTTTGTTAAATTGATTTCAGTATGCTGTGTTTGGGTTTTTAGCCTCAATTTTAAAATGGCCATTTGTATATGTCAGTTTGTAAATTTTTTGTTAATTGGGCCTTCTTTGGATCGATTACCTACATGCAGTGTTTACTTATAAACACCTCACCTTAAATGGCTATTTGCAAATGTTAGAAGTAAATTAGTTTGTGAAATTTTTGGAGAAAAGAAAAGTAAGGCCTTAGAGTAGATTAGTGGGCCCTCCAGATGGTTTATCGCCTTTAGCTTTACAAAGAGAATTATTTCAAATTAAAATATATTATTCATCATTTTTATTTCTCTCACCTCCATATGCAACATGTGTGAATATAGAGTAGATTCCATCATTTTTCCATGCTTCTAATGGAAGGATTGTCTGTACACATTTTTATTTCTATTAACTATTTCTTATTTTATTAGTGTGTGAGGTCCTTTGAAATGTAACCCTTTTAGCTAGGACAAACCTTATTTCAAATGTGAGACTTCATATTTTACGAGGATGGGGATATGTTGTACCTAGGTAAGGCCAAGCAAATGTAGTTTGGGCATGCGATTTTTTAGGTTGTTGCACCTTATAGTTTGAGTTAAATAGAGTAAATTTTTTTATCATTTCAATGAAGAAGCTATCTGCATTTTATACCTACAAAGTGGTTTATATACAGGTACTATCTTATTTTTTGTATGTCTTTTTCTCCTACAAATCCCAAGTATCCCAAGGGAAGCCCTAGCTATAAACTACAGTTCAAAACTCCTATCGGCGCACCGTTGCACGTACAAAAGTGTGCAACTGCTAGATTTATAATAGTTTTTACTTATGAATATTTATTTTTCCTTTTAGTTAATGTTAAAATTGTTTGTAATATGTATATAAAGATAAAGAGAGAAATGGGCAAAAGAGAGAAGAAGAGAAAAGTGAGAGGGAGAAAGAGATAAGATAGGGATGAGATAGAAATAGAAAAAAAGAGATAGTAAGAAAGGAAGAGGGAGAAAGAGAGGGGATGACAAGGTAGAAAGAAATAAACTAATAGAGGAATAGAGAAAAATACATACAAAAATATAGAGGGAGCAAAGAGATAGATCTCTCTCTCTCTCTCTCTATATATATATATATATATATATATATATATATATATATATATATATATATATATATATATATATATATATATATATATATATATATATATATATATATCCATTTTGTCATCTATGTTTTACTATCTCTATTTGTCTTTATTCATTTGTCTCTCTATCTCTCACTCGCTACTCTCTCTAAATCTCTCACCATCTATATCTTCTCTATCTTTATCTCTTGCTCTCCTTCTTCCTATATATATCTTTAAATTTGGAATAGTTAATGATCAATATTTCAATCTTAAGTAATAATTAGCCGATAGGCTATTTGTGGGAGCTTTGCTCCCTGAAAATAAAATTTACGCCAAAAAATTGTCAGCCTCTTTGCCTTCATTTCATTTTTTTTAGACTATAAAGATATTTCCATTAAAACTACTATTAATATTTTAGAAAGTATGAAAATTACCGATTTGAATTCTTGGATTTATGGTCTTTTGATCTGCATGATTATTTGAGAAATTTAAGGTTGGGAAATGTTTTCTCCAAGCGAAATGTTTCAACGGTATTGTGAAATTTGCATGGTTCTTTCTTTTCGATTGTTTATAAGTTGGTGGTTTCCCTGATTTTTTTAGATTCTTATATGTTTCTAAAATCCAGGGCCCTCCAATCATTGGTTACAGTATTTGTGTCTTTTAATATTCCCATTCCAAAGGGATTAACTAAAATTCTAGATAGATTTTCTATACTTTCTGATAAAGCTTCCAATTTCAGATTTTTTAAATAAATTTCAAAAATAAATTGTCTGGTCTTTAACTATTTATCATGCAAATATGCCCTACGTGTAACTATTATCATGTGAAGTGTCAAAAAATAATAATTTGCGATTATTATTATTATTAATATCAGGGAAATCAAAATTCTCATGTTTTCAACCCTTCAGGATTAGGTATGCTTACATGTACTATTTAAAGTTTGTAATATGGATCTTGTAGTCATTTCTATTAATTTATTTTCTTTAACTTTGAAAATGTTTTCATTGGATGTAGATCTGTTCATAAATTCAATTTCCATGGTAAACATTTTCTGCTTGTGCACTCAGTACAAAGTCAAATTGCTGAAAAGCACAAGAAACTAGGAATAAAACCTTGAAAAATATGGGTTTTTCCTCAGCCGGTTCCCTTAATTTCCCATTGTGCTCTTCATTTGCTTTATGGAATTGAATAATGAGTCATTGCTTTGTGTGGCTATGTTTTCCAAACTATTTGAGGCTTTAGCAAATGGGTAACTTGGTTTCTGAGCACAACTATCGTAAAGTGCAGCTTGGACTTGGACTTATTAATCTGCACACTTTTTCCTTTCACCATCTACTGAATTGGGTTCTTCTGCTATAAATCTATACTTAAGCATTCGACCTCCTCGTGCTCTCTTTCTATATTTCAAAGCGTTCTTTCTTTTTCTCTTTTTTTTTAACACATATATGCCCAGTGGGCTTCGAAGGTGAAAAGTAGAGAGAAGAGTGTTTTAGAGATTTTAGAAGTTCTTTCTTTTTTTCTTTTTCTTTTGTTCTTTTTCTTGTTAGAATAGAAATAAGGTGCATGAAAAGAGGGGACTACGTAGTCAAGTAAGGTTAAGAAAATTTTAGTATAAAATTATGTTCAACATTAAAATAAATTCTTTAATTTTGTTTGTTTAAAAGATTATTTTAATTCTTTGAATTTTTTTTTAATTCTCTTTCTTAAATAAAATGAAAATTTTGATAGTTATGTATGGTTATATTTATACATAATTTGTTTTAAATTTATAGCTTCTTTAAAATAACTATATCTATGAATTGTAGTCAAACAATATTGCAATGAATTTTGAACGACACAATGATTTTCAAGTATGTGGATTCTTTTGATTAGGATTGTTCATTTATAAAAGCAAAATAATCATGAAATCTCATGTAAAACAAAGTTAGCTCCTACTGCACAAGTAATCACAAAGATTTATATTCATTGTATCCCTCTTTCTTGAACACAAAATTTCCTATCAGCTTACTGTTGCATGCACAAAAGCATGCGACTATTAGTTATTTTGAATTGTATAATTATTTTAGTGTTTTTAATAAATAATTTTTAATTCAAATTAGACAATGTTAGTGTGTGTGTGTGTGAGAGAGAGAGATGCTATTTTGATCATAACTTCTTAAAAGACACATGCTATTCTCCAAATGTTGGCAAAAAGAAACTACTAAGATCATTTCTCTCTCACTTTGCAACTTTTGAGATGGATTTACATTTGAAATTTATTTAAATATATAAATTAAATTAAATTAAATTTGAAAATATAATTATACTACAATAATTAAAATTGTAATAATACAAATAATTACAAATTAAATAAAATGACAATAATTAATAATTTTAAACTTAAATTTAAATAAAATAATAAAATAAAATAAACCAAATACAAAGTCAAAATATATCAAAATTATAATATTAAAAAAAAAATAATTAAAAAAGAATTAAAATAAATAATAAACTATTAAGATAAAAAATAATTGATTAAAAAAATAATTTTTAACTTATTATAATTGAAATATAAATGACATGTTTTTCGTATATTCAAATGAACTTTCCACACGTGTAATATCCATTGCACACTAAAGTACTATTGCTAGTTATATCAATTGAAATAAAATTTATTCACCGTTCAACATGTAATTTTATCCATGTTAACAAAGAATCATGAAGTACCCTAACACTGTAATGTCGAATCACATTACATTGCATCAGGGTTGTTGAACACACTTTTGGCATTGGAGAAGGTTGTTTTGAGCGAGCTGAAAATGGCGAGCATTCCCCGACTGAAAGCAGGAAGCAGTGCAGAGCAGGTGGAATGCCGTGATGAGCTCATTACACAGATACTTTCGAGGGTTTCGACCTCAGATGTGCTCAGGATGTCCACAGTGTCAAAGAGATGGCGCGACCTCATTTTTGACTCAGATTTTGCTCATACCCATTACAAGTATTGTCACCGAGAATCGGTATTTTTTCTCATTGACATACAAACGGTTGCAGAACAATACATGGGCGATACCAGAAAGTTGCCACAACGATACCGGTTCTGCTCTTACAATTCCCAAACGGGTAATCTTTCCTTTGCTCCTTTTTCTTGGGAGGGCTTAGACAGGTCTGTTCAAAATGGGAAGTTTGAGCTATTTACCGCATCAAATGGGAAGTTTGGGAGGTTTGAGCTATTTACCTCATCAAATGGGCTGATGTGCTTTTATCCTCGTATATCTGAAGTGGATGCCCCGTTGTGGGTGTACAACCCTGTGAGAAAGTTTTCGAGAAAATTGTCAGTGCCTTTTGAATTGTATATAAAATGCATGTATTTTGCTGAAATTTGTTATACGGAGAGTGCTCTAAAATTAGTGATGGCGGGCTTCTCTCCCTCCGAGGAAAGGAGATATACCCTGGTTTTTGATTCTCAATCAAATTCGTGGTATGAGGGTCCGCCTCTTTTACGATCCCTATGTTACAATTCTCTAGGGTCTCAACTTTTTTTCAATGGTGTCATTTATTTTGTTGCTGTAGTCGAAAGTATAGATACCCAGGAATTGGAAGAAGTTGGAGATGTAGAGGCCTTGTTTAGAGATGACGATGATCATTTACGCATGATTATAGGTTATGATGTGAATCAAGACCAATGGGTTTTTTCTAATTTCGTTCCTGCTTCAGTAGGCTTTGTATACTGCCTCATTGAATGGGAGGGGAATCTATTAGTTTGTGCATCTAATTCCACCCATGAGGAAAACCTATTTGAATTGGTAGCAAGTTCCACCCACGAACGCATTAGATACAGCGAGAATGAGGGTGATGGGCGTTTTGTGTTCTGGATATTGGATACAGAACATAAGCTGTGGATTCGAGAACGGGATTTAGATTTATCACATCAGTTTCACACCTCCTGGAAGGTATCTGCAAGTGATGGTGTAGTATGGTTTGCATCTGGTTACAATTTTGTCACAGTTTACCATATGAAGAACAGGCAATATTCAATTCATCGACTAGATGATGCTTTTCCTTTGCTGCAGGAAAAATATACACCATTTGTATCTTTTGAGCCTACTCTTTTGTCATTTTGAAACCCTTTTGTGAAAGTGGGAGCTGGATTACAATTTTGGTGCTGTTTGCATTCATATAAATTTGTAACCGAGGATTGCTTCTTGTCTATCTTTCTACCATTCACACCTTTCATGTTTTTGCCTTAAACAATTTACTATTTCATGTTTTTGTCCATTACAACCACTCAATGGTTAATGAATTTTTCGTAGTTCCGCAGCATGAATTTAGACTTCTGCAGACAAGAGCAAAGGTCGTATTCAAAACTTGCATATATTGATGATAAAGTTTTAAGTCATAAATTCAACAATATTGAGCCACAAGTAGTGTCTTGATATTTTATGCACGGTGTCTATGGATTGATCTCAGACGATTAGTCCTGTGAGAGATGAGATCAACCCTGAATAATAACTGGAATACAATTATATTCATGTTATATACTGATAAAACATAAGAATAGATTAGATATTATAGATTAGATGAGATCACATAGAGCAGTAGTGATGAGTGTTTAGAGCAGCCTGTAGTCTGGACATATTGGGAAGCCTAAAGATTCTCATCTAACCATGCAGGTTGCTCTGAAAGTGAAAAATCTGTAATCTTGGTGGAGCTCCTCATTAGCTTACTACCATAAAAAAACAAGATGTAGTTTCACCTTAAGAGAAGGTTACTTTTCCCAAATAGATCCAGGTCTCGTCCAAAACAGAAAATATCTCATGAGAGTGAAATCTCTACTCCCTTGTTGGCAAACGACTTAGTGGATTTTATTTAGAATTTATAAAACTGATCATGATGGATAACCTTGTTTACTCACTCAGAGAGAGCAGAAATCCTGAAATAACGGGGCACACATGTGGCTTCAGAACAGAACTCAAAAGGAGCCCTTAATCTTTTCATTTTGAGAATTTGCAAGTGTAGAAGGAAGGGGAAAGGAAAGTGTTAGTCACCCAATTAGAATTTTCTCGTCCAATCAAGTGCTGCAACAGTTTAATGCTACTTTTTGCTACATGCGTGAAGAAGGAAAAAACGCAAACTCTCTTGCCTGCTACAAGAAATATTTCAATATCAGCATGGATAAAGCAATCAAAAAATTCCAGATGAAAGCTGTCCTGCTGAAACCTCTTAGTTGAGGAGATGCACCCGAGATTCTCTGTAAAATTGACTTCCTTTCTCTGCGACTTTGAGATTGCATCATAGCTTCTAGGTCGGTAGACTATTCTTTAGTTATGAAGCAACTTGGACTAGCATGTTCAAGAATCAGCAGGAAGAAGAAAAGGAACACCTAATAGACTATTGAAAAGAAACCAGCTTAGAAAATGGCAAATAAAAGAGGCATTTTGAAGGACAAAGATAAGCCTAGTCAAGCGTCCAATGATATAGGGCTAATCTCCCACTTGAAGTTTTGCTGGTGGAGAGAATTCCACTAAATAAGAACTCTTTCCTGAATCAAATGGATTTAATTGTTTATATGAGAAGGTTCCACTTGAAGGTTTGGTTGTGGAGAGGATTCTGCTGAATAGAACTACTTCCTGAATTAAATGAATCACTTGTAGAAGTTATGGTAGTAAAGAGGGTTCCACTGAATAAGTTATTATTTTCTTAACTCCAAAGAGAAAAATATATCCCCAATTTATAAACTGGCTTTGTGAAAGGCATCATCAGTCATGCATCCATAGATTCTACTATTCAGACAACCATGACAGTCATGTTTTGATAATTTAGACAGCCCTCAAGAAAATGCAAAGCATATTGCAGACATTTGTAGATAACAAGGATGCATACAATACACCAGGAAAATCAGCCATGGACTCGTGAACATTCTAGAAAAGCTGAAGAAAGCATATCAGAAAAAGAGAATGGTGAGAGGCTTTAAGCAGGCCATTCAAATAGCAAGGTCAAGACACCAGATTCAACATTGTGAATCTTTCTGCACCTTTATCCCTTGCACACGCTTGATGCTGCTATCTCTGTACAGGCAGTTCTCATTGCGGGGAGACACAACTTTCTTATCTTTTATGTTTTCCTCTAAAAGGGGTTTGAGATCCATTGTAGTATTTCCCATCTTGTCATCCAGTCCAAATGCGTAATTAACCCACTATCCCTGCAGATCATGATTAACATTCATTTTTAGATTCATTTCACATTTTGAGTCAAATAGCACACTATGCTTGCTTAAAATGACTCACTGATGACTGACTTTACAGCTAAACTGTTCTCTATATTCAATTATGTCAATTGGTCAAATGATTCACTGAAAAAAGTTAAATGAGGAGATCGTATCTCTTTGAGTACACGATCATTCTTACTTTCTACAGGAAATCTAAAATCTTCATTCCAAACTGGATTAAAGTTTTTCTTCATTACTCGAGTTCTCTGCACCTGTGAGAAAAACTGGGTTAGAATTTGTATATCCTGAAAATTCTTATTTGATTCTCTTATCGGGTTAGCTTACTAGCATAAAAAGATTAGATGTAGATTCTCACCTTAAAGAAAAGGCTATTTTTCTTAAATAGATCCAAGTCTCGTCCATAACATTAAGTACCTCATTTGAGTGTTAACTCTACTCCCTTGTTGGCAAACAACCTGTTTTTTTTTAAGAATTTGTAAAATTGACCATGATGGATAACCATGTTTACTCATTCAGAGAGAACAGAAATCATGAAATAACAGGGCACATATGTGGCTTCAGAACACTACTCAAAAGAACTTGTTGATCGTCTCACTTTGAGAATTTAAAATAGTCACCCAAAAGAAAATCTCTCCTCCAATCAATTATTGCAAAAGTTTCATGCATTAAAAAAAACGCTCTCTTGCCTGCTCCAAGAATAAGTTACAATAGTTCAGTTAGCAAAGGATAGAAGTCCTGCTGAAGCCTCTTAGTTGAGGAGATACACCCTTTTTCAGTAAAATGCACTTCCTTGATCCTACCTTTCTCTGTGACTGAAATTGCATCCTGGTTTGATGAGTATTTTGGCATCTGACTTACTAGAATTGTATGGAATGCTATTGAAGCAGAAAATCAGATACAGGTTTTGATGAGTATTTCAGCATCTCACTTACTAGATTTGAATGGAATGCTATTGAGCCATAAGTAGTGTCTTGACATTCTAGGCACAGTGCTATGATTGGTATTATAATTTCATTTTCCTTGAAAGATTTGTTCAACACTGAATAAGAAGCAAAATAAAATAACCTGATAAACCTGATACCCAATGGGAATTGTGAATGCTATTGCATTGAAGAACTAAACTATTGAAAAGCAACCAGGGTAGTAAATGGCAAATAAAGATGCATTTTGAAGGACAAAAACGATCCAGTGAAGTATATAAGGTACTCCTGATATTTTTTGTAAATTACTTGAAAAGAGACATTAAGATGATCTTTCTTCCAATGCTCCGGAGGGCAAGCTAAAAAGTGTCAAAAGATCTTCAATTGTAAACAATTCAGTTTGGTTGACACGATTTTGTGTTCACGGTTGAGTAGATCTATAAAATCAATTTAACAGAGCAGACTTGTCACTACACATTTAAGAAGCAAGCCATCAGCTTTAGATGAGCTTTTTCGACAAGATAAAACACCACACCTATATTCAAGGAAATTTTGCATTACAAGATGATTTACTAAAGCTGTAAGGTTTGAAATTTTTTGTAATACAGATGTAGGGTGTTCCACCTTTGATTCACTTTGGGATCCCTCTTTCCATAGCCTTTTCAATAATCAGTATGAAATCTATTTCTTAAGAAAAACCGAAGAGAATATGTAATTAGGTTTTTTCTGAAGTTATTTATTTACTATAACCTTGGTCAAATCTGCAAGCTCATTTCAAAGCTTGATGATGAGTTAGAAAAATTAAAATGTAGCTCATATAATTGTTCATGTTGTTTTGTTCAAGATAATCTTTATAAATGTTATGTTCTTGATCTTTATGGTTATAATAACAAAATTGTCTATGAAGGTTTTTATGTAATTTATTTTGAGGGTTCATTCTAAGAAAATGTCTAAGTGTGCTATATTTCAAATTAGAGATGGAATTGAAATCATTTTGTTGTTTGAAATGTACAATTAAATTCTACATTGGTTTAAATGGTAATTTTGCTGTATAAAATATAGAAGAATATGAAACATTTCTTTTTAGGTTTATTAACTTATTTTATAATTTGAGTTTAGACTTTATGGATTTCTAGAGATGTGAAAGCATTCAAGTCAAATGCATGACCTATGTGCAACAAAGAGTGACATGCTAAAAAGTTATCAAGATAAAATATATTTATTTGGTGATTAGGCAAAGAAGATGTACTTAGAGAGTTGAATAAAAAAGTAGATACAATATATTTTCTTTGTAGTGATTTAGTTACTAAGAATCTTAAGGTTTGGATAACTTTTAGGGTTTCAATTGCGAACAATATCAATAATTCTAAGGTGTTTAAAGATGGTCAAGATATCTAAGGATTCTTGCAAGGAAGAGAAGTTGAAGGAAACTATTTGCCTATAGATGATCGAAGAATATAATATTTGTGGCATTTTGCTCAAGAATCAAGATCCCTTTAGACAACTCTTTTGCTCTTTGGCACACAATATTATCTTTGAGATCTGCACTTTTGGAAAATCCTTCCTTGCAACAATATCTACCATAGGATTAACTATCTGCATCTTTGCACCCTTGATTTGGATTTGGCCATCTTATGCCATCACACCTCTTCAAGATGTTGCTCTAGATTTGACAAGATCCAGCGAGAGATGTGATGGCTAAGATGATTGACCCTATTTGGCTCTTGAAATCATACTATAGTGTTATTTTATGTGATCCGCCATTTTCTTGTGGCATTCATTACAAATTTTATTGTAAACTTGTTTTACAAGAGAGACATTATGTGCTTAACAACTAATATATTATAGATGATATTATCTATCCACGGTCCATAGAATGTAATGCAAATTGTTTTTAGAATTGAATTGTGTATGAATTTCAATTCTATAAACAATTCGCATTAAATTCTATATTAATAAATTATATAAGGGTTCTTGCACACTATCTCAAATGCTCTAGTCTCATTAGGAAAAATGTTTGATTTTGAATATTATTTTAGAAAAAAAACATGTATTTTTTTTTCTTCTAAAGTGATAAGAATGAAGCCATTGAAATGAATATTGGCTTCCATAAGAGCCTTGAATGCTAAATTTGGGAATCATCTTTCACTAAATAAGAAATATGAAATCTTTCTAGGACACTTCAATAATTCAATGATGTTTTTGCTTGGTTGTATGGCGGCTCAAAAAGAGTGTAGCAAGACAAATTATAGTAATGTTGATAATTGATCAAAATAGTTTGATGACACTATGGACAATTTAAACCTAGTATATTCAACATTTAGTTCCCTAAGGTCAAACTTGTAATGTCCCCTTTGTGAAATAAAATTTAATAATAAATAACAACAATAAAACTTAAATATAAAAAATAATAAAATATAATATAATACAAATTAACTAAATTTAATGAAAGTTTAAGATATATGTAATGAAGAGTTGTGACTCCCTCAAAATAAGATATAAAGGGAGGAGAGTTCATTCGAAAAGGGATATGGAGAAGATGATAGCTTAGGAATTAAAGAAGGATTATTGGAAGAATGGATGTGAAGAAATTAAGGAAGTGGCTCTTTCAAAAGACAAAAATAATGAAGAGTTGTAATGTTTCAAAGGGTTTTGATTATGAAGGGTTGCGACTCTTCGAAAGGGTTGTAATTACGAAAGGTTGTGATTAAGAAGAGTTGTGACTTCTCAAAAGGGTTGTAATTACGAAAGGTTGCGACTCTTTGAAAGTGGGGCAATCACGAAGGGTCTAACCTCTTGACAAAAGGCATATACGATGAAGAGGTGTGACCTCTCCCTCACATGGAAAGATATAAAGGGGAAGAGGGATCAACTGGAATGGGGAAAAAAGAGTAGAGGAGATCTAGAGGAGATTTAGAGAAGTACGAGGGATTTGAAATATGAATTGAGAAGGAAAGAAGAAAATAAGAAATATGAATTGGGAAGGAAAGATGAAAATAAGATATGTAGATCTAGAAGAAGATATGCGAATATTAAATGGGATATGTACAAATTTATAAAGCAGTAAAAACATATTTGAGAAGTGAGAGATATGAAGTGAAAGGAGTAGCAATTGTTGTCAAGCATATGTATCTTTCAATATCCAAAGGGTGCGACCCTTTCATATGGGCATTAACAAATAAAAGAGTATGACTCCCTACATTGAAAGGAGATATAAAAGAGAAGAACTTCATTGAAGAAGGGAATGGAATAAAAAAATGGAGATCGATTGGGAGAATAATATATTATTCTCAAATGTAACAATGAAAAGTGGTGACTCAAATCTTATGAAAGGTGGTGACCCTTTCACTTGTAAATTATAAAGGGGAGATCATTCCAAGCAAACATCAATGTATTACAAAATCAAGCAATCTATGAATTGGTAGACGTTGAATCAACAATCTATAAATTAGCAAAGATCAATTCAACAAAGTGAATAAACAAACATTCAAATCATCATCAATCAATTCAAACCCTAGAATCAGAAATCAATCATCAAATATCTATCAACTCAATCAATTCATCATTCAAACATCAATCATTTAAGTGTCACCCTATCATTCCCACATCCAGTCATAGAGAACAGAAAATACATTAATAAGAAGAACAAATTATAATAATAACTAAGATCAGTGATTCCTTGGTATGAGTATTGCAAAATATATATTGCATAGAAAGTATTTTGATGGGTGTTCTCTATCTAAATTCTATATGTATTTCAGAAATATAATATTAGTATGTGACTGCCTATATGTAGATATACAAATAAAATTATATATACATATGTACATAACTTGTACATATGTATATATAGGCAATGGTATATAAGTTTGTATGTCTATATCTATATTTGTATCTATATGTATATATAAGTTTGTATTTCTTATGTATATATACCCCAACTAACGAGTTGGGTATTCAAATTCTACGAGTGTCATTTTATAAGGCACCGTGTTGATCTAGCTCATCCACAGTCAAACTCGATCAACCACCTAGACAATGATTCATCCTTTGCCATGTGTCCGACATTCATTGGCTGAAAAAGTACATGTCACCCGACCTTTTCCTAGCACAATGAAACCTCTACATGTAGGAAAGGTGGAACCTACACATCAAAATCTAATCCATCACCCTGCCCTGTATTATTGGCTCCTATATCCTCACAAGGTAACTCTTGAGAAGATTCCTTGTAATTGGGAAGGTTCTCAAAATCACAAATGTATAACTCATCCACTCTTAGAGGATCATCCTTATCTGTCTTAGGCTCTCCATTGAATCAAATTCAATACTTATTGTTTGTGGAACAACCTGTCTCGTACCCTCTTTGGGGGTTCTGAAATGTCCTCTAAAGAAGGACCTGTATTTGGCCTTCTTGCAACTATTGTGGTTGACCTATTTTTTCTTATTAGTGGAACATGGTCCTCTTCTAGTTCCTCCTCTTCATCTAATGTTTCTAACCCTAGAGCTACAAAAGGTATCTTCTTAAGTCTCTTGTAGACTTTCTTCTTTGATGTCTCATCTAAAGGGCATTCATCCCATTCTAGACACACTATTCTGGCTTCCTTGATTCCTTTCAGTGTGTGTGCTCCAATAGAAATGGGGAAAGTGAAACATGTCTTATTTTTTCTTACATTGAACCTGTGAGCATCTGATAATTACTAGCATAATTCCATCAGGATCAACCTATCAGATAGATATCTAGGGAGATTCTTTGGTGACAGAGTTCATCTTGCCACTCTAAGATAATTAAAAGTTCTAAATTGAATAAATTAGTTGTCCACATTCTTGATTCTGGCAGCAACCTCCTCTGACATCCTTTTGGCAAAGTCTCCCTCAATGGAACAGATAATTGTAAAGACAAAGGCATCATTGAGAATTTTGTATTCTTGACTTCCCTCTTTCAACTTTTCCTTTCTGATCAACTGAGGATAGACACTATAAGGATATGCATCAGGGTTCTTAAGGGATCCATTCTTGTACAAACCCAAAAACTCTACATGGTATGCACAAGAAGGTATACAACATAATAAGTCATATAAAACTTAGGGTGTCTCTGTACCCTCTGCAACTATTCATCCAAGTTTTCACCAATGATTCTACCTCAATCTATCTTACCCCAGCTCCCATTAAATGGAGGAGTCTTAGGCTCTAATTACTTTTGAATTTAAAGAAAGAAAGGGTTTCAAAGATAGAATATGAGCTTGTATAATAGCCCTAGCTATTAAGCATTATTTTTTCAACGTTAACAGATTCCTTCAATGAGATGGTGTTTTTCCTTGCTCGCTAATAAATCAACTAATTAAGCTAATATTTTTACAATCCATTTTCTCTCCAAGCTGAATTGGCGATAAACGTTTTCGAAAAGATTGCTGATTTGGAGAAAATCGTTCTGAAAAGATGACTTAGATCTATTTCTAAACTTAGATCTATTTTTAAAATATGGCTTACATGTATTCCAAAAAGATGGCTTCATTTTATTCATAGTTTGTTTTATGAACCTTTCAAATAATATTTATTTTATTTCAAAATATTTTAAAAATAAATATTGACAGTGACATATTTTGTTAATATACAAAGATAAATAACTTTGTCTATCTATTCCTTATATTGTCAATGTACAATACCATCCAAGTTTCCAACTATCTCTCCTATGAGAGACTAAACACTCTTCTCAGTAGCGTAACATAATTCTTCATACCCTCCATTAAGTAGGCTCTATGGAAGTCCATATTCTCCTTCTTGGCCTCTTTCCTAGGCCTGTCCAATTAGTTTTGGTTTATCTTATGTAGCATGTTGGGCTTTGTTCTAAAGTAATTCTCACCCCTCTTAATAGAGATGGTGAGGTATGAGTCATCCATCGGGATGTGGAAGAGATCTTTGATCACATCTGATCAAATATCTAAGACCACATCTCCTACCTTTTTCTTCACTCTCCTTTCATTGGGGTCATAGTTATCTTCTATTGTCATTACACTAGTAAATTTGAGGGTAAATTGCGATGGCCAACTGTCGCAAATCCAACGACTATCCATAAAATTTTTGACACAAGGTGAAGTCAGAGTTATTTTGTCAGAAATTTCCATAGAGGGGGTAATCATCACAATTCCGACAGACAAAACTGTCGGAACATACAAACTAGCCGAAAGACATTTCTGACACATAAATGTCAAAAAAGCCCGTTGAAAACATTTTTTCTTAGTCACAATACCAATGACATGTCATTTCACTACCAGTACAATTGCCGATGGGAATGTCGTTGGGAATATAACATCCCCATTGCAAAGGTGCGTCGCAATTATAGCATTATCGTCAGAATTCTGACAGATAGCCAGTATCATTTATGACAGGTATACCGTCGGGACTATAGCATCCCCATTGCAAAGGTGTGTCACAATTAAAGGATTACCGTCAAAATTCTGACAAATAGCTAGTATCATTTCTGACGGGTATGCCATCAGAAGTATAACATCCCCGTCACAAAGGGCTGTCATAATTATAGCCCAGTCATCAGAATTTTGACGACCTCAATTTTTTTATATAAAAATGATTAAGATAAGGATATCCAATTTGTTGGATAGAAAGACTATTGAGAAGAGTCAAGAGTTGGCACTTGAGGGTAGGGAAGAAGGTAGTTTGGCTTGTGCAAAGGCTAATAGCTACAACAAGGAAGAAGGCAAATGATGAGCTCTGTTTGAGCTGGAGTTACCATGATCTCCTAAAGTTGTTGGTGTTTGCATCACTCTTGTTTCATTACTGACTTGGCATTTCTATGGTAAAATAATATTCAGGCCCTATACTAGAGTTTGAGATAGACCTTAGGGTCATTGCATATGGAACTCAATGATAATGAGCTATATTTATTAGATCATAGAGATGGGAGAGTGTTCAAGTGATCTCATGTGAATTAGATCAAGGGATGACTCCCACAAAGTCCCTTCTGCAAAAAAAAGCTTAAGTGAACTGGTTAAATGTTAAAGAAGATATCAATCAAATTTAGACAAGCAGTAGATTTCCATAAACATTCAATTGTTTCTCATAAATGGTCGAACATGAGTAAATTCATTTGAACCAAATTTTACTTTTGAAATGTGAAGTTCACTAGGAAGTTGGTTTTCCACTAAAGGACTTCCATTATTTACCTTTGTTTTCGTTCCTTTGGTCAGGATCCCTAAGAGGACATGACCATGCAAGGAAAAAAACATGAACCAATCAGATTTGGGGTGATTGGTAACACTCACAAGCTAATTTTTGACTCACTTTAATTTATTTCAATGAAATTCCTGAGCATTTCCTATCACTCTTGAATAATATTTTAACATTGAGACCCAACTTAGAAGATTTTTCATATCAGTTATCAATAATGTCCCTGAATAGTGGCAATTTGGAATCACCACTATTTGTGTATGTGTGTGGGGAAAATGTAAGATTCACTCCTAAATCCAAATTCCCAAAGGAGAGATCCAATTTGATCAACCAAGAGGTTGATACACAATTGAATCAATCTATGAAGAATATGAAAGAGAGAGAGAAACCCTATACTTCCCTATAGTTGGATTAAGATTGAAATATGAAATAATTGAGGTGCAAATACTAACCTTAAATTAGGGCAGATCTGGAAAATGCTGAATTTTGGCTTTTGTATGAACTTTCTAAAGATTTTGTCACTTGTTTTACACTGGAAATGTCGAGGCGGACAAAACCCAGAAATCTTTTCTTCAAATTCACACAGGTCGACTTTGACCTTTTAAAAGGTCAAAGACCACATTATTTATTTGAAGTCCAATTCTGATTCTGTTCGTAGATCTTGAAAGATTTCCGAAAAGGGTATCCAAATTCACTCTCAGATTCGAGATTCCACACATGTGCCTACAAGAAAAATAGTTTTGTTGTTTGTTTGGGGGGTTTGCTTTGGTCAAACCCCGGGTTGGAATCAACCTTAATATTGAAATTGAAACAGGAGAATGCTAGCAAGTAGTAGAAATGAATCTAACAATGAAGCTATGCAATTCAATAGATATTCTAATGTATTTGGAATGTAATCAAATATATTGATATGAAAGCTTGAACATAACATCATCAAACCTCCATGATTGTATGCTTGAAATCCACCTTGAGAAAACAATGATATGGATCTTGAAGATGAATAAAGGATCTTGAAGGAAGATCACACCACCATGGTGGCTAGATCTAGGGTTTGAATGATAGATCTTGAATGCTTGAACCAAATCCCTTCAATAGCTTGAATGCATGAATCCTTGATCTTCAATGGAGAACTTGGATGGAGAAGAAGACTTGAATGCTTGAATGGAATGCTTGCTTGATCACCTTGAGAGCTTGAGTGTGAACGCTTGATTGAAAGATGGAGTGATGTGAAAACTTGATGTCAAAATGAGAGAGGAAGGCCTCCTTTTATAGTGATCTAGGGCACACTCCTCTAGATGGGCCACCTTGGAGAATTAAATCCCAATTAGGTCCTCACCTTTAGAAAATATACCTTGATTAAATACAATTAAAGGATTTACCGTTTCGGAGCCTAAAACAGCCGACCCAGAAGTGGAGAAATAACTTTTCCGAAAGCTAAATTATTGGGAAATGAGAGTTTGAAATCCTGGCAGGAAGGGGTCAAGGTCGAGGTCGACCCTGACCTAGTTAGGGTCGAGGTCAACCTTGACCTCAGACCCTAACTTTGTGAGGTTCTGCAACAGAGATCCTAGAGATGCGAGAAACTTAGAAATTGATGTCTGAATAGGACCCAATGTCTGGAATAGACAGATTATCCTAGGAATGATGTGATGAAGGACTAGGAGGCCTCATTTCTGAATCCTACCTAGAAAATGGAGCATGGAAGAGAGAAAATCAAGAAAGTCCTTAAGACCTTAACCCTAATTTCACCTAGAATGAAGAAATCAAGTGCAGAGAAGAAGTGGAAGACAAGGGAGAATGCAAAGATGCCAATCATGACCCTAAACCACTTACTCGGAGGGCTAAACGCTCTTAACATGAAAGTGCTTCCATTTTAAGATGATACAGTCCCAAAAATAGCCAAGACAACACATAGAAAACAAAAGGACACAAGCATAAAGGGGCCTTACAAATTTGAGTCTCAACACACTCTTCATGCAAAATTTCATTCAAAACTAAAGTTGATTAGGATGAAGATGATGGGGGAGGCCTATTGCTATGCAACAAACATGGAGGATTCCAAGAAAAAGAGCAAGAAACAACCCAAGCATAAAATAAACAACCATTTGTAGACAAAAGTAGGCCATCCAATGGATGGTAAGAGGTGGGACAACCATAGGGGTTGCAATCATTCAAACATGGAGTGTTATGCACAAAAGAGCATGCTCACAATTGCAGAAGTTGAGGATCCTAATATCAAGCCTTCAAAACCAATAAATATGGAAGCTAAAGCTGAATTTGTTTGTGTACCTTTATGAAATTTGTGTCCTAAAAAGGGAAAAATTTCAATTAAAATTTCAACTATATTTGCGATTTCCTGAATTACTTTATACAATAATTTTTATTAATCCATTGTATTTAAATAAGATGAAGTCCAAGTAAAAAGTAACATCCATACCACTAGTTACATGCTTTCCCCACGCTTTCCCCACACAATAATATTGGGATGAAAAGACTCATTTGCAAGATGCAAGACTTTGGAGCTTGTCATTTTCCATCCTCTTTATCTCTTTATAAACAAGATCATTCAATTCTAGTATGGAAGAAAGGATATAGATTCACACTTCAAATGCTAGATATCTTAATTCACCTAAGTTATCTATTATGATAAGGGTATGTTTATATTCATACTACAGTATAAGGTCCTAAACCATTGTATTTGTTGCCATTAGAGCCAATTGAGTCAAAATAAGTTGATATGTTTCAAGTTGCCATGATAAGGCAAATAGCCCTATAAGGGTCACTATGTAAGGGCTAATGGTATAAGAGGTAGTATGAAGTGTTGGTTTATAGTTTAAAGTGTTTTATAGTCATTTGCAAGTATTTAAGACATGTAGTTGTTGAATTGAGAACTTGACAACAATTTACATCTTTTGTAATTGTCAAATTAGGGGAGCAGTCGGTTCTAACTGACTCCTGTCAGTTTATGGTTAGTTTCCAAGGTGGTTGGTTGGTCTTTGAGGCCTATTTACTTTGTATTTGCTAAAGGAAGCATGAATTGGTCGAAAGGATTCTGTGTAAAATTCCAAGTCACTGATGCATCACAAATTTAATTTCTAAACTTTCCAATAAGTGATTATGTATGGCGGTACAATGGAAATGATAAATATTTATATTCTTTCACTAATTCAAGAATTCACCAAAGTTCACTGAATGATAAATATTTATATTCTTTCACTGATAATGGATAAAAACATTAAAGTATTCACCATAGTTCATCTTTCTACAACTAAAGCATTTTTGAAAATAGTTGAATTCAAAACGTACAAGCATTAAGTAATAAATTATGACTAGGCACCTGTGTAATGAATATGGCGAATGGAATATTGGATAGCATCCCTCGATCTTTGATCATTTGCTATACTGAGAAATCTATCTTCTGTCTATGCGAAGGCACCTGGATAGTTGGATAGCAACCCTCTGCCTTTTGACTATGCGATGGTAACTAGACGGTCTATGCGATGGCATCTGGACGATTGTATGATGAACCCGCAAATCAACCTTTCCTCCACTTATAATTACGACAAGCACTAACAACCAGACAGTCGTGCCTTCCTAACAATACATGCAATTCCTTTGTCATCTAGCCAGAAACTCACGCCAAACCTTGTCTTGTTGTTTAAGGTTTGAACTCACACCGTATATTGCCAAACTCACTCTTGCGAAAACATACAAGATTGAATGTAACAAGGCCTGAACTCACGCCGTATACTGCCAAACTGACTCTTCTCTCTAGTCCCGACAACTAATCCTGCGTACTTCCCAATTCCACTAGGCCAGATGTTAATCCGACGAAAGGAAATAAATTGTGTTTCTTCTTCACAATAAACAACTTCTGCAAAAATATCTGAGCATGCCTTCTTTTCGAGCTGTCTCTTTATTCCAAAATAAAACAGTTCCTCAACCAAAAATAAGTTGTAGTTCCCGTAAAAGAACTACTTTATTCAACATGTATTGAAGAAATACATAACTTCTTAAAACTCTGTGTATGTAATTATTTAATATTAATTACCTTAACAAATTAATATTAAATAATTCTTGTCTTTCAAATTCTTCCTTAGCCAAATAATGACTAATTATTTGGGGACATGACAAGTCTCCCCTGCCACGTGTTGCTTGCCCAAAAGAAATGGTGAATCTAGATGGCCCAAAATCATCTCATTTTCCCAGGTAGCATCATCCAAAGGCAAATCCTTCCATTTGATCAAATATTCATGAATAATACAATTACGCAGATGCCAATCCTGCATGTCTATAATCTAGTCAGGAATCATGACAAGTTTCCCTTCCTCATCCAAGGGAGGTAAAGCCTTGGAAACTGTGACCTGCTGACCTAAAGCCTTCTTGAGACAAGAGACGTGGAACAAATTGTGTATCCTGCTTCCTAATGGTAAATCCAGTTCATAAGTAACTTCACCAAGTTTACCAATAATCCGATAAGGACCATAAAATTGAGGCTTCAACTTTTTAGCCCCACTTGAGAGATGACTAGTGATAAAGTTGTAATTAATGGTACACTAAATCACCAACTGCAAAACTTCATGCCACCCGCTTCTTATCAGCATACAACTTTTGCTAATTCTGAGCACAATGTAAATTATCCTTGAGGGCTTTCAAAATATCTTGGCACTCTTGAAGCCAATCCCGTGATTTGGGCACATTACTTTTACTAAAAGCAAGATCAACAAAGGAGGAAACATCATAGCCATATAATGCCTTAAATGACGTCATACCAATATAAATATGGTAAGTAGTATTATAACAATATTCTCCTAAATGTAACCAGCGAATCCAAGCCTTCTGATGTCCTACAACATAATTGCGAAGGTAGCCTTCAATCCATTTGTTGAAAATTTCAATCTAACCATCCATCTGTGGATGGTAACTAGTGCTGTGGTGTAATTCTGTACCTGTCAACCTGAATATTTCTACCCAAAAATTGCTCAAAAACCTGCTGTCACGATTGTGTGTGTGAATTTTGTACCTAGCTGTAGACACAACACTTCAGTAAAACATTAGAGGTAAGCTAAAATCAAAATCATGCAGTGAAATGGAAACTAATCCAACTAAGTGATTTACTGCCTTCTAATAGGTGCGAGTATGTTATTCTCAGATTGGACTGAGATCAGTGACCTTGATGACACCTAAACGAAGGATTTGAATGCAGAATCTAGATATGAGATGAATGCAAATTAATCTATTTTTTTTGGATTTTCTATGTAACAAGATGAAATAAACTGATATGAATCTATTCTATATGAGAAACTGATATGACATGCAATTAATCTAATAATGATATGCTAAATGATATGAATGCTCAAAAATAATGAAAATTTCACAATAGCTTGGATTCGCAAAGATTGATTCTTTGATCACCAATTCGCTAGCGTGAGGATGCAATTTGTGGATGGATCCAAAATGAAGAGCTGAGGCCTTAATTATAGAAATCCAAGAATTTGGAGGTGCATGGAAAAAGCCATAAAACACTCTTGATAAACTCAGGTTGATTTTTGAGTTATCAAGAATTTAGAGATAGATTGACTCACAAAATCATGGAAATTAGCTTTTTGATTTAAATCAGAAGTTGAGATTAGCTTTCAACTCAAAAGAGAGTTGAGTTTATTTTTAAAACAATTTGAATTGATTTTCTAATTTAAAGTTTAACTATTTTTTGGATGTGCATAATTAATTATGAATTAATAAGGTGATTTATCTTCAACTTAACTGATTTTAAAATAAAACAATTGGTTTATGGGTTAATTAATTATTAAATCAAACTTTTATTCAAAAACTATATTATTAAATTTGACAATTGATTTTAATTAATAAAATAAAAATTTAATTGATTAGTCATAGGATATTTGATTTATTGTCAAAATTTAAATAATATAATTTATGAATAAATATAATTAAATCCAATTAAATAATTAAGTGGCAGTATTAAATCTAATTAATTAAATATTAAGAATATTCAATTAATCAAACTTTAGGATAATTAGGATTTATCGCCGAATAATCATTAAATTAAAGATAATTAGGATAAATAGGAATAAAGAATATTCCCCGATGCAGAATTTAGGATAATCAATTAAGATTCGATAATGTGCCGATGTGCCTTAGGTTAGGACTTTGATGTCGATTTCATTCAATGTGTCAATATAGGAGATTAATGAACCTATAGCCCATTTTTGGGGTATTACATTTTGCCCCTCTTTGAATTGCTGTGCGAAGTGCAGTGGTTCAAAGATAGTCTGTGTATGATGTTGAAATTGAAATTGATATGAAACAGAAACTGATTGAAATTGATATGAAGATATTAGGTCCTGAATGACCAAAGATAATGTTAACTATAACAGCAATGAACTGATGATTGCGAAGAAGTGTCAAAACGCCTGATTTTGAACCTTATGATTGCGAAGAAGTGTGATCCATTCTAGACCCGATTGTTGATAAGAATCACATTGGTATCACATTTGAACCCTTCAGTTATGAAGAACTAAGGAAATAACACTAATGAACCAATGGTTATGAAAAACTGATATAGTTTACAAGATTAAGAGAATACTAGATTGATATGGATCTCGATGAAACTGATATGCCCCAAGCGATGATGTCTTTTTGATGAATCAACAACTAGACGTGGTTGTTTTCTTGATTACTAAGGAAAGATATGATTTCAGATTTAGATTACAGACTTTGAATGATGTGTAATACCATGCCCCCTTTAGGATAAAAATTGAAATTTGACAAGAAAAGTCAACGTTTATAGTTTAGAAGCATGTTAATTGATTTGAGAAGTGGTTGTAGACATTTGAGAACGCATTCTACATCGTTTAGATGTCCAGAAGACCAAGTTTGACTCGGTTAAACCATGAGTTGACCATAGTTGACCGAGTTGAAATTTTGATAGTTTGATGTAAGATAATCAGTTAAGTTGAATACTGGATTTCAGTGATGATTGAAGGTTGATTATGCAAGTAGTAGACCATCCTGGGTCCAAAAATTTTAAATTGTGATTTTGATATAAATTAGTAAGCAGGCCAGGAGATAAAAGCATGTAAAAAGCATAGATTGTTTTCATTTTGTGTTTGATGTTTGATTGCGTTGTTGTAGATGTAAAATCCTTTTTGGAGACAAGACTGACTGACTGACTCGGATGAAGCTTTAAATGACTCTGACTGGATATGATTCGTCTAGGATGTACTGGAGACCATAGGATATGACATTGATTGCCCCCAAGTATTAAGCATTGATAGGATACAAACGCTTGAGCTGACTGGTGTACAAACTGACTTATTAAAAATAGGAAGGCAGAAGCAAACCGGGAAATATGTACAAACTAAAGCAAGATTGAAAGCTGGGAAAGACCAAGATTTCGCTGATAGATGGAGCGTTTTGAAACAAGTGGTGCCCGTTTGCTAGGTTTTCACCATCTTGGCAGAGATTCTATTTTTTCTACCAAGGCGCTTGTTTCTAGGTTTTCACCAAGGCACTTTTTTTTTCTCATTTTTTTGTATTTTTCATTTTTTTCAATTTTTTTTTTGTACTTTTGACATTTTTTTGATTTTTTTGTGAATCATCAAGGCACCCATTACTAGGTTTTCACCAAGATGTTCATTTTTTTAGGACTTTTTCCAATTTTAAAGATTTTTTTAGAACATTTTACCATAGACTAAATGCCTTAGGTGTAGAATTTCTTCAGATGGAGAACGTTGATTGGTTTTTGTTAGAGTAGTCATATTATAGCTAATAATTAATTTATTTAATTATTAGTCTATTATTCTCTACAGTTAAGTTAGACTTAGGCATCTTATTATTCTTTAGGGTTTTCCCTTTTAGGGTTTTGTGATTCCTTTTATAAGGATTCACCTCTTTGTATTTCTTAAGAGATTAGAATATCATTTGTAATATTGTGCATATGATGTCTCTGGCTTTTTGGCCTCTATAGATTTTTCTTGCCTTCTGTGCTTTGCTTCTTCCATGTGACAGGGTTATGCATGCAGGTGTTCTTGGGAGATTAGCTTTTCACCTAATCTAACATGGTATCAGAGCCATCTTGCTGCTCGCTGTTCATGTTTTGTTGAAGTGATTCAGAAAGACGTTATTTTTTGTTTCTTTTTTGTTTGCTAAAAAGAAAATAAAAATTTTGGGGGTATTTTGAGCAAAAACGGATGCTACCATTACGCTCAGAAGGCTCGAGAGAGTCAAAAACCATATAAAATTTGTTATTTTTGACCTCTGGGACTTCTGGGTGAATTTTTCAGCCTCCTAGGGCCGTACGGGCATGGAAACAAAAAAAAATACAAAAAAAATCAATTTTTTATTGATTTTTGCATTAAAAATAATGCAGCCTTTAGTTTTAAAAAGGCGCCACCCAGCGGCCACCAGAGCACCGTCGAGTGGCCACCCCGTGCCCAGCCGCGGCCTCCACAGAGCCTCCGCCACTGACACCGGCCACCACGCGCTTTGCCTTTGATGCGGTCTACGCCGCCTCCACTTCATGGCCCCACCTCCCTCCACTGGCCCAGCTCTGCCACACCCCGCTGCCACTGGCTCCCTTCTGCTCCGCTGGCCCCCTTCCATCAGGATTTTGGTCACATGGGGAACCAGCCCCCGGCCCCCTGCACCTATCCATGGAGCCCCTGGTCACCCACATGACCAGGGATTATTTATTTTAGCCCTCGAGTGGATAAGCTTGCGACGGCCATTTGGCTATCATTTTTATGCAGGAGTTTGCTTACATCAGCAACTTGGCCTCTTTTTATAAGTTTTTCAGAGGTACCTGGGCATTTTTTGCAATATCTTGGTCATACAGGATCGTCATTGGGCGTACAATATATTGTCGAAAAGCTGGTTCTAAGCCCGATCAAAATTTTCTAATATGGTTTTTTGATTTTGCCATTTTGATACTCTTTTTTTCTATCAAAGTCAGATGTTCTCTGTGATCGTGTCGTTTCTGCCCCCCTGATGTTGTTTTTGCTCTATCTGGAGCATATGGAGGCCTTTTTCGGACTTCTTTATATCATCGAAAAGCTCTTTCTGAGCTCTTTCTGATTATGGAGGTTAAATTTTTTGGCTTTGCTGTTTTGATAGTGTTTTTTTTGTCAAAGTTGATAGTTATTTTTTGCCTTTCGGGAGCCATATCTCGCTCATCTGGACTCATTTTTGGGCTCACCCGATATCGTTGGACAGCTGGTTTAGTGAGTTTTTCAGTGGTAGGGATCTTTTATCTAGATTCTACTCTAGGTTCTCTCTCCTCCGAGTTTTGTACTTTTGCACTCTGGCGGATTACTTGGGTTCTACAAGTCCTGGGATCTCTTCTTCTGTTCTTCTGGCTCACTCTTCTTTCTATCTTTTGAGCATTATATGCTTCTCTTTTGTTGCATTCTTTTTCTGTAAACACACTGAGATAAAGTGCCTACTTTTGCATATCTAGGATCTTGTACACCTTGTGTTTGTTTGTACTCGCACTCAGTTATAAAGTGCCATAGGGGGTTATGATGTTTTTTCCTTTTGTGCTCATCCACCTTTGTCAAGTGAGTGTACCTTCCACGACATTAGCCCATGCTGTGTGTCTGTGACACCACCCTTTATCCTGTGCTTGTACCTCTGTTGCACTGTTGGTGTTCCTGATTCTTTTTCTTGTAGATGTTTCTGGCATTGCATTTCAGTGTTCCTATCACCCCTCTCCCTGTTCAACATTATGGGGGGGGTTCACCTATTGGTTCTATTGCTTCCTTGGTTCGGTTGAGTGATCTACATATTTAGTTTTTGTTCCTATGTACTAGGCGGATGCAGTGGCTAGGCACCTATGCATTTCAGTGAGATGGTTCATCTACTATATAGACACTCATTCATTCCTATTTTGGAGGTCACATCTTCGATTGATCAGCTCTTCAAACTTTGTCTTCTCTACCTGATCATGCACTATTTTAGTGGGGGTTCCAGCAATTTCTTCTGACAGTGTTTGCAGCTTCATGCTTCAGAGATGCTTCATGCTCTTTCTTGTTCCTTTCTCTGAGACATTCCATAGATTGGAGGCTTTGTTTCCTTCATCTAGTTTATTTCTTGTACTTGGGTACCTGATCAGGCCTTGTTGCCGGGACCCATTGCTCTTTCATGCATTTTTATTTTCATGCATCTTTTAGTCCTTAGTTGTTTAGCTTCTCCCTAAGTTACACTTAAGGGGGGGTGTTAGAGTAGTCATATTATAGCTAATAATTAATTTATTTAATTATTAGTCTATTATTCTCTACACTTAAGTTAGACTTAGGCATCTTATTATTCTTTAGGGCTTTCCCTTTTAGGGTTTTGTGATTCCTTTTATAAGGATTCACCTCTTTGTATTTCTTAAGAGATTAGAATATCATTTGTAATATTGTGCATATGACGTCTCTGGCTTTTTGGCCTCCATAGATTTTTTTTGCCTTCTGTGCTTTGCTTCTTCCATGTGACAGGGTTATGCATGCAGGTGTTCTTGGGAGATTAGCTTTTCACCTAATCTAACAGTTCTCAAAGCTGTTCTCCTTCAGTCGTTGAGAGTTGATAGGCACCAAAGCCAAATGTAGCAGTGATTAAAAAGGGACCCAACCAGTTGGGTGCAAACTTCCCTTTGCATTCTTGATGTGATTGATTTTTAGGATTCTCTCTCAAGACTAGATCGCCAACCTAAAATTCTCTGTGTCTGAATTTCTTGTTGTAACCTCTAGACATTCTTTTTTGATACACTCTGAGATGATCATACGCTGCTTGTCTGCGCTCATCTAGTAGTTCAAGTTCTTGCAGCCTAGACACTCTGTAGTCATCATTAGTTACTAGACCATGCATTCTGATTCTTAGTGATGGGATTTCAACCTCAATAGGCAGTACCGCTTCAAACCCATAAACTAAAGTGAAAGGTGTAGGCCTAGTGGGTGTTTTGATATTTGTTTTGTAGGCCCAGAGAGATGGATTGATCATGAGATGCCAATCTCTTCCTATTTTATTAACTGTACGGTGCAAGATTTTCAATAGATTCTTGTTAGAAGCCTCTGCTTGTCCATTCCCTTGAGGATAGTAGATAGATGACCAATGTTGTGTAATCTTGAATTTAGCACATAAATCATCTAGATATTTGTTCTTGAATTGTCCACCATTATCTGTGATTATGGAATGAGGTATCCCATATCTGCATATGATATAGTTCAATATGAACATAGATATTTTTTTTCTAGTTGCTTGAGTCAAAGGGACTGCTTCTACCCATTTTGTAAAGTAATTTGTAGCTGTGATTATATGGGTATGTCCATTAGAAGAATGAGGATGTATAGCTCCTATAAGATCAAAGGCCCATTGATGAAAAGGCCATTGTGTAATAAAGGGAATTAGATCTCTCCCTAGAGCATGAATTAAGTTGCCATGCACTTGGCACTTTTGACAGTTCTTAGCAAACTTGATAGACTCTTTCTCCATTTTAGGCCAATAGTACCCAGCCCTAATAAGTTTTTGAGCTAGTGTTAAACCGTTTGAGTGTGACCCACAAATACCATCATGGACTTCCGCTAATGCACGTTGAGACTCTTCCCATTCTAAACATCTAAGTAGTGTACCATCTAGACCTCATTTGTCCAGATCATGACCAATGATGACATATCAGGAGGCATTACGGATAAGGTATCTCTTTTCATGGTGGTTGAAGGTATCGGGAATGATTTGGTCTTTGAGATAGGAGAATAGGTTTTTATATCTGGATGAATCATGACCAAAAATAGTGTAGATCATGTGAGTTTCAGGGGAGTCATATGCAGGATAAGATAGTGCTTCCACTAGGAACTTGTAGCGTAGCTCATGTTCAGGCTGCTGTAATAAAGTAGACAGCATTGCCATTGCATCGACAACCTTATTCTTTGTTCTAGGTATTTGCTCAAATGTGATAGATATGAAATACTTCTTTAAATCATCTACCACTCTTTTGTATGGAATAAGATTTTCATATTTAGTCTAGTACACATCATTGACTTGATTGATAACAAGTTGAGAGTCTCCATGAATGTGTATCTTTGTTACTCTCCACTCGATTGCTAGTTTCATGCCATTAAGAAGGGCTTCATATTTTGCAATATTGTTTGTGCAAGGGAACTTTAATCTGAATGCTTTGGGTATGGAGTATCCTTGAGGATTTATAAATAATATGCTTTCTCTTGATCCATTTTGTGTATAGGAGCCATCAAAGAATAACTGCCATTCTCTAGAAGAAAGAGTCATGATAGAGGAATATGGAAATTTCATTTGCATTGGTGTATCATCAATCATAGGTGCATCTGCTAATTGATCAGCAATAACTTGTCCTTTTATAAATTTTCTTTCAACATATTCAATGTCAAATTCACTTAAGAGCATGACCCATTTAGCTAATCTACCTGTGAGGGAAGCTTTGCTTAGTAGGTACTTTAGTGGATCAATCTTAGCTACCAAATGGGTGGTATGTGCCAACATGTAATGTCTCAGTTTCTATGATGCAAAGATCACAGCTAGAAAAGCCTTCTCAATCATAGAATAATTCTTTTTGTATGCCACCAATGTCCTACTGATATAGTATATAGCTCTTTCCTTTATGTTCTCATCATGTTGTGCAAGCAATGCCCCCAATGATGTCTATGTAGCGGAGACATATAAGATCAAAGGCTTCCCTAGAATGGGAGGCATCAAGATAGGAGGATTTGATAGATACTTCTTGATATGGTTAAAGTTCTTCTCACATTTTTTATTCCACGCAAATGTCACACCTTTATGTAATGTTTTTGTAAAAGGCTGTGATATATCTGCTAGCTGAGATATGAAGCGCCTGATAGATTGAACTCTTCCTTGCAATGTCCTCATTTGACTAATATTCTTTGGAGGTTGCATCTCCATTATAGCCTTTACTTTAGCTGGATCAACTTCAATGCCCTTCTTGGAAACTATGTATCCTAAGAGCTTTCCAGAAGTGACACCAAAAGCACACTTCTTAGGATTTAGTCTAAGACTAAACTTTTCCATTTTGTCTAGTATCTTGCTCAAGTCATTTAGATGTTTAGTTCTAATCATAGATTTTGCTAAAGTATCATCAACATAATCCTCCATAGTCCTATGCTTCATGTTATGAAAAATAGATGTCATGGCTCTCTGATATGTAGCACCAACATTCTTAAGCCCAAATGGCATGACATTCCAATAGAATGTGCCCCATGCACATGTGAAAGCAGTTTTATCTTGATCCTCTGGAGCAATTTTTATTTGATTATATCCAGAAAAACCATCCATTAAAGAATACATCTCAAAGCCCGCAGTCATGTCCACTATCATATGAATGTTAGGTAGTGGAAAATCATCCTTAGGGCATGCTTTATTTACATCTCTAAAGTTGGTACACACTCTGATTGATTTATTTAGTTTTGAAATAGGTACAATATTAGAGATCCATTCTGCATAATCAATAACTCAGATGAATCTAGCCTTTAGTAGTTTCTCTAATTCAGCTTTTACCAAGAGTGCAACATGAGGATGCATCTTTCTTAATTTTTGTTTAACTGGTTCTAATCCAGGAGCTATAGATAAATGGTACATTATAAGATTAGGATCTAACCCTGGCATATCTAAATATTTCCATGCAAAGTTGATCTTCTTCTCTGTGAGGAAGGTTGTAAATTTTTGCTTCTCTTCATCTGATAAAGATTGTGCTACATGGATCAACTGTGGTTCCTCTGCTATTCCCAAGTTGATAGATTAAGTGGGCTCAATTAGAACTAGAGATCTGTCCTATAAATGACTCGGAAGGACATCAAATATCTCATCCTTAGGTGCCTCAAAGAGGTTTTCACCTTCGGATACATCTTTTATTTTTACTTTTGTAGGTTATGAGACTGCCACAAAGTGGTTTTCACCCTCAGAACTCCTGTTCTTTTTATTCTTATTTTTATTTTTTTGATTAAGATACTTGATGTCCAACTCTGTCATGCTAACACCCAGTTCACTAATGGAAGTCCTCATAGGATCAACTGCATTGAGGTAGCAAGCAAGGGCATAGTCATTTAGGAAGGTATAAATACCATGGTTTGGGTTTGTGGAGGTTTGATCAAGAAGTTCAGGATGTTGGATAGTCAAAGTGGTGAAAGATTGGGAAAGAGTGTTTACGAATATGGATCTATCATCATCGGTCCTAACCCAATGCTCGAGTTCAAAGGTGATATTACAAATTAAGACATTCAATTCATGAATAGGCTCAATGTCATTGTGATAGTCCACTTTAGCCATTGGTGGATCAGACTTGATAAGTTCATCATTTCATTCTAGACTTACGTTGGGTTTAGGTGCATATTGGTGAATAACATCAACATGTTTCTTTGTAATAAGCTTATCTTCTTCTGGAATGGCTCCCCATTCATAGTCATTAGATTCTTCATCTATGCCTCTAGGAAATCTAAGAACATGAGTAAAGTCAGGATGAATACCCCAAGAAGGGTTACCCTTAGATTCTGATTTGAATTCATACTCATGGGAATCTGTCTTAGAATAACTACCACCTTCCTCTTCTTGATTGCCTTTGAGATTAGCTGGTTCTTGTGTTGCAACTATCTCTTTCTCTATAGTAGGTTCTTGTGTTTCTACTACATTAATTCTTTTTATTGGATCATCTTCAGCTTTAAGGAAGTCTTTGATTTCTTTAGGCAAACGCTCATAAGGAATGAGCTCATCAGTGGTGTTGGAATCATCACTATCAGATTGTTTAGTTATTTCCTTCTTTAGTTGATTTTCTACAGAAGGCTCAATTTGTTCTAGAACATGTGGGGAGTTCTTGCTAAGACAAAAAGGCTTCTTTGTGTATCCTAGACCTATCATATTCTTTTTGGCTCGACCACAATGTTCAAGAGGTGACAGAAGACCTTTACCCTATAGTCCTAGAGGTCCTTTTCCTTTATATCCCATCTTAGCTATCAGTTTATCCCCTGGTCCATATGACTTAGAAGGAACCTTCGATACTTTAGAATCACTAGGTGGAACAACTTGGGATTCAGGTTCATCTTTGTAGAGCCATGCAAGCACAACTTCATCTTCCTCAAATTCTTTCTTAGGTACTTTCTCTGCAACAAATTTTCCTTTATATGCCTCAAGAGGTTCCTTAGATTCTGCTTTGGACTATTTTAGAGCTTGCCCATAAGACTTAGGTGAGATAGGGAGAGATGTCAAAGACAAGATTGGATCTATAGTATATTCTCCCATACCATTTTCTTTGATGTTGACCTTTTTTGTAATATCTTCCATCTTAGATGTGGATGCTACATCTATTTTCTTAATGGAAGATTCTTTGTTATTAGGAACAAGTTTATCTACATTTTCTTTCAAGGTATTTCAAGTTGTTGACATATCAGCTAGAATGGTTACCTCTACTCCATCACAAGGAAATTTCAAGCACTGATGGTATGTAGAAGGAATAGCTTTCATTTCGTGTATCCAGGGTCTCCCTAGAAGGATGTTGTAAGCCAAAGGTATATCAAGAACTTGACATATAGTATCTCTGATGACAAGACCTATTTTGATAGGCAAGACAGTTGTTCCCTTGGAGGATCTTTCTTCTTCATCATATGCTTTGATAGTTATTTTCTTTCTAGGATCAATGGCTATTTCTGAAAATCCCAATTGTGTGATCAAGTTGTAAGAACAAATATTTAGACCAACACCCCCATCTATCAACACACGTTTGACATGACGGTTTTGGATCAAGACTTCAATATGTAAGGGCTGGTTATGTGGATGACTAAGGAGTTATCATCATCCTCTAAAAAGAAGATATATTGGGGAGATGTAAGATGACCAACCATAGCCTAGAATCTGTCTAAATCAAGGTTATCAGGAACATTGGATCCAAGCAGAGCTTTGTCTAGAATGGCTCTATGAGCTGGAGATATCTGAAGCAACTCAAACATGGAGATTTTTGAATTAGTATGTTGGAGTTGTTGAGTGATACTATACGAAGTAGGCCTCGTGTCCTTAGGATTCAAAGATTTAGATGTTTCCCTCTGTTTAGAAGTGGAAGATAGATTGAAGGGCACCTTAGGGACATTTGATTGATCTGGGATTTGTCCTTGTAGGTGTGCCTGAGCTTGTGATCAAGTAACTGCGTTAGCTGATTGATTTTCTCTATCTCTTCTTATAATTGTGATGACATTGCAACGCTCAGATAGGCTTGGTTCATCCATATTGATAACAATATTATTTCCAAGATAGGCATAATTGACCTTAGCACCCACATTAGGCTGAGAAGATGAATCTCCTTGGCTATGCTTCAGAAATGGTTCACTGAATGCTGTGTGATCATTATTGCTTTTAGGATTATCAATCATGATTTCTCCATTATCAATCTTGTCTTGAATGGTATGCTTCAAGCGCAAGCAGTTATTAGTTTTGTGACCTTTATCCCGATGGAAATCATAGAATTCATTCTCTCTCCACCATTTCGGCTTAGGGTCAGGATCAGATTGTCGGATCTCAGGAAAAGAGATGAAGTTATTAGCCAGTAGAGTTCTCATAGCTGATTCCAAATATTCTCCAAGAGGAGTGAACTTTCATTTATTATCAGCGGACCAAGATTTGTATTCTGGCTTCTTTTGAGATGATTCAGACACCTTTTGTTTTGAAGCTTTGATGGATTGAGTACCAATGGTTAGATTGAAAGCAAGTGCCTTAGATGGGGCATGTAGATTATTAACAATGCCATCTATGACGATGCCCTTATTCTTGTTCCAATTTTATTTCTTATCCTTAGAACTAGATTCATACTTGTCCTTTTGAAGTGTGACGTTTCCTTTTTTCACAAGTACTTTTTCAATTTTGATTGCATCATCCACCATCTTATCAAAAGATGTATGATTTTGCATTTGTAAAGGGTAGTTGATTTCTAGAACAAGATTGTTGATGAAGATTTCCAGTTTCTCAATTTCTAGAATAGGCCTAGCATATAGAGAGAATTTATTTCTCCATCTTTTGAGAAATGTCAGTAATGGTTCTCCTGGATATTGTTTGAGATTGCAGATATCAATCATGGTGACTAGATTTTGGATGTTGTAGGAGTATTGATGATAGAACAATTTGATCAACTCCTCAAAGGTTTTGATTATAGGTGGCATCCTAGAGAACCAATGAATGGCTTCCCCTCCCAGAGATCGAGGGAAAAGATGCATCAGACAGGTCAGTTCGTGCATGAACTCCATAGATTGAGTACAAAATTCTCTGACATGATCTTGTGGATCAAACTTTCCATCATACTTATCATATTTCGGTAGTTCCACCCTCTTAGGGAATGGTGGCATATACAAGTCTTTATCGAATGGAAAAGGACATAGGGCCTCCATGGAGAACTCCTTAGGTTCTTTTTCTTTTTCCATTTTGTTAAGTTTTACTTGCATGGCGTGCATTTGTTTCATCATAGCTGAAATAGGAGTTTCTTCCTCATGTGTAATGATATCTTCCACATTAAAGTTCAAAGGAAGTTTAGCTCCTTGATGAGCTAACTCTAGAAAGTATGTTTCTCTATCTTCTTTCAAGAAATGTTTCATCATTCTTTTGAAGTTATCATCATTTTGATATTGAGCAATTTCAGCAGGTGTAGGTTCTTGATCCATACCATGTTGAGACTGAGCTCTTTGAGAGCCATGGTTTGTACCTGCTTGAGACATGTTAGGTTTGTTTGGACTCCCTGGGATAGATTGAGGAGGAGTTTATTGATTACCTTCGTGAGTTGATGGAGGGGGTATGTAACCAATTTTTAATCAAAAGTTTCCAAGACCGTCGTCTTTGTAAAGACCAGAATTGTAGAGTTGTTCAAGAGTTAGACCCTATATATGTGTCAAAGGTAAGGTATGAGATGTTTCCCCTAATTTATTATGAGAGGAAGCTCTAGTTTACACCATTAACCTTGGGTAAAGCAAAAGAATACGATGCAGACAACTGAAGAAAGATCTGATTCAAGAAGATCAAATGACGCAACCTTGTCAAGGTTTGATTGATTGAAGCTTAGATTGTATGTAAATGATGGATACTGTGCCCTGGATGTATGGGTAGATGCCCAAAAGATAGCGGATATGAGTTCACAACACTTAGCCATTTTGAAGATGGATTGAAGATTGATAGTTATGACAAGGTTTTGACACAAGATGAAAAAGACTCAAATTGATTAAATAAAAGGCTAAATTGGATTCAAAAGGCCATTTAAGGAAAATGATTGGATTCTTAGTAGTTTCTGCTCTATTCCTAACACAGTGATTTATTTGACAGACTCTGGAAATAGGCTATAAAAGCTAGGTCTTTGATAGTTTTGACAACTTTCTAGCAATTTTTCAAAATTTCACAAATGACTTTCTGCAAGCTCACACGATAGTGGGTAGGCTATGAAACAACAATTGAAAAACTCATACGATAGTTGCAAAACTCACACAATAGTTGATAGCAAGGTTTTTGATTTTTTTGAATTGATTGGTAGCAAAACTCGTATGACAATATACTAGCTACCATACGACAATTAGGGGGTCATGAAATGACAATAGCCAAAATTTGTATGACTTTCTGACTTAACAAGATGAATTTTGACTCCAAAAAGGTGTTTGACATCAGATTTTGCAATTTTTAGGTTTTCAGTTTCAAATTGTTCACAAAATTGTCTGTCCAGATTTGAAGATTATACTAGATTGATTCGTTCTTAGTAACCAGATAAATAAATAGGCACACAAAATATCAAGCAAGTGATTTCAAGCACGTCTAAAAAAAATGAACAGGGGACAAAGCAACCCTGCACATGAACAACCAGGTGACTGAATGTGCTAATCCCTAGGAGAGCTAACAGTGTATGTTCCAAAAAGTTTTGCAATAATGCATATATTCCTAGAAAATGAAAATTTGGCCTCACTAGGGTTTATAGTAATGGTCCGACTCTACAAATTTTGTGATCTCAAGAGGGTGAACTCCAATCTAGGTGCACCGGGTTTTTGACACAGTTTGAGAAATTAATCAATCAGGAGCTGCTAGGGAGATCTGACAGCCCAACAAGAGACCACACCTGTGAAGATTTCCTCCATAAGGACATTTATATAGTAGCTATTGCTACCATGACAAAAATGGCTATTACCACTTGAGGTTTTTTCAACGTGGTTTACCTAATTAAGGGAATGTCCACTACAGTCAACCCTCTCTAAAGGTGACTCACAAAAGATACCACATGGAGACTAGTTCCAGATTCAAAGATCTAAGTTTCTGATACTACCCAAAAAGGGAGTAGAGCATACTCCTCTAGCCTTTTCACTTTTAACCCAAACAAAGAAGACAGATTAATCCGACACGCTAAGACCAAGATTATCTCACAAAGATCTATGATGTCAACCACTTATGATCTATCAACCTCTCCAGAGAGAGAATGTATCAATCAGAAGCTGAAGATGCACAAATCTAGTAGAACGTGAGATGCTCTCAGTAACCTCCCTACCTACAAGGGTTCCTTCATTGAGAAGAGTTTCACTGGAAACCCACTCTCTCAAGACCCACAAATAGTGTTCATAGGGCCTATTTACTATGTGTAACAAAGATGCTGAAAAGAAAATCTATGTTCATTTTTATAGCCCAAAATGAAATCTATGATATGAAAGAAATAAAAGGTCACGCAAGCTAGACACGTGAGATGTTCATTTTAGTCCAAATCGAAATGTTATTAGCTAAGAAGAGTACCTGAATTCCTCACAATGCGCTTAGTATATTTTTACCTATTTTTAGCAACTCTCACACTTTTCCCAATCAAAATCAGCAGAAATCAATCAAAAACAACAAATTTCAATTTTTAATGTTAGTTGTCAGTCCAAATCTGGAAAACTGGCTAAAAAAGTGAAATGACAATTAAAACCTGACACTAAAACTTGTATGACAGCGGGTCACCTCCCAGATGACAATCCAAAAACTCGTATGATAATGGGTATAAGATCATACGACAACAGAGCTTCCAAATGACACTATGTTTCTGATGGTACGATCCTTAATCAAATCAACTGTCATACGACAGTGGGTCCTTCCTAGTACGAGTTTCTAACAAAACTTGTATGAAAATTATACGGACAAAAATTAAAAATCACAGCTTGGAATAGAAAATGACAAGAAGATAGAAATTGATAAAAATTGAATGGAAACCCATTTCAGGGCCCCATGGTGGGCGCCAGAAATGTGTGTGTGAATTTTGTACTTAGCTATAGAAATAACACTTCAGTAAAACATTAGAGGTTAGCTAAAATCAAAATCATGCAGTGAAATGGAAACTAATCTAACTAGGTGATTTACTGCCTTCTAGTAGGTGCGAGTATGTTATTCTAAGATTGGACCAAGATCAGTGACCTTGATGACACCTAAATGAAAGATTTGAATGCAAAATCTAGATATGAGATGAATGCAAATTAATCTTTTTTTTTTGGATTTTCTATGTAATAAGATGAAATAAACTGATATGAATCTATTCTATATGAGAAATTGATATGACATCTAATTAATCTAATAATGATATGCTAAATGATATAAATGCTCAAAAACAATGAAAATCTCACAATAGCTTGGATTCGCAAAGATTGATTCTTCGATCACCAATTCACTAGCGTGAGGATGCAATTCCTTGATGGATCCAAAATGAAGGGCTGAGGCCTTAATTTATAGAAGTCCAGGACTTTGGAGGTGCATGGAAAAATCCATAAATCACTCTTGATAAACTTAGGTTGATTTTTGAGTTATCAAGAATTTAGAGATAGATTAACTCAGAAAATCATACAAATTAGCTTTTTGATTTAAATCAAAAGTTGAGATCAGCTTTCAACTCAAAAGAGAGTTGAGTTTATTTTTAAAACAACTTGAATTGATTTTCTGATTTAAAGTTTAACTATTTTTTGGATGTGCATAATTAATTATGAATTAATAAGGTGATTTATCTTCAACTTAACTGATTTTAAAATAAAACAATTGATTTGCGGGTTAATCAATTATTAAATCATACTTTTATTCAAAAACTATATTATTAAATTTGACAATTGACTTTAATTAATTAAATAAGAATTTAATCAATTAGTCATAGGATATTTGATTTATTGTCAAAATTTAAATAATACAATTTAGGAATAAATATAATTAAATCCAATTAAATAATTAAGTGGCAGTATTAAATCTAATTAATTAAATATTAAGAATATTCAATTAATCAAACTTTAGGATAATTAGGATTTATCACCAAATAATCATTAAATTAAAGATTATTAGGATAAATAGGAATAAGGAATATTCCCTGATGCAGAATTTAGGATAATCAATTAAGATTTGATAATGTGCCGATGTGCCTTAGGTTAGGACTTTGATGTTGATTTTGTTGGATGTGTCGATATAGGAGATTAATCAACCTATAGCCCATTTTTGGGGTATTACAATGATCATTGATTATGTTCTATGGAAGACCAAAAATGGAAAACCTCCTTGAAAAACAAATCGACAATCTGAACAGTTGTGAGCTCTGTAGTGTATCATCTTAAAATGGAAGCATTTCCATGATAAGAGTGTTTATCCCTCCGAGTGAGTGGTCTAGGGTCATGTTAAGCACCTTGATTAGGTCTTTGCATGTATTTGGCTTTCCCCCTTGTTCTGTTTTCCTCTGCACCTATTTTCCACTTTCTAACTACATTTCCTGGCATTCTGGGCTGAGGTCCTAAGGTTTTTGACCTCAAGGTCAAAGTTGACCTTGAGGGTCAAAGTTGACCTTGACTCTAACCTAGAGCAGAGTCAACCTCATCCTTGACCCACTTTTCAAATTTCAAGTTTTTCTGATTTCTGGGTATTGGGTTTCAGAAAGATTCTTTTTCCCACCTCCGGGTTGGCCATTTCGGGTTTTGGAATGGTAAATCCTTAAATTGCATTTAATATGGGTCCATTTAAATGGGTTAAAGTTAATTGGGATTTAATTCTCTAATGTTATCCTTCTCTAGAGGTTTGTGCCCTAGTTCACTATAAAAGGAGGCCTTCCTCTCTCATTTTCTACATCTCTCAATCAAGTTTTGATATCTCATCTCAAAAAATTTCATGAGCAAGCTCTCAAGTGAAAGAAAGTGAATTCAAGCATCCAAAAAAGCGTTCAAGCCTTCAAGTGTTCAAGAATTCATTCATCAAGGAGATCCATTGTTAGCAATTGAAGGATTCAATCTCTTTGGAGCCCCCTTGAAGATCCATTCTTCTACATTCATCCAAGCCTCCTCATATGCAAAGATCTATTCAAGATTGGTGTTGAAGATCAAATGCCATTGATTTGAGACATCCTACATTAATTCAACATCCATTAGAGCATTCCTACTTGTGGATTTGAGGATTTGAATCCTCTACAAGGACTTCAACATAAGCAAGGTGAATTGTTTCATTTGCTTTGTTTATGCACATTACAATTTCAATTCAATTTCAAGGTTAATTCTTAAATTGGGGTTTGACCAAGGCAAACCCCCCATACAAATAACAAAACCCTCTTTTTCTTGTAGGTACTGGTGCAAAACTTTGGATATGAGCTTAGATTCGGATACCCTTTTCGGTGAACTTATGAGATCTATGAACAAAGTTGAAGTTGACCTTCAGAATATTAATGTATCCTTTGACCTTTTATCAAGGTCAAAGGCTACTTGCTGTCAGAAAGATAAAAGTTTTCTAGGTTTTCTTCGTCTCGACATTTCCAGTCTAAAACAGGTTGCAAAATTTTTTGAAACTACACACCGACATCAGAAATTGGCATTTTCTAGATTTTCCCTATTTGAGGTTAGTATTTGCCTTACAACTATTTCAATTTTCAAACACAATCCATTATAGGGAAATATAAGGTTTTCTTCCTCTTTTATATTCTTCATAGATTGATTTGATTGTGCATTAACGTTTTGGTTGATCAATTTGGATTTTTCTTTTGGGAATTTGGATTTAGAAGTGGATCTCATATTTCCCCCATACATAATAGAAGGATGAACACAATTTCCCTCTATTCATTTTGGTGAACCTGACTAGCTTACTCTCTTTCTTTTTGGTGTTAGATATTATATTATCTTTTGGTATTAGATTTCTCTTTTATGTTAAATCTTGCATGCTAATTAGATTTCAAAAATACAAAAATATTCATGCTTTATGTGATCTTAGTTTAGTTCATTTTCATTGCATTGGTTTATGTGATTTAATACTACTATTCCTACTTATAACATTCCAGTTAGAAGAAGTCGTAGACTCATGGGTGCCTTTGATCCTGAATCTTCCTCTCCTTTCCTTAGGATCCCATATGATAATTTGATTCTTCATGATTCCAATCCTACTATGGAGAAAAAATCTTCTCACTCATCTCATGATGAGGATGACGCTTTAAGAGTTCCTCCTGAACAAGTCAAAAAAATTTCAAATAAACTTGATAAAATGGGTAATTGGCTTATACAAGAGAAACATAATCGAGATTCTATTCAAGCTATATAGGCTCTTAAGAAAGTTCTTCATGATAGTGATCAAGGTGTTAACCTCTTGCGTGGTATTACTCACCTCATTCATTCAAATGTTAAACATTTAGCTCAAGAAGCTCAAGATTTAGGGTTGATTCCTCCTATCACTAGTGCTGAACCCTCTTCTAATTCTTTACCTAGTATTCCTACCTATACTCCTTCTTTGGTGACTATGATGACTCCCTCTGTCCCTATGAGTGTTCCTCATGTGTCCCTTCCTACATCACAACCTTCATATCATAATGTTCCTTTTACTTATTCCAATTCTCTTCCGACTATAGTTCCTAGTGTTCCTCCAGTTGTGTCTTCCATTCCTACAGCCTCTTACACTTTACCTAGTGTGTCTAATGTTGCTATTCCTCCTATTTCCTCTAATGATTCAACAATCATTAGTTTGGCTCAAACTGTGTCATCCTTACAACAACAACTTGCTTCCTTAACTCAAAACAAGTTTAGTATTCCTACATGTGACATGGGAAACCCTTTGTCCTTGGATATTATTCATACTCCTATTCCTCAGCAAGTCGATATGACTCATCTTGAGAATTATAATGGAAAAGGAGATCCCGTTCATCATGTTAAAACATTCCAAATCCTTTGTAGTGATTATGCTCATGATGATAGGATTTTAGCCAAACTATTTGCTAGAACCTTCTATGACATGGCCTTACAATGGTATTGTTCCTTGCCTCCTTATTGTATTGATTCCTTTCCAAAAATTGCTAATGCCTTTATTCAACAATTTCAAAACAACATTGGCTCGCAAGTGTCTTTGACTGATTTGATGCATTGTAAACAAAGTGCTAAAGAAAAATTTACTAAATTTATTGGTAGATTTAAGCATTTGCATGCTCAGATTTCCTATCATGTTCCTGATATTGATATTCAATGTATGTTTATTTCAAATTTGCAAAAGGATATTAGAGATAAGATTCTGCTTACTGAATTTACCTCTTTTCAACAACTTTGTGCAACACTTCATCATTATCAATTACAAGTGAGTCAATTTGAGATAAACACTGCAATGGATCTTGTTATAGTTGATAAGAGTGATGCTGCTCCTAATCCAAACAAATTTCAAAATTTCAACAACCATGTCAAGATAAACAAACAAGTGAATGTAGTTGCTGGTCAAGTTGCTGTTGCATCTCACAATGCTAGTTTTGCATCCATTGCTTTTCAATTAAATCATATGTTTACTCCTCTTTCTAAATCTTTACATGCTATTATGAATAGGTTGTTAACTTCTAATATGATTACTTTACCTCTTATTTGACCTCTTTTACCTGCTATGATTGCATCTAAATCTTTTGATCAAAATGCTTTTTGTCAATATCATCATCAGAATGGTCATGATACTGAGAAATGTTATTCTTTAAAACATAAGGTTCAAGACTTAATTGACTCTAATGCCTTATCTATTGATAATCTTGATGGTAGTCGGAATAAATCTCTATCCTCCTAATCAAAACCTCTCTATATGAATCCTTTACCTATGCATGATACTATTACCATTGCTCAACCATCTACTATGGAAATTGTGTATGATTCAAAGATGGATGATCTCAATCATGTTGTTAATCAAGTGGAGCATGTTGGTCAATCTATATCTCCACCTCAACCTCAATCTCACCCTCAGATTCAACGTTAAGTTCAATCTCAATCTCGACCAAAACCTAAGCCTAAATTGAAAACTCAACCTAAACCTCAACAACAACCTAAGAATAAAATACCTCGGGAACTTTTGATTAGCTTTGATGATTCTGAGACTATTAAGGCTCCCGATGGTCCCCTTTACATTTATGCTAGGATTTCTCAGAAACCTACTCGTGGTTGTCTTGTTGATCCTACATCCTTAGTCAATGTTATTACTGAAGAAAATATTTTTATGAAAAGCTTACAATGCAATTCTTATGATACATCAGATGTGTGGATTCAAACTTGCAATGGTTTTATTTATCCATCTTTTGGTTCTATTACTTTACCAGTTGAACTTTGCGAAAAAATTGTGAACACTACCTTTTTTGTTGTTCCTACTTCTAATCAATTTCAAGTTAAGCTAGGTTTGCTTTGGTTGACTGCCATGCATGTTGTTTCTTCACCTATCCATAAGTGTCTTAAATTTATTCATGATGAAGAAGTAAATATGGTTAATCATATTTTATATCAACCTTCTAGGCCTAGAGATTGTGCTGCTCTTGATTTCTTTTGGCCTTCATTACCTAATTCATGTCCTCTTCGACCTAATAATTTTTTCCGTTCATAGCAAGCTTATAAACATCATAAGATTCTTGAATTAAGCATACCTCCTATGGATCTTAATTGTGGTCTTTTTCCTACACCTTGTATACCTCCTTTAACTATGGCTTCTAGTTCTATTAATCAAGTTCCTCCTATTATTGATAATCCTATTGATGTTCCTAAAGAACCTGTGAAGGATCCTGTGATTGTTCCTCTTAGTTCTCAACCTATTTCAAGTAAATCAAAATGAAATCGATCCGCTAATGAACATTGTAAGAAGCATCATGCTCATGCTAAAGCTTGTAATTCTATTCTTCAAAGATCTCTACCTTCTTCAGATAAATCTATGCATGATGTGTTAGAAGAAGTTGTTAATAATAATGATAAGATGCATGATTATGATGATTCTATTTTTATCTTAGATCCTATTTTGATTAATTTGGATGAAGAAGATACTCTTGATGATACTGATGATGTTAATGATGAATATGAGACTATTGACATTGACATTGATTTACCTAATATGCTTTCATCACAATTAAATCTTACACCTAGTGTCAAACATTGTGATTCTCAAGAGGATCCTTGTTTGGAACTGGCTATCATTCCTACTATGTTGGATATAGTCCCTCTTGTGAGTTACCCACCTTCCCTAAATGATATATAACAAGATGGGGAGAGTAGGCAACATGCTTGATTGACTTGTCCTTCCTGGTAGCTTTGTTGTGTGTTTGCCTGCTGTAATGTGCTTCTCCCGTAATGTGTTTTCTAAATGTTGTTAGATTCTTTTATATGATCCTTGTTACTTAGTTGGTACAAGGTGATAAAGGAATTGAAACTATTGTCCAATTCCACTATATGTATCTCTCTTCTTCTATGCATTGTTCCATGTTATGTTGTAATTGTGTTATTGCTCATAAAAGTTTCCTTGTGTAATCTGCTTGGATTCAAGATGTGGTAGCACTAATCCTTTTTGGTCTCCATGTCATGGTCTAAAAAGATTCTCCTTCGTATATCTCATGTGATATTTCCTCCTTTGTGATCGTAGTTCTACTTTCTTTGGGGAATGATGTCAATTCATTTGTAATAATATCATATATATATTATCTTATGATCATACTGACCCCACAGTAGGTAGACCCCTTATGTGTTCTTTGTATGTTTCTTTGATATTTCCCTTGATTTGTCTTCGTCTGGGGGCATCTCGATGTGGAAACATAATCAGTGGAGTTGTTTATATTTTCGTTAAAGCCATTGCTCCTGTTAAAGTGTCAGCAATGACTTTAACATGGGGGCATATGCTCTGCTCACTTGTTGCACACACACACTTTTCGATACACACATATTTTTCAAGATACTTTTCTCCCTTTTTGGATTAGTAACTAATCCTTAAAGCATGGATTTATGTTTTAGGATCTCTTGATCCCTCTAGTTTCAAATATACATATATGTTGATCCCTTAAGGTTGGAGGTGTCCATAAGATTGGATCTCTTTTGTTTTTGGTTTTATTCTTATGGAATAAAATATTCCTAAGGGTGAATCCTTGATGGGTTGACTAGTGAGTAGCCACATTTACTAGGTGGTTCAATTCCATCTTTTCAGTTGCGCTATTTCCTTATGTGGTTCACAATGGGACATAAGTTCTCATTGGGCAAGATAATCACACCCTTTCTCTCTGTCTCTAGAGATGTCTCTCTTATTGTGTTCTGGGAGTCGACAAAGACTTGAGTCCCTAGGGGCTTAAGGTTTCTCTTTGTCCCTTGGATTATGATAAGATTATCTTTTCATTTTGATCTCCTTTACCAAGAGTTTTCATTGAGTCCATACTCTTGCTAAAGTGGGGGTTAATGTATCATCTTAAAGCATTTCCATGATAAGAGCATTTAGCCCTCTGAGTGAGTGGTCTGGGGTCATGTTAAGGACCTTGATTAGGTCTTTGCAAGTATTTGGCTTTCCCCCCTATTATGCTTCCCTCTACACATGTTTTCCACTTCTTGACTACATTTTTTGGCATTCTGGGTTGAGGTCCTGAGGTTTTTGACCTTAAGATCAAAGTTGACCTTGAGGGTCAAAGTCAACCTTGACTTTGACCTAGGTCAGGGTCGACCTTGAATCTGACCTAGGGCAGATTTGACCTCATCTTTGACCCACATTTCAAATTTCAAGTTTTTCTGATTTTCGGGTATCAAGTTTCATAAAGATTCTTTTTCCCACCTCCGGGTTGGCCATTTTGGGTTTTAGAATGGTAAATCCTTAAATTGCATTTAATATGGGTCAACTTCTAAGGGTTAAGGTTAATTGGGATTTAATTTCCCAATGTCAGCCTTCTCTAGAGGTTTGTGCCCTAGTTCACTATAAAAGGAGGCCTTCCTCTCTCATTTTCTACATCTCTCAATCAAGTTTTGATATCTCATCTCAAGAAATTCATGAGAAATCTCTCAAGTGCAAGAAAGTGAATTCAAGCATCCAAGAAAGCCTTTAATAATTCAAGTGTTCAAGCATTCATTCATCAAGGAGATCTATTGTTAGCCATTGAAGGATTCGATCTCTTTGGAGCCCCCTTGAAGATCCATTCTTCTACATTAATCCAAGCCTCCTCATATGCAAAGATCTATTCAAGATTGGTGTTGAAGATCAAATGCCATTGATTTGAGGCATCCTACATTCATTCAACATGCATTTGAGCATTCCTACTTGTGGATTTGAGGATTTGAATCCTCTACAAGGACTTCAACATAAGCAAGGTGAATTGTTTCATTTTCTTTGTTTATGCACATTACAATTTCAATTCAATTTAAGGGTTAATTCCTAAATTGGGCTTTAACCAAGGCAAACCCCCCATACAAATAACAAAACCCTCTTTTTCTTACAAGTACAGGTGCAAAACTTTGGATCTGAGCTTGGATTCAGATACCCTTTTTGGTGAACTTCCAAGGTTTGCAAACAAAGTCAAAGTCGACCTTTAGAATATTAATGTAGCCTTTGACCTTTTATCAGGGTTGTTAGCATAAAGTTTTTTCCCTTTCCTTTAAATTAGTTTCAAACCACTTTAAAGAATGAAAAGAGAAGAATCTTAAGACTAACAAATGAGTTGCTAAAAGCCAACTCTCTGCAAATTACAAGGTGCATCTACCTTCTAGAAAGATTTTCAATATGTTCTTATCAAGCATAGAAAAATAACATCATGTGTGCTTTTCACCAGAAAACACTTAAGGAGAAACATTCAGTTCGTCAACATGAAAAAGAATGTGCAGATTTTAGAGTAAATGTCTACTTCTATCACAATTTCAAACTTTGAATTTGTTAAATCTGAACTTCAATAACAATTCTCTTTGTCACCTCTAAGCATAGAATTCATTCATATCACTACTAAGCTTCATTCAACACAACTTATTTCCACAAGAAAATAAATCACATCAAATAAACAATAATATTTATCATTTTAAAAGCTTAGACATATATGTAACATCATAAGATATTCCATACATTCTGTAATATCAGTATTCTGAAAACTTGAAGTAAAGTTTTTAGAAAATAATTTCTCTCAAACTCAGAGAGCTGAACCCATAAACAATTTAATTTTTTTGCATAAATAGCCACGCTGGGCTTCAACAACTAGCTTAGTATAATTTTCTTACTTGAAAGTAAATTCTACTAACTTCTAATAACTATCCTAAGCAATAAGCATAAAAACTAGAATGGAGCAAAAATGCCTTCCAAAAATTGCCAAGTGTCTTAGACGATTAAGGAGTTGAGGTCACTGCAAGACATGCTACCCTCCAATCTTTGAATGTGGCATTGAACACAAAGATGACTAGTTGATTTGGAAAACCGATAAAATCAATCCTCTATTTCCAGACCTCTTTCTCCTTTTTAACCTTAGCTATCTTTCCTGTGTGCATAATCGAATGATCTTACTGAAGGATCATCATTGATTCCATCCAGGCAATCTTCATGAAATGCTCATCTGTAGGTGTCTTCATCCTTTTAAGCTCATTGAACTAGGTATTTACCTCTTTGATTACCTATTCAGCCATTTTATTTGACGCCTCTTGAGCTTCCTAGCACCGCTCATCAATCCACTTTATATCATTAGAAATGATTTCTTTGATCATTTTCAGCCCCTTCATGAGATCTTTTACCTCAGAGATTCCCATAGCCATAGCTTCATTCCTCCATTCTATGCATTCTTTTATAACATAAAGAACTATGTCATCCAGTCCTAGTACTAGCCTCTCAATGAGGAACTTTTGCAAGCCATACTCTTCAACTTCTTCAATCCAATGGAGCTCTTTGGTCCAAGTAGTCTTTTCTAGCTCCCATTCTTCAATGCTGGCTTCTACTTCCTTTAGCAGGTGATCTCCTTTACTGTGGGTTTTATCTAGATTACTTAATTGCTTGAAAACCTTTGATTTTACACACTCCACCCAATCATCAAATGCCTTGCTCACTGCCTTGCTTCTTTGAACTTGGTCAAGAAACCGTTGATTATTAGGGGATCTCATGTCAATGGAGGCTAGAATCTCACTCAGAGGGAAAGGTTTAGGATGTTGAATGGCATTGATATATTGAGCCATACTCTTCATCACCTCTTTCATTTCCTATTTATCTTTGGCATCCTTCCATACTCTGCTAGCAATTTTCTTGTTTGATACCTCGAAAAACCTCATATCGACGACTCTGGTGTCTCTCCCTAAATCCATCTTGGATACTTGAAAATCTTGGACTGAAGCTTCTCCTTCAGCTCTATCTTCTTTAGGCTTTGCAATCTCAGTCATCCAGTGGCCGCTGCTTTCATTGAAACCAATTCTAGATTCCATCTTCATTTTCTTAACCTTGGAAGATTTTCCTAGATACTTGCTTACTACATCATCAATAGTTACTGATAAAGGAACCATATTCCTTTTTTTAGCTACTGAGGTCTCCAAATATGGTGGGGTAGAAAAGGTTTTCTTTTTGGTGTCATAATCACTCAACATAGCTAACGAGTCTTTCGGAGTACCTCCTATTTCTTCTTGCATCTGTTGATCATCGGCCATCTCAGATACCCTATGGTCTTCAACTGAAACTGCCTTCAGATCAGGGTCTGATGAATGTAAATCCACAATGACATTGGGACTAACTCTCTACCTCTGAACCTTTTCTCTTACCCTTTGACTTGATCTAGTCACTCAAAATTTAGGTTCAGGATGCTGTTGAACTTGAACTTGAACTTGAACTTGCAAAGAAATTATTTCAAGTTCAGGTTCGACTTCAGGTTTAGCTTTTCCTGCACAAGATGGATGAACACTTAAGTTAGTTAAAATAGAAGTCCTCTTGGTTGAACTCCTCTTCTTGGTTTTTAGTTGTTTCTTTGCTGATTGCAAAGGAGCAATAGGGATTCTTTTCACCAACCATGCTTTCATTCTTTCAATCACCCTTTTCATTCTCTTATGCAAAACATCTTCTTTCGGATCCTTCCAATCTAGCTCAAGAATTGGGAGGGCTTCAACCTTCTCCAAATATTGGGAATCTACAACATCAACCTCACTATCTTCCTCTATCCTGTTTGTATCCATCTCTAGCTTGAAGGTGATGATCTGCTTCAAAGTTAGCCGAGACCAGAGTCTTTTCCTTACCTCCAGCTCATCATAATAGTTGACCCAAAAATCTTCTAGCTCAAGGATGTGCATAAACATCTTTGGAACATTGAGATTTACTCCTACAAAGCCTCTATAATCAAAATTAACGCTAGGAGTATAAGTTTACGAATAAAAAGCATCCAATTCTTCTTTGATAGCCATAGCATCTTGGAAACTTTTGCATTGGTAGTACCCTAACTCAATAGGGAAGAGAACATCTGAGGACTTCTTTGGGGTCCCAACCTTTTGTTCAACTAGAACAAGATACTTGCATAGCTCCATTAGGATTACATAAGTTAAGTTTTCTTTCCCTCTCAAATAAAAAACTAACGTCCTTGAAAATCTATCATTTACAGTTTTGAAGACACTGGGGAACTTCTCCTTTTGTAAGCATGTGAAGTAATCATATATCCTCATATCACTTGTCCACAATTCATGAGGTAATCCTTCCTAGGCTCAGCAACATGCTAAGACATAAACCAGGTAGGAAGACATATAAAATGTAGTCAAATTTGTCACATTTAAGAGTTCTCTATGGAGATTTTCAGTTATCAGGTTAGCCCAATCAATAAACTTATCTCCTTCTATGATTTTCTAGATGAAACAGTACATCCAATTTTCCCAATGAAATGCATGGGGGTTTCCTTTCACCCTATTTAGAAGAAGCACCATATCGGCTATATCTTTTCGAAAGTGTTCAATTGTCAGTGGCTTTGGTAGCCTACTTCTTCCTTTCTCTGGTTTCAAAAGCCATACTTAAGCTATTGAGGAGCTATATTTTTTCTTATCGGCCTCATACACATGATATGCTTCCTCATAGGTCCATGGTTCATATGGTTCCTTGTCTAGAATTCTTAGGGCTACCATTAATGTTTCTCGACTGATTTTTACCAAGATTTCTCCTAACGCATCCTTAATACATCTATTATTGGTGTCATATTTGTTAGCACACTCCAACACTAGTTCAGGGCAAATGAGAGCTGAAGGAAATGCAGTGGCTTCTAAAAGACCACTTCCTACTAATTTCCTAGAAAAAGAACCCTCAGAAGAAATTTGGGCTCTATCACAAAGTTCTCCTAGGTTTGCATTCAACAAGAAGGTATCACCTATGTCTGGAAGAGAAACTAATAGGTGGGTTCTACTCTCCTCTTTCAAAATTTTTGGGCTGAACAATGACATCCTACCAAATATGAATAGAAAAGATTTGCAACACATAAAAAGCCACTGAAAACTAAAACTGCAAGGGGAAAATATAACTCACCAATGTACTACACACTAGCTCTCTATAAATTTCTCAATCCCAATTCCATCGCTCCTTCTCCTTGTCTAGACAAAATAACTAATAGAAAATCCTTAATCATTCTTCATTTATTCGCAAATGCCTTACAGGATCCTTAATAAATCTTTAGAGCATGTCCATAATAAATGTTTTAATGGAAGAATGATTGATTTGACATGTCCGGTTGAGCTTAATTAATCCACCAGCTATTTTGGCATGAATAACTCAATTCCTGAGGAAAATCCCTGTTCACCATATTTGAATATTAATGGCTCCCTCTATGTCACACTATCAACTATCATTTCCAATCTTTCACATGCACGAGCCATCTAGTTGAATGAGAACATCTTGTACGACAATTTTTGAAACTTAATAAACACTTGGAGCACTACAAAATAGAAACCTTCTTTTTGGAAAAGAAAACAATCTTGCCGAATTCTCCATGCATAAGTTGTCATATTACAAACATGAACTTGAACTTGAAGTAACTTAAGGTTCAGGACTAGGTTCAAGTTCAGGTTCATCTTTGGGACCGATAGACATTTTGAGGGATAGGAAAGCATGAGCATTTTAAGACTTGGAAGCAGTAATGGGTTGAACTTGAAATTGAACCAACTTATCAAAAGTTCAAGTTCAAGTTCAACTTAGAAACTTCTACTGACCAGGACTATAACTGGGATCTAAGAAAAATGAAGGTAACAACTGGCTCTGACTGGGGACTAGGACTACTCAGGACTAAGGAATGAATCTAGAATCTCTATTTGACAAGACAATTTAAACTTTATTTGACTGGGCCAACTCATCACAACAAAAACTTCTACTCCTACAGACACAAGCCAAAAAAAATATATACAAACAAGGGAAAGAAAAAACTTACAATTGGTAAAGCTTGAGATCCTACCCATTATAGGATAGGGGTAGTTCATCTCTGTCAATGTATTTCAACTTGACTGCATTTGGACCTAGAGCTTGTGAGATCTCAAACGGTCCCTTCCAGAGAGACTCAAACTTGCTATGTGCTCGTCTTGGCTCTCGATGCTTATCCCAAAGAAGGATCTTATCACCTATCATAAATTTTCTTGGCCTAGCATGTCGATCAGAAATCTCCTTCACTTTTAGCTGATGAATGGTGATGTGATCAACTAACTCCACCCTCTCTTCTTCTATTTTTGACAGATACAAAATCCTCTTGTCCAATGAATTTTGGAAGACTTCATTCTCCACACATCTTTGCAACTTGGAAGAGGCTAATTCTAATGGAAGTGATAGCTGTGCTTCAACTCTGAAGACTAATTCAAATGGCATCATACCGATAGCCCTCTTTGGAGAGGTTCTATCTGCCCATAATGCCCCATATAACTTCTTGTGCCAGTCTTTTCCCTTTTCATCTACCAATTTCTTCATAATGTTTATTAGGTTCTTGTTTGTAGATTTGGCCTGGCCGTTTCCCTGTAGAAAATAATCTAAAGAATGAGATAGATTTATACCATGATCATAATAGAAGAGTTGAATCTCTCAGGAGGAGAAGTTCTGAGAATTATTAGCCACTATCTTCAGGGGAACTCCAAATCTAGTGACAATGTTTTCTTTTAAGAATCTATAGACTATCTCAGAAGTGGTTACTTTAACTGGTATCACCTCTACCCACTTGGTAAAGTAATCAATCGTTGTTAAGATATGGGTGTTTTCTGCTAGAAGTTGGGTTGATTGGACCAATAAAATCTAACCCCCACTGCTGGAAGGGTTCTTCGATAATCATAGGTCTTAGTAGTAGAGCAGCTAACTGAGGCTTTCCTAAGAAAAGTTTACACTTCTCACAATTTTCCACCCACCTGTATGCATCTTTAAACATTCTAAGCCAATAGTAGTAGTTTCTTAAGATCTTAAAGGCTGTCATAGAAGAAGAATAGTGCCCCCCGCACGCTTCATTGTGAAATGATTGCAATAACTTCTACTGCTATTCCTTGTCAACACATCGCAAAAACATCCCATCCAGTCCCCTTTTATACAGAACATTATCTACTATGACATACTTTTCTACCTTCGGCCTCATATTTCTTCTCTCTTTAGCTGATAAGTGTTTTGGAGGCTCTCTATAGGTCAAAAAGAAAGCTACGTTTGAAAACCATGAGTCATTTGTCACTATAAATAGGTAATAAGGTAAGCTTTGTTCTTCTTGATTCTCAGCCATCAATTTACAGAGGCCCTGACCTCTCACCAGCTTTGTAGGCTTAATTTCCAAATCAAATTCCTATACCTTTGCAACCCAACTAGCCCTATTATTTACTGTGACTTCCTGTTGAGTAAGAATGATCTTAACAACATAATTCAGAATAAAGACCACAAAATGTGAATGAAGTATATAGTATCAGAATTATTTGACTGCCTTCACTACTGCGAATGCCTATTTTTCTATCTGTGAATAGAAAAACTCATGTTTCTTGAGCGGGATGCTCATAAAGGAGATAGGCACCTCTTCACCATTGTCATTCTTCTGTAATAGCACCCCAGACATTGTGTGCTCTAATGCATAGCAGTAGATGATAAAGTATTTTTTGAAATCTGGGTATATTAATGTCAGAGAGTTGGCTATGGCTTCCTTAATCTTACCAAATGATTTGACAGCTGGTTCATCCCACTTGAAATTCTACTTCTCACTTAATAGGTCTACCATCAGTTTTGATGTTTCAGCGAAATCAGGCACAAAATTCCTTAAGAAGTTAACTTGACCGAAGAAAGATTTAATCCCTTTTTGATTAACAGGAAAACATAATTGCTGGATAGCTTTAACTCTTTCTGGATCGATTTTAATGCCTTCTTTTGAAACTAAGTGACCCATCAGCTTACCCTCCATCACACAAAAGATTGACTTCTTCAAATTCAGGGAAACACCATGATCCTGACACCTTTGAAAAACTTCTTTCAGGTCCTTCAGATGCTTCTTACACTTCCTAGAGAATACTGTCATGTCATCCAAGTAAATGGTGATAATTTTGTTTAGCAAATGGCTGAAAGTGGAATTCATGGCCCTTTGAAACATGGCTCCAACATTAATTAGGCCAAAAGGCATTCTCCTGTAGGTGAATGTGCCCCAAGGTGTGGTAAAGGCTATTTTGTGCTGGTCTTCCTCTACAAAATTGATTTGGTTGTAGCCTAAAAAACCATCAAGCAATGACAACATTTCTAAGCTAGCTACTGTTTGAAGAATCTGGTCCATCATAGGTAAGGCAAAGTTATCTTTAAGGCTTGACTGATTGAGGTTCCTAAAATCCACACATATTCTAATTTCTCCATTTCATTTCCTCATAGGAATGATGTTGGCCACCCATGTGGAATGATGTATTGGGAAGATAATCCTTACTTGAAGCATTTTGTCAATCTCTTTAAAAATGGCATCTGACACCTTCGGATTGTATGTTCTCAATTTCTGACGAAACGGTGATGTACCGGGCTTCAAGGGAATATGATGTGTAAACTGTCCTTGTTTGAAGTTCCTTAAATCATCATAGGTCCAAGGAAATACGTCACCATATTCTTTTAATAACTTAGTGAAATGACCTCTTTCATCTTCATCACAACACACACCTAAATTGACCATCTTGGGATTGAAATCATCACCGATATTAATTTTTTCATATTCACCTAAAGGGATGGTGTCTAGCATGTTCAGTGAATTTAAATAATAGTCTCTCCTATCAAATAGCTTCTCTAACTCCACCAATCCTTTGGGTATGGAGTTTCCTTTAAGTTGAATACCTTCCTTTGAAGCACTAGATTCCTTCCTTGGACATAATTCATGGCACTCGGACTTTGATCCTTCATAATAATTAGTTGAAAACTTATCCAAAACCTGTAGAAATTCATTTATTTGAGCGTCATCTCTGAACACTTGCCAGGAATAGGAATTATCAGGAACACTAGGCCTATGAATCACTTCAATGGTGTAACGATCTTCTATAAAGTTTAGGTGTGGTATGAGCAAAGATGCTGACCCAGCAAGAGCATCTATTCTTGAGTTATATTCCCTAGGAATTGCTTCAATTGAAAAAGCTTCAAACCACTCGAGTTCATCCCACACCCTATTTCTGTAGTGTTTCAGTCTCTCATTCTTCACTGAAAACAAGTTCTTAACCTGTTTGACAATAAGTTCTGCATCCCCATGTGACTTTAAAAGTTTAATTCCCTTCTTCTTAGCTTCTTCTAAACATAACAATAGAGCTTCATACTCTGCCATATTGTTCATATTCTCAAACTCAAGTTTGAATGAAAAAGGAAATTTGAGCCCAGTAGGAGAAATGAGGACTACTCCAGCCCCCAAGCTTGTAGAAGAGCAACTATCATTGAATTCAAGAGTTCAAGGAAGTTCTTCATCTGCAACCACTAGATTTGGAAAGTTAACCTCTGATAAAATAACATAGTTAGCAAACTCAGATTCTTGGTACAAGATCTGGGATTTAGGGTCTTCTGAGGGAAAAATCGTGTATTTGGATTTGGGTTCTGGAAGAAGAGTAACTTTCTTATTACCTATAGGGACTATGGCCTGGGACCAATTCGGTTTTATTTCACCACCTAAATCCCTACAAAAGGTTCTGCTAAGAAGCATACCATAGTAGGCTGGAATATCAGCTACTAAGATGGTTAATTTCAATCTCTTATCTAGGAAAGCTGCCAAAGCAACCTGGGCATCCTTAATTTGACCTAGGAGCGGGACTTGTTTGGCATCCATAGAATAGTAGTGTCCAAAGGTATCAGTCATAGGGAGATCTAATTCTTTGGCCACAGATGAAGGCATAATATTATTTGAAGCCCCCGAATCAATAATATAATTATTTAATTTGAAACCATGAATGTACAAAGACACATAGAAAGGTTCAAGTTTCAAGCCAAAAGGAATAGTAGGAACGGGCTTCTCAATAGGCTTTTGTTCAATTGTCTCTTCCTTCTTTATAGTCTATCCTTTAAAACATGCATTGTTTGTTTGTTGATCCTTAGGTTTAGTAGGAGAACCTTTGACATAACTAACCAATTTATCTAACTCCCAGGGATTCATTTTTAGATATTCCATAGTAGAAATTTGCACTTTTGAAGTTTTACAAAAATCAATTATACTAAAAGGGGAATCAAATTCAGACCTTTTCATAACTTGGTCCTCCAAATCGCCTGCTTTTAGAATCTTTGGATGATCACCGACCTGCCCTTCACTACCTTTAGTTGTTGCATTTGTCCAATTACTCACTTTTCCTCTAGGATGATTTCTTGTCAAAACTGAACAAGAGGTATCCTCTAAAGTTACCAATATGTCTCCCCCTCTTTCGGAGTCTGATTTATATTCAAGGTAAAAGTTTTTAGAGTCACCAAACACCTCAGAGGATGTCTTCAATAGTCACCTTTGCTGTTTCTTCTTTCTCAGCTTCAAGTTGTACATGTCTTATGTTTTAAAGACATGAGACTCCCTCATGCTCATCAGTAAGATGGAAAACACACATGTTACTTTTATTTGGTGGAGGTTCAATTTGAAATCTCTGCTGAGCAAGAGGCAAATTAAATTATTTTCTCGAGTTTGAGGGTCCTTGAGTTGGATATTTACGTGGAATATTTTGATAGGGACTGGTAGTTTTAGGCAATTGTCACTTGATGGTTATCAAGTCGTTCAACAGTCTTTGAATTACAGAGTCTGATGATGAGGAGGTAGAAGGTTGAGAGCTGGATGTTTGAACATCTTTTCTCCATTTGGCACTTGTTATGAGATCATCCTCAAGTTCAATGGTGAGAGTCTGAGTAGCTGCTAAGGTGGCTAGCCTAGCTCTTTTTAAAGGAAATACTACATCAGGAGGCATAACATTTAAGAAAAATCCTTTCTGATTTTCATCATTGGGTCTACTTGCAGCTGGAATCACTTGAATTCCTTTATTGAATCTTGCCACAAACTCTCTCATGGGTACTTGAATCTCCTTCTTCATTTGACTTAACTAAATCAAAAGGATATTTGCATCATCAACCAATTTAAACCTAGTCTCAAATGCTATTGTTATAGAATCCCAATCGGTAATGGAGGCATGTGGTAAATTGTGAAATCACTCAGCTGCAGTCTCAGTTAAGGTCAAGACAAAAAGCCTAACAGCCACATCTGGAGTGCCCACTGCTAAAACTCTACATGCTGTATTGAAAGCGTTCAAGTGATCCTTAAGGGTTTTCTTTCCATCACCACTAAATTTGGGTAGGATGTCATGACCTTTAGGTAGGTTTCCAAGATTTACTCCTAAGCTTAAAGGTCCTATAACAGCACCCCAGGGCAGATTTTGTGCCATAGTAGGTAAGATGAAATTCAAGGGCTATAGATTTATAAAAGTGGGAGATACGGTTCCTGGTGAGACCAAGGAACTAAACATAGTTATAGGAGGAGACTTAGTGGGAGAAGAAGGTCTACTAGCGGTCTTATACCATCTTCGAATAGAAGGAGTTTGGGGCTTAAAATCAAGCTTAGCTAGATCTTCAAAATCAGAATCTAAAAGACCTTTTTCTCTATCTCCCCTTGTAAATCTCTTCTCAGCCAGCTTAATGAACTGAAACAAATGAAAGAACCAATTACTCTCAGGGCCTTCAGATTGCCCTGTCAACTACAAAAACCTCCTGGGCTACAGGCAAGCCTCTGAGCCACTCTCTAATTTATTCCGCTTCCTCAAGGAATAACCTTACTTGGTGGTATTGCTAATCATTCATTCTCAACTTCCAAGCTGTTGCATTAAGGTCAGCAATTAAATCCTCTTGAGTATCAGAAAAATCTAGGCCTGGTTGCAAAACTGGAGGAAGTTCATGTCGACTAGGGATAACTTCAGCGGGTAACACCATAGTTGATCATTGAATGCAAGAATATCAATCCTGGTCTATTCTTAGATGCTCCCCAACAGAGTCGCCAAAAAATGTTAGCATACAATTTTTTCCCTTTCCTTTAAATCAATTTCAAACCACTTTAAAGAATAAAAAGAGAAGAATCTTAACACTAACAAATGAGTTGCTAAAAGCCAACTCTCTGCAAATTACAAGGTGCAGCTACCTTCTAGAAAGATTTTCAATACATTCTTATCAAGCATAGAAAAATAACATCATGTGTGCTTTTCACCAGAAAACACTTAAGGAGAAACATTCAGTCTGTCAACATGAAAAAGAATGTGCAAATTTTAGAGTAAATGTCTACTTCTATCACAATTTCAAACTTTGAATTTGTTAAATCTAAACTTCAATAACAATTCTCTCTATCACCTCTAAGCATAGAATTCATTCATATCACAGCTAAGCTTCATTCAACACAACTTATTTCCACAAGAAAATAAATCACATCAGATAAACAATAATATTTATCATTTTAAAAGCTTAGACATATATGTAACACCATAAGATATTTCATACATTCTATAATATCAGTATTCTAAAAACTTGAAGTAAAGTTTTTAGAAAATAATTTATCTCAAACTTAGAGAGCCGAACAAATAAATAGTTTAAATTTTTTGCATAAATAGCCACGCAGGGCTTCAAAAACTAACTTAGTAAAATTGTCTTACTTGAAAGTAAATTCCACTAACTTCTAATAACTGTCCTAAGCATTAAGCATAAAAATTGGACTGGAGCCAAAATGCCTTCCAAAAATTGCCAAGTGTCTCAAACGGTTAAGGAGTTGAGGTTGCTACAAGATGCGCTGCCCCCCAATCTTCAAATGTGGCATTGAACATGAAGATGACTGGTTGATGTGGCAAACTGATAAAATCAATCCTCTATTTCCAGACCTCTTTCTCCTTTTTAACCTTAGCTATCTTTCCTATGTGCATCACTAAATGATCTTGTTGAAGGATCATCATCGATTCCATCTGGGAAATCTTTGTGAAATGCTCATCTATAGGTGTCTTCATCCTTTTGAGCTTGTTGAACTAGGTGTTTACCTCTTTGATTACCTATTCAGCTGCTTTATTTGACACCTCTTGAGCTTCCTGGCACAACTTATCAATCCACTTTCTATCATTAGAAATGATTTCTTTGATCATTTTCAACCCCTTCATGAGATATTTTACCTCAAAGATTCCCATAGCCACAGCTTGATTCCTCCATTCTATGCATTCTTTTATAACATAAATAACTATGTCATCCAGTCCTGGTACTGGCCTCTCCATGAGGAACTTTTGCAAGCCATACTCTTCAACTTATTCAATCCAGTGGAGCTCTTTGGTCCAAGTAGTCTTTTCTAGCTCTCATTCTTCAATGTTGGCTTCTACTTCCTTTACCAGGTGCTCCCCTTTACTATGGGTTTGGTCCAGATTACTTAGTTCCTTGACAACCTTTGCTTTTACGCACTCCACCCAATCATCAAATGCCTTGCTCACCGCCTTGCTTCTTTGAACTTGGTCAAGAAACTGTTGATTATTAGGGGATCTCATGTCAATGGAGGCTGGCATCTCACTCAGAGGGAAAGGTTCAGGATGTTGAATGACATTGATATACTGAGCCATACTCTTCATCACCTCTTTCATTTCTTATTTATCTTTGGCATCCTTCCATACTCTACCAGCAATTTTCTTGTTTGATACCTCAAAAAACCTCATATCGGCGGCTCTAGTGTCTCTCCCTAAATCCACCTTGGATACTTGAAAATCCTGGACTGAAGCTTCTCCTTTAGCTCTATCTTCTTTAGGGTTTTCAATCTCAACCATCTAGTGGCCGTTGCTTTCATTGAAACCAATTCTAGATTCCATCTTCATTTTCTTAACCTTAGAAGATTTTCCTAGATACCTACTTACTACATCATCAATATGTACTGATAAAGGAACCATAGTCCTTTTCTTAGCTACTGGTGTCTCCAACCATGGTGGGGCAATAGAGGTTTTCTTTTGGGTGTCATAATCACTCAAAAGAGCTAATGAGTCTTTCAGAGTACCTCCTGTTTCCTCTTGCATTTGTTGATCATCGGCCATCTCAAATACCCTATGGTCTTCAACTGAAACTACCTTCGGATCAGGGTCTCATGAATCTAAATCCATGATGACACTGGGAATAACTCTCTGCCTTTAAACCTTTTCTTTTACCCTTTGACTTGAACTTGTGACTCATAATTTAGGTTAAGGCTGCTGTTGAACTTGAACTTGTGAAGAAATTGGTTCAAGTTTAGGTTTGACTTCAGGTTTAGCTTTTCCTGCACAAGATGGATCAACACTTAAGTTAGTTAAAACATAAGTCCTCTTGGTTGAACTCCTCTTCTTGGTTTTTATTTGTTTCTTTTCTGATTGTAAAGGAGCAACATGGATTCTTTTCTTCACCAACCATGCTTTCATTCTTTCAATCACCCTTTTCATTTTCTTATGCAAATCATCTTCTTCTGGCTCCTTCCAATCTAGCTCAAGAATTGGGAGGGCTTTGAGCTTCTTTGAATATTGGGAATCTACAACATCAACCTCACTATCTCCCTCTATCCTATATGTATCCATCTCTAGCTTGAAGGTGATGATCTACTTCAAAGTTAGCCGAGACCAGAGTCTTTTCCTTACCTCCAGCTCATCAGAATAGTTGACCCAAAAATCTTCTAGCTTAGGGATGTGCATGAACATCTCTGGGACATTGAGATTTGCTCCTGCAAAGCCTCTATAATCAAAATTAACCCTAGGAGTATAAGTTTTCAAACAAAAAGCATCCAATTCTTCTTTGATAGCCATAGCATCTTGAAATTTTTTGCATCTATAGTACCCTAACTCAATAGGGATGAAAACACCCGAGGACTTCTTTGGAGTCCCAGCCTTTTGTTCAACTAGGACAAGTTGCCTGCATAGCTCCATTAGGATTACATCATCTAATTAGAATCTAGGAAGCCATAGGGGCTCTTCATCAAATGCTCTGACTCTCAAATAAGTAAATCTTGGAAAATGTATAAAATGACAGCCATAAACATTAATCACCTGTTTAGCTTCCTTAGAAAGCCTGTAGTTTTCTTTCCCTCTCAACTCAAAAACTAACCTCCTTGAAAATCTGTCATTTACAGTTTTGAACACACTAGAGAACTTCTCCATTTGTAAGCATGTGAAGTAATCATAAATCCTCATATCACTTGTCCATAATTCATGAGGTAATCCTTCTTAGGCTCAACAACATGCTAAGACATAAACCAGGTAGGAAGACATATAAAATGCAGTCAAATTTGTCACGTTTAAGAGTTCTCTATGGAGCTTTTCAACTATTGGGCCAGCCCAATCAATAAAATTATCTCCTTCTATGATTTTCTAGATGAAACAGTCCATCCAATTTTCCCAATGAAATGCATGGGGGTTTCCTTTCACCCTATTTAGAAGAAGCACCATATGGGCTATATCTTTTCGGAAGTGTTCAATTGTTAGTGGCTTTGGTAGCCTGCTTCCTCCTTTCTCTGGTTTCACAAGCTATACCTTGGCTATTGAGGAGCTATATTCTTTTCTTATCAGCCTCATACACATGATCTGCTTCCTCATAGGTCCATGGTTCATACGGTTCCTTGTCTGGAATTCTCAGGGCCGTCATTAATGTTTCTCAACTGATTTTTACCAAGATTTCTCCTAACATATCCTTAATACATCTATTCTTGGCGTCATATTTATTAGTGCACCCCAACACTAGTTCGGGGCAAATGAGAGCTAAAGGAAATGCAACGGCTTCTAAAAGACCACTTCCCACTAATTTCCTAGAAAAAAAACCCTCGAAAGAAATTTGGGCTCTATCAAAAAGTTCTCCTAGGTTTGCATTGAACAAGAAGGTATCACCTATGTCTGGAAGAGAAACTAGTAGGTGGGTTCTACTCTCCTCTTTCAGAAGTTTTGGGTGGAACAATGGTATCCTACCAAATATGAATATAAATGATTTGCAACACAAAAAAAGCCATTGAAATTTGAAACTACAAGGGGAGAAGATAACTCACCAATGTACTACGCACCAGCTCTCTGTAAATTTCTCAATCCCAATTTTGTCGCTCCTTCTCCTTGTCCAGACAAAATAACTAATAGAAAAGCCTTAATCATTCTTCATTTATTTGCGAATGCCTTACAGGATCCTTAATAAATCTTTAGAGCATGTCTATAATAAATGTTTTAATGGAAGAATGATTGATTTTACATGTTTGGTCGAGCTTAATTAATCCACTAGCTATTTCGGCACGAATAACTCAATTCCTAAGGAAAATCCCTGATCACCATATTTGAATATTAATGGCTCCCTCTATGTCACGCCATCAACTTTCATTTCCAATCGTTCACATGAACGAGCCATCTAGTTGAATGAGAGCATCTTGTACGACAATTTATGAAACTTAATAAACACTTGGAGCGCTACAAAATAGAAACCTTCTTTTTGGAAAAGAAAACAATCCCACTGAATTGTCAGTGCATAAGTTGTCATATTACAAACATGAACTTGAACTTGAACTAACTTAAGGTTCAGGACTAGGTTCAAGTTCAGGTTCATCTTTGAGACCGACAGACATTTTGAGGGATAGGCAAGCATGAGCTTTTTAAGACTTGGAAGCGATAATGGGTTGAACTTGAACTTGAACCAACTTATCAAAAGTTTAAGTTCAAGTTCAACTTAGAAACTTCTACTGACCAAGACTATAACCAGGATCTGAGAAAAATGAAGGTAACAGGGGTCAAAGACATCCTGCTGTCAGAAAGATAAAAGTTTTTTGGGTTTTCTCCGTCTTGGCATTTCCAGACCGAAACAGGTTGTAGAATTGCCCGAAACTACACACAGACATAAAAAATTGGCATTTTCTAGATTTTCCCTATTTTGAGGTTAGTATTTGCCTTTTAATTATTTCAATTTTCAAACACATTCTATTATAGGGAAATATAAGATTTTCTTCCTCTTTCATATTCTTCATAGATTGATTCGATTGTGCATTAACCTTTTGGTTGATAAATTTGGATCTCTCCTTTGGGAATTTGGATTTAGAAGTGGATCTCATATTTCCCCCATACATAATAGAAGGATGAATACAATTTCCCTCTATTCATGTAGTAATAACAAAGAAATGTGCAAATTTTGTTAATCTATCAACCACCACAAAAATACAATCTTTACCTTGAGCACGAGGTAAACCATTAATGAAATCCATTGAAATACTTTCCCATTTCTGATTCGGAATAGGAAAAGGTTGTAATAACCCAGCCGGATAAGAATGTTCTATTTTATTTTTCTTACATGTGATACATTCCTTGACGTATTGTAAAATGTCATTTTTGAGTCCTTTCCATGTGAATCTTTCTCGAATGTGCCCATAAGTTTTAAAATAATCTGGATGTCCTACTAAAGGAAAATCATGAACTGTTTGCAAAATTCTCAGCTTTAATTTAGACTCAGGTACTAAGAAGATTCTATATTTGTAGTAAATAATATCATCCACAACTTTGTACCTTTTGTCTTGAACTTTCTTGTCCAAAAGATCACAAGCAGTAGAGTTTTTAGAATATTCAACCAACAACAAAGACTTCCAATCTGCTGCTACCCTGCTTAAAGCATTAATTTCTAGCCTTCAAGACAAAGCATCAACAACAACATTGTTCTTACTCTTAACATATTCAATTTCAAAATCATAAACTTGAATTTTGCTGATCCACTTTTGCTGCCTATCATTCAAATCTCTTTGACAAAGGAAATACTTCAGACTATTATGATCAGTTTTAACTACAAATTTGGCTCCAACTAAGTATTGTCTGAATTTAGATAATGCATGCATAATAGCTAACATTTCCTTATCATATATGGAATACAATTTTTTGGCACTAGTGAGTTTCCTGCTTTCAAACACTATCAGATGTTTATTCTACATTAACACGGCTCCAATTCCTTTACCTGACGCATCACATTCTAACAAAAAGGGCTGATCAAAATTTGGTAAATCAAGGACAGGGCAAGAACTCATTACCTCTTTGAGTTTATTAAATGCATGCTATGTATCTGCAGTCTATTTGAATGCCCCCTATTTGGTAAGATTTGTCAGTGGTTCTCCAAGTTGTGAAAATCCTCTAACAAATCTTTGATAATAAATGCATAGACCAAAGAAACCTCTTAAGTCAGAAAGTGTCTATGGAGGTGGCCAATCCAGAATAGCCTTGATCTTTTCTTGATGTACCTGCACACCTTTAGCACTGATCATATGTCCCAAATATAAAATTTTCATTATACCAAATTCACATTTAGAAGCTTTTGCATATAGTGTTTGAGACTCCATTTTACCCAAAATTTAGTCAATATGTCTCAAGTGTTCCTCCCAAGTCTTTCTGTAAATCGGTATATCATCAAAGAAAATGAGCAAGAATTTTCACAACTGCTTATTAAAAATATGGTTCATACAAGACTAAAATGTTGCTGGAGCATTTTTCAGGCTGAAAGGCATAACCAAAAATTCATAATGACCATAATGACATTGAAAAGCAGTTTTATGAATGTTCTATTCTCTTAACTTAATCTGATGATACCCTGATCTCAAATCAATTTTAGAAAAATATAGAGCACCATGTAATTCATCTAAGAATTCATCAATACGAGGAATCAGATACCTATTTTTTATGGTCTTTTTATTGAGGGCCCGATAGTCTGTACACATGCGTAGGGTTCCATCTTTCTTTTTAACTAGCACAATTGAAGATGCAAATGGACTGGAACTAGGCCTAATATGCCCCATATCTAATAACTCTTTAAAAATTTTTCCTATTTCATCTTTGAAAGCCTTAGGATGCCTGTATGGGGTAGTAATGAATGGTTTTTCTCCTTCCTCTAATTCAATAGTATGTTCAAAACCTCTATCAGGGGGTACTCCTAGGGGTATATCACTGAAAACTGATTTATGTGCATCTAGTACTTGTAACAAATCATTTGAATAATTCTTTGATTCAAAACCTATTACCTTAGTAGAAATCAAGCACTGTACAGACCACACAATCTCACCATGATAGAAAATAGCCTCCATTCTTTTAGCAGTTATAATCTTGGGACCACCGTTTGTCATGCCTCTGAGAATCACCTTTTTCCCATCAACTTTGAAAGAAAACTCCATGCATTTGAAATGCTAAGAATATTTATCCAAGGTTTCCATCCACTAGATTCCTAACACCATGTTAGTATCTACCAAATCAATTAAATAAAAATCATCAGTTACTGTATAATTACCCAAAGCAATTTTCAATTGTGGAACCTTATGTGTGCTAACTAAATTAGTGATGCTTGCCACTTTCACATGAAAACCTTCATGTTTAACTTCGTATAACCCACATTGTTTATAAGAGAAACATTAATAAAATCATGAGTTGATCCACTATCAATCATAACAATAACTCGCTGACCCTGTAACACCCCTCTTACCCTGAAAAATGTTGCAATGAGGAATTCCTGTCATAGATGCCATTATATCACCTACCTATTTATTTTCCTGTTCAGAAGAAGAAATTGTTGGGGAACCCTCTATATTAGGATCAACATTTTCCTCATCTTCATTATTTGATGTTACTTTGATGTGATGTATTTTCCCTTTTACCAAACACCTGTGACCTGGTTGCCATGATTATTTACAATTGAAGCACAGTTTGCATCTCCTAAGTTCATCCCTTTCCTCTTTATCAATTGTGGGTTTTGGAAACATTTCTTTATTGAAGGGTTGTTTGTCTTTATCTAGTTTTGTAAAAGGACTTTTATTCCAAATTTTCCCTTTTGAGGATGGTTCTAATTCTCTTGCCTTATTAATAGCCATTTGAAGTGAAGGAGGATTTAAAGATTTTACCCAACCTTTCAAAGAATCAGAAAGTCCATCAATGAAAATAATAATCTTGTGCCTCTCAAAAATCTTAGTGACAAACACAGCCAATTTTTCAAATTTTGTTATATATTGTTCAACTGCCCCTATTTGCTTTAGTTGTGTTAACTCTTCTAAATATAATTCAGGATCTTTGGAATCAAATCTATCAATGAGATGTTCAGTGAATTCTAAATATGTCTCTACCAGATTATGGCCCAAAGTGACCTATCCATGGTGCAACCATTCATGTACAACACCATCTAAATGTAATGCTGCATATTTAATAGCTTCATCCTCCATCATAGGGTTTAATTGAAAATAGGTTTCTAACTTTTGAACCCATGCCCTAGTATTTGTCTTGCCTGATTCATCAAAGTAAGGTATGGACATCTACCCTATTTTCCTTTGTAATTCATTGTTGTATTTGCTGCCCCTATGAGACCTATGTTTCATCCTGACATCCACGTATTCCTAGAATGTCATGTAGGATCTGAATTCTACCCTAGCTACTTCCCAATCACTCAGAATTTCATCTTGTACTTCTCTAACTGTAGGTTCATGTTCTAGTTGTAAATTCCTAGGAGTGAAATTTGGCAAAGATGACCTAGCTGTTGCTATTTTTTCATGCTGATTGTTATTTACTGAACGTTCATCCGTACCACCCTCATTCCAATTTTGATTTATATTTTGAGCCATGAATTGAGTCATCAGACCAGTCATTGTATTTATATTATTTTCATGTCTTGTTGACTTCTCATTAATGCAAAAATTAAATCCCTATTATTTTTTGGTTCCCCCATGTGTTCAAAAATTATTTCTTCCTCTATCTCAGTATGAATTTCCTCAATTGCAAATTGTGGAGTTGAACTAGAAGGATTGGTTGGGTTTCTATTCTGATGTTCTCTAGTATTCTGGAAGTTGTAATGGGTTGATGGAATGTTCAATAAACATATTCTCTATTTTGGACAACACAAACACCCTACAGGCTGGCAAGACTAATAGCTCTGATACCACTATAAAATTCCTAGTCACTGATGCACCATAAATTTAATTTCTAAACTTTCCAATAAGTGATTATGTATGGTGGTACAATGGAAATGATAAATATTTATATTCTTTCACTGATTCAAGCATTCACCAGAGTTCACTGAATGATAAATATTTATATTCTTTCACTGATAACAGATAAAAACATTAAAGTATTCACCATAGTTCATCTTTCTACAACTGAAGCATTTCCAAAAATAGTTGAATTCAAAATCTATGAGCATTAAGTTAGAAATTACAACTAGGAACCTGTGTAATGAATATTGTGTATGGACTTTAGGATAGCATTCCTCGATCTTTGATCATCTTCTATACTAAGAAATCTATCTTTTATCTATACGAAGGCATCTAGATAGTTGGATAACAACCCTCTATCTTTTGACTATGCGATGGCAACTAGATGGTCTATGTGATGGCATCTGGATGGTTGTATGATGAACCTACAAATAAAACTTTCCTCCACTTATAATTATGGAAACCACTAACAACTAGATGGTTGTGCCTTCCCAACAATACATGCAATTCCTTTGTCATCTAGCCAGAAAATCACACCAAACCTTGTCTTGTTGTTTAAGGTTTGAACGCACGCCGTATACTACCAAACTCGCTCTTGTGGAAATAGACAAGAATAAATGTAACAAGGCCTGGACTCATGCCGTATACTGCCAAACTGACTCTTGTAGAAACAAACAAGAATGAATGTAACAAAAACTAGAAACTCACTAGTCTCTTCTCTCTGGTCCTGACAACCAATCCCGCGTACTTCCCAATTCCACTAGGCCAGATATTAATCTGATGAAAGGAATCAAATTGTGTTTCTTCTTCACAATAAAAAACTTCTACAAAAATATCTGAGCATGCCTTCTCCTTTTTGAGATGACTCTTTATTCCCAAACAAAATAGTTCCTCAACCAAAAATAAGTTGTAGTTTCCGTAAAAGAACTACTTTATTCAACATGTATTGAAGAAATACATAACTTCTTAAAAATCCATGTATGTAATTATTTAATATTAATTACCTTAACAAATTAATATTAAATAATTCTTTTCTTTCAAATTCTTCCTTAGCCAAATAATGACTAATTATTTGGGGACATGACATTCTGTTGGTAAAGTTTTGAAGCAATACAATCAATGTTTTCACTACAAATTTCTAGATTTCTCTAATAACAGTCATTTTAAAAGAAGATTATCTCTATCTAAATGTCTATTATCTATGTGTTTATAGATTGGGGGTGGTAGCCTTTATTTTCTAGAGAATTTTGGCTTTTGACTATTTGTGTTTGGTTGAGTGTAGAAAAAGATATCAACATTTTACCAAAAACTATCTTAAACCCACACTAGGGTATCCAAAGATTCTTTTCAATCTAGTTTTCCATATTTTTACATTAAAAATGTTCCCATCATCAGGGGCGTAATGAGGGAGGCATTGTATGATATCCCCATGGTGTGTGTAGGAGAGAATGAAAAGATTGAGCTTAATTTTTGAGCAAGGAAGTGACTGGACAGGCACAGGGAACAACGTGTTAGGATTAAAAATACACAGATAACAGTTACATGCAAATATATCCAATATTAGAAAATAATAAACCACACAAAAGAGAACACAATACATAAAGATTTAATGTGGTTCACCCAATCCCTAGGCTACGTCCACCAACAATGAGTCCAATATTATTATTATCCAGTGATTACAACCTGATTACAATCTGCAATCCCTTACAGCTCAATACTATCGCAAGAAGCTACTAAAAAATACATCATAATGAAATCCATAACCCTAAGCTATTTTATAGAAGTTTATTTTTTCTCTTTAGGGTTACAACATGTCAGTACAAAAATAGCCAATAAATGTTCGCCCCCAAAAAAATTTCTTGGGGGCTCCACCCCCAAACCCCTAATCGAGGCCTGCCTAACCCTGAACCCCAGTGAGGGTGAGGGGAAAAGTGTACAATAATTCCCTGATCAATCACCACAATATAACAATCTCCCCACTTGGGGATTGATCAGATTCCACAAAAAAAAACAATATCCCACTTGGAGATTGATCCTGTAGCAGAATTGCTACCTTGTGAAGCTCCCACTGGATTCAACCACCCTAGAATCAACTATTCCTTTATTCTATTTAGTCTAATAGACCAATCGAAGTTGAAAAAGAATTCAAATTCTCCCTTGATACTACCTTTGTAAACATATCTGTTGGATTATCATCTGTATGAATCTTGTCCAGCTTTAACTACCCATCATCCAAAACTGACCGAATGAAATGATACCATAATTGTATGTGTTTTGTCTTTGAGTGAAAAGCATAATTCTTGGCAAGATGAATGGTATTCTGGCTATCTATAAATAGATAATTATCCATCTATGGATGTCCCAATTCTTTCATGATTAGTTAAAGTCATATCATCTCCTTGGATGCCTTTGTAGCAGCAACATATTCTGCCTCTGTAGTGGATAAAGCATTCACCTTTTGTAACCAAGAAATCTAACTCACTGCTATCCCACCAATAGTAAATACATAGTCTGTAGTACTTCACCTGCTATCTATATCTCCTACCAAATCTGAGTCAACATAGCCTTGTATAATAGTAGTAGATCCCCCAAAGTGTAAACACTTACTGGATGTACCTCTCAAATATCTAAGAATCCATTTGAATGCATTCCAATGCTCAATCCCAGGGTGACTCATATACCCACTAACAACTCCCACTGGATGTGCAATATTTGGCCTAGTACATACCATAGCATACATTAAGCTCCCTACAACTGAAGCATAAGGTACCTTGGATATTTTAGCCTCCTCTTCTATTGTCTTATGACACATCTCCTTAGTCAATTTCAAATGACCAAGTAAAGGTGTGCTGACAAATTTGGCATTCTCCATAGAGAAACTTTGCAACACCTTCTCAATATAATCAGCCTGAGATAAAGTCAATTTCTAATTTTTTCTATGTCTGCAAATTTTCATACCAAGGATTTGTTTTTCTACCCCCAAATCCTTCATAGAAAATGTATGTGCTAACTATTGTTTCAAACCCTTAATGTGATCCATGTTAGACCTAGCTACAAACATATCATCAACATACAAACATAAAATAATGTAGCTATCATCATCCAACCTCTTAAAATAAACACAATGGTTAGAATGAAACTAAGTGTATCCATGCTCATTTATAAAAGTGTCAAATTTAATATACCATTGCCGAGGTGCTTGCTTCAAGCCATATTAAATTTTATGCAATTTGCACACTAGATTCTCCTTACCCTTGACCTCAAATCCTTGTGGCTGTACCATATATATTTCTTCATCCAAATCACCATGAAGAAAAGTTTTTTTAACATCAAGCTGCTCTAAATGAAAATCTTCAGTAGTCACAATACTTAAAACAGTATGAATATAAGTCATTTTAACAACTGGAGAAAATATCTCATAAAAATCAATACCCTTTTTCTGTGCAAATCCTTTTACAACTAATCTAGCTTTAAATGCTTTCTTACCTCCATCCTCTTCTTTTAGCCTATAAACCCATTTATTCTATAAGCCCTTTTTTCTGCAGGTAACTTACATAAATCCCAAGTTTGATTTTTTAGCAAGGAGTCCATTTCATCTGTCATTGCAAACTCCCACTAAATCTTTGTATCCACCTACACAACTTCATGATAATATTCAGATTCACTAGCATATGTTAATAAAATAAAATACAAAGAGGGAGAAAATCTTTCTGGAGGTCTACATAGCCTTGTTGACCATCTAACATTCACTGGAGTTTGTGGTATTTGTTGTTTCTATTTTGCGGAGCATAAGGAACTACATGAATATCATCTTTTGTAGTATCATCCAGTACTACATAATCATTTTCTTTCTTCTCATGTTGCTGCAACATATCTTTGTACAAAACTTTCTCATTGAATATGACATCCCTGCTTCTTACAATTTTATGATTTTTGAAATACCAAAGCCTATGACCAAATTCATCAATGCCTTATCCAAAAAATACACATTTCTTTGACTTAGCTTCCAACTTGGTTCTATTTTCAAAATCTATATGTGCAAATGATTCACAACCAAGGTTTTGAGAAAAGAATAACTAACCTTCTTACCAGTCCATGCTTCCTCTGGAATACCACAGTCCAAAGGAGTAGATGGACCTCTATTGATTAAATAAACAACTATATTAACAGCCTCCACCCACATGTTTAAGGGCAGTCTAGCATGAAACCTCATACTCCTTACACACTCCATTATTGTCCTATTCATGTGTTCAACCACTCCATTTTCTTGTGGAGTCATTGGTATAGTTTTCTGCCTACGAATACCATTAGAGGAACAATAATCTTCAAATTCTATCCTGCAATACTCACCACCATTATCAGATCTAAGACATTTTAGCCTTTTACTAGTCTCATTCTCAACCAAGCATTTCCATTTCTTAAAAGTTTGAAATACATCAGATTTATGTCTAAGAAAATAAATCTATACTTTTCTTGTTGCATCATCTATAAATGTAACATAATACAGAGAGCCACTAATGGAAGATACTTGAGTTGGTCCCCATACATCTGTATGCACAAGCTCTAATTTCTCATTTTTTTTTTCCTTCCCACTCTTCACAAAACTAACTCTCTTTTGGTTTCCATACACATAACCTTCACATAAATCCATATTGACACATTTTAGACCAGATAAATTTTTTTTTAAATGAAGTAATTTTATACCTTTTTCAATCATGTGCCTAAGTCTATTGTGCCAAAGTGCTGTGTCAGAATCTACAACAACTGTTTGATGTTCTTCCCGCTCAATTGCAACAACTGTTCCTGAAACTTCATTTTTCTCTGAAACAATTAAAGTAGAAGGAACAATATGAACTTTGCAAAGATATAAGGTGCCTAATTTCACACCTTTTTCTACTCCTAAGGAACCTTTTGAAACCTTCCAATTTCTATCATTAAAAATAACTATGCAACCCTCATCACCTAGTTGCCCTGCTGAAATTAAATTTCTACTCAGCCTTGGAACATGTCTTACCTCTTGTAGTAGCCAATGACTCCCATTCTGCAGCTTAATCTTAATTTTCCCCTTTCCAACAATTTGACATGATTCATTATCTCCCAAATAAACTAGCCCAAAATCCCCTTGGACATAATCAAGAAAATAACCTCTATGGGGTGTAGCATGAAATAAAGCCCCAAAAACTAAAACTCATGAATCATCAATACTTTCTAAAGAAAGAATTAAAGCATCCTCTTTAGATTTATCTTACCACATTTGCCTCCTTGTTACCTTCTTGTTTGTCTCCTTCTTTATTCTTTTGAGACCAACAATCTTTCTTCTTATGACCTGGTTTTCCATAGTACCAACAATCATTTGGTCCTTTTGATTTAGACCTCTTTCCCTTTGATTTTCCTCTTGATTTCCCATGATTTTCAGAATTGTTTCCTCTCTCATTCATTCTATCTCTACTTTTTGCATTCAAGACACTTCCAGATGTAGATCCACCTAAGCTTTTCCTACAAGTTTCCTCACTTAGAATTACACTGATAATATCATCAAATTTTAGGGTATTAGAACTAGAAATAGAGTTACTGACAACCATTACAAAGCCATTCCATCTTTTAGGTAAAGAACACAAAATCAAGAGAGCCCTAATTTGTTCATCAAAAAATAACATTTACATAAGATAATTGACTAGTAACTGTATTAAAATTGTTAAAATGATTAGTAATAGATCCACCTTTTGCCATCTTCATATTAAACAAACGCTTCATGAGAAATACCTTTTTAGAAGCAGAGGGTTTTTCATACAACTTCACTAGGGTTTACATGAAATATTCAACCATCTTTTCTTGTGTAATTTTGAATGCCACCGATTGTGCCAAGCATAATAAAACACTACCGAGTGCCTTTCTATCAAGAATATTCTAGTCCTCATCAAACATTGTTGATGGTTTCTTTGATTTTCCCTCCAATGGCCACCATAGATCCTTCTGATAGAGATAGTCCTCCATTTGCATTTTCATAACTAAAAGTTCTACCCATTAAACTTGTCAACCTTTAGCCTACCCTTGTCTTCCATTTCTCCTACTCCACCATGAGACTCCCACTCAATCGTGAGACTCCCACTAAATCATGAGATCTTCCTGTAGAGGATAACTGAAAAAAAACCTCGCTCTGATACCACTTGTTAGGACTAACAAAACATAAATAACAATTAAATGCAAATATAACCAATATCAAAAAATAATAAACCACACAGAAGAGAACACAAGACACAAAGACTTAACATTGTTCACTCAATCCCTGGGCTATATCCATCGATGGTGAGTCCAATATTATTATTATTATCCAGTGATTACAACCTGATTACTATCTGTAATCCCTTACAACTCAATACCACTGCAAGAAGCTACTAAAATATACATCAAAATGAAATCCATAACCCTAAGCTATTTTATACAAGTTTATTTTACTTCTTTAGGGTTACATTTCGACAAAAATAGCCAATAAATGTCCCCCCCCAAAAAAAAATTTCAGGGGCTCCGTCCATGAACCCCTAGATAGTCATGGGCTATCGCCCTTTATTGTATGGGAGCTATCATCCCTAAAACCCCACTTGGGACCCCGCCCGACCTTGAACCCCGGTGAGGGTGGGGGGAAAAGTGTACAGTACTTCCCTGATCAATCCCCACAATATAACACAACGTAACTAAAAGTCTCATAAGTGATAATATAAAATTTTTCATAAATTTGAGTTCTATGGCCATGGAGGCTTGAGAGACTTTAGGGAAGAGAGTTAACTTCCTATCCAAGGTCTTGGAGAAGGAAAGTTCCCAAGGGAAGGGCTAGAACAACCTAAAGTTGTAGAGTATGGTCATGATTGTCATAGTAGGACAATAACTTGATAAATTGTCTAGTTTTGATTTGAAGTTCAAATGGATCTAGTGGATGTGGGAGTGTATGTGGATAGGGTCTAAGGGGACTATTGAAGGTGTTTAAGTGTCTCAAGTGAAAGAGACACATTCTATTGTTTTGGTAAGTGACTGTCTTGAAAGGTTTATGTGTCACTGTCATAAAGTCAGAGCTAGGACTATAAGGAGTCCTTTTGATGATGAATTCAATATGGTTAACAAGAGTATGACATTAAAGCCAAGACAAGTGGAGTTCTCTAGTATTAGGGGTTAGGGGAACAAATAAATTTTTTTAAGATCCAAGGGTAGGATCAAGAGTCAAGATGTATTGAAGGTGTGTCAAGGATAGTCACGGTGATTAGAGATTTGAGCCCGCATATTGGATGAAGGATCAGAGTCCAAGAATGGTGGGAATTCCAAGTTGGTCCATCTGTTAAAATTTCATCAGAAAATCAAATGTGGCTTTCTCGATGTGTTCTTAAGGTATGAATTTTTTTTTATAGGAAATATCCATCTTATTTGACCCCAAACCAATTGGGACTAGTATTTCATTGTACTTTTTAAGGCAATTTAGGTTGTGTTTCATTTTCTTTAAAATATATCCATATTATTGGTAATTTCATCAAATTTACAAATTCTCAAAGATTTGTGAAACTTAATGAGATATCAAATTTTGTTGGAAACTACATTAAGAACAATATTGATTTGCACAATTTGGATAATCAGTTATGATTTATGATCTTGTATTAAATGTCATGTGAATGTTAAATTCATATCATTGTCATTCCTTTATTGTCATTCGACATTTCACTTAATAAAATCTAATATAGCTTTGGCTTCACTTTTAAGGTGATTGGAATGGTGTTGGTGCTGACAAAAATTATAGGTTTGTACTCATAGCTGCAGAAAAGATATGTGTCTTATTCTAGAGTTTTTTAACCATAATAATGAGCTTATTCTCATTCAATTCTTAAATTTGACAATAAAAAATCTATGAATACCAATGATGGAATAGATGTGATCAAGAAGACCCTTGAAAAGTTGGGGCTAAGGCTTAAGGATCACATTACTGCATATGAAGAAGGGCAATGAGAGGCGTTTGATTGGAAAACATGAACAACTAAGGTATATTTCTCTTAATGAACAACAAATTTGTAAGGACAAGACAACATATAAAAATCAAGGAAACAATAAAATTACTTTTGAATAACACATTCCATTAAGAGGACAACAAGTCAAATACCACCAACTACATGCTCTAAAATATTAACAATATTGGTTACATTAATTAATACTTCAATTTCAATTTAAGATGTTTAATTGTATTAATAATTATATTTAAAAAAAATAATGGCAAATGAATACGTGGATGAAAATAAATAGATGACTTACAACTGATTAATTTTGAAGATTAAGAATTAATTAACTACAATAAAATCTTATAATTTATTACCTCTCACTTTCCTCAAACTACCTTTCCCCACTAAGTACTCCCCTTCAATTTTTTTAATGGTATCAGGATTCCAAATGAGATCTATATGGATCTTTGCTGCAAGCTTAGGAAGATATTAAGTAATGTACACCATAGTCTGGCATACCATATATCCCTCTACCATATAACCCTCATGAAATTATATTTATTGAACTAAAGCCTTCAAAAATTTCAAGTGCCTCTCAACCATCCACATTGATCGAGTGTATACAGGTCCACACAATTCAATCTTCTCAACTTGGTGTATGAGGTAGTGTTCTTGTGCATTGAAAAATTGGAAGGTAGACACTTTTGTATTTCACACATTAGATGAGGAATTCTTCTCTTCCAATATTTTATATCTTTTTTATAGATTTATTTAGATGAGAACCACCTACAAGACATTCAAGGCACAAAATTATATAAATATGAGACTTTACAATATATTACATAACAAGAAAAAAAAATCATGAACATAATAAATATATAAAACAAATTGAATAGATATAATTGCTTACCTTATGTATTTTCCAAGATCATATATCACTTGTTTGATGTTATTATCAAAGTCTTTTGGGAGAGATAGGAGTAGCATGTACTACAACAATTATAAACTGATCATGCCATTCTTTTGTCACATAATACAATGAAACACACATGTAGTTTACAAATATATTGTAAATATAGAACATGAATTACTTTGATGAAGGTATGCCAATCATGCATTTTCAACCTTGGCCCAAATTTATTTTTCTTTGATATGAGATTGCTTATGTTCACAACAAATCCTATGGGAAATCAATTTTTTTGTATGACTTCTTTTATGGCACCACTTTTTTGCTCCGTTAATAACCAAGGAAGGACACTTATATTAATCCAGTGTCCACTTCTATTTGATTCAATGAAATTTATCATTGCATGATTGGATTCATGAATTTCACTATAAATTTTGACAATTTTTTTTCTTTGTCATGCCTTCCATCCAATATTTTCCACAGTGTCTCTATTATATTCTTTCCAATTTTCATAGTATCAAACAAATGCACAATTTGTAGCTTCTCATAGTAGGGAAACCTACTGAATTGTCCAAGATAAATTTTTAGTTCCTTTGGACAGTGGTTAATAATGCCTTGACGACCTTCACAGTCATCAATTACAAACTCATAAAATAAAACACAATATAAATATATAAATTCCAAACATAAATTATTATGTGGAATGACATTACCTTGATGATTAATTCTATGATATTCCAACTTCCATAGGGGAGTTGTCATTCTTTGTGGCTTTGATGTAGTCTCTTCTTTCCCATTGAAAATATGTTTTTTGACAGTTTGATACTTATATTTATGTGGAGGAAGTGGCTATACTCATCAAACACCTTCTTTCCTAAATTTTTTGAATGACGAGATTTCATCTTTGGACCACAAATTGGATATGCAAATTTTCCCTTCGTTTGAAGACCAAGATAATCATACAAGTGGATTAAATATGTTAATTTTTATAATTAGAATGATCATGTGCAACTTGAATTCACCATTCCATAACTCTAGAAAATCATCGATAAGAGACTCAATATATACATTCATATCTTTAACTTGGTACTTACCTAGTTGAATGATCAACAACATTACATAATTATTGTGACCATTTTACTGCAAGATTTATAATTACATGCATATAAGTGTTAAATAATAAAATACATAGAACAATCATTGCCAACACAATGTACTCCCTCTTTATTAACATCCATGGAGGAATGTTATTATTGATAAAAAAAATAGGCCACATAGAGTAAATAAATATCATCTCTCCAAATGGATTGACACCATCCATTACGAATGAAAGCTTGAGATTTTGAGGTTCTTCTTTAAAGTGCAGCCACTTTTCCTCTATGTCCATAAATACTGAACCATCCATAGGCATTCAAATAATATCATCTTGACTTCTATTGCATGCATGGTAATCCATAAATTGTGCCAAGCTATTGCATCTGAATAATCTTTGCAAACATGTAATAATGGGGATGTAACAAAGAACCTTGTGAGGCACCTTTTTTATTATTTGATCTAGTCGATATCTACTCATATGAAATTCAGGAAATTCTGTTGCAAATTCATGTTCTTTATGATAAATAATATGATCATTGGGACAAGCATCTATTGCTTGATACTCCATTCTAATATCTTTCATAGTGTCACATAATTCTTGGTATGAACAAAGGAGAATATTTGATGGTGGTAACAAAAACTCACCTATCAATCTACAACAAAAAATATAAGTTTTTAATATAAATAATATTTATGGTACATCTTTCACCCTTTATTGACTATAATGACATATATGACATACCTTAGCATACGTGACATTATTATGTTAGATAAACCATTCATAACCTTCAAGTTCACCAACAAAAATACAACATAGAAGATTTGTTTGGAAGCCTTCGTAAAGGGTTGTGTCTTCCTTCTCAAGTAGAGGTATATCATGGATAACATCAACGTCATCCTGATCATCATTATCTTTCACGCTAGTACCAAATGTGTCATGGATCAATGTATTAATACCATCATCTTCAAATGTGTTTTCTAGTGCATGATCATCATCTTCCATGGGATCATAATCTTCAGCTTTAATATTTGTACCTTCATGATCCTCCACTTCCAAAACCATATTCTCTATATTGACACCTCCATGGTCCATATCACGTATTGCCTTAGGGAGGTCAACCTATATAAAAATGATGAGAAAAAATAAACCATGATCATGACCTTATCATCAAGTGTATTTCATATGTATATTAATTGTTAAAACAATATAATGAACAACTTACCAATGGATGATAATCAAACCCCCCTTCAATGTGACCATTCTCCCTACAATGTCTCTTAGCTATTTTGATTACTAGTATTATAGCGGCTAAGCCATTACAAATTTTGTAGGGATAATAACATTTTCCATCCCCTTTTCTTTTAAAGTTAGACCACAATCAAGCGATTGTCTCCCCATTTTGTTCTTCACATATATTATTTGACACGATCCTTCTTCACAGGAAAAAATATGGCTATGGAAAATTCGGTCTATAACCTTCACAAACCAAGAAAAATGATGTTGAACATACATAAAAATTCTTACACCCAGAGTGAACCCACAATAGTGGGTTACACATTTTTGCCTGAAAAGACACTGAACTCTACATTTTGAAAAAAAAATCAGATTCAGATGCATATTGTCATTAAACTGTTTGAAATCAGAAGATGAAGTAAATTAGAGTATTTTAGGATTTTCTATCTAGATTTTAAATATATTTTTTATTTTTATTTTTTATTTGATTTGAATTTTTTTTCTTTCTCCCACGAAAATTGGTATGTTTATGAAAATGTCATTTTCAAAGAGTTAGATTATTTTCATAGAGCATAACTTTTTTTCTAGAATAGATATCAATGTGATTATTTTGAAATTAGTTTTGTAACATCCATACAAAGGGCATGCAATTGGTTTGATGACATTATCATTATTATTTCATATTTTATTAACGTTTGAAGTTGACTAAACTATAATTTTGACATACCTTGACTACATAGCTTATAACTTGTCGTGTATTTGTCCAATTTTTTTTTTATGGAAAGAGAACTTAAATACATAGGGCAAGGATATTTTTTAGAATTTTTTTTCTCTCATTTACTATTTCTCCATAAGCGTCAAACATAGAGGTACACATACGGTGAAATATCTATGTTTAGTAAAACTAAAAATAAAAAGTCATGATAAACTTAATATATATTAACATTATAATCATTGGAAAGATTTTTATCACTAGTACCATACTACATAGATAGGTTTTTCAAATTGATTCATTTGTTCTACATAGGTAGGAGTTACTGTACCACCTATGCTACAGGAATAGTCTACGAGTTCTGTTACTAGTGGCTGCAAGAACAACAAAGTTCTACTTCACTTCTAAACAAACATGAAAATGAATTCAACTCTAACAGAGCAATTCACTCACCAAGTGGGCCCCCTTGGATGAGTGAATAGAAAATACAATCAAGATAAAAGATTTAAACTCAAATTGTGCAATCTATTCATTCATGGAAAATGTGTACACTTGATTGAAAGTAAAATAGTATCACTGTGACAATAGTTCTATTATGAAATCCAACTAACTCCAAAGAGTTACAACAATCATTTATTTGAAGGAAAATTACAAATATCTCCTAAATCTAAGATCACTCTATAAATGAGGATCGTTATAGATTCATAAAGTTTCAGAATATAAATAGCATTAATTAGGGATAAATATTCTCCAAATATAGCATGTTGAGGGTACTAAATCCGTGTGCTACATGCAATAAGAAATGGTATTTGACTTGTCTCGCTTGTGAAGATCTTGCAACAATAGCTGGCTTTGACTATTCTAGCACCACAATGCCGATCCTTGAATGCACACGATAAACACCTGCAAAATAATTAATGCATACACAACCTTCCATACATATATATCCTCATCATTAATATTAGGAAAAAAGTGTAAAGTTCTTAATTAATACTCTTGCAAGACCTATGGCTATAAGAAGGATACTACCCAAAAGCATAACATAGGCAAGGGAACATTCATTAGCATATATAACTACTACATTATACCATTCATGTCCATTAATTCAAGCAAATATACCATGTCTTTAAACCATCAATATTTCAACTTCATGTCTTCACATATATAAAAAAATATATATATAAAACCATAAGTTCATGTCTGCTTGAAAATAAATTGCTTAAAAAGAACTTAGAAAGATGGCTTTTTTAGAGGCCCATCATTCCCCCCAACTGCTCTATTGCTGGTCCTCAGCAACCATGAAGTTCTAAATTTTGGCTCATAGTCTCAAATCACTAGTTGTCTTATCTCCAGGCTCATCATCAACATAATTGAAATACCCATGTTTCTCCCTGGGCCTTTCGCATCACTAAACTTTTGTAGCCATATTATAATATGTGGCACCATCATTCATTCCCAAGAGTGGTTGCAGGAGTACAGGAGGTTGAAACCTTAATGGAAATTAGTAATTAAGAAAAGTCCTGCCCAACATGATATACCATGGGACTCTTCTAGTAGCAAGGGTTATATTTTATGGAGAGTGGGTTTCCCTAGCCTTCAGATCATGTGAAATTTTGACCCATATCTACCTAGACACACTGATTGTTGCTGCAATATCATGAATTGAATGCTGATCCCAATTTGCATAAGCTTGTTCTCTTAATAGGTACACTTATTAGCTCCACTTGGTTTTACTATAAAAAAAATCTAGTCAAGAAATGTTCACCTCAAATGTTGAACCTCAGGTCTCACGAGCAAGGGAGTTGTCATCTCATTATTCCTATAAGGTGAAGCTTGATGCTCCCTGCTTATCTCATTCTACATCTAGGACTTAACTACTCTTAATTGCACATATCCTACATAAAGGAGTGAATTACAATCCCTATCATGTGGTACAACCAAGTTATGTAAATATAATTCACACAATAAGTTCTTTAGGGACATTGGAGCTGACTGAAATGCATCATAGAACTCATGAGGTGTTGAGACAGAGGGATTGAGCCCTTCCACAATTCTTGTCAATTTAAAATTAATGAACTGTTCCTTTAGGAATAGAGCATATACCAGAGACAGTGATCTACATGCCATGAGTTTTAGAATCAGCTCTATTATTTGATCAACCCGTCTCTTCAAAACCTCAATTTGTCTGATTTATTCTCTAATTGATGACCTTTCTCATCAATAGTACATTTCAATTTTTCCTTTTCTATTTTCCACTATGCTCTTTCCCACAACAATTGTTGATATAAATTTAACCATGCAATCAGGGGTGTAGACAAGTTAGGAGGTGACAAGGGTTCCTGATTAAGTATATAAGTCTATCCAAATGCTAGGTGAGGGGTTTTCACTATGTTTTCTGATGTAGAGGATTCTCCTCTCCACAAAATAAGGGTTGTTACTACATTTCCCTTCTCACTAGATTCAGTTGTTGTCCTAGCCAATGTATCTAATCCATCTTGATTGAGTTTCTTTGACACTTCTTCAATAATATTTTTACCAAATTTAGGGTATTCCTCAAAAGGAGAACCTTCTGAGTTATTAGAAATATTTAGCCTAGTAGAGTTATCAACAAACTCCTCAGCCTCATTAGAATCTTCATCACTATTAGTGAGTATATAGTCAACTCTAGGGTTAACTTCTACATCTAGATTATGGTTGTTGAACTTAGTATCACTAACTACATTTTCTTGAAACATTTCCTCAAAAGAGGATTTCTCCAAGGATTCAGGGGATTATAGGTTAACAGTTGGAATGGGAGATTCAACATCCCTATTATTTATAGAAATCCATGCACTTGTTCTTATGGGGGTTGTAGAAGAGCATGGAGGATTCTTACATTTCCTCTTGCCAGTGGATATTTCCTCTGTTGCTGCTACATGAGGTACTTCTGGGGTTTCTTCCTCATGCAAGGGCAAGGTTTCATCAGCTTCATCATTATCATTCTCATTACTGGGTTGTTTCTCCAGAATTCCCTCTTCTGTCTCCAGGGTTTTTCCCTTATCTTCTTTAGAGGTAGACCTTATCTTTATAGATGGTGGGGTTTTAGGGACATCAAAAGTTTCCCTATTTTTATTTCTCTTTCTTTTAGAAGTGGAAGCATCAAAATTACAAGTTCTCTTCCTCAATGGTTTAGGAGTGGAAGGGGAAGCTTCAGGAACATTTTCTATCCTTTGGATTACTTTACAAACCCTAGTGGCTATATTTTATCTTCTCCCAATACCTTGGCCTCTAGGGCCAACCATCCTAGGTTTTATTTCATTCATTTGTAGAATTTCATCCCAAGTCCAAATCAATTGCTTATTTAATTCCCTTTCTACAACTAATTTTATCAAGCAATGATGTGAAATAGATTGATCTTTTCCTAACTGTACTAAGGAAGCTTGCTTTTTCATAATATTAAATAGGAAGTTGGGTAAATTTATTGGTATATTATCATGTCAAAAATGGCTTAGGATTTTGAAATGCAGCCCATGCAGATACTTGTAGTGTCCTTCACAAGTAAAGTACTAAATGATGAATGTAGTTGGCTGGATAAAATCCAAGGGTAATGAAACCCTAGAAGTACCATGCTTCTTATCAATGTCTAACTAGGGGTCACCATGCAAGGTGAACTAAGCCCTAGCTGAACACAAGTCAAGGTCCTTAGTCCACTGCTTGTCTTCCTATGGAAAACTGGTCACTTCTACCACAATATCCTCTGTGATTAAATTCTTAATCCTTTGACCACTGTAAACCCATCCTTCAAAGTGCTTAGAAACTACAGAGCAACTTCTTCATCAAAATCTTTGAGACTTAAGTAGTAGTCCAACCAAACTTTCCTTATGAATATCTCACAAATGGATACATCACCCAACAAAACTCTATGATCAACTCGCTCATGCCTCTAGAGATCTCCCCCCATTGTTATGAATAGAAAACTTTTATAGAAGTTTATTGTTTTCACAGAAACACAACAATGGAAAATCAAGATTCGAAGTGTTACAGACTCAGGATGTTGCAGGTGAAAAGGTAGTGTACAAAATGATATTCACTTCACGTAATTAAAAGTGTTTAATGCATGAAATCTAATAATATTTTCACTTGTTTTAATGCATCAAATCTCATGATATTTTTGCTCATGTCAAAGCTTGCCACCCCGAACACGTCGTGAAAATATCATTAGAAGTTAAACTTCAAATTTTAATATCATTAATTCCTTATAGGTATGATGATGTAATCACAAAATGACATATTGATTAACACATGATGACAGTCATCTCGAAAAGACAAGAAATTTATCTTTACATGCTAATTTAAAGTTTGAGAAATAGAATATTTCCCTCCCACCAACTAAGTTAAAGGTGTGGGTCCCACCAAGCTAGGATGTGCAAGAGTAAAAATTAAAATGACACACATTCCTAATAAATAATAAATAAAATAAAATATGTATGAAGGTATGTGACATGAACTTGGCAAGTGATGTAGGAAAAGTGTTCTGAAAAGATAACTTGCATTGATGGAGTGATGCTATGGTACAAAAAATTGGTTGAGAGAGAAGGTGAGGTGGAATTTATTATGAAGATATAATTTCACGCAATGTGAAATATTTATTATAGAGCCCTTGATGGGAATTAAGGGTTTGTGGAAATCTGGGTAGGAGACCTAGATGCTTCTACTAGAGGAGTGAGGTTGTCATCTCCATGCTGGAATTGCTAGAGGAAGTCCTCACAACTGACTAGTTTGTTGTAGAGCTCAAGTTTATAGCTGAACTACTCCATTAGCGAACACTAAGACTATCTCATAGGGCCAAAGCCACCGTGTTTGAAATTTTCCTAGTGTATGCTTGTATCGTGAGTCATATAACAGTGCCCAATCACCAACTAAAAATATATTTTCTTTGATGAATTTGTCATGCCACTTTTTCCGCTGTTGCTGGATCAATTCAGTATTGTGGAGTACAGATTTCCTATATTCATCCAACCCATTCAATTATAATAACCACTCCTCTTGTGCTCTGGTAAGGTCAATGTCCAGTTCCAAAGCTATTTTGTGAGTCTTATGATGGAACTCAATAGTCATGGATGTAGATTTATCATAGACCAACTCAAAAGGGGTAAATCCAGTTGTGGTTTTTCATGTTGTCCTATAAGCCCAAATGGCTTCAGGAAGGTGGGTAGCCCAATGTTTCTTGTGAACATCAACTATTTTGGTTAGAATGGCTTCTATCTCCCAGTTGGTTATCTCTGCCTAGCCATTGGCTCGAGGATGATATGGTGAAGATTTACCATGTCTCACCATGCATTCATGCATCAATTTTGAAATGAGATTGGAGGTAAACTCTGCACCTTGATCTCTGACTATCTCTAGAGGTACTCCAAATTTGGTGAAGATATATTTATAGAGAAATTTAGCTACTTTTTGATCCCTGGCATGCCTCATGGCTTTAGCTTCGACCCATTTTGTGGAATAGTCAGTACATACTAAGATGTACGACTTACCATGAGAAGATGGCTCAATGGGTCTCACAAAATTGATACCCCATTTATTGAATGGTATCACCACCACTTGAGGCTACAAGGGAATTTCATCTAACTTTATTGGATGCCCCATGCATTGGTATTGGTCACAGTGCCTTGTATGTTTTACTACATCCTTATGTATAGTAGGCCAATAGTATCATGTTGTCAAAATTTTGTATGCTGTTCTCTTTGCTTCAAAATGGCCTCGACATGGCTCATCATGACATGCCATTAGAATGTCATAAGTCTCATCCTCTTGAACACATCTTCTGGTGACCTGGTTAGGACCTATGTAGAACATCAAGCTTGAGATCCATGAGAAGTTAAAACTTTTCTCCACTAGAAGTCGGCGTTCTTTAGGTGAGAAATGAGGTGGTGTCCTTCCTGTACCAAGGTAGTTTTCTATGTCTACATACCATGGATTGAAAGAATCAATAGAAAATAGGTGCTCATCAAGGAAGCTATCATCAATTTCTGTAGGATCATCTAGTATTTGCAATCTAGATAAGAAATCAACCACCAAATTTGCCTTTCCTAGTTTATCAATGATCTTCACATCAAATTCCTACATAACGAGTAACCATCGTGCTTATAATCTACTAGTGACGACAAGATTTTTCATCAAGTATTTGATGGCTGAATGATTAGAATATACAAATACTTCATAACTAGTGATGTAGTGCCTAAATTTTTTGAGAGCATAGAGGAATGCTAGTAGTTTTTTCTGAGTGACAGTATAGTTTAGTTCAACACCTTGCAAGTTTTTACTAATATAATAAATAGAATGCTCAACTATACCTTCCTTTTATCCTAAGATTTCTCTAATGGCATATCAGATGCATCAGTGTGAATGTGAAATGGAAGCTTCCAATCAGGTCCTTTGAGAATAGGTGTTTTTGTCAAAAAATCTTTCAGCAGCTGAAATGACACTTCACAGTCATCTATCCATTCAAACTCTGCTTCCTTCTTCAAAAAGTTGTATAAAGGTGCTGCAATTTGGCTGAAGTCTTTGATGATTCTCCTATAGTAACCAATGTGACCAAGAAAAATCTTGACATCCTTCTATTTGACTAGCATTGGAAGTGTTCTGATGACTACAATTTTTGCAGGGTCAACCTAGATACCAAAGGATGAAAGATAGTGTCCTAAGACAAATCCCTCCTCCATCATCATGTAACACTTCTCACTATTAAGGGAGAGGTTTTATTCCTGGCATCTCTTGAGAACCTTCTCCAAGTTAGCTTGTGCTTCCTCAAATGTAGATCCATAAGTAGTGAAGTCATCCATATATATTTCAACATAGTCAGTAGAAATGTCAGAAAAGATACCAAGTACTACAATTTGGAATGTAGTAGGTGCATTGCACAATCCAAATGGAAAGGCTGAATAATCAAATGTTCTCCATGGATAGGTGAACATTGTCTTATCTTGGTCTTCTGGTGATATTTGGATCTAGTTATATCCACTCAAGCCATCAAGAAATGAAAAATACTTTTTACCAGCAAGATTATCAAGCACTTAGTTAATGAAAGGTAATGGAAAGTGATCCTTTTTAGTGGATTTATTGAGCTCTCTATAGTCTACACAAACTCTCCATTTCACCCCTTTCTTTGGGACAATCACTATAGGAGAAACCCACTAGCTTTCAAAAATAGGATATATGAAACTGACACTAAGGAGTTTTTGTAGCTCTATCTTCACTATATCTCTCAAAGAAGGATTAATTCTTCTCTAGGCTTGTCTAATTGGCTTACACTCATGGGTTATGTATATTCTATGGGTACAAAGTTTAGGGTCTAACCCGTTCATATAAGTATAGTCCCATGCAAAGGCTTGCTGACTTTCTTGCAAAAGTTTGAGAAGGCTGGACATTTGAGGTGTAGTGAGATTCTTATTGACATTCAACTCTTTACGTAAGGCAATTTCAACTCTTTTTACTTTATCTAGCATCATAATTTCTACAAATGATGGTGACTTTATCTCATGAGGTAACAAGGTATGGAGATAATTGAATGTTGTAGGAGACTGAGGTGAGGTCTGCTTGGGCAGTATGGTTTGGAGGAAACAATTAGGGACAACACATGAAGATGCTTTAGAGCCATATTGGTTATTAAAAATTTTTTCTAGTACGTCATCTTCTTCCTGTGAAACCATAAATGGGTCTCTTTCAATAACCATGAGCTGTTACACTGAATTTTCTTCAAGGGAAACATCACCTAAATCTGGCTAGATAACTTGGTCAAGGTCTACTTGGGGTTTTTCTAGAGAATACAAAGTTAGTTTCTTGGTATTTATCCCATCTGATATGGTCATTTTTCATGAGTGACATGTAATGCAAACATAAGTTGTGGTTATCCAAGGTCTTCCTAGGATTAATGGATATCCTCCTAGAGTGGCTTTGGGGGACATGACTATGAAATTTGAAGGGTATTCCAAGGAATCTAGTGTTACAATAATGTCTTCTACCATGCCATCTAATTTAACTATAGAATTATTAGCTAACTGGAGTATTGTAGGTGTATCCCTTAAACTAATAATGCTAAGCCTCAACAAAACTTCCCTAGTCATGACATTGATGGATGCTCCTAGGTCAATCAAGAAATTTTGTATTTGTATACCATTAATATGAATGGTGACCACTAGGCTTCCTGGATCAAAGTACTTAGGCATTAAAAATTTTCTTAACATGAGATTAGAAAGCTGCCCAAGAACATGGACAGTGTCAGGGTCTTTCCTCTTCCTTCCCAGTTGCTTAATACAGACTTCTTTGATTGCCTTATTATAAATGGGGACTCCTTTTAGGGCATCCAACAATGGAATTTGAACTGTCATTTGCTTAAGTTGATCAATTAAATCAATTTCTATAGGATTTTCTTTTGGAGGTGCTGATTGGGCCAATCTTTGTGGATAAGGGGGATTTTTCAATATTGGTGCAGTTTGAGGAATAGGTGGAACAACAATGGTTTGGTTCATAGGTATGTCCTCAATATAAGAAAATTTAGTTATTATAGGTTCCTTAGGTGGAGGAAATTTAGTTCCTGATCTGAGATGAATATCATTTACTTGTAGGGAATAAGCTTGCTTCTTGTTGTTAGGATTTGGAGTTGGTTGTGTAGGAGGTTGTATTGGCTTCTAAGGGTTATTATTGGCTACAGGAGGTGGAGGCATAATAGCTTGCTGCTGAGGTGGAGGCATGAGAGGTTGATGCTGATTTGGCTGATTGGGTCCCCACTGAGGTTGTTGTTGCCAGTTACCATGCGGTTTCCATTGGTTATTCTATTGTGGCTACTGATGTGGGTTGAATTTATCTTGCTATGGGTTAAATGGAGGTTGTTGCTGATAGGCTTGGTTATATTGTGGCTATTGGTTAGACCAGTTATAATTCCAATTCTATCCTTGAGGGGAAAAATTTTGAGGGGCATGGTTTGGCCATTGACTACTACTATTATTATAACCAAAATTATTCATGGGGTCCACAGACATACCTTGTCCCTAAGCCCATGGTTGCCTTTGAGAAACATAGAAAACTTCTCCATTCTCCTCATTTATAGATTTGAACTTGGTGGACATTGAGTTAGTATCCATAGATGCATCTATTTTGCACCTACAATTTCTCTTTTTTTCTCTGCAATGAGAGAAGAATTTGGCCAGCATGGCATCTACCTCCTTCTCTCTTCTTGCTTGCATGCTATCTAGCTGAGTGGAAACATCATTGATTATGTCTTACTTGAAGTTAGACAAAAGATTGGACAACTCTATCTTAGATACCCCTGAACCATTGGACTTATGTGGTAGGTCTCTTAGTCCCCTACCTTTCTTCATAGTAGCCCTTGAATAGTTCAAACATATGTTCTTTATGTTAGCTAAGTTATTCTGAGTAATGTCTCCTCCTTCCATAAGGTCTAGGGCCTCAATACTTCTATCATTCACACCTCTTAAGAAAATATTTTTTTGTGACTCCTCATTTAACAAATGTTGTGTGTTGCAGTGCAAATTGAACATAAACCTTGATATATAGTCTTCCAAGGTCTCGTCTTACTTTTGTGACATTTTAAAAATATCATCCCCTTTCATGTCACATCCCCTACAGTATTCCTTATACTTAGAAAGAAAAAAATTGCTCATTGCATCCCAATATGCTACAACATTGGTACCCAACCCCATGAACCATCTTAGAGCAGCCTCCTTGAGAGTAGATGGAAACAACTTTAGCTTATGGGCATCAGTTGTGTAATCACAACTCTTGTAGAGGATATCAAAATTAAAGAGGAAGGTCTCAGGGTCCTCAGTAATAAGGCCATAAAATTTAGGAAGCGCAGAGGCAGGTATGTTCTTCAAATTATGATTACCATGATGAGTAGCGATAGGGAAAGGAAAGGTAGGCTAAGCCATTCTTGGAGGAGGACCTCGTTGTGGTGGCTGATAGATAACAAGATAAAATAGGTTATCTTGATACTTAGGTAAAGCAAAAAGGTCACTCAAATATAGTGATCCTTTAAAGGATGATGGTGAGGATATTTGTTCTTGAGCATCAGCAAATGGGTTTTCAAAGGGTTCTTCTTCTTCATTCTCATCTTGGGGTTCCTCAAGTTCAGGATTTAAAATATCAAATGGTTCAACCTAGTTATTATGAGGAAGGAATCTCCCAAGGTGGTCTCTTCTTCTATGCATAAAATGCTTACTTACAACTAAGTTCTAGGTTACGAAAACTAAGAGCATAAACACTAGGATAAGATTGAATTAACACCATCCCAAAAATGATGCCAAAAATGCTTGGCCAAATAATGGTATTAGAAACCCATGGCAATGGATTGCCTATTTTAGGATTGGAAACCCTAAATGGTTTCTAAATGGATTATTCAGTCTCATTTAATTATCAACCAGGGACATAAAATTGGAATGGCATTCACAAAGTATATGCTTCAAACTCTCTCAATCCTATGACTATTCTATAGAATTCAAGTACTTTGAGCTTCAGGAAAACTATGCTAAAACCAGTAAACAAGTTACTCTAGCAAAGAAAGTAATCATGGGTAGGAGTTACTATAACCACCTATGCTATAGGAACAATCTACTAGTTCTATTACTAGTGGCTGCAGGAACAACACAGTTCTACTTCACTTCTAAACAAACATGAAAATGAATTATACTCTAATAGAGAAATTCACTCACCAAGTGAGCCCCCTTGGATGAGTGAATGGAAAATACAATCAAGATAAAAGATTTAAACTCAAACTGTGCATTCCATTCATTCATGGAAAATGAGTACACTTGATTGAAAGTAAAATAGTATCAATGTGACAATAGTTCTATTCTAAAATTTGACTAACTCCAAAGAGTTACAATAGTTGTTTAGTTAAAGGAAAAGTACAACTACCTCCTAAATCTAAGATCACTCCATAAATGAGGATCGTTACAAATTCATAAAGTTTCAAAATAGAAATAGCATTAATCAAGAATAAATATTCCCTAAATATAGCACATTAAGGGTACTAAATCTGCACACTACATGCAAGAGGAAATATTATTTGACTTTCCCCACTTGCGAAGATCTTTCAACAATGGTTTCCTTTGACTATTCCAGCACTACAATGTCATCCTTGAATGCCCATGATAAATACATGCAAAATAGTTAATGCACACACAACATTCCATACATATATATCCTCATCATTAATATTAGGAAGAAAGTGTAAAGTTCTTAATTAATACTCTTGTAACACCTATGGTTACAGGAAGGAAACTACCCAAAAGCATAGCATAGGCAAGGGAACATTCATTAGCATATATAACTATTTTATTATACCATTCCTGTCCATTAATTCAAGAAAATATATCATGTCTTTAAACCATCCAAATTTCTACTTCATGTCTTCACCTATATAAAACATATATATAAAAAACCATAAGTTCATGTCTGCTCGAAAATAAACTGCTTAAAAAGAACTTAGAAAGATGGCCTTTTTAGAGGCCCATCAACAATTTTAGTTTATATGAAAAAATCATATATGACTCAAAAATTTATAGAGATTATGCATGTATTCAATTTGTGTTTATGTTGGTATTTCTAATCTGTAGATTATTGCACGCTAGTTCTAAATTTAATGGACTTAGGTGTTGGAAACTACAATTGAAATAATTGTTATATTGCCATTGATGTCAAAGTTTAACTGGTGAGATAGTTTCTATCTAGTGAAGTACCATATCTTTTTATTGATGAAGAGGATTTGAAAATAGGAGATAACAAGAGGACCTAGTAAAAGGTTGAGTTATGAGAAACTACAATGGGTACTTGATTAGTTAGCACATTGTTAAGGAAATGTATTGTTTATCTATAACACTAAGTGAAGAAGTAAGTTTATTTGAAGCATAGAAGAAATGAGGAAAGAAAGTCTAGAAGCATAGGCTTAACTAAGAAAAAGTAAGGAAATTGAGTGTAAGATGAGTGATGCTAGTGTCGACCTAGTGCTAGTATAAGCCGAGTAAATTTAGTGTTGATCGAGCATCAATAATTACTGAGTATCAAAGAGTTAAATGAGAGAAGACAATGTTTTTTGAGAAGGACAATTTTAGTGATGATCAAGTTATCCAATGATGACCAAGTAGATAAATACAATATTTCCTGAGTGCTGGTAATTTATAGTTTGTGAAGGAATAGAGATCCCTAGCCAACATAGTTGAATTCTTGGGATATGTAAGACATGTTGAAGTTAATGAATCGAAGTATTTAATGCATGGTAAACCTTTTTCTTATGGATTCAAGGAGAAGTTTTGAGAAGTATCTAGAAGGATAAGGAGGAGGATGAAATGTTGGAAGGATTCATTGAATCTAACCTAAACCTAAGATCTAAAAAAGAGATTAAGAGAAAAAATATTAAGCTACCTAATCAAGGAGGTATAAGGATGACCTAGTTGTGGGTTATATAGAGTGGAGGTTGATGTTATTGACTGACAAACCTAAGCAGAAGGCTAAGAAGAGCTATGAAGAGTTGAACAGAGTTGAGGTGATTTCTTGAAGGGATTTTAGAGCATATTAGAGATGAAGATGAAAATGAAGGTCAGTCAGTAAATCAACATGTGAGCTTATTGGATCTGTATTTGAAAAGTGAGCTATATATTTCATATTAGAACCTAGTGTTACTTTCTAACCATTGTATCAGTTAAAATCATTTAATCTAGGATGACCTAATAGTCATTTTGTAAACCCTTTAATCAAAGTGATATTCTAATGGAATGTTCTTAAGTCCTCTAACCAGACCACTCCTAACAGGGTGATTAAATCCTTTAACAGGGTCACACCTAATAGTATGTATTGTAACATTTAACAGGGTTGGCTCCTCATAGAGCTAACTTTAGAAGAGGGAAAATTTGGTAGTGTTAGAATAACTGAGAGGGGGGTGAATCAGTTATCCTCAGTCCCAAATACAAAATGTAAAACTTCAAAACAAATTCAGCTAAATCTGTAGCTCGATAAACAATAATACTTAAACTGTCTATGCTTTTATCGATTACCAGTTAATTGCTCATAGTGATTACCAACCAAATCAGATATGAAATATGTAAAGTATGACAATCAAATAATCACCATAATGAACACATAACAAAAGATTTAATGTGGAAACACTGTAAAGGGAAAAACCACCTAGGACTGACAACCCAAAATTGTTCACTCTTCTGAAGTGAGGTCGGTGAAGACCCAACCCTATTAAAGGTTACAAAACACACTGTAAGGTGTGAGCTTGTTAGAGGATTTAACACTAATTGTTATTGTCCAACTAACATTCACTATGGGGTTGACAGGATAACAAATGTACATTCTATGAATGACATTAAAAGACTTTCAAGTCTAGTCGGTTAAGAGATTTATCTGTTCACAATGGTTAAGCTGTAAAAATAGTTGATCTGAATACAATAAAACTTGATTTGTAGATGTTTAGATCTATTCTTAAGCTCATAAAATCCTCTGATCAATATTCCTATTTAGTTCATCAACATTCAATAACTTACTGTCTCTTGGTAAATAGCTCTCTAATGCTCAGTAATCTTTGTAGTTCGGTTCTCCTTAACCAGTTTGATTAGGCATGCATAAAGGTTGTTGACACAATATCTCTACATTTTTCTTCCTCTGACATTCATTTCACTGTGAAACCCTAGTCTCTTAAATAAATAAGTAAACCATTTTATTATCATCCATCAAATTTTGCTGCTTAATCTCCTTTGTTGATTTTTCTACTTAAATCTTCTTCAGCAGTTGTGTTAGTAATACATTTTGATTCCATCCTTTAGATCTCCTTTGATATTTCTAGTTTTTGATCTCATAACAAACTTTATCTTCTATCTCAAAATCATAACACTTTACAGCTCATCAGCTTCTATTGGCTTTAAACTAATCATTTAGTTCTTTTGTTTATATTCGATTAACAAAGAAATGCATCGATGAACACAAGCTCAATTTATACTATGCTCGTCGATATACACTACACTTCTCAGTGTATATTGGAATGCTTCATTAAACAACCACACTGCTTTGTAACATTTTGCTTCTAACTCCATAACAGATTAATGCAACATAATCAAGTCAACATTATGAAGTCATAGACTCATCAATAAGTTACCAAGAGTATTCCTTGTCCTCATATGTCATATCCATCTTCCTCAATGTAGATATCCCGGTTCTTCATCTTTCTCTTCTATTCTTTATAGATGTTTAGATATTTGCAACTATCATGATACGTATTGTCAAAACTAGTTGACATCAATGACAACATAAAATTGATTCAATTATCTTACATAACAATTCAATGCTTGGTAAGTGATCATCAATCACTTGTAGTTCTTCAATTAGGTTCTCAATCAGTTTTAGTTCATCAATCTCCCCCTTTGGCATTGATGGAAACTCAAGCAATATGAAGTGTACCATACACATACCAAACATGTATTATACAACTCTATAAGAAAATTTTGTAGCTCGGTAATTTCTCCCAAGCTTAATATGTTTAATCACTACGTTACTTGACAACATTGCAAGTGCAGACCTTCTTTTGTAGATATGATCTTTGTAGCTCTCAGATTCCTCTTTTTGTTCTCAACAATTGATCTTCAACATTCTCCCTGACTTATCAGATTGTCTCTCCCTTTCAGTTCTCTAGCTCTATAGTCTATAGTTTTCATATTGTTTATCTCTCCCTTTGACAACAATGCCAAAGAAAAACATAAATGTATAGCTTTGTAGTAGCCATGTAACTCTCTGTTGTCCAGTGCATTCACTATATCTGTGTATACTGATTATGCTACTTGTTTCTCAAATCTTTCACAACCTTAGATAGAATCCAAAGTGTGAACTTTGCTACATCAAAATGTATGATCTTCTAATAAGATTAGGTTGATGCAACCTCTAGATCACATTAGTGACCGGTAGATAGGGGACGGACCCCAAGTCTAGTCCTCAAATATTCAAATGTATCCTTCGCTAGAGGCTTGGTAAATATGTCAGCAAGTTGCTCCTTAGTTGTAACATATTTCAGCTTCACTTGCTTCTCCTGTACTTGTTCCCTTAAGTAGTGATAATTGATAGATATGTGCTTTGTTTTTGAATGCATCATTGGATTCTTTGTAATGTTTATGGCACTTGTGTTGTCACAATATATAATCATAGGCTCAGTGATTGTCTCATTCATACCTTCCAATACTTGCTTGATGTATGCAATATTTGAATAGTTTGTAGTAGCATCAACATACTATGCTTCAGTTGTAGATTGGGAAATGCAAGACTATTTCTTACTTGTCCAGGTAACAAGTCTTTCACCAAAGAAAAATGCTCCCCTGGTGGTACTCTTTTTATCATCCACATTTCTAGCCCAATCAACATCAGTGTAGACTTTAAGTTCAAACTTTCCATCCTTAGGATACCATTATCCATAGTCCTTAGTTTTCTTCAGGTATCTTAAGATTCTTTTTGTAGCAACCATGTGTGACTCCCTAGGATTTGCAGAGAATCTTGTAACTATTTCCACAACATGTGCAATGTCTAGTCTACTATGTACTACATACATTAACTTACCAATCATAGATCAATATAGTGTCTGGTTTAACTCTATAGTTTCATCTTCTTTAGTCTATTTGTAGCCTGTAACCATCGGTGTTCTGACTAGTTTAGCATCTTCCATTCCAAATGTTCTCAGTACTTCCTTGATATACTTGGATTGTGTGATGGATATCCCATCAGTCTGCCAAATAACCTACAGTCCTAGAAAGAACTTAATATTTCCAAACATAGACATTTTGAATTATTTTCTCATCTCATCAGCAAATGATTTACATATGTGATCTTGTCCTCCAAAAATAATATCATCCACAAATATCTCAAAAATTAAAATAGTATCATCAGTATTTCCTTTCATATACAAATTGATGTTCTCACTGGTTCTAAAAAATCCAATACTTAAAAAATAAGTATGCAACCTTTCATACTAGGCTCTCGGTGCTTTCTTTAAACCATATAAAGCTTTATGTAATCTACATACCATATCTTTCTTGTCTGGATCAACAAACCCTTATGGCTATTCTGTGTAGACCTCTTCTTCAAGTATCCCATTTAGAAATCCAGACTTAACGTCCATTTGATAAACTTTAAACTTCTTATGTGTTGCATAGGCCAGTAACATTCAAACTCCTTCTAATCTAGCAACAGGTGCAAAGGTCTCACCATAATCTATCCCTTCCTCCTGTGCATACCCCTTGCAAACTAGTCTGGCTTTATTCCTAGTAACCTCTCCATTTTCATTCAGTTTGTTTCTGAAAATACACTTAGTACCGATAACATTATTATCTTTAGGTCTAGGTACTAAAGTCCATGTTTTATTTTTCTCTATTTATTCTATCTCCTCAGTCATTGCATTTATCCATTCTTCATATTTTGGTTCAAATTCACAAACTAAGCATGTATCTTGTCTTTTTTACTCCTTGTTTGCATGCCATCTTGCTTGTCACCAATGATTTGGTTCTCACTATGATGTCTTTTGACAAATCTTGCTAGTATCTGATCTCTTCTTTCTTGTGCATCGTGTTCAGGTTCATTTGCTTTCTCGGTATGTCCTTCTTGATTGTTGGTTTCTTCTTGCTGTTCCTCAGTGTTATTTTCAAGGTGCTCGGTAGGCTGTGCCTGCATTATTAGTAGGGTCTCTGGATGTTCAATGTATGTGAATCTACCATAATCTTCCAGTTCTTTAGTGCTTTCTTCACTGTTCTTAGTATCAAACTCATCAACCCTAACATTATTACTTTTAATCATTTTGTTAGTCACTTTATTCAGACACTTATATGCTTTTCTTTTAGTAGAATATCCAAGAAATATCCCTTCATCACCTTTTGAGTCAAACTTTCCATTTCTTTCATCTTTCAGAATAAAACATTTACTACCAAAATTTTTGAAATAACTTACAGTAGGTTTGTGACCAAACCATAACTCATAGGGTGTTTTGTTTGTTTCCTTCTTTAGTGGTACTCAGTTTAGAACATAAATAGCTATGCTAACTGCTTCTCTCCAGTATGTTTGAGCAACATTCTTCTCTATTATGAGTGTCCTTGCATAATCAACAATTGATCTGTTCCTCCTTTTAGCAATGCCATTCTGCTGAGGTGTTCTCAGTGTAGAAACCTGTCTTTTAATACCATGCCCATTACAATAGTTAGTAAATTCATTAGAAATCAATTCACCTCCTCTATCAGATCTTAAGCATTTTAGTTCCTTCCCAGTTTCTTTCTCTAATTTTTCTTTATACCACTTAAACATCTTAAATGCCTTTGATTTTTCCTTTAAGAACATGAAAGTCATTAATCTAGTGTAATCATCAACAAAAAAAATGAAATATCTATCTCCACAGCAACTCTGAGTTCTCATGGGACCACATAGATCAGTGTGAACTAACTCAAGTATCTTCTTTATTGAATAATCTTTTCTTTTGAAACTAGATTTTGTCATTTTACCTTTCTGGCATTCATGGCACATAACATGATCAGGCTTTGTTAGGCTAGGTAGACCTCTATCCTTTTTCTTTTTACTAATATTAATCATGTTATCAAAATTCACATGGCATAACCTTTTATGCCACAACTATGCATCTTCATCTTTCATCATTAAACAAGAAGACTGATCATTATCAAGATAAAACAAATTACCTTTCGTTTGTGCTCCTATTCCAACAAGTTTTCCTTCTTGATCAAATATCTTCACTTTCTTGCTTTCAAAAGCTACATGGTGGCCTGAATTGATAAGTTGTGCCACACTTAATAGATTATAATTTAGTCCTTTTACCTAGTAAGCATTGTCACATCTAATTTTATCATTTATCAGTAAGGATCTCTTTCCTCTAACCATACAAGGTTCATCATTTCCCATTCTCACAGATGCTCCATTATGTTCCTCAAGATGATCAAATTTTTCTTCATCACCAGTCATGTGATGGGTAAAACCACTATCTATTATCCATGTATCATTTTTATTAACTTTAGAGATAAGAGCTATCTCTACATACCTTTCATCTTCCTCAGACTCATCCTTCATTGCAAAAAATACTACCTCCACATCTTCATTGGTGTTGGTATCAGTGACTTCTTCCTCTGCAATGTAGCACACCTTCTTGCCTTTGTCTTTGTTGTCCCAGTTATCCCTGTTGTAGTGTCGGTAACTTTTGTTGCTTCTTCTCCCATAGCTTCCTTCACCAGATCGATCTTTGTTTCTATCATCATCTTTCCTGTTTGGACATCTAGCATCAATATGACCAACCTCTTTACAGTTAAAACATGCTAAAGGTAATTTACCTCTATATCTACCTTTTCCTTTAGGTAATTTCCTAGCCATAAGAGCTTCAAGCTCATCAAGCTCATTATCAGTATTGCTATCACTATCATCCTTATTATTTCTACTGCTAGACTTACTGATATTTAGAGAAGTCATAAAAGAAGATTCAATAGATGGTACAACACTGTTATCAAAGTTATTCAGTTCAAAGGTTGTTAGCTTACCGATTAGATTATCAAGTGTGAGATTATTATTAGGTGTTGACCTCATTTCTTGTATTGCAAAAATTTTGATTGCATAAATAGGCAATAGAGTCCTTAAAATTTTTCTTACCATGGTATCTTCATCAATGACACCATCAAATGCTTTAATAGCATTAACTACCTCCTTTATCTGGTTGGTATACTACACTATATTTTCTCCTTCTTTCATTTTCATATCATTGAATCTTCCTCTTAAACTTTCATCTCTGGCTCTTTTGACATGTGCATCACCACTATAAAATTGAGCAAGTTTATCCCACATATCCTTAGCAGTAGTACAGTCTTTGATATCCTCAAATTCAGCATCTGTTAAAGCAAAAGAAATCTCCATCATAGTAATTTTATGTTGATGTCTATCTCTTAGTTGATCAAGTGTCAAAGGTCTAGTAGATGGTGCAATGTAGCCATTCTCTAATAGAGTGAGAGAATAATTTCCAATTCTAGATATATGCAATTTCATTCGGCTTTTCCATATTGTGAAGTTATCCTTGTTCAGCTTTGACACATCTGTCTTATACATTTCATGATCTTTATGCTAAATTCCTTAAAACTTTGTTCCAAGAAACCACTATGCTCTGATACCAATTTTTAGAATAATTAAGAGGGGGGTGAATCAGTTATCCTCAGTCCCAAATACAAAATGTAAAACTTCAAAACAAATTCAGCTAACTCTACAGCTCGGTAAATAATAATACTTAAACTATCTGTGCTTTTACCAATTACAAGTTAATTGCTCATAGTGATTACTGACCAAATCAGATATGCAATATGTAAAGTATGACAATCAAACAATCACCACAATGAACACATAACAAAAAATATTTAACGTGGAAACCTGTAAAGGGAAAAACCACCTGGGACTGACAATACAAAATTGTTCACTCTTTTGAAGTGAGGTCAATGAAGACCCAACCCTATTAAAGGTTACAAAACACACATTAAGGTGTGACCTTGTTAGAGGATTTAACACTAACCATTATCATCCAACCAACATTCACTATGGGGTTGATAGGATAACAAATGTACATTCTATGAATGACATTACAAGATTTTCAAGTCTACTTGGTTAAGAGATTTATCTGTATACAATGGTTAAACTATAATAGTAGTTGATCTAAATACAATACAACTTGATTTGCAGATGTTCAGATCTATTCTTAAGCTCATAAAATCCTCTGATCAATATTCCTATTCAATTCGTCAACATTTAGTAACTTATTGTCCCTTGGTAAATAGCTCTCTAACACTCGATAATCTCTACAGTTTGGTTCTCCTTAACTAGTTTGATCAGGAATGCATGAAGCTTGTTCATGTGATATCTCTACAGTTTCCTTCCTCTAACATTCATTTCATTGTGAAATCCTAGTCTCATGAATAGATAAGTAAACCATTTTATTATCATCCATCATATTTTGCCACTTAATCTCCTTTATTGATTTTTCCACTTAAACCTTCTTCGATAGTTGTGTCAGTAATATGTTTTGATTCCATCCTTTGGATCTCCTTTGTATTTTTCTAGATGTTGATCTCATAACAAACTTTATCTTCTATCTCAAAATCATAACACTTTACAGCTCATTAGCTTCTGTCGGCTAAACTAATCATTTAGTTCTTTTGTTCATATTTGATTAACAAAGAAATGTGTCGGTGAACACAAGCTTGGTTTATACTGTGCTCATTGGTATACACTACACTGCTCGATGTATACTAGAATGCTTCATTATCTGACCACACTGCTTTGTAACATTTTTCTTCTAACTCCATAATAGATTAATGCAACATAATCAAGTCAACATTATGAAGTCATAGACTCATCAATAAGTTACCAAGAGTATTCCTTGTCCTCATCTGTCATATCCATATTCCTCAATGTAGATATCTTGGTTCTTCATCTTTCTCTTCTCTTCTCTACAGATGTTTAGATACTTGCAACTATCATGATAAGTATTGTCAAAACTAGTTGACATCAATGACAACAAAAAACTAATTCAATTATCTTACATAAAAATTTAGTGCTTGATAAGTGATCATCAATCACTTGTAGTTCTTCAGTCAGGTTCTCAATCAGTTGTAGTTCATCAGGTAGCATGTTACTGGTGGATTTTCCCATATTGGGTTTCCACGTTAAATCCTGGTGTCATACTTATGTGAATGTTATTTGATATGTTATGTTTTTAAAAGATTTATATTTTGTAAGTTGATTACTTTTGGGCAGTGGACTACAAGTTTTATGTTACTGATATATTCTATAGAGACCGAGTGAATTGTTGAATAGATATAAGTTGGTTGAAGTGTTGAAAAGTTGAATTGGTACATCTGGACCTGAGGGTAAATGATTCACCCCCCCTCACTTATTAAAATCATTCTAACAATTGGTATCATAGATGTTTATGCTTGTAAGGAAAAAGTCTAAAGTTAATTGAAGCTAATGATCAAGATGTACAAAAAGGAGGTACCAAAGCCGAACAAGGAGAACTTTGCTGCAAGGAAACTTTTGATGAAATTACACCTAGTCAATATTGGTGATTCAATGAAATACTATGTGGAACATGATTATGTACCAGTTTCTGCACCTATGACAGTCGAGGAGATGAAGGAAAAGCAAGAACACAACTAGAAAATGTTGGAGATTGCATCAGCCCTAAGTTATCCTAAATTTGAAGACATCAAGGACTGTACTAATGCAAAGTAAATGTGGGACACACTAGAAACTATCTATGGTGGAGACATAAATGTGCTAAGAGCTAAATCTAAAAGCTTGAGAGGTAAGTTTGACAAAATGAGAATGCTAGAAGGTAAAATTAATTTTTAATATTATGGCAGAGTTAAATAGGTAGTGAATGTTATTAGAGGAGCTAATGGAAACATTGTTGATGAAACTATTATTAGCAAATTTTTGAGAACCCTGCTTTCTATTTATGCTATTAGAGTTTTTGCAATAAAAGAATTGAGATGTAGTCCTGGTAACAACCTAACCTTGGAAGGTCTTGTTGGTAGGCTTAATGCTTTTGAGTTGTCAAATTTTGATAATTTTACTACTCATAATATTGAATCATGGTTCTTCACAAGTCTAAGAAAGGAAAAGAAAGATGTGAGAAGAGTGATAGTGATAGTGACCTTTCAGATGATGATCTAGATGATCTTGAGGCACTTATGGCTAGAAGGCTACTAGGAGGAAAAGGAAAATTTAAAGGTAAAATTATTATAATCTATTTTTCATGTAACAAAGTTGGCCATATTGCAGCAAGATGCCCTGACATGAATGACAAGGATGAAAGAAGGGAAAGAAAGTATAAAGACAAAATGAAAAATATCACATAAGGTATAAGGACTACAAGGATAAAGGTAAGAAGTCTTGTTATATTGCTAAAGAAGAAACTGATAGTGAATCTAGTGAGTCTGATGATTGTGATGTAGAAGTTGTTTATGTTGCTATGAGAGGTGATTTTGATGAAGATGAGAAAATTGCACTTATTTCATATGTGAGTAAAGGTGATAGATGGATAATTGATGGTGGTTTCTCACATCACATGATTGGTGATAAAAGTAAATTTGAAACCCTAAATCATTACAAAGGTAGGAGTGTTAAGTTTGGTAATGATGCACCATGTCTTGTGAAGGTAAACAGATCAATATGATTGTCTGATAAGATTAGATGTGATAATGCTTATTGGGTTGAAGGTCTTAACTATAATTTTTTGAGTGTTTCACAACTAAAAAATACTAGTTACTGATTTGAGTTAAATCACAAAAAGGATAAAATATTTGATGCCACTAGTGAACTAATTGGAAGTGGAGAATAGAAAAGAGGTAATTTGTGTTAGGAATAGTCCAAGAGATAACTAAGAGGGGAGGGGGGGGGGGTGAATCCATTATCTACTAGATTTAATTCTTTATCCAATTAAGTATACTTAAACATGAGCATTAAAAAAATGAAAGAACACTTGAACACAACACCAATATTTTGATTATAGGGAAACCCAAATAGGTAAAAACCCCGATGGGAATTGACACCCACTAATATTCTGCACTAGAGTATTATGATCCTTGTTAGAAGATCCTTAACCTTGTTAGGAGTCTTTTACAATATTCCTTGTTAGGGGAATGGATGCACTATCCTAGAGCTCATTGCTCAATCAATGAAGGCTACAACCTTCTGATCTCAGATACACACTATATCTGCTGGATGAACTGTTACTGTGACACTGCTTGTTTGATCAGTTCCTTTGATGCATTAATGCTTTGACCTCTTGAAAAGCTCTAATACATCTTATAGAATATTTGTATACTCCTACTCTACTTATCAAAACTCTATATCAACTTCCACACCAATTACAATGGGTGCATCTCATATTTATATGCGCATACAAAACAGATAACTAGTTCAACCCTTTAACCGATTACATACAATGCTTCCAATTGAATTAGCTCAAGCATGTTTACAAAAAAAAATATTTACATGTCAAAAACCTAAGTACAATAGGTACATAGCCTTTACATCATTAGAATATAAACACAAATCAAAATGCTAACAGTCGGCTGCTTACTCTGTCCTTCTCTGGCACACACTAGTTGTGTAACTTCAACTGTTTGTATATTTTTCATACTTAAATATTTGATCATGCTTTCATAGACTAAGAATGAATATAGTATAATCAACTTATCTTCTAGGATGCATACCATAACTCAGTCATATGCATGTGCACTGATCTTCTAAGCTTCAGGTACTCTGTACACTGTCCAGTCTTCAACACTTAGCTGATTTTTGATCTTCTCATCAAGTGCGCTGACTCCAAACTACTATATGACTTTGTTTCCATAATGAAAACACTATACTAAGTCATATACATTAGTATAGCCAACTCTCCAACAATCTCCCCTTTTGTCATTGATCTCAACAAAGGAATATGGCCAAGTTGTTAACTGTCCTTATTACAAATTTTTTTTGTCTTATATCTCCCTATACATATCTTTCTATCTTCTATCTCCTTATATATATCTATAACCCATATTCTACAAATACCCCCCTTTGACATTAATGAAAAAGGTGTGTCAAAATTTAATCTACAAAAACTTACTGTGGAAGAACATCTGGATATGCTATCTACAAATTTTGGATCTCCTTCTTCCAAAATGTGATCAGTGAATTTACAATCTGTAGATAGGTGCATAAAGCATACTGTAGCTTCTCCATATTCTCCAAATTTGTGCTAGGACCTTGATCATATGTCACCATGGTGGAATTGATCTCCTTGATATTTTGATTAAGTATGTCTAATGAGGGCGCAGGTGCATGTCTTAGCTAAGTCTACCTAGCCCTTATCTTGGACATCTCCTTTTCTGCCTTCTTAATCTTATCTAACTGTCCTTGGTAGACATTATTGCACATGTTCACATCAACTGATGGATCTTCCATTGATTTCCTTATGCTGTCTATCATAGCTTTAGCCTCTTGAATCTTCTTGTATAGATCACCAATCAGTTTGTCTTGGTTCATACAGTTAGCAATGATCATTCAGCCTTTTGTTGCAAACTCCTTCAAAGATGCTTGACCAGACTTTGGTGAGCTAAGGTCAAGTGTATAGTTGCTAACCAATTCACTTAATATTTTATTCAAGTAGTTCTCCTCTGCAACTAAGGATGCAAATTATTCCAGGCTAGAGAAATTAATTTTGAATTGTGAAATGATTGCACTTACATCATCAACGAAGTGTACCTTGGACACTTTCTTGTTTTCTAGTAACAAACTATTCAGGATGTTCACTGACTCTATAAGGAGAGGATTCCTCATTACTTATTTTTCTTTTGCCTTCTCCATAGCAAAGGCATTAAACTTAATCAGGTCTTCTTCTCCCCATGAATCCAAACTGGTTGTGTCAGGTGTCAAACTTGACAACAATGCTACTGAGAGAAGTGGAGTGATAGGAATACTGTCCATAACTTCCTCTTTTACCTTGATCACTTCAACTGAGGGTTCATTTTATTTTCTCTTTACTTCAACTTCTTTTTCTGTTTCCTTTTCTTTTTCTTCATCTTTCTTTTCTTCCATCTTTTCTTCTTCTTTTTCATTTGTTATGTCCTCAATCAATATTTTTTCTTGTTGATTGGGAGGAGTGTTACCACACAAGTTCTCAGCTTCTTGAGTGCTTACAAATGCCTCTTTAAAATTGTCCAGATTGATGTCTATGGCTGCCATAGTAACTTTCACATTGTCAATCAAGATGGAATCATCTTTAGGTTTCTCTATCATAGGCAGAGTCTTCTCTGCCTCTGTGGATATAAAAACTATATGCGTTGAATCCCGTGGACCTGTAAATGGTATATTAGTGGTCTTTGACTCTTTGGTTACCTTATAGGGCACTGGAGTTGTGTGCGTAGTGGATGGATACATGTGTCTATCCAAAAACACTCTTTCAAAGGATTTCTCTATCTCTTTGGTCACTAACTCATAGTTTTTATCCATGATGTGCAAAGTTCTTGTCTTAGTTTAAAGGTGTGGTTTCACCAAATCTAACAACATGGTTTTCTCTTCCAAAGAACATACTAGTAGATTTCCATCAAGAATATTCTCTCTAATTGTCAAATCTTCTTCAATTGCCTATCTCTTTAAGGACTCCAAGATGTTCCAAATAGTGTCAGGAATCACAGTCTTTAATTCCAAGACTGTCTTCTTAAACTTAAACATGTGTTTGAAAATCATTCCATGTATCTCTGATTTGTCAATCTCATTGTATTTCTCATAAAACTTTCCTACTTGATCAATTCTTCCTTCATCAATGATTCTTGTACTTAGCATACTGAGACTAGGTTTGAAACTTACTTTAGGAGGTGCTTGTGTGTTCCTCCTATTCCTTGTTACTCTCGAGGATGGATGACCAGTGCTAATCTCTTTCTTACTCTTAGGCATTACCTTATACTTAGGAGGAGCTGTAAGATCAATAGTTGTTGTGGGCACAGAAGGAGTAACATCAGATTTCTCTATCTTTACCTTCTTTAGCTTAGGATCTTCTAATTCTACCTTTGCTACATCTGTGCTCTCTAATTCCAAATCAATATTTTGTTCCCTTTCTTTGTCTAGGTTTGCTTGAGAAACTCCATGAATTCTCAAGATTTCTGAGGTAACCTTAGCAACCATCCTTTTTATTGTTGCACTCTTTAAGACTGCATCAACTTCTCTTGTTTTCTCCTCATAGGTTCCCCATCTTGGCTCATTAGGGTCTTTAGGGGCTGAAAGAAATACTTGTGCATATGCTTCTAAGACTTTTTCATCAACTTCATATCCAAGTGGATGAATCCACTTTGTTCTAGGTTCAACTGCCTTCATGCATGTTGTGTCAGTCTCAACCATAAAATAGATAGTATCCTTGTACTTATCAACTATCTTCTTTGGTATTCTATACCTCATCTGCATCTTAGCTCTGAATGTCTTTAACTCTAGTGTAATATAGTCTCTTAGAGTGCTCTCATTAGATGCCTTGAAGGATATTTGTGGCATTGCAGGAATTGTCCTGTCAAGGTATAGGTCTGACACCTTTCCAACAATATGGAAGTATATATAAATGATCAAAGACCCAAATCTGAATATCTTGGTCTTATCATGCTTAATTTCCTTGATGTTTTCAATTAGCTGTGCATGCAAGATTTCACACAGATTAAACTATCCATCTTCATTTACAATTCTTATGGCTGCAAGAATTGTGGCCACAGACACACTGTTTACCCTGCTGGTGTGTTGAAACTTGTATCCAAGAATCATAGACATCAATTTGATGTAATCTTTCTCAATAGGCTCTATGGTCATACCGCACCTATCACTTCTTGATTTGAAAGTCTATTCAACAATATTCCTCACATCTTTTCCCATTGGAACGCCAACACCTATCTTTGATAGGCCTGTCATCTCATGAATTAGGTCACTAGTAATTCTGACCGACACTTCACCTATCCAAAATAGGTCATCATGAATCTTTCTTAGTAGAATCTTAATCCATTTTGATTCATAAAATTCATATGTTGTAGCATACTCCACTATAGGGTGATTATCCCACCACGCATACTCATCCATGAAGGTTTTGTCTAGTTTTAACATAGTTTCCATGTGCACCCTTAACTATCCAATCCTACTAGTTCTTTCTTATAGTAGATGTATGCCCTAATGTCCTCAACATGCTTAACGTCCATACACATGTGGGAGAATGCCCCTTTTAGGTCATCTAGTGTTGATTTAAATGGATGCCTCTTAAACACATATCTTTTCTTTTCTGCAACATCAAATACTATAGGAGTAGCCATCACTTACTTGTATAATGCTTTTCAAAGGTTTCCAAGAGATTCTGAATTGGTGTAATGAACTAGGTTTTCTAAAATCAATTAAATGCAATGCAAGTCACTTGATGAATCAAATTGCAATTCTTCTCAATCAACTTCTAAGGCTCTTATGCTCTTCAATCGCTCTTAATTTGATTACAATGAGAGATCTTCTAACTTTTGTGTACTTTAAAGTATAAATTCTGCCATTAATGCTTGTCGCGTAAACCAAGCTGTCACTTGTAAATTTCTAACTTTTATTCTGAGAACAGTCAACTAATGCTCTCTTGCACGAAGGTTCCTCTAGTCTTCAAAAGCTTAAGTCCAAAGGTGCATACTCTAAAAGTGAGTATACCAACTGCACAAGGGTCTAGAGCTAAATTAGCTCCCCCTATGACCCTAAGGGCCATTCATCTAGATGTAGAGGGTGCGTCCACTATGGATGCATCCAATACATACTCATCAACCTTATCCTTGTTTGTTTCTGACCAAATCAAGCTCACATCCTCTAAGGATTTTAAAAACTTGACTTCTCCTTTGAGATCCAATACTGGTTCTTTAGTTTTTTTGGGCTTTCTTGACCTTGCATCCTTGATCTACAAAACTTTGAGATGTGTCCAGCCTTGTTACAGGAGTGACAAATGACTAGAGGCCTTATATTCCTTGATGCATTGACATGAGTCACCATTTTACATTGTCTAGCTAAGTGACCATTATAGTTACATATCTGACATGTAACATTATGAGAATTTCTTATATTTGACTAATTCTAATTTTTGTGATCATATTGAGACTTGTTCTTCTTATTTGTCTTACAATTCATAGCTTTATGACCAAACTTGTTGCATGAATAATAGTAACCATTAAAGGGTCTTACCTTTGTACAGTTCCTTGCTATATGTCCATGCTTGTTACATGCATAACAAGTGCGATCTATTGGCTTGCGCTCATTCTTAGGTGGTTCACCATTAACTTTAGGTTGATCTTTAGTCTTCTTGGTATTAGTAGGGTCTTTTTGTGTATTGATTCTTGCTTGCATGTTGTCAATATGATTTTGTGCTTCATTATATCCAATGCAGCTACTATCTCCTTTAGCTCTTCTTGCATACAACTGAGATTCTATCAAATCAAAATTGGTGTGTAATTTGTCAATGTGATTCTTTGCCTCTCTTTATTTAGATTCCAAGCTTTCTTTTCTATTCTTTAGCTCTAGGATTTCCATGTTAGCTTGTCTTAACTCTTCATTGAGTTGAAGGTTCTCTTTGATTTGTTCTTCATAGACTTCCTGATTATTAATCAACTTATCATCAAATTCTTCAAGATGTTCTTTCAATGATGCATTTTCTTCATTGAGCTTTTCGACCATAATACCTAGATCATTGGTAGAGCATTCTTTCAAATCCTTTCTTAGCCTTTTGATGACTAATTAAGCATCACTAAATTTTTCTTTCAGTTCTTCGATTTCTTTTTCAGACTTGTCCAAGTCTTCAAGAGAAGCTTCAAGATTTCTTTTTAGATGTTTCATTTCTGACTTGTCCATGATCTCCTCAAGTGGTTAAACTTCTTTGCTAAGGACCAGAGCTCTGATACCAATTGTTAAGAATATTCCAAGAGATAACTGAGAGGGGGGAGGGGGTGAATCAGTTATCTACTAGATTTAATTCTTTATCCAATTAAGTATACTTAAAAATGAGCATAAACACAATGAAAGAACACTTGAACACAACACTAATATTTTGGGTATGGGGAAACCCAAATAGGTAAAAACCCCGGTGGGAATTGACACCCACTAATATTCTGCACTAGAGTAAATTATGATCCTTGTTAGAAGATCCTTAACCCTGTTAGGAGTTGTTTTACAATATATTTAGCATAGTAGACCTTGTCAAGGGTCAGAACCTATTAGGAGTTTTTTACAATAGTCCATGTTAGGGGAGTGGACACACTATCCTAGAGCTCACTACTCAAGCAATGAAAGTTACAACCTTCTGATCTTAGATACACACTATATCTGCTGGATGAACTGTTACTGTGACACTGCTTGTCTGATTAGTTCCTTTGATGCGTTGATGATTTGACCTCTTGCAAAGCTCTAATACATCTTATAGACTCTTTTCATACTCTTTATCTTCTTATCACAACTCTATATCAACTTCCACACCAATATGGGCGCAACTCATATTTATATGTGCATACAAAACATATAACTAGGTTGGCCCTTTAACCAATTACATACAATGCTTCCAATTAAATTGGCTCAAGCATATTTACAACCAAATATATTTACATGTTGGAAACCTAAGTACAATAGGTGCATAGCCTTTACATCATTAGAATATAACCACAAATCAAAATGCTAACAGTTAGCTACTTACTCTGTCCTTCTTTAACACACACTGGTTGTGTAACTTCAACTGTCTGTATCTTTGTCATACTTACATATCTGATCATGTGCTCATAGACTAAGCATGAATATAGTCTAATAAACTTATCTTGTAGGGCTCATACCATAACTTGGTCATACGGACGTGCACTGATGCTCTGAGCTTTAGGTACTCTGTACACTGTCCAGTCTTCAACACTTAGCCAATTTTTGATCTTCTCATCAAGTGTGCTGACTCCAAACTACTATATGACTTTTTTTCCATAATGAAAAAACTATACTAAGTCATATACATTAGTATAGCCAACTTGCCAACAATTTGTTCTACTAGACCTATCTGAAGAAACCTGTTTGTTTGAACAATTTGATGTTGTATGGTTATGGCATAAGAGGTTGTCTCATGTGAACTTTGACAATTTGGTAAGCATTAGTAAGATGAAAAAAGTTAGAGGATTACCAAAATTATAGAAACTTGATAATGTGATGTGTAAATAATGTCAATTGGGAAAAATGACAAAGTCTAGTTTCAAGAGAAAGACATGTACTTCTAATGATATTTTGGAATTGGTTCATACTGACCTTTGTGGACCTATTGGTGTGCAAAGTTACTATGGTGATAAATATTTCATTTTATTTGTTGATGACTATTCTAGAATTATGATTGTGATGTTTATTAAAGAAAAATTTGATGCCTTTCAGTTGTTTAAGTGGTATTTGGAAAAAGTTGAGAAAGAAATAGGTAAAAGTTTGAAATGTTTGAGATCTGACAGAGGAGAGTTAATATCAAATGAGTTCAAAATATTCTGTAATGATAAAGGAATAAAGAGAAAAATTTCTACGCCAGGGAAAAATCCATAGAATGGTATAACAAAGAGAAGAAATAGATCAATTACGAATTGTACTAAAACACTAATGGTAGAGAAGAATGTTGCACAAAAGTACTGGAGAGAAGCTATAAGTATAACTATTTATACCCTGAACTAAGTACATATAAAGAAAGGCACAAATGCTACATGTTTTGAATTATGGCATGGTTATGCACCTAATGTGAAATATTTTAAAGTCTTTGGAAAAAAAAATTATATATTGAAGGACAATAAGAATGGAAAACTTGATGCTAAAAGTGATGAAGGCATAGTCCTAGGCTATTCCACTAAGAGAAAAGCTTACAAGTGTTTGAATTCTAACACTAACAAAGTAGTGGAAAGTGAAAATGTTAGAGTTGATGAATATTAAGAAAAGAATGAAGTTGAGTGCAAGAAGGAACCTGAAGATTATAGATCTTTTGTATACATGAAAGAAGGAGAGACTAGTAATGCACTTGAACTAAAAAATAAAGATGGAAAGCAATAACAAGAACCTATCGAGTCACAACAAGAAAATGTCGAGCATCGCAAGGATGCTGTCAAGAAATCAAGAGAGGAAGTAGAGAATATACAAAATAAACCTAAAGATCAAGAGCAAGAATAAAGGAGACCATAGCCATAGCCTCTATTAGCACAGTATGTGAGAAGACATCAAAAAATAGAACAAATAAATTGAGCTAAAGAATCTGGAGTCATGACAAGAAGTAAGTTGAAAGATCAAACATGCTTTTTATGTGATTTTGAGCCTAAGAAAATGAAAGATGCTTTAGAAAATGAAGATTGGATCCAAGATATGAATGAGGAAATTGAGTAGATAGAAAAGAACAAAAACATGGAAACTAGTGTCGAGACCAGAGGAAAAAATGTTATTGGAACAAAGTGGGTGTTCAAAAATAAGATGAATGAACATGGAGAAGTCACAAGGAACAAAGATAGATTGGTATGCAAGGGATATGCATAGGAAGAAGGAATTGACTATGGGGAGACATTTTCCCCAGTTTCTAGATTGGAAGGAGTCAGAAATCTACTTGCATATGCAACTTACAAATGATTCAAAGTGTATCAAATGGATTTCAATCTACATTTTTGAATGGAATACTGGAAGAAGTATACATTGAAGAACCAGAAGGATTTTTTGATCCAAGCAAGAAGAACATCGTTTGTAAACTACACAAAGCACTGTATGGATTAAAGAAATCCTCTAGAGCATGGTATGAGAGATTGCATAATTACCTGATAAAGATTGGATTTGCAAGAACTAATGACAACAACAATCTGTACTTGAAAAATGAAAAAGGTAAAGGGATATTGTTAGCAAAAATCTTTGTTGATGATATCATATTTGGAGGACAAGATGCACTATACCAAACATTTTCAAATGAGATGAAAAATGAATTTGAGATGTCTATGTTCAGAGATATCAAATTATTTGTTGGTTTGTAAGTTTATCAAATGAAGAAAGGTATCTATATTACTCAATCTAAGTATGTAAAGGAGATACTAAAAACTTTTGGTATGGAGGACTCTAGACTGGTAAGTACATCCATGGAAATTGGACAAAAACTATCAAAGAATGATGATACAACTGAAGTGAATCAAACCTTGTATAGGTCTATGATTGGAAAGCTGCAATATGTTGTTCACAATAGACTAGATATTGCACTAGTAGTTGGGATTGTTGCAATATTTTCTTCCAATCCTAAAGAAAATCACATGATGGTAGTGTAAGGATATTGAGACATCTGAAAGGAACTGAGGATCATGGAATGTATTACAAGAAGAATGAAAAGTTTGAACTAAAAGTTTATATTGATGTAGATTGGGCAGGAAATGTGGACAAAAAAAAGAGTACAAGTGGTGGCACATTATTTATAGGAAAGATATTAGTCTCTTGGACAAGCAAGAAATATAATTGCATTTCCCAATATGCAACAAAAGTTGAATATGTAGCAGTAGTAGTTATTTGTTCAAATCTAGTGTGGATCAAGAATTTTTTGAAAGGTATTAAGGAATACATTAGTGAGCTAGTTGTTGTTTTATGTGATAACACAAGTTCTATCAATATATCAAAGAATCCTGTGATGCACACTAAGACTAAACATATTTTTATCAAGTATCATTACTTGAGAGAGTTAGTTCAAGACAAGGAAGTGAGATTGGAGTATTAGAATAGAAAGGAAAAATTATTGAATATATTTACTAAGTCATTACCTAAGGATTCTCAGTTGACTATCTAAGAGGTAAATTAGGAGTGATTCCCCTAACTAAGGCTACCTAGAATCATATAGGAGCATTTCATCAAATGTACTAATCAAAATATTTGATAAATTGATGCAAGGGAGGTCACACTTTAGGTGTTTCCTAAAGTTGTGAAGAGTAAAGAACAAAAAATTGATCATTCATAAGAAAGATGACAGAGGGAATATGAAGTTTAGATAATCGACATGAAGATATCTACATGGTGAAGATGAATGTATTTGGCATTGTTGTCAAAGAGGGAGTGATTTAGTGAACCTGAGGGAGAGATACATAAATAGATTTAGAAGGAGTTTCCCTAAGAAATAAGGGATAGATTCAGTAAATTGGTGAACATATAAAGAGAAGGGAAATTTATCCAAGAGGGAGATGATACTTGGATGAGAATCAAAATGAAGCTAAAAGTATGTGAAATTTTTGGATTGTAGGGTGACTATGCATACAAAGTTTATGGTTGTGCATGTGGTGTTGCCATCAATGCCAAATAGGGAGATTGTTGGAAACTACAATTGAAACAATTGTTATATTGTCATTGATATAAAACCTTAACTAGTGGGATAGTTTCTATCTAGTAAAGTGCCATATCTTTTGATTGATGAAGATGATTTGAAAAGAGGAGATAATAAGAGGATCTAGTGAAAGGTTGAGTTATGAGAAACTATAATGGGTACTTGATTAGTTGGCACATTGTAAATGTAATGTATTGTTTATCTATAACACTAAGTGAAGAATTCAGTTGATTTGAAGCATAGAAGAAATGACAAAATAAATTCTAGAAGCATAGGCTTAATTGAGAAAAAGTGAAGAAATTTAGTGTAAGCTGAGTGATGCTAGTGTCAACTAAGCGCCAGTATAAGCCAAGTAAATTTAGTTTCGATTGAGCATTAGTAATTACTAAATATCAGAGAATTAACTAAGCCAAGACAATGTTTTCCAAGAAGGACAATTTTAGCGATGACTGAGTTATCTAGTGATGACTGAGTAGATGAACACAATATTGACCGAGTGTTAGTAATTTATAGTTTGTGAAGAAATTGAGATCCCCAGTTGACGTAGTTGAATTTTTGGGATATGTAAAATGTGTTTAAGTTAATGATAAATGAGTTGAAGCATTTAATGCATGGTAAACCTTTTTCTTATGGATTCAAGGAGAATTTTTGAGAAGTATCTAAAAGGATAAGGAGGAGGATGAAATGTTGGAAGGATTCGATGAATCTGACCTAAACATAAGATCTACGAAAGATATTAAGAAACAAAAGATTAAGCTACCTAATCAAGGAGGTATAAGAATGACCTAGTTGTGGGTTATGTAGAGTGGCAAAGAGGTTGATGTTATTGACTGGTGAACCTAAGCAAATGAGTGAGAAGAGCTATGAAGAGCTAAACAAAGTTGAGGTGATTAATTGAAGGGATTTATGAGAAGATCAGAGATGAAGATGAAAATGAGGATTAGACAATAAATCAACATGTGAGCTTATTGGATCTGTATTTGCAAAGTGAGTTGTATATTTCAGATCAGAACCCACGATTACTTTCTAACCATTGTATCAGTTAAAATCCTTTAATCAAGGTTAACCTAAAAGTAATTTTGTAAATCCTTTAATCAAGGTGACATTCTAATAGAGTGTTCTTAATTACTCTAACTAGGCCACTCCTAACAGGGTGATTAAATCCTTTAACGAGGTCACACCTAACAATGTGTATTGTAACCTTTAACAAGGTTGGCTCCTCACAGAGCTCAGTATAGAAGAGTGAAAATTTGGTAGCATGTTACTGGTAGTTTTTCCCATATTGGGTTTCCACGTTAAATCTTGGTGTCATACTTGTGTGAATGTTATTTGATATTTTATGTTTTTAAAAGATTTATATTTTTCAAGTTGATTACTTTTGGACATTGGACTACAAATTTTATGTTACTGATATGTTCTATAGAGATCGAGTGAATTTTTGAATAGATATAAGTTGGTTGAAGTGTTGAAAAGTTGAATTGGTACATTTGGACCCAAGGATAAATGATTCACCCCCCTCTTAGTTATTATACAATCATTCTAACATTTGGATAGTAGCTTTTCTCAGTGAGATCTATTTTTTATTCCATTGGATTCTTGATTAGAATGTGAAATGACAATATTGAAGATGACTAGGAAAGTTTTAATATGTATGCATGCAACAACCAAAAGAATGAATGGAATCCAAGGTTCCCTATATTTTGGAACATGTTGCTTCCATAGAAGAAAAGGATTGTATGGAGTACCACTTGCAAAAACAAAGAAGATATAAATTTCCACTACTCTTAAGAAATATGGGAAACAATTAAATGTATAGTCTTGACCATGGGGAACGTAGATAACTAAAAAATATGATCATATCCTTTCAGAAGTTAATATTGATAAAAATATAATTACATCCAGTACACCTAACACAATCTATTCCTCCCCATACAAAAATAATGTTGCAAAGAATGACACACTTTGGATAAGGTCTATATTCCCTAACCTAACCACAACTAGTAAGTGTTTATTTCTTGAGTAGAGTGCCTTTGCTAAATAATATTAAGAACATTGAGTAATGTTATCAGCCTTCAAATAGTTATAAACTCAGGATCACTGTCAATAGTACAAGAGCTCATCCAAAGATCTAAGTTACATGTGGCTCTTCACATTTCTATCACCTTACGAATGTCAATATTTATTAAAGTTTGGATGACCATCTAATGTTGATGCCATTGTTCATTTACTCCAATTGTTTGGCAATCTTTTTATGAGTAGATTTAGGAGTTAGTTATTTATGCTTTAGACTATTGTTTCATTATAGTATTTGTAGGAGTTAATCTAGGAGATTAAGTATTCTATTATGGAGTTAATTTAGGAGTTTGTTGATGATAAATAAGAGAACTAAAATGTAGAGTTTTAGAGTTTGGAAGATATAATTTTTTGTTGTTGAATAAATAATATAGTGAAGGAGAATTCATAGAGTATAATAAGTTTTACTATATTCTTATATTTACTATCTTGTTCTTGGAATGTGCAAGTTTTTTTTGGCTAGGTGCAATAATAAGAGACCATAAGAAAAGCATGATAATAATAGCATTAAAAAATATTCTTATTTTGATAAAAAAATTAGTTAAAGAAAATAAATTGATCTGAGATTTGAAATTAGCTTTGAAAAAGAATCTACGATCTTGAAATTGTAGGAGACTCTATGCTTATAATTAGTTTTATATCCTAAATTTTTTTGGTCAACTAAAATCCAAAATTCTACTCTTTCTTGATCTCCAAATTAATCAACAATCTTAACAATTATTAAGTTACACACTATTATAGAGAAGAAAATACTTTTACAAAAATATAGCTAATTTAGCTAAAAGATATAACCAACAATACTTTGAGGTTAATGACAAGTTTCTTGGTAGTTCCTTCCCAAGGAAAGAGTAGTGATTCCTATGAAGAATTTATAATATATTTTATATGGAGCTCCCTCCTAGATGTTTAATTCCAATTCAATGGTGGTATGCTTTTCTTTTTTGGGTCTTGCACCTAGTTGCCACTTATCTCCCCAATACTACATGAAAGATAGTCTACTCAAAGCTAATCTACTATTATGACACATAGCCCTCTCCTAGTCTCTCTAATTTATCTTCACAGAAAGTTACCTCATTTTTTCTCAAGGAAATGAAAGAAAGAAAAATAAAGGAATTATTTTAACTCCCATAAGACTAAAGATAGCCGATTTGATAGTCTACCTCAAAAATTGATTTTCTATATTTTAGTCCTTTTATAATGCAACTTGGTGATGAGGGGCCCTAACTGATCAATTATCCCCTCATTGAATAAATAATACCAAGAGTTCATTTTCAAGATATGTATATAGTTGTCCCTATTTTCCTAAAAGGAATCACAATCTAAAATGTAATATTTTTCTATATCCACTTTTTTGAAAGTGCAAAAATATAGTCTTTCTAGTGATGCTTCTTTTGGTCTTTTCTAAAATCTTATTTCACAATGAAGTTGATGAGAGTTAGTTCTTAATTGAATAATAAAATTTTTGATAGGTCAATGCCTCATTATTTTGGCCACACTATTGCATATTGTGTGTCTCTTTTATGTAATATGAAAGTGAACCTTCATCATCCTCATTTAGTTAGCCCATCATTATGACATGTGACATGTGTTTCATAAGTACAATAATATAGAATGATAACCTCCTCTTGAATGGATATTGTGCATTAAAGTAACACATATCCCTCTTCCACCATCATTTAATAATTGATATATTTTCAGTTCAACCTTAAGACAATCAATCTTCCAATAATGAAGTATATTTTCTTTCTAAATCATATTTTTTAATGTAGCATTTGGCCAAGTTTTTTTAGTTATAAAAAGATAGATAAAACTACTAAACATATCTAAAATAAGAATAGAAAAATAAAGACATCTCTTGCGTACTCTCTTTTTGAATTATCTCTCTTTTTGCACATGTCAAAAAGAGAGTACGCTTAGGTTAAGCATATTCTCAACAATGTTGTGGATTTTTAAAAGGTTGATGTATAATTCAACCAAAATATTTTCTCTTTCTTATGGTATATTAAACCATCAATTGTAATCTAGAATGCATGCAAGTAATATTGAGATTGAGATTGAGGTTTTCTCATTCCCAGTCCTCCATCATCTAGATGGATGGAAGAAAGAATGAGAATCAAAAGCGGTCTATAAGGGAGTGCTCAAAGTTCTTTCCACCCACAACTAGATGGATGGAAGTGAGAAAGAAGGAATCAGATAGCCCCTTCATTTTCCTCCAACCTTTTAACTATTATACTACCATAAGAAGCTTAAAGGCATAGAGAAAGTTTGATGATCGACAACTAATTGAATATCTAGATGAAAAGAAGAAATAATGATTAGAGATCACTGAGCTACTTAAGTGATATGTAAGATGATTAAATCAGTCAATATGTTGTAATTGATGTCAACTAGTTCTGAAAATAGTTATCATGATAGTTACAAACATCTGAACATCTGTAAAAGGAGGAAATAATGAAGAAATTAGATAAGGAAAAGATGGATATGATACATAAGGATAAGGTAAACATTGGGTAACTTGTTGATGAGTCTATGGCTTTATATTGTTAACTTGAGCATGTTACATTAATCTATTATGAAGAATAGATTTGATTTGAACAAGTCAATATGGTCGGTAATTGAAGACTTTTGTATACACTAAGCTCTTGCAGTGTACACCAAGTGACAATAATAACCGAGTTAGTTATCACTGACACATTCAGTACTAACCGAGTATGGATGAAGTCATTATATGCTAAGAACAACTAACTAAAATTGATGAGCTGGATATTGTTATGATTTTGAGGTAACTGATGAAGTTAGTTATGAGATCCATGATTGACATAATTCAGAGATGATCTAAAGGATGAGATTGAAATGTGTTAAGGAAACTCTTGCCGAGGAAGGGTTAAGCGAAAAAATGGATGAAGGAGATTAGGAGGCAAAATATGATGGCTAATATGAAAATGATTTACTTTTCTATTTAAGAGACATGAGTTTCATTGTTGAAACATGCTAGACAAATAGATAGTGTAGAGATTTCATGTGAAGATTTTATTCATGCATTCTTGATCAAACTAGTTACAGAAAGAACTGAGCTGCAGACATTACCGAGTGTTAGAGAACTATTTACTAAGTGAAGTAGGTTGAGAAATATTGTGGAAGTGAATTTATTAATGATAAAATTAGTTTTATGAGCATAGCATAGATTTGAATATTTGTAATTGAGTTGTATTTGAATCAGATCAGAACTGTATCATTTTAACCATTGATTCAAAAAATCTCTTAACTGAGTGGACTTAATAGTCTTATTGTATTTCCATATGACATTCAATGAATGTTAATTGTTTTCTTGTTGACCCTATAGTGAATGTTGGTCAAGAATTAATTGTTAGTGATAAATCCTCTAACCAGGTCACAACTAACAGTGTGTATTGTAACTGTTAAAGCTCAGAATTCACACCCTATTAAACTATACAAGTTTAACAATCCTGCCTAACATGAGAGTCATTTCTGCATGTGGGAAATGCGTACCTAAAAATGAAACCTCTAGATTCTAGGCCGGTTCCTATTGGATAATCTCTGGTTATTGCATGAAACTACTTTAAACTTATGGGGAAAGAGTTAGAAATTGCTGAAAATGAACTTAAGATTTTAAACTTAAACTAAAGAACCAGGTGATACACCAAATGTGATAAGAACACTAAGAAAATAATGGCTTCCTTTTAAGAAAACTTATGAATTCTATCATTGACAATGAAGCACTCCTATTCTATATAGATATGCATAAATATTTCATAATAAGGTCTTTAAACAAATTAACAAGGAAGAGGAATTCTTCACATGAAAACCAAATTAATCATAGACATGAATTATAACCTGCATACAACATACATTCCTGCAACAAGGTAATAGATGAGACAAACAAAGATAAGGAATTATCAACTCACTTATAACCCTCATCAATAATGCACCCGACACATAATCACAGGAAGAAAGAAGGCTTGAAATTGATAGAAAACTGCTCCAAAATGCTGTCAATATTAACTAGTCTCCAAAAGAGTTACAAATTTTTGCATGAAAACTGCCAAGGACAAAGAAAATGTCACAAAAGCTTGCCTCTGCATAATCGGAACTAAATACAACAATGAGTTCTCCCAACACTAAGTACACAACCCCTCAACCACCAAGGGTCGGATGCTAGAAAATAGCCTAAAAACTAGGACCTAGAAACCCATAAAATGAAGCCTATCCACTAAAAAGACTCCACTAAGTCATAAAGGAACCTATTACTCATCTTCAATTGCCCCTAAAAACCTCCAAATGGCCATAAAGACCCTTCAAATGACATGAAAAGGTCAAAATCCGACCCAGGACCCCTAGAAGAACTCCAACCTCCCTAAATCTGCTCAACAAGCTCTTATATCTACTCCACATGTTCAAAGAATTTCTCAACCCCCTAAAATCCCTCCTTATGTCTCCATTTCACATGATTTCTACTTTCCTTTTAAGGAATTTTAATACTTACCAATTGATTTATAAAATATCATCAATCAATAAGTATTAAATTACATGACATACCTCAAAAAGTATCTAATAATTGTTAATTGATAAATTGAATAAATCAATTAATAATTACTAAATATTTTTGAATTCAAGAAAGTAGAAGAATAAGAAAAGATTAAATAAACTACTTAATACTATAACTATATGCTAAGAATGCATATAGTTATAATATTAAGCAAGATACTTAATATCTTTTAAAAGGAATATAAAAAGCCTTTGGCGGTGGACTTGAAAGAAAAATATATAATATTTTTTAGGGCAGCATATTCAACCCTAAACCATTTGCATTTTTTATTATGCTTCATTCATCCTCTCGAGCATAAGAGTTTGAAACCCTTAACCGCCACCATGAACTGGTGCTGGAAAGAAAAGGTACCACCATGAATTTGATCATTCCTTCCTCTGTAGAAACTCAAAGGTAAGTACAGGGCTACTAACTGGGCTCCATTTTTCCAAAAGAAAATAGATGTTTTGAAAGAGAATGAAATTCATGACTTTTTCTTTGTTGTTTTGGCTCTTGTTTGATACTTATCTCTAGCTGTGATCACATAACAATTCATTGTTCTTCCTTCATATAATTTTCTAATATTACTGCATTTACTTCATTTTTTGTTATGCTCTGCAGCACCGCCAATATGAGGGTTTTGTGGTGAAAATTTGTATGCCGCCATGAACAAGGGTTCTCATTTTGGAGATTCTTCTACCACGTGCTTCTGAAAATGCATGATACATACCCACATTGCTCATTCTCCATCTCTGCTTGTACTTTTGTCAAATATTTTCTCATTATCATCCCTACGCATGGAAGTCTATAAATTTGTAGTTGGTACTGATGATAAATTAGCAGATTCTTGTGTAAGAGAAGAACTATGTTCTTCCTCATTAACAAATGAGACTCCTAAAAAAATTGATGCATTTACTATTTTTCTTATTGAGCTTGATTTAGGTTCAAGTGCATCATTTTTAACTTCAGTATGTGTGCTGATTTGTTCAAACTGTGATTGAACTCTCAATTGTGGCTTTTGATTTGAGTCAGCAAATTCATCAGTCTGATGAATATCAATAGGTTGTGACATTGATTGAAAATATTTATTCTAACTAGAGGTGGCTATCTCATCTTGACCAAACCTGTTTGTACCACCTAGAAATTTGCTCAATATGTTTCTTTGAAAGTCAGTTGCTGGAAGTTCCTGACCAATAACAGTAGGCTCTGCAAAAAAATCTCCAATAAAAGTTCTAATGAATGATGATGCAATAGTAATTATTTTGTCAGTCTCAATACCCTAGGGAACCTTTTCCGCTACTCTCAGGGCACACATTTGAATTCTTCCTAGGAGCATTTGGAGATCCATTCCTATCATCAAATTGTGACTATCAATGGCAACAGCCTCTGCAGTAATGAAGCTATCACCAATGTTTCCAATGTAACTAGGAGTATCATTCAAATTAGAAACACCATCATTATAAGGTATATAAGGACTCTGAAAGGCTGCCTCAAGCATTGCTTTGAAATCAAGGGCAGCAAAAACAACAGACTCCACTCCAACTTGATCATACTTATCTGAATCTATCCCGGGCCAATTAGCCTCTAAAAGTGTTCTACTTCCAGCCATTTCTAATTCTATATATATTCCTTCTCTCTTTGTTGTAACTCATCTTGTGTTGGCTATGGTAAACTATTACTAAACTGCATCCATCTAAGTATTTTAATGAATTCAAACCTTATCAGCATATGCACAGATCTCATTATTTTAGTGAACTAGATGTAACTTCAGCAAATGAAACTTGTTTACAAGGTTCGAGCATGGGCTTGTGACACCCATAAACTAGTTTCTGTTCTTTGCATCCATGATTTTTAGCACCTTTTTTCTGTGAATGAACTTGCTTGCATTTTATTTCTTTTATAACTATTGCAATCTATAAGGTTTCAATTTATATATTATTGTCCCTTAAATAGATTCAGCTGATCCATTTGATTATAATGAAAGGTTTCATATCAAAAGTAATATGTCCCTTTGACATTATATAATTCATTCCTGATTCTTGACACCTGTTTAAAATAATTGCTCCAATGCGTATATTGAGCACATACTCATTGGAGTGATTATTTTCCTACACATGAAACAAACACATTAGCAATAAATCTTTTCACACCAGCACTGAGCATACTAATTTTCTCTCTCTTTTTGATTTAGGATTGTTTAAAAGGCAGCGTAGGCATAGAGAAAAATAAGAATAATAAGTCATTGCTTAGATCCTGTAAGAATTTGCAAATAGAAAATATTGAACCAAGGATCTAGAGGTTGAAGAAAAGCACAAGAGAGAAAATATGAATGCAAGGATGGATTGAATAGATCCAATGAATTCACCTTCAATGTTGATGAAATGATTACATAATAGGCCTCCTTATATAGGAAAGGCAATAAGAGAGAATGATAAGGAGCTAATAAGCTATCACCTATGCTAGGTGTAATCACATGTCCACCAAATGTGGATCATCCTCCAATATGCAATAAAGTATGTGCATTGGATTAGGATGATAATGTGATAAGAGTACAAAAGGTGGATCTCACACACAATGAGGTATGTGAAGACAACTATCACACCAAAAGTGGAAATTCTCCTACACCATGTGCTTGAATGAGGTGCACACTCCTAGGTGTCTCAATCACTAACTACTATGCAATGCATTAACCTAAGTAAGATTAAGTAAAGTGTAATTAGGAATAATTAATTACACCAATAGATCTATATGGGATCTAACCTCATTGTTTCTCCATTTTTATAGGACTTAGGAACTCACTGGAGGACTTGCAGACCAAAGACAGACCAAAGACACCTCCTAGATCAGCAACCTTTTTAACCAATCAAAGCATTCAGGAAATGATTGGTTACTCTTGACCTCTTCTCTCCTTCTTCTATTCTATCTTTTAAATGCTATCTTAAATTATGAATAAGAGATAGGTGATGCTCATGGCTTGTGTGAGTCTTTTCTGAATTACTCTTAAATACATGCATTTGTATTTTCAAATGAAAGAACTCAAAAATGTATTTTATCATTGTTCAATACAAATGAAAAGATTTATTTTTCAGTAATTTGCATTGTATTTATATTTCTGTTGCATATCAACTACTTGAATAACAATTAATGAGATGAACTGACTCTCAAAGATGCCTTCATAGCAAAATTGCTAAAACATTGAAATTTTGATAACAGTAACCTTTAACTAGGTTGGATCCTAACAAAGCTCACTTCAAAAGAGTGAAATATTTTGGGTTACCGGTCCCAGGCGGTTTTTCCCTTATTAAGGTTTCCACGTTAGACCATTGTGTTATGTGTTATGATTTTTTTCTATCATATTTTACATACTGCATAGTTGATTTAATCGGTAATCACAGTTTGGATAATTACTAGTATTCGGTAAAGTGAATAGACATATTGATATTTTATGTTACTGAGCTCCATAAATTGTTGAAATTGTTTTGTAATGTACATTTGGGAGTTTGGGACTATAGGATAACTAATTTAACTGATTCACCTTCTTCTCAGTTATTCTAACAATTCATATCAGAGCATATTGGTTGCTTGGAGGAATGTTTTAAGGACTTGAGCAAAAAGATCACAAGATGTATAAGAGGGAAGTGCCTAAGTTGAACAAAGATAACTTCTGCACATGGAAAAGGAGGATGAGGCTTCACATATCTAGAATTGGAGAATCTTCTCTACATCTACTAGACCATGGCTACATACGACCAACTATTGGAACTTTAATAATTAATCAGTTGAGAGACAGACATGAACATAATATTACTATGATAGAGATTGATGTTGCTCTATCTGATACTGAGTTTAAAGATGTCAAAGCATACAATACAATGAAGAAAATGTGGGATAAACTTGCTCTAGTTTATGGTGTTGATGTGAATGTAATGAGATCTAGAGATGAAAGCTTAAGAGGCAGATTTGATGACATAAAGATGAAGAAAGGTGAGAACATCACACAATACTCTAACCAAATCAAAGAGGTAGTCAATGCTATCTGAGGAGAAGGAGTTATTATTTCTAAAGATACTATGGTAAGTAAGATACTAAGAACCTTGTTGCCTATCTATGCAATTAAAATATCTGGAATTCATGAAATGAGGTCCACACCTAATAGCACTCTTACTCTTGATAGTCTGATTGGAAATTTAACTACTTTTGAGCTAAATAATTATGACAATAGTGTTGTACTAAGTGTTGAGTCTACTTTTATGTCATCTCTAAAGATTGGTAAATCTAGCAGTAAGCATAATATAAATAATGAAAGTGATAGTGACAGAAAAGATGAGCTTGATGAGCTTGAAGCACTTATGGACCAGAGACTTCAAAAGGGTAAAGGAAGGTATAAGGGAAAGTTACCTTTAGCTTTTTTTAATTGTAAAGAGATTGGCCATATTGCTTCTAGATGTCCTAACATGAAAGAAGAAGATAAAGACAATGACTAATCTGGTGATGGAAAGTTTGGTAGAAGGAATAATAGAGGAAATTGACACTACAATAGAGACAACCAAGATTACAAAGAAAAAGGCAAGAAGGCATGTTACCTTGTTAGAGAAAATAAAGATGACACCAACAATAACATTGATGATGAAATTGAAGTGGTATTTGTTGCAATGAAAGATGATTCAGAAGAAGAGGAAAGGTATGTAGAAACAACCCTTATTTCTAAAGTTAGTAAGAATGATACTTGGATCATTGATAGTGCCTGTACACATCACATGATTGGTGATGAAGATAAGTTTAAAAATCTTGAGCACTATAATGGAGGATTAGTGAAAATAGGAAATGATACACCTTGTCAAGTGAAAGGAAAAGGGTATATCTTATTGAATGATAGGATTAGATGTGATAATGCATACTGGGTAAAAGGACTTAAATACAATTTGTTGAGTGTAGCATAGTTGAATAACTAAGGTCACCAAACTACATTTGAAAGAAAGAAGGTGAAAATCTATGATGAAAATATAAAGCTTGTCGGTATTGGAGGACAATCAACTGTTAATTTATTCTATCTTGACAATGCTGAAACTTATTATTTACTAGTGAAGAATGAAGATGTATGGTTATGGCATAAGAGACTATGTCATTGGAACTTTGATAACATGATTAAGATCAGTAGAAAGAGAAGAGTTAGAGGTATAACAAGTCTATCCAAACCTAATCATGTTATGTGCAATCAATGTCAGAAAGGAAAGATGACCAAATCTAGTTTTAAAAGTAAAGACTATTCATCTAAAGGTATTTTGGAGTTGGTACACACTAAATTATGTGGTCCTATGAGAACTCAAAGCTACTACGGTGACAAATATTTTATTTTATTTGTTGATGACTACTCTAGGATGATGACAATCATGTTCTTAAAAGAAAAATCTGAGGCATTCAAATTGTTTAAGTGGTATAAGGCTAAAGTTGAAAAAGAAACTGGGAAAGACTTAAAATACTTAAGATATGATAGAGAAGGTCAGTTTATTTATGATGAATTCACTAATTTCTATAATAAGAATCGAATCAAAAGACATGTTTCTACACCTAGGACACCACAACATAATGGGATTACTAAAAGGAGGAACTGATCTATTGTTGATTGTGCCAAAATATTGATGATTGAGAAAAATGTTGCACAAATGTACTGGAGAGAAGTAGTTAGCACTGTAGTATACACCTTGAACTGAGTTCAATTGAAGAAAGACACGAACAAGACACCTTATGAGTTATGGTTTGTCTATACACTGAATGTAAGTTATTTCAGAATCTTTGGAAGTAGGTGTTATATTATGAAAGATGATAGTAATGGTAAATTTGACTCTCAAGGTGATGAAGGAATATTTTTAGGATATTCTACTAAGAGTAAAGCTTATAAATGTTTGAACAAGGCTACTAATAAAATGGTAGAAAGTGCTAATGTAAAAGTTGAAGAGTTTGCTAAAAAGAATGATGAAGAAAGCATGAAGGAACTAGAAGACTATGGTAGGTTTACATATGTTGAGAATCCAAGCTATCTATTGAAGCCATAGGATGAGTCTACCAAGCATCAAAAAAATGCTATCGAGAACCAGGAAGAAGCTACCGAGCAAGAAAATGAACCTGAACCGAATAATGAGAAAAGAAGAGAACAAGTGCTAGCAAGATTTTTTAGAAGACACCATCTATAGAACCAAATCATTGGAGATAAGAAAGATGGCATGATGACCTAAAGTAAGTTAAGACATACCACATGCTTAGTTTGTGAGTTTGAACCTAAGAATGTTAGGGATGCACTTGAAAATGAGGAATGGATTAAGGCTATGAATGAGGAAATTGAATAGATTAAGAAGAATAAGACATGGACATTAGTACCCAAACCAAAAGATAAAAATGTAATTGGTACTAGTGGATTTTCATAAACAAGTTAAATGAAAATGGTGAGGTCACTAGGAATAATGCAAGATTTGTATGCAAGGGATATGCACAAGAAGAAGGTATAGATTATGGTGAAACTTTTGCACCTATTACTATACTTGAAGGAGTCTATATATTACTTGCATATGCTGCACATAAGGGATTCAGAGTATATCAAATGGATGTGAAATCAACTTTTTTGAATGTAATTCTTGAGGAGGAGGTCTACATAGAACAACCGAAAGGTTTTTTTGATCCAAATCAAAAGAACATGGTATGTAGACTACACAAAGCTTTGTATGGACTGAAGCAAGCACTGAGAGCATGTTATGAAAGAAAACATGCTTATCTTATCAGTATTGGCTTTGTAAGGACTAGTGAAAATAATAATTTTTACATGAAAGGAGAATCTGATGATAATATTTTGATTGCTGAAATTTTTGTTGATGACATAATCTTTGGTGGACATGATCTAATTTGAAAATCTTTTTCTGATGAAATGAGAAAGGAATTTGAGATGTCAATGTTTGGAGAGATTAAATTATTTTTAGGTTTGTAGATTATATAATAGAATGATGAGATTTTCATCACTCAATCAAAATACATTAAAGAAGTGTTAAATACTTTTGGCATGGAAGATTCAAAACAGGTAGGAACACCGATGGTAACAAGATGTAAGTTGACAAAGGATGATGAATCTAAAAAAGTAAATCAGATACTGTACAAATCAATGATTGGAAAATTGATGTATGTGGTACATAGTAGGCCTAATATAGCACATGTAGTTGGGATTGTGGCAAGATTTTCTACCAACCCTAAAGATTCACATATGGTTTCTGTTAAATGAATTCAGAGATACTTGAAGAAGACTAAAGACTATGGTTTATGGTACACAAAGGAAGGAAAATTTGAGCTCTAATTTTATACAGATGAAGATTGGGCATTCTTTTTAGGAGAAAGACTTGTGACTTGGATAAGCAAGAAACAAGCATGCATTTTTCAGTCTACTGCTGAAGCAGAGTATGTTGTTACTACTTCAAATTGTTCAAATATTGCTTGGATAAAACAAGTGTTGGAAGGAATGAATGAGGTAATCACTGACCCAATGATTATATATTGTGACAACACTAGTGCTATAAATATTTCCAAGAATCCTATGATGCATTAAAAAACAAAGCATATATCTATTAAGTATCACTACTTAAGGGAACAAGTTCAAGAGAAGCAGGTGAAAGTGGAATTTGTAACATCTAAAGAACAACTTTCTGATATTTTTAGCAAGCCCTTACTGAAGGATGCATTTGAGTATTTGAGGACTAGACTAGGGGTCCGTCCCCTATCTATCAGTCACTAAGGTGATCAGGAGGTTGCATCAACCTATACTTTATCAAAAAATCATTCATGTTGAAGCACATAGCTTACACTTTAGGTTTTCTAATGTTGTGAAAGATTGTAGAAGCTGGAACAAGAAATTATTTATCAGTACATATTGTAGGTACTTGACCTGGACTGAACAACAGAGGATAATTTGGCTGTTGTAGAGCTATTTATTTTCTTTAGCATTGTTGTCAAAGGGAGAGAGACTTTATATGAAACATCAGTTAGTGAGAACACAAAAAGGGAAAGGAACTTCATATGAAATATTTTTTGCTGAGAACATATATGGGTGAAAGAATCAGAGAACTGAAAAAGATTAAATCCGTAGGGAGAGTCTACATGGAATGTTGTTTTTTTGTTTTGTAGTGATTAAAAATATTAAATATCAAGCTAGGGATAGATTACCATGCTAAAAAATTTACCTATATAGTTTTAGAATAAATTTTTGGTATGTGTATGGAATATTTCATATTTCTTGTGTTGCCATCAATGCCAATGGGAGAGATTGATGATCTACAACTGATTGAATATCTAGATGAACTAAAGGAACAATGATTATAGATCACCAAGATACTTAAGTGATATGTAAGATTATTAAATTAGTCAATATGTTGTCATTGATGTCAACTAGTTTTGACAATACTTATCATGATAGTTACACACATCTGAACATTTGTAAAAGGAAGAAATAATGAAGAAATGCGATATCTACATAAGAAAAAGATGGATATGACAAATAAGGATAAGGTAAACATTGGGTAACTTATTGATGAGTCTATGGCTTTATATTGTTGACTTGAGCATGTTACATTAATCTATAATGAAGAAGAGATTTGATTTGAACAAGTCAATGTGGTCGGTAATTGAAGACTTCTATATACACTGAGCCCATGCAATGTATACTGAGTGACAATAATAATTGAGTTAGTTATCATCGACCCATTCAATATTAACTGAGTATGGATGAAAATATTAAATGCTAAGAACAATCGACTGAAATTGATGAGCTAGATATTGTTATGATTTCAATGTAAAGGATGAAGTTATTTATGAGATCCATGACTGACATAATTCAGAGATGATCTAAAGGATGAGATTGAAATGTGTTAAGGACACATCTACCGAGGAAGGTTTAAGAAAAAAAATGGATGAAGGAGATTAAGAGGAAAAATTTGATGGATGATATGAAAACAATTTACTTGTCTATTTAAGAGACATGAGTTTCATTGTTGAAACATGTTGGATAAATAGATACTGCAGAGATTTCATGTGAAGATTTTATTCATGAATTCTTGATCAAACTAGTTACAAAAAGAACTGAGATGCAGACATTACCGAGCGTTAGAGAACTAATTACCAAGTTAATTAAGTTGAGAAATTTTGAGGAAGTGAATTGATTAATGATCTGATGAGTTTTATGAGCATAACATAGATCTGAATATTTGCAATTGAGTTGTATTTGAATTAGATCAGAATTGTATCAATTTAACCATTGATTCAAAAAATCTCTTAACCTAGTGGACTTAGGAAATTGTATTTCCATATGACATTCAATGAATGTTAATTGTTATCTTGTTGACCCCATAGTGAATGCTGGTCAAGAGTTAACTATTAGTGATAAATCCTCTAACCAGGTCACACCTAATAGTGTGCATTGTAACCTTTAATAGGGTTGGCTCCTAACCAAGCTCACTTCAGAAGATTGAAATATTTTGGGTTACCAGTCCCAGGTGGTTTTTACCTTAGCAAGGTTTCCATGTTAAATCATTGTGTTATGTGTTATTTTTTATGATTATTTTTCTATTATACTTTACATACTAGATAGTTGATTTAATTGGTAATCAAAATTTGGATAATTACTAGTATTCGGTAAAGTGAACAGACAAATTAATATTTTATGTTACCGAACTGCATAAATTGTTGAAATTGTTTTGTAATGTACATCTAGGAGTTTGGAATTGTATGTTAACTAATTTAACTAATTCACCCCCTTCTCAGTTATTCTAACAAGTTTTAGTTAAGAGATTGAGATGTATAGAGTAGAGCTTCACCCCTTATAAGGATGGAATGAAATGTTGAGTTAAAGATGACTAAAGTCATTGAGTCACTAAAGATAAGGATCATCCCATTTAGATATGGACATGTGTGGAAAATGTGGAAGCATACAAAAAATACTAGAAATTGTGGACAAATATGCTTACTATTTTAAATGTTGAACGAACAATGCCAAACTATGGTGAAGTAGGGTTTGATATAGAGGCTTCAAATGAGGGAAGGAGCTTGGAATATTTCAAGGATGCTTGTGTTGGATATTCAACTTATGCAAAAAAGAAAGATACACCAATTGATCAACATAGATAGGAAGAGTTTCCATATTGCAGAGGCATCAAGGTAAAATGATTGCATATAAAAATTAATTTCATTCATTTTTATGCTCTAGCTTGATGAGTAAATAGTGAAGTTGGATCAACATATTATTGTAGTTATGTTGTATTGTTCCAGAGGAAAATAGGGCCATTCAATTACTTATTACTCTTAATATGGAGAATATACAACAAGCATGTTGTTTGACAAAGGTTGCATGACTATAGGGAATTGTTCAATTTACTACACGACATCATTCAACTCAATGTTCATACATCTATTTTTTTAGGAATCTAATCTCATGAGATTTAGCCATGATAAAAATCAAGGTAGAATTACAACACACATGTAGTCTCCAACAAAGTGCCTTGATGCTCAAAAAAATTGGGTTTGATAATAGATTAATAGAAAAATCCACATTGATTGACCTATCTCATGTGGATTGCTTCACAACTTCTGAATTCCATTGCTTTCGTGCAAGAAAATAAAAATGAGTTAGGGTAACTTTGTCTTTTTTTTTAATGTGTGCCTGTAACCATCATAATTGAGACATTGTAGATGGTGTCAAAATTATGATGCTATCAGGAAAAATTGTAAAAAGAAACACCAATTTCACAAAATGTACCCCTCCATCAAAAATGACCATAAAAAAAAAAGGCCCAAATGTATTAGGGTTACCAGGTTGGAAGACATGATCGACATCGGGTGTCCTAAAACATGTACTAAACTTGATAACACCATGGAAGTTGAACTTGGAGTCTTGCCAATAGCGTTTGATATACTCTTCAAGAACTTATTAAAATCCATGTGACCAATTTTTGCATCGGTAATCTCAATACAAAGATTACCCAGTTTGGATGGTGGCTCATATCCCTGGAACTTATATTTTATTGGAAGCAATGAAGTCATACCTTAAGTTCCTGCAATCAAAGAAACATCTGCCAACATATCTTAATTGAAAGTGGGAAAAATAATTAAGGAATCAAATTACCTACTTGTAGAAAATAAGAAACAACTACCTCTAAAGCTATAAAACTAAGAAATCAAACAAAAAAAGAAAATTGAAAGAAGAAAACTTGCAAAGTTTAGGCCCTTTTAGTGTTTTGATGTTTTAGGCCCCAATGAATCCTTTCAAAGTTTTGGGGTTTGATACCCAAAAAAATTGCCCTAAGAAGTATTTAAGTGTTGGCTTATGATTTTGAAACAATCAGGGTTTCAGGGGTGTGAACCTCTGAAACCCTTTCAGAGTTTTGGGGGTTTGAACCCTCGAAAGCCCAATGGGATTTTTGGGCTCATTATTGTGATATTGAAAGCTTAGTGTGTGGGATGTTAGGGTTTTAATCCCTAATCCACCTTTTGTAGTTTTAGGGTTCCAAAACCTTGAAATCCCGAAGTGACATGGTCTCAAAAATTGTCGAAGGTACAATATATGATTGAGGTTTCAAACCCTATCCCCCCTTCAGGGTTCTAAAACACCAAAAGTTTAGAAAGGACTTAGGGTTTTCACCATCCTTGAAAGATGAAACCCTTACTTGATGAAATTTCCATTTTTTAATTGATCATACTTGTGCGATTTGGGCATACAAAGACCAAAACTATAAGAACTCTGTGACAACCTCTAAAACTAGGAAGACAAAAAAAACCAAAGATTAGGGCACACAAATAAAAACCCTACCCGAAGAAAGTGGATAATCAATCAAAATGCACATTCAAGACCATGAAAAAACTCAAGACCAAGTCAAATCAATGAATCTTAGCAGATCATAAGGTTGCCAAGCAAGCTCAATGACAGTTGTCACTTAAAGAAGACATGTGAGTTTGTGTGCATAGTGAGAGAAAAATGAATAGTGAAAACCCTTTTATAGGCAAACAAGATTGTCAGGGTGATGTCACCTCAATCCTTCACCAAGGTTGGGGATCAAGGGGTTTGATGTTTTGGGGGTCAAAGGACCTTCAAACGAAGTTGACACCCCACATGTATAACAAGGATTGGGACTTATCCTTTTTGACTTACGACCTTGCTGGCCTTTGGGGTCCGAGAGAGGTTTGACCTTCCCCAAACCCCAAAATCCTAAAATGAGGGTTACAAACTTCTTTGAAGGGTATTTACTAGAAACCTAAGGAAAAATAAGCAAAAAGGAAAAAAAGGAAATGTTGGGCATCATTTTTCCATGAGACAACAGCTAGGAATTTACGTAAGAAAATTCCCCTCTTGGAAGAGTGATCTAAATAAATCTCAAGGTTCCTTATGGGCTGGGTCTCAACCGCTTGGATAGCTCAACTGAAGATAAATGTGAATCTATTCATGAGGAGACCTTTTCTAGTTCGTATCTCGAAGGGTTGCAAAATAAACTTTGGGACACAATAATATTTCTCTTATTGGATTTTTTGGATCTTTAAATGAAATTTATTTTAATCTAATTAATCTATTGTGACTGATTTCCAAAGAAAGTAAGAGGCAAGGTAACAAGAATTTGAAAGAAATTTGGTGAAAAGAAACTAATGGACATAAAATGATATTACATTGCTTTGAGAATTGAAGAACCAAGAAGATGAGGAAAACCCACAAAACAAAGATCTGAATAAATCACAATCCTAACTTGGCAGATGTAATCATCAATGGAAATAAACATAGACATACGATAATCCAAAATTCATCAGATCACAAAGCCACCACACATGTACACACATGTGAGACAAATTTATCTTTAAGCACCAAAAGGAGAGATCTTCCCAATAATTCATCACAACAAAGTAATGTAGCAAAGGTAAACACCAGACTAAAATAATCACAGACCAAAATCACCATACAATCAATTGGCTCTTTGAAACAAATGAATGAGAAAACACACATTCATAAATTTTGCAAAGATAGCAGAGTAAATCACACCACGTTTGAAGCACCAACTGTATATATTGTATTGCAATAAAAATCCAACCTTAGTTACATAAATTCTATACAATTTATAGAGCTACTCTCTCAATTTCACAGCTAGGGTTTCAACCACATAAAAAACTCAAAAATAAATCTAAACTAAAGATTACATGAAGAAAAATAATGCTAAAACAAGTTAAAACTACTCTAGCATGGAATTAAACCTCATGCATTACAAATCTGGAGCAGATCATGCATAAAATACCTAAAAAAAAAATTGGAACTCGTGCATGTTCATGAAACTTGTGATCCTACCCTTTTTTCACCATTATAGCTCTCCTTCATTGGCTCAACTGGAAGATTCCCTCAAATCATGCAAAAATGACCCTTTGGAAGTGATCTTTCTGACTGAAAAAAATAAGTTGGAGAAGACTGGAGTTAACGACGGTTGTGCCCCAAAAATTTTGGACATTGACCATTACCCTGAAAAAATGAAGTTCCAGAATTGACTAAGTGTAGAAACAACTTCTCCTCAACTTTTGGACTTTCAGAGGCCAAAAATCTCATAGGGCTGAAATGCTGAAAATCTAGGTCTTAAAAAATGGCGAAGTGTGAAAAATATTTTTTCCTCTATACAAAATTTGATTAAGTCAAAACTGGGTGCTTATTGGCTAGGAAGGACTTCTGGATGAGCCTTGCAGAACCTTTCCACAATCTCCTGCACCTCTTCAAAATCAACCATTTTAACCCCTTTAAGGCATTCTAATTTATTTTCCCAGAAAGTGAGCAATTCAACTACAAGCCCCTTTAATTCCTCTTCTCGAGATAGCATCTTCTGGATTTCTTCCTTCTGATAGAACATCTACTGAAGATCTTCTTTTGTACTAACTCCTTCAAAGATATCTATATATTGGCTTATGATGACATTTATGGAGTGCATTGTTTGCTCATTATCCTCATCATATATGTCTAGGTCTAACCCTTAAAAAAACTTATGCATTTCCTCCACAAAAAAGTAGACCTTTATCTCTCTTTTTATTCATTTTCTTCAACACCTTCTCAAAAATGGTCAAAGTGCCAGTGATATCTTGGATCCACTCCTCAAAATTATCCAATTCTGACCCTTCATACACTTTGACCAAAACTTGGAAGCACTGCTTCCTTATTACTATGAGGTCTTCTAGTGCCTTTTGTGTTGGAAACTGCAATTGAAGTAATTGCTGTATTGTCATTGATGTCAAACCTTAATTGGTAAGACTGTTGCTATTTAAGAAAGTAATATATCTATTTGAATGTTGTGAAGAGGAAGGGAAAGGATGATAACAATAGCACCTAGGGGAAAGGTTGAGTTATCTTGATACTTCAATGTGTACTTGATTATGTGGCACAATGATGAGATAATGTATTGTTTATCTTAGTAAGAATGAAGACTAAACTGGTAGGCTTAATTGAGCAAAAGTGAAGAAATCAAGTTTAAGCCAAGTTATGTTAGTGTCGACTAAGCTAGTATATACCCAGTAATTTTAGTGTTGACCAAACATCAGTTAATTGTTGAGGAAGACAATATTAGCCGAGGAAACAATTTTAGTGGTGACCGAGCTTTCTAGTGAAGACTGAGGAGTTGAACACAATATTAACCAAGCATCAGCAATTTTCATTTGAGGAAAAATTTAGATTCCTAGCCAACATAGTTAAATTCTTAGATTATGTAAACTGTGTTGACTTTATTTATTGATTGTGAGAAAGAATTTAATGCGCTGTAAAATGTTTTATTGTAAATCTTTAAGAGATTTGAGATGTTTCTAGAAGGAAAGATGAAGAACATAAAGTTGGAAGGATTTGATGAATCTAACCTAAACCTAAGATCTATGGAGAAGATTAAGTGACAAAAGATGTATTGACCTAATTGAGGAAGCATTAAGGAAACCTGAGGGAGAGGTGGAAGTAGATGATACTGGAGTTGATGTTATTGACTGTCTAAGTAGAAAAGGCTAAAGAAGAAGTGTTACGATTTCTTGAAGGGATTTCCAAGTAGATCAATGATGGAGATGGAAAAGGTTCATAGTTTGTAAGCCAACATATGTGTACAAAATTGGATCTGATATTTGCAAAGTGAGTTATATGTTTACAGATCATTATTACTATTACTTTCTAACCATTGTATAAGTCAAAATCATTTTAACAGAGGTTGACCTAACAATCATATGTATAAATCCTTTGAACAAGGTTACATTCTAATGGAGTGTATTTAAGTCTTATAACAAGGTGCACTTTTAACAGAGTGGTTGAAATCTTTTAACTGGGTCACACCTGATAGTGTGTTTGTAACTTTGACAGGGTTGGCTTTTCACAGAGCTCACTTCAGAAGAGTGAAAAAAATAGTAACATGTTACAAAGTGGTTTTTCCCTAATTGGGTTTTCACTATAAATCTTGGTGTTAATACTTGTGTGAATGTTTTGGTTTGAACATTTATGTGTTTTACAAGTTAAGAACAGTTGGATAGTGGACTGCAATGTTATATGTTTATGTTATTCAATCAGTAATGACCAAGTAGCTATTAGTTGTTGGATCTAATTTGTTGTAGAGTTTGAAAGTTTTTTTTATACATCTAGACTTGAGAACAATTGATTCAGCTTCCCCTCTCAATTATTCTAAATCATATTAACAATTGGTATCATCACTTTGTTGGTTCTTATAAAGAACAAGTTTAAAGGTACTTGAAGAAAATGATCAGGATGTATAAGAAGGAGGTACCGAAGCTAAATAAGGAGAACTTCCCTACATGGAAAAGTTTGATGAAGTTGCATCTAGCTAGTATTGGTGATTCTACAAAGTATTATGTTGAGCATGATTATGTTGCACCTATTGCACCTTTGACTATTGAGGAGATGAGAGCTAAACAAGAGCACAATCAAGAAATGTTGGAAATTGCATCTGCCCTAAGCTATCCAGAATTTGGAGACATCAAAGACTACACAAATGAAAAGAAAATGTGGGACACTCTTGCAAACATCTATGGCGGTGACATAAATGTACTAAGAGAAAAAACTAAGAGATAAATTGGATGAAATGAAAATGCAAGAAGGTGAGAATATTGCACAATATTGTGCTAGAATAAAAGAAGATGTGAATGCTATTAGAGGAGAAAATGGAACTATTGATGATGAGACTATAATAGGAAAAGTTTTGAGAACCTTGTGTCCTATTTATGCTATTAAATTTCTACAATTCAAGAATCTATATGTAACCCTGACAATGCACTTACTTTGGAAAGTTTGGTTGGTAAGCTTACTACTTTTGAGCTTTCTAACTATGATAACTTCACTGTTGCTAATGCTGAATCTGCTTTTAAGTCTCAAATGGTTCTAAGTAAGTTAAAGAAAGATAAAGAGAGATGCATCAGTGAGAGTAAAAGTGAAAGTGACACATTTGATGAAGAACTTGAAGATCTTGAAGCACTCATGGCTAGAAGATTGAAAAGGGGAAAAGGAAAGTACAAAGGTAAACTCCCTATTATATTTTTTTCATGTAATAAAGTTGGTCATATAGCTGCTAGATGTCTTGACATGGATGATAAGGATGAAGAAAGAGACAACAAGAATAAAGACAAAAGAGAATATAGAAGCTACCAAAGGTACAAGGACTACAATGGAAAAGGTAAGAAATCTTGCTATATTACCAAAGAAGAGACTAACACTGATAGTGATGATTTTGAAATTGAGGTAGTCTATGTTGCAATGAAAGATGAGTTTGATGAGGATGAGTAAACTACATTGATTTCCTATGTGAACAAGAATGATAAATGGATTATTGATAGTGGTTGTTCACACCACATGACTGGTGAAAAAAGTAAGTTTGATACCTTAGATCATTATAAAGGTAGAAGTGTGAAATTTGGTAATGATGCACCATGTCTTGTTAGAGGAAAAAGATTGATTAAGCTAACTAATAATATCCCTTTTGAAAATGCTTATTGGGTTGAAAGTCTTAAATATAATCTCCTAAGTGTTGCACAACTTAATAGCACTGGTTATTGAGTGGAATTTCATCATAAGAAGGCTAAAATATTTGATGCCACTGGTGAACTGATAGGAAGTGGAGAACAAACAAGAGGTAATTTGTTCTATCTAGACCTATCTGAAGAGACATGCATGATTGCACAAATTGATGATATTTGGTTAAGGCATAAGTAGCTATGTCATGTTAACTTTGATAATCTGGTAGAAATTAGTAAAAAGAAGAAAGTAAGAGGACTACTGAGATTGAAGAAACCTAAGAATGTAATGTGCAAACAATGTCAAGTTTTAAGAGAAAGACTTTAACTTCTGAGAATGCTTTAGATTTGGTTCATACTGACCTTTGTAGACCTATGGGTGTGTAAAGCTATTGTGGTGCTAGATATTTTATCCCGTTTGTTGATGATTATACCAGAATGATAACTGTAATGTTCTCAAAAGAAAAATCTGATGCTTTTCAATATTTTAAGTGGTATTTGGCTAAAGTTGAAAAGGAGACAAGAAGGAACCTGAAGTGTTTGAGATCTGACCGAGGTGGAGAATTTATATCCAATGAATTTAATCTATTTTGCAATGATAGAGGGATCAAAAGACATATGTGCACCTAGAACACCTCCACATAACAATATAGTAGAGAGAAGGAACATATCTATCATGGATTGTGCAAGGACATTAATGATTGAAGATAATGTTGCACAAAAGTACTGGAGTGAAGCTGTAAGTACAACTATTTATACTCTTAATTGAGTATAGATCAAAAAAGGTACAAATATGACACCTTATGAGTTATGGCATGGGTATGCACCTAATGTAAAGTACTTTAGAACATTTGGAAGCAAATACTACATACTAAAGGACAATAGGAATGGAAAATTTGATGCTAAAAGTGATGAGGGCATATTCTTAGGATATTCCACAAAAAGTAAAGCTTATAAGTGTTTGAACTCTAACACTAACAAAATTGTAGAAAATGTGAGTGTCAAAGTTGATGAGTATGTAGAGAAAAATGAAGTTGAAATCAAGAGAGAACTAGAAGATTATAGATCTTTTTTGTATATAGAGGAAGGAGAGGCAAGTGACAAACTTTCACTTGATGCAGAGTCTTGGGTAAGCAATGCCGAGTATCAGGAAAACAATGTCAAGAGACAAGAAGAACATGCCGAGTGATAAGAGGAAGCTTCCAGGTATTAGAAAGAGGTTGCTAAGAATTCAGAAGCTGAATCTGATAATCTTGTTGGTGAACCTAAAGAGCAAGAGAAAAGGAGGGAAGAACCTATTTTGGCACAATATGTAAGGAGACATCACAAGCCTGAATAGATAATTGGAGACAAAGATACTAGAGTTCTAACCAAAACAAAGTTAAGAGACCCTACATGTTTACTATGTGAATTCAAGCCTAAGACAACAAGAGAGGCATTAGAAAATGAAGACTGGATACAAGCAATGAATGAGGAGATAGACCAGATTAAGAAGAATGATACCTGGAATCTGGTGCCAAGACCAGAAAACAAAAATGTCATTGGAACAAAGTGGGTATTTAGAAATAAGTTGAATGAGCATGGTCAAATCACAAGAAACAAAGCTAGGCTAGTATGCAAAGGCTACGCATAAGAAGAAGGAATAGATTATGGGGAGACATTTTCCCCTATAGAAAGATTGGAAGGAGTAAGAACTTTACTTGCATATGCTTCCTACAAAGATTTTAAGTTATACCAAATGGATGTCAAGTCTGCATTTTTGAATGGTATATTAGAAGAAGAAGTGTATAGTGAACAACCAAAAGGATTTGTTGATCCAAACAAAAGACACATGGTTTGCAAACTAAACAAAGCATGGACTGAAGCAAGCTCCCAGAGCATGGTATGAGAGGCTACACAACTACCTGATACATATTGGATTCTCAAGGACAAATGACAAAAGCAATCTGTAAATGAAAGATGAAGAAGATAAAGGAATCTTGTTGGCTAAGATTTTTGTAGATGATATTATATTTGGTGGACAAGATGCCTTGTGTAAGAAATTTTCAAATTTAATGCAAATTGAATTTGAAATGAGTATGTTTGGGGAGATCAAATTTTTTGTTGGTTTACAAGAATATCAGACAGAGAAAGGTATTTTCATCACCCAATCTAAATATGTTCATGAGATACTAAAAACCTTTGGGATGGAGGATTCAAGGCTAGTAAGTACTCCTATGGCTAATGGACAAAAGCTATCTAAGAATGATGATACTGCAGAAGTAAACCAAACTTTGTATAGATCCATGATTAGAAAACTATAGTATGTTGTACATAGTAGACCAGATATTGCACTAGTTGTTGGGATTGTGGAAAAATTCTCTGCCAATCCTAAGGAAATACACATGATGGTTGTCAAAAGGATAATGAGATATTTGAAGGGGACTACTAATTATGGACTGTATTACAAGAAACATGAAAGGTTTGTACTGAAAGTGTATACTAATACTGATTGGAAAGGAAATGTGGATGATAGAAAGAGTACTAGTGGTGGAGCTTTCTTTCTTGGACAAAGATTAGTTTCCTAGACAAGCAAGAAACAAAATTGCATTTCCCAATCTACTACTAAAACTGAGTATGTGGCTGTAGTAGTAAACTATTCAAACTTGGTATGGATAAAACAATTGTTGGTAGGCATGAAAGAAGAGATCACTGAACCAGTTGTTATCTCTTGTGACAACACAAGTGCTATCAACATCTCTAAGAATCCAGTGATGCACACAAAGACAAAACACATTGCCATCAAGTATCATTACTTGAGGGAATTGGTATAGAATAAAGAGGTCAGAATGGAATATGTGAATACAAAGGAATAATTAGCAAACATATTAACTAAAGCTTTACCTAAAGAAGCTCATGGATATCTGAGAGGACAATTAGGGGTCCTTCCCCTAACTGAGGCAGCCTAGTCAAGCTAGGAGCACTGCATCAAATATGCTGCAAAGAGTATCTGACAAATTGATGTAGAGAAAGGTCACACTTTAGGAGCAGCCTAGAGTTGTGAAAAGAAAAACAACACTAATAATCAGTCATAAGTAAGATGACAGAGGGAGAACTACTGTTATTGAACTGAAAAGATGACATCTACATCTGACAGATGTATGTTTTAGTTGCTGCTTTGTCATTTTTGTCAAAGAGGGAGATGATCATAGATGAATACAAATGGTGAAATTTCATGGAAGATCAAGTAAGAGGGAGAAATTTAGGAAGAAGAATGTTATTATGTGGATGGTCATATAAGAAAGGCTAATTGATTCTAAATTAGAATGAAGAGAAGGATATTATAAATATTTCTAATGGATTGATAAGTTTTTGGATTGGTTGGTAATTCATGTGTTATTCATATGGTGTTGCCATCAATGCCAAAGAGGGAGATTATTGGAAACTGCAATTGAAGCAATTGTTGTATTGTCATTGATGTCAAACCTTAACTGGTAAGACTATTTCTATTTAAGAAAGTACTATATCTATTTGAATGTTGTGAAGAGGAAGGGAATGGAAGATAACAATAGCACCTAGGGGAAAGGTTGAGTTATCTTGATACTTCAATGTGTACTTGATTATGTGGCACAATGATGAGATAATGTATTGTTTATCTTAGTAAGAATGAAGACTAAACTGGTAGGCTTAACCAAGAAAAAGTGAAGAAATCATGTTTAAGCTGAGTGATGTTAGTGTCAACTGAGCTAGTATATGCTGAGTAATTTTAGTGTTGACCGAACATCAGTTAATTGCCGAGGAAGACAGTATTAGCTGAGGAAATAGTTTTAGCGGTGACTGAGATTTCTAGTGAAGATGAAGGAGTTGAACACAATATTGACCAAGAATCAGTAATTTACATTTGAGGAAGAATTCATATTCCTAGCTGACATAGTTGAATTCTTAGATTATGTAAACTTGTTGACTTTATTTATTGATTGTGAGAAATCATTTACTGCACCGTAAAATGTTTTATTTTAAATCTTTAAGAGATTTGAGATGTTTCTAGAAGGAGAGATGAAGAACATAAAGTTAGAAGGAGAATCTGACCTAACCCTAAGATCTACAGAGAAGATTAAGCAGCAAAAGATGTATTGACCTAATTGGGGAAGTATTAAGGAAACCTGAGAGAGAGGCAGAAGTAGATGATGTTGGAGTTGATGTTATTGACTATCTAAGTAGAAAAGGATGAAGGAGAAGTGTTGTGATTGCTTGAAGGGATTTTTGAGCAGATCAGTGATGGAGATGGAAAAGGCTCACAGTCAGTAAGCCAACATATGTGTATGAAATTGGATCTGATATTTGAAAAGTGAGTTGTATGTTTATAGATCAATATTACTGTTACTTTCTAACCATTGTATAAGCCAAAATCCTTTTAATAGAGATTGACCTAACAGTCATATGTATAAATCCTTTGAACAAGGTTTCATTCTAATGGAGTGTATATAAGTCCTATAACAAGGTGCACTTTTAACAAAGTGGTTGAAATCCTTTAACCAGGTCACACCTGATAGTGTGTTTGTAACCTTTGACAGGGTTGGCTTTTCACAGAGCTCACTACAGAAGAGTGAAAATAATAGTAACATGTTACAAAGTGGTTTTTCCCTAATTGGGTTTCCACTATAAATCCTAGTGTTAATACTTGTGTGAATGTTTTGGTTTGAACATTTATGTGTTTTACAAGTTAAGAACAATTGGATAGTGGACTACAATGTTATATATTTTTGTTATTCAATCAGTAATGACCAAGTAGTTATTGGTTGATGGATCTGATTTGTTGAAGAGTTTGAAAGTTTGTTTTATACATCTGGACCTAAGAAAAATTGATTCACCCCCCTCTTTGTTGTTCTAAATCATATTAACATTTTTCCACTTCAATATTTTCTCCTCAAGACCATCCTCATCACTCATAATCTCAACCAAAAATGTGATTCCTTGAAGAATACCTCTGAATGGTCTCAAAAACTTCTTGAGAACTGCCTTGGAAAACTATTTAAAATCTACCTTCCAATTTGCACATGCCTGAACAAAAGAATGTGAGATATCTGTCGGTATACTTACATCAACCCTATTCTCCAAAATAGCCTATAATGAGGCCTCAAGGTTACTAGGGTCAATGGGACTTGCTATTTTAAGAATAAATTTCTTTACTGTCCCATTTTTCTCCATCAATACTTTTATCTTTTCTTCATCCTTATCCATGAATCCTAGAGCATGCTTCAGCCCTAGCATAGCCAGAGTTTTACTCCCATCTCTAGTTGGCTCTCCTAGGTCTACCTCCTCGAAAACATAATCATCTAGGGTGAATTCTACCATGGTGACATTCATAGTAGGGATAGCCACTTGAGCCTTCCACCTACCCACTTGATCTTGCGTTACATACAAGAGGGTCCTTACCTAGGCACTAGGTCTTGCTTGGTGGAATGCTTGTCCCAATGTTTCCATATCAGTATCATCATCCATGTATAGCCTTACCCTTGGTTGAATCTCGTTGGTGAACCAAGTGGTATTTGAAAAGGCATTAATGGGCTCATAGGGTGCTACTAGACTTGAGGTGGTAGCTTGGCATTTTATCTCTATTTTCTCATGACTCTCCTCCTCTCCTCCTCTTTCTTGTTCTTCCCCTATGTTTTTTTTCCTCTTCCATAATTATTTGTTCCTCCTCTCTAACATATTTCTCTATTCCATCTTTTCCTTCCAACAAAATCTCACCGATCACCTCTATTTCCTTCTCTAGCTCTTGAGGCTCTTGCGATACTATTTCAGTCTGAGAAAGTGGTGGAGTAGGAGCTTGAGCTAGAGGGTTTTTCATGGGAGGAGTAGGAGTGAGAGGGGGAATGCGTGAAGGCATTAGTAGAGGAGGCAAAGCTAGCATGGGGATATGAATAGGTAGAGGTTATCATGGAAATGGAGTGGTTTGAACTGAAGGTGGAAGTGGAGTGGTAGATGGTGTTGGTTGTGGAGGTAGAGGTGGAGTTTGATGCAGAGGTGGAGGTGGAACTAATTGTGAAGCTAAGGGAATTTATGCTATAATGTCTTCCTTAGTAGTGACTCCTATAGAAGAATTTTTTCCTAACTCTGTAGTCTCCTTCTAAATTTTAGCTATGACCTCCTCAACTGACTCTTGAGAATCTCATTGAACTTCCTCTCCCACATTGCCAAGAGGACTAGTGAATTATGTAGGGAGGGGGTCAAAGGAAAAGGATTGTCTTATAGTCAGAGCTTGTTTCTGAGTCTCTTTAAATCCATGAAGTCCTTCAAAATTAGAGATGTCAAATTCATTATCACCTAGAGCATCTAAATTTATTGGCTCTCCTTGGGCTCCTCCTTCAGTATCTTCTTGTGTACCTTTCTCTTTTACCCTCCTTTTCTTTAAGAATCCTGCTAATTGGGTTCTTCTACTAAGAGGCACTTGATCCTCCTCATCTTCTTCTCCTTCCTCTTGGAGAGTGTCCATGTGGGTAGGTGTCAAGTCCTTCTTCCTCTTGTACACATGCCCTTTTATCACCCCAGCCAACCTAGGTCTTGTTATTTTGACTTTGGGCACCTTCTTTGGTGCACTTGGAGGTTCTAGACCACTAGAAGAAGGAGCATCTAGAGGTGCTATGCTTCTATTCATTCTAGTTTTTGGATTCTTCAAGTGAGTAGCCAGGCCATATACCATAGGGTGCTTGTGTTTGTATACCATTTTTGGCCTCTCTGGTGCAACGTCTTTAAATTGTGGCATCAATACCTTCTCCCCTTTCTTCTTCTTTTCCTTGGAGGGATGACCCATTTGTTGTTTCATTGGTATGGAATCCATTGGAAATGGATGGGTGATCCATGCCTTAGTCACCTTGATGACGTGTCTTGCCTTTAAATTGATGTCATCATTTTCATCCCTATCAACCTCCGCATTCAAAATGGACCTGGTGTATACCTTATCCAAGTTATAGATAGGATCCAAAACATCCTCAGAGTTAGCTTCCTTTACCTTTTGTGGCACTTGTAATAGTAGAGTATTATGTGCTAGCTCCAAACTCATCTGACAGTAGTCACAGATTCTAACCTCATAGTCATTAAGGTAGTTTATCCAATGGTCTTCAATGTGGGGCTCATGCACATAATGCCTCCCCATTATGTGTCTATATGTACCTATAGGATCAAACCTAGTCCTTATGAGATTGTAGTTTTGTAGAGGGTGTTCATCCCAGGTGAAGGCCAATGACTTACATATCTTCATATCTTGCAAAAAATGAGGACCTATAGAAATTGGGAAGTCCCAACAATGCTTTTTCTTACGTCTAATATGCTCATGAGCATCTACAATTTTTTGAGCCATCTCCAACAAGATTATCCTATCTGACAAGTACCATGGAAACTTCTTTGGAGTTAGGGTGGTTCCTACCACCCAGATGTAAGTGAAAGTATTGAATTGAATGTAGAATTCCCCAAGGGCCTTCACCTTAGCAGCAGCTTCTATGGAGATTCTTTTGGCATACTATCCTTCTATGGAGAGTATGATGGAAAACACAAGCATCATTGATGATGTAGAATTCTAGACTATCATTTGTGTAATAATCCTAGCAAATGAGTTGCAGGTAGACTGTAGATGGCCACACATTCTAATTGCCCATGGCACCAACCTTAACCAGTCTCAGGTACACTGCCCTTGCATCCAATATGTATAGGACATATGATGTCATGTAGAAGTGAGGGTAATTTTTCACTATGATCAACTGTTGATCCAGGTTGTCACTAAGAATGGTAGCCTAGTCAAACCTTTCTTGTCTCTCCTTAATCTTTTTAATAAGAAAGATAATCCATGGTTCCAATTGTATAGATTTTTTTGGTCCATACACTTGACTAATCATGGTGATGGCTACTTGGATGTCTTCTTTCATGTACCCTCTCCTCATGTCTATCTTTTCTAATTTATTCCTGGGTAGAGGTTTAATGAGATACTCCCTGTTCATAATCTCATGGTATAATGAGATGTCTTTGTTATAAAAGTCCATTCCCTTGCCAATGGAGAAGCTGTAAAACTTGTATACCCCCTTGGGAAGATGGAAAACATCTTCAATGTTTTCAAGTCAGAGATCTAGAACCACCTCACCCATACTATTCTTGACCATTCTTTCATCCAGTATGTAGTGGTTTGCTAGTGTAATGATCAAATCTAAAGAAAGAATGGACATCGGATGTGCTGCAACATTCACTAGAGAATAGTACACTAATGAAGTGCAGCCCTCAGAGCTTCCTTCTAGTTGTGCACATTTCACAAGGTAATTGTTCCAACTAAAATTCATGATGTCAGTATCTATGATCTCCAAATGTAGATTTCCAATTTTGGAGGGTGCATGGTATCCTTTGAATTAATAACTCATGGCCGGTGAGTTGACTTTTTCTACCATTTCTACAAAGAGAAAAAAGACATGGATCAGTAATCATCATATCGATAATCTAGGGGAAAAATATGATGAAAATGAGACAAACATCCTTCAAATAAAGCCCTAAAAAAGACTAAGTTAAAATGCTCTGGCAGCTAGTTTCAACATTTCAAACCTTTGGGGGTATCAGACCTCCGAAAGGCTGAAAGGTTGAAACACTAAAAAGAGGCCATAAGATCTATTAAATATGATTTAGAACAATAGAGAGGGGGGTGAATCAGTTGTTTTCAGGTCCAAATATATAAAAAAAACTTTAAAACTCTTCAACAAATTAGATCTAATAACCAATAGCTACTCGGTCATTACTGATTACATAATAGAAACATATAGCATTGCAGTCCACTACCCAACTGTACTTGACTTGTAAAACACATAAATGTTCAAACCAAAACATTCACATAAGTATTGACACTAGGATTTATAGTGGAAACCCAATTATGGAAAAACCACTTTGTAACATGTTACTATTATTTTCACTCTTCTGAAGTGAGCTCTGTGAAAAGCCAACCCTGTCAAAGCTTACATACACAATGTCAAGTGTGACCCAGTTAAAGGATTTCAACCACTCTGTTAAAAGTGCACCTTGTTATAGGACTTACATACACTCCATTAGAATGCAACCTTGTTTAAAGGATTTATACAAATGACTGTTAGGTCAACCTCTGTTAAAAGGATTTTGAATGATACAATAGTTAGAGAGTAATAGTAATAATTGATCTGTAAACATACAACTCACTTTGCAAATATTTGATCCAATTTTGTATACATATGCTAGCTTACTGACTGTAAATCTTTTCCATCTCCATCACTGATCTACTCAGAAATCCCTTCAAGTGATCTCAACACTTCTCCTTCAGCCTTTTCTACTTAGACAGTCAATAACATCAACATATCTTTTCCACCACTTACAACCTTACACTTAGGTTTCCTATATACCTCTTCAATTAGGTCAATACAAATTTTTTTGCTTAATCTTCTCCGTAGATCTTAGGGTTTGGTTAGATTCATTGAATCATTTCAACTTTGTGTTCTTCTTATCCTCTTCTAGAAACATCTCAAATCTCTTTAAGATTTACAATAAAATGTTTTACAGTGCATTAAATTCTTTCATACAATCAATAAATAAAGTCAACACGATTTATATAATCTAAGAATTCAACTATGTCAGCTAGGAATCTAAATTCTTCTTCAAATGTAAATTACTAACACTCAGTCAATAGAGTGTTCAACTTCTTGATCTTCACTAGAAAGCTCGATCATCACTAAAACTGTTTCCTCGGCTAACACTATCTTCCTCGACAATTAACTGATGTTTGGTCAACACTAAAATTACTTGGCATATACTAACTCAATCGACACTAACATCACTCGGCTTAAACATGATTTCTTCACTATTACTCGATTAAGCCAACCAGTTTAGTCTTCATTCTTACTAAGATAAAAAAATATATTATCTCATCATTGTGCAACATAATCAAGTACTCATCGAAGTATCAAGATAACTCAACCTTGCCCCTAGGTTCTATTATTACCATCCTTGTCTAACCCCTTCACAACATTCAAATAGATATAGTACTTTCTTAAGTAGCAACAGTCTTACCAGTTAAGGTTTGACATCACTGACAATATAACAATTGCTTCAATTGCAGTTTACAACAATCTCCCTCTTTGGCATTGATGACAACACCATATGAATAAGACATGGATTACCAACCAATCCAAAAACTTATTTGTCCATTAGAAATATTTATAATACCCTTAGCTTCATTTTGATTTAGAATCAATTAGCCTTGCTTTTGTGACTGTCCACACAATAACATTCTTCCTGAATTTATCCCTCTTGATCTTTCATCTCTATTCATTCTCATTTGATTTCTATCATGTGTTTTCATTCTTGTTCATCTCCCTCTTTGAAAAAAATGCCAAAGAAACAACTAAAACATACATCCTACAGATGTAGATGTCATCTTTTTAGTATTTTCTCCCTCTGTTATCTTTCTTATGACTGATTCTTAGTTTTGTTGTTCTGTTCACAACTCTAGGTTGCTCCTAAAGTGTGACCTTCTTCAGCATCAATCTGTCAGGTATTCTTTTGTAGCATATTTGATGCAGTGCTCCTAGCTTGACCAGGAAGACTTAGTTAGGGGAAGGACCCCTAATTGTCCTCTCAGATACTCATGAGCTTCTCTGGGTAAAGCTTTAGTGAATATGTTTGCTAGTTGTTTCTTTGTGTTCACATATTCCATTCTCACTTCCTTGTTCTATACCAATTCCCTCAAGTAGTGATACTTGATTGCAAAGTGTTTGGTCTTTGTATGCATTATTGGATTCTTAGAGATGTTGATAGCACTTGTGTTGTCACAAAAGATAACAACTAGTTCAGTGATATCTTCTTTCATTCCTATCAACAATTTCTTTATCCTCACCAGGTTTGAATAGTTCACTGTAGCAGCCACATACTCAACTTTAGTAGTGGATTGGGAAATGCAATTTTGTTTCTTTCTTGTCTAGGAAACTAATCTCTATCCAAGAAAGAAAGCTCCACCACTAGTACTCTTTCTCTCATCTACATTTCTTGCCCAATCAGAATCAGTATACACTTGCAGTTCAAACTTTTCATACTTCTTGTAATACAACCCATAATCAACAATTCCTTTCAAATATCTCATTATCCTTTTGACATCCATCATGTGTGTTTCCTTAGGATTGGTAGAGAATCTTGCCACAATCCCAACAAATAGTGAAATATCTAGTCTACTATGTACAACATACTGTAGTTTTCCAATCATAGATCTGTACAAAGTCTGGTTTACTTCTATAGATTCATCATTCTTATACAACTTTTGTCAAGTAGCAATAGGAGTACTCACTAGTCTTGAATCTTCCATCCCAAAAATTTTTAGTATCTCATGAATATACTTAGACTGTGTAATGAAAAGGCCATTTTCCATTTGATATACTTGTAAACCAACAAAAAATTTGATCTCACCAAACATACTCATTTCAAATTCAGTTTGCATTTCATTTGAAAATCTCTTACATAAGGCATCTTGTCCACAAAATATAATATCATCTACAAAAATATTAGCCAACAAGATTCCTTTACCTTCTTCATCTTTCATGTATAGATTACTTGTGTCATTTGTCCTTGAAAATCCACTATGTATCAAGTAGTTGTCTAGTCTTTCATACCGTGCTCTGGGAGCTTGCTTCAATCCATACATTGCTTTGTTAGATTTCCAAACCAATGTGTCTCTTGTTTGGATGAACAAATCCTTCTAGCTGTTCAATGTACACTTCTTGTAATATACCATTTAAGAATGCAGACTTGACATCAATTTGGTATACCTTGAAATAGTTGTAGGCAACATATGCAAGTAGAGTTCTTACTCCTTCCATTTTTGCTACAGGGGAAAATGCGTGAGGTCCTACCTCAACCCATCTTAGCTCAACATATATTTTGACATTTGATTCATCTAGATGATACATTGATTTGAGACATTTGGCCTATTTTGGATTATGATTTGCTATCATTAGACCTTATGAGATAATTGTTATAGATTTATATAATGATGATGTTAGTCGTACTCTTTATATGCTCATTTTGGCCCCATGTTTATCTATGATATATGAATTCTCTATTCTACATTTGTTACCTTATCTTATAGAATAGAAAATGTTGATGGTATCATGGTTCAATGATTAACTTAGGATTACATGCTTATGTGAAAATAGAATTGATATTTTGATGCTTAAAGAATTAGGGTATAATGTAGATTATGTAATGATTCATGAAATGCAGTTATTTATATTTTTCAAGTTTAGATGTTATTATTTTACTTTTGAAATGATTATTAATGGAAATATTTTATGAGGTACTGATATCGGAATTAAGTGTGCAGGAATATGGCCATGGTTGTAAATTTAGGGAAACAAGGATGGATCTAAGTACAATCAGTTTGAAACAAAGGTCAGCTCTAAGAAGAGAATGACCTCGCTATAACCTGATTTTTATTGGTAAATGTGATGCATGTGTGTGTGTGTGGTTGTTAATGTTTGTAAATGCATTATTAGAAGTAAATTTTATTTTGTGAAAAAATATATGTATTTTGTCCACTAAGTATGCCAAGTGTGTTATGTGATGTGTACTTCTGTGAGGTGTCACTTGACACCATTGTCATGAGATGGCATGCTTGAGTAGAATGTGGACCCCACCCTTTCATAAGATTGGTCTTGTGTATCCCTAGGCTAGGTTGGTGGTTTAGGGAACCAAGATTTTTGTTATTAATATTCCATTTTCGGATGCAAGTTTAACTAAGGTTTTTGAGGGGCTATGTGGAGTCCTAGAGTGTAGTTAAAGTTGGTTTTTAGTGCCCCAAGTCTAGTACATGCGTTAGGGGCCCTTTTTATACCATTTCCACTTCCCTAGGCCTCCATTTTGTCTCTCTAAATGGACCATCCTTGCTAATGAAGAAAATTGTAATGTTCTCAAGGTTACCCCACTTTCCCATGTGTTGAATTTCATCTCATTTCTATAACAAGGGCAAGTGTCATTTTATCTAGTATCTAGAAACCTAATTTGTTTTGGGAAGAGGGAATGAGAGGGAATATTTTGAGTGTCCTTAGGAGATAGAGGCTTAGGAATGAGGGACTTCTTCATCTTGTCTATGCTAGATTTGTGGAATGGGAGGAGAACTAGGGAGATTTTATAGTAGATTGGAGAAAGGAAGCAAGCTAGGAATCAAGGGAAGCTCTTATACAACCCACCAATTTTCCATTGCTTAGGAGAAAAGTTGGTGGCTCTATTATGTAATTGTTGTGTAGTTTCATAGAGAAGATGAATTTTGTGTGAATTTTGTAAATTGTAGTATCTTGTGTGTGAATCTTGTATTGAGTAGTTTTCATGTGAGTTTATGACTTTGATATTGTTTTGACATCTTGTTTTGTTTCATGTTTATGGGTGTGCAAGTTTACTCCTCATCCTTGGGAGGATTTGAGGAGGACTTGGGGTGAAGGGCCTAGTTGTGAATTCTTTATGTATGAGAAGTTGGATGTATGGGCATCCTTGAGGGCCTTATTATGTTTGTTTGGGGGTCATAAGGGATGTGTTATTACTCATGGAGTTGAGTTGTATGTTTGGGAGGGCCTTGTGAAGGCATGTGAGTAATAAAGAAATTCTTATTTTGGTATAAGAAAGGTGTCTCCATATGAGAATTTTCCACCTTCACCCATCCATGGATCCAATTTTGGAATCCTTTGTGCAAGCTTGGGAAGGGAATCAATTGTGCTTAATCTTGTTTCAAAATTGTAGCTAAATATTTATCTATGCGAAGTTTGTTTGTAACCTATCCATTTCTTGTTTCCCCAAGCTTGGGGGTGGCCATGAAATGGCCTAGGCTAGGAGGTGAGCCTCCATGGCCATGTGGTAAAAGTTATGTGTTGCAGGTTTTGCTACTTGGTGAGAAGTTGAAGTTCTAGTCAGAGATTCAAAGTCATAGATGAGAGATTTGAAGAAATGTTTACATTGTAAAAATGCTTGTAATCTAGTTCCTTGGATATAATTGTATGATTTTATTTATGTTGATGAGAGGAAATGTAAAGTTGATAAAACTGCTCTCAAGATTTAGTTTAGCCTTTTGAATAGGGTAAATTAGTGATTGAATAATTCTGTATTTTGTGTAAATATGAAAGTGTGATAATTTATTAATTATTTTAAATTTTATGCAAGGACATTGTTAATGAAATAATGAAAGAAGATAATAATATTACATTATGTTGTCAATGCCTGATAAATTTGATAAATTTGATAAATTTGCTAGATGTTATATTACCTTAAATATGAATGATGTTGAAATAATGAAAGTTAATACCAGATTTCTCTTCCTGCAAACTTATGTGTCAACTCTAGTGTTGGTTTATTAAAAAAAATAAAAATTATCATATGGTTATTCATCCTGCAGAATTTTTGTGTTTTAAAAAGAAATTAATTAAGGGAATTATCTAAGCTTATCTGTAATATTATTGTGCAATCATGGTCCTGTTAAATGTAGAAAATTAGTTATAGAATTATAAGATAGTTACTTTAGAAACTTTTAAAGAAATTTGCTGATTCAAAAAGATGTACAGAAAACATTGGACTGTTCTTTTAGAAAATTAAATTTTGTGTTTATATTTTGACTTTATCATGTAATAGTTTAATTAAGTGAAATTTTAGAACAATATTAAGACTCTTTAGAATCAATGAATATTTTAGTGAGATAACTGAGATTATTATCCCTCATTTTAAATGAACAGATTGATATGAGCAAGAAAATGTGAATAATTATAAATGAACATATGAAACAGAACAAGTATTCCCTTATGGTAAGAAAATGAACTTTCTTAATATATCAAATCTATATCTTTTTGAGAAAAATTTTATGTACATTAAAATATATATGTATATAATATAGTATTAAATATACATATACATATATTTTAAAAAAATGTATATATAAATATATTACAATTAAATATATATACTTAATGTTATGTTTGTGTATATATATATATATATATATATATATATATATATATATATATATATATATATATATATAGATACATCATAAATAATAGAAAATTTTGGAATTATAAAACTATATTATATAAAAAAAATGGAAAGCAAATTTAACAATTTATATTTAATTTATATAAAAAAAATAAAATAATTTAAAAAAAAAATTAAAAAATAAAAATAAAAATTTTGGGGGGGGGGGCTTATGCCAAAACCCCCACTCACCTCAGCTCCCCACGTGCAGCAGTGCTATGCTCTCCACACATGTGGGTGTGTGAGCACAGCCCCTCCGTCACATGTTAGTGGTGGCGACAGGGGTTTAAGACCTGTCGACCACCACTAGCGGGTGGTTGGAGGCTGTGCTCCCACACCCGTGGGTGTGGAGAGCTAGCAACCCACAGGTAGATATAGGGTAAATGAGCAGGCTATCGTGCGGTCATGGCCACCGGTCTTGCCCCAAATTTTTTTTTTATTAACATTTATTTTTGGTAATAGTATTTTTATGAACATAAAAGCTAACATTACTTGAAGAAAAAAAAATGAAACCCTGGTTTTGTGGTTAAAAATATGAAAGACCATTATTTAGAAAGATACTAATTAAAAAAAAAAAAGACAGTATAAAAAAAAACTGGTATTAATCTTTGCAGATCTTGTATGTACAACAACAACTAAAATGCTTGTTGAATAAAAAAAAATAAACTAGAAAGAGAAGTATGAGTTAAGAGACATAGGTATAAGAGAGAATTAGGGAATCCACTAAGAGGGGAAACCTGAGTTCTCTTGAGCCATGTGGATTCATGGCATAAATTGTTGAAAGAATTTGTGAGGAAGAACTATGAGGTTGAGAATACTCTCATCTCCCAAATCTTCTTCCTCCATCTTGCCACTATGAAACCCTACAAAAAAAAAGAAACAAAGAAATGAAGGCATTAAGGTTTCAATATGTCTTTAATAAGGCCCCAAACTCTAATTTTGAATTAGGGTTTGGAGAGCCTTTTGAATATGCAATCTTTTATTTTAGAGGATATTAGTTTCTCTTCTAATTTGATAATGTTGTAAGTCATAGCCTAACTTTATTTTTGAATAGGAAATTTTTTTTTGTTACTTGGTAAGATATGTTTTCTTTTATATAAGTTGTGATTAACTTCAAAAGTTATTTGTTAAATTTTAATGAACGAAATTGATACCACTATGTTTGTAATTAAAACAAAACTACTTTGTTGTAATTTAAATTATTTTATTTGGAATGTTTAATAATTGTCGCCTATAAAATTAAGATAATGGCTTCTGTTTCTTTAGTAAATTTTCATTTAAAATTGAAAGATTAGTAGGTTGTTAAATTTTATAATTAATGGGAATGTGGTAATGATATTAATTTTAAAAGAAATGTATTGTAAAGGTAGTTTAATAAATATTGTTTTAATATTTTGAGATTTAATTCTCTTAGTATATCTATTCTCAATTTAACACAAATTATTATGGGTAAATTATAGGATTTAACTTAATCCCTTTTGCCATTTCTCCATCTCTAATTGATAGTTGAGCTTAAACATTATTGGACTTAAATAATTAGTAATTAATTAAATTATGTGGCTAGATTTTAAGATGAGATACTAAGGTTAAATTGGGAAGAATTAATGGAATAATTAACCTTATAACTATTTTAATTTAGTGTAGGAATTTAGTTTATATGTGTATTAACTAAGGTTAATATTTAAATGTTTTCTACTAAAAAATTACCTTTATTTGATTAAAATCTTTTATTTAAGATTCTTAGAGTCATTCCATTTTAACCTTAGAACTAACTCAGAATGAATAGGAAGTTGTTATCCCTTTATTAAATCCATTCTCCTGTCACCTAATGTCTTCTGCCATGTAGGGGACAAAGGCATGCCAACGCGTGACTTGAGTTCCCTTATGTGACATTGGGTGACTTGCCCTTGTGGGCTATCGTTCTCGAAGCTTCTCATCATTGGGCTATTTAGTAACCTTGCTGTCGACATGTGTCCTTTTTAGTGTTTCAAATTTTTTTTTGTTGTTGTGTTTTGTCCATTAAATTTTGGGCATTACATTCTAGTATCAGAGCATAGTTTCTACTCTAGGAACCTTTAAACTCATTATGTTTTCCAAACTTACTGTTGTTTTGTCCTTAGTGTAGGATTCATCTAGTCACGCATAGTGCTCGCCGACATGGGTGGAGACCCAGAGGCAGCCATGTGGCAGTAGAGGGAGATGAGTGAGCAGCTGAGGGACTAGGTGATGAGAAGAGGCCCCCTCCTTTGCCACCACCTAATCCCAATTAGGATATCCTTAATGCATTACAAAATCTGGCTGATATTATTATGGATAGATTACCTCTGGGAGGCTAGTAGGCTGAGATCCAAGAGTGGAGTCAGAGTCCCCCTCCTAGATGAGTAGTAGAGTAGGTAGTTCATGAGGGTGAGTCAGTGCACATGCCAGAGCCGCCACTCGAGTTAGTGCCGAGAGTACCTTGGGACATAGGGGACTTGATCAGAGACCTTATTAGACTACAACCACCACCCTTTTCAGCATCCACAGCTAGGATAGAGGTAGAGACTTGGCTTTTAAGCCTCGAGTGTTGCTTTGGGTTGCATTCTTATGAGAGAAACCTTAAGGCACATTTTTTAGTACACATACTGAGATGGAACACTTCCACTTGGTTGAAGTAGGAGGAGGTTAAGAGTCATCTTACCATGGACACCCTCACATGGGAGATCTTCTTGGAGAGATTCTGAGCCTGATATATGTCAAAGCATTTTAGATAGTGTCACATCGACGAGTTTCATGACTTACAATAGAGAGGTCTGTTAGTAGCCAAGTACGAGAACAAGTTTCTCAAACTCCTTCCTTATGTGGACTACATGAAGGATGAGAAACTCCAGGTCAACCGCTTTATCAAGGGGTTGAACTATGCCATAGCTAATAGAGTGTGGATGATACCCTCAAGAGATTTACGTGATATAGTTGAGAGGGCCATGATCACTGAGGAGATCCATAACAGGTCTCATGATTCCCGTGACTGGTCACAAAACTGGAATGCCACATCTCAGTCTTCTGGTTTCCAGAAGTCTCATTGGAAGGGAAAGTAGAAGAACTCATCAGGATCATATAGGGCATCTCATCAGAAGTAGCCACAATAGTATCAGCAAAACTAGAAACAAAAATATTCTTAGGGATAGCAGGGCTCTAAGCCTAATAAGTGGCACTCACAGGGATCTCAACAAGATCAGAGGGGACATTCTTAGATATCTAGAGGTGGATTCAGTGGGTCTAGTGCTATAGGAGGACAATAATAGTCTAGGCCTCAGGGGATATAGCTACAGGCTAGAGGACCATGCTACACATGTGGTGCCATGGGGCACATAGCTAGGGATTGTCCTACAGACCATCCAAATAGCTGTCAGAGGGTGGTAGCTTCTGAGCCTACTATAGGAGACATGGGTAAAGTGCACAAAGTATTTGCAGTGGTTGATAACCACTAGGCTGAGGACCAAGCCATAGTCATTGAGGCTACATGCATGATTGGATGTAGTAGCATTTCTATCCTTTTTGATTCTAGAGCTACCAACTCTTTTATTTCACCTTTTATAGTGGAGTGATGCTGGCTAGTGGCAGCTAGGCAGGATGTTAGTTGGGAGGTTGAGTTAGCCTCAAGAGCTAGGGTATCCGTTAGTTCCATGGTGAGAGGTTTCCAGTTGTAGATTAGGGACTTTACCACCTCAGATGACCTTTGTGTCACACCACTTAGATCCTATGATGTCATTCTTGACATGGATTGGCTCTATTCCCATAGAGCCAAGATGGATTACAGACAGAAGATAGTAGAGTGTTTAGATGATGATGGGGTGACCTCAGTTATTGTAGGAGTTCATAGACCTATATCCCTTCATATAATTTTTTCTATGCAGCTTAAGCGGTGCATGCGGAAGGGATGTTAGTTATATGCTATCACTATCAATGACAAAGAGGAGGAGGTAGAGAAAGATACTTCTCTTGATGACCACCCTATTGTACAGGAGTTTGTAAATGTATTTCCTTCACATTTACTTGGTATGCCACCACCTAGAGTAGTGGACTTTCATATTGATCTTGTGCCGAGAGCAGAGCCCATTTTTAGATCACCCTATAGGATGACTACACACAAGCTCAACGAGCTCAAGATTTAGTTAGAGAGCTCTTAGAGATAGGGAACATTTGTCCTAGTGTATCTTGATGGGGTCCACCCATCATCTTTGTTAAGAAGGATAGATCTCTTAGGTTGTGCATGGATTACCGATAGTTGAACAAGGTGACCATCAAGAATTGGTATCCACTTCCTAGGATTGATGACTTGTTTGATTAGCTTCAGGGAGTGTTGGGGCTTGAAAACACTGATCATTTTGAGGCCAACTAACAGGCAAAATCAATGCCTCTGCAATTCTGGTTCGATTGAACCAAGGCTGGTGGGCCTAGATTGAGTATACTATAAGGCTACATGAACTATGTGCATAAACAATTAAAAATCCTTCGAAAGGGGCTACTGATCCCTGGAGGATATATTAACCTAATGTCCTAATTAGAAGGTGTTTAGATATTTAAATTTATGCTATGAACTAATACTAAGCTAAATTTAATGCTTTGTAAATAAGATAGTAGATTGAAATATATTTAACAGAATGAAATAAATGACAGGATCAAATGAACAAATAGACTAGTGTCTGATATCCATTGGGAAGAGAGTCAGATACATTCAATGTTGTGTATAACCGAAGAGAGTTTTCAGATAACTCATCTTGCAGAATGAGACCATCACCCTACAAATTTCTATTTGAATTAAAATTTATAACAATAGATGCAACAGGTCCTATGGTTTTTAACTCAACTAAAGACCCTAAAAGGAAACAATATCAGGTTCTCAGACCTTGCTATCATCATTCAAATTGCATATATTAATTATAAATAATTTCTCAAAATTGAAAACATAGTAGGGTACCCTGACTAAGAGTAATCCGAGAAATCAATTGAACATAAAAAACTATACAAACAATAGGATATGGGCACTTATCAAATATCTGTGCATGAGATCTTAAACCATTACATTCTAGTCCGTCCGAAGGTGTCTTGCCATGATAAAAAATTGTGTCTTATGTTTACAATCGATTAATTATAAATATGAATCTCAATAGTTTCCTGTGAAAGGACATGCCCTTTCATAGGATCTAATCACACAACTAACCCTAAAATGTGCATAATAAACTATTACAATGATTGTTTAAAAATATTTCCCGTAAAAATTTAGTTAGTAATCTTTGGTGTTCCGTATATAACAATATTGATATTTCCTGCACAGACAAAAATACTCATTATTAGTTTATCTTAAATAAAATAAAATAAAAAATGTATGTAAGATGTGATCTTATAAAAACTATTTATTATTTATTAATAATTAATTGAAACTAAATATCATAAAAATAAAAATATAATTATACTTAAGTCCCAAAAATGATTAAATTATGAAGGATTTACATAATAAGATAAATAAATCATTATGCTTGTAATTATCCTTTTATTTTGAAATAAAAATATATCTACTTATTTAAGAGTAAAACCCACATAATGCAAAATAGATTTAGCCCTAAAATAAAATCTATTCACTTAAGGGCTAACACATTAAGATAAAATAATCACTCTAATAAAATATTTCAAAAATAAAATGATAATACAATTATGAAAATGATATGATTAGGGAACCCTAAAGATTTAATTTTATAAAAGTAACCCTAAAACATACCTATAAAAGATTAACTAAAAAAATGGTACAATGAAAATACTAACACCCTAAAATTAAGGTAAAAGAAAAAAGGTAAAAGTTAAGATAAAGGACTTGAAACATAAAAAATCAATCAATGATTACTCAAACCCTAATAATATATGAGAAATCAACTTACAAATCATACACGATTAGAATTTCATAATAATAAAATGACACTAAAATCTTTTCACCTAAAAATATTAATGTTAAACTATAACCAAGGTGAAATGATCAATCCACATGTGAAGATATGAAAATGAGGAAGTGATAACAAATTAGGTCAAAATATAAACAAATTAATATATATCAAGTAATGAATTCACTTCATCATATAATTTAAAGTTTTTAGGGTAAAACACAAATTAGGCATAAAAATGATTATGAGCGATTATAACATGCAAAAAATCTCCTTAATAAACAATATTTATTTTAATAATTTATTTTGAAGGAAATATGATTATCTTTTGTTTATATATTTATTCACACATATACTCTCGAAGTATAATGTAGAGTAGTTGGTAAGGGGGGTAGATTTGGGTAGTTAGGTAGGAAAAAAGAAATGGGTCAAGAGGTCGAGTGTTCAACTCCCTCTCCCCATTCTTTTTTCTAAAATTAAAAAATAAGACAATATATAAATAAAATAATAATCACATTATTAAAATATAAAAGATAACTAGGGAAGAGGTAACTCCTTGTGTATGAGGTTGTTTTTACTTCTCACCTGCACACAAAAACAAAGATAAATAAGTATTTTCTGATAACCCTCTCGAAGAAAACAATTAGACTAACTGGTTAGGGGATAGGAGGGTAGATAGGTAAGAAAAAAGGTCGGCTTGAGAGGTCAAGTGTTCAACTCCCTCTCACCACCTTTTTTTCAACCTATTTTATTTTTTCAATAATTATTTATTTTTGAAATTAAATATGCATTTATGGAAAGATAATTAACAACCTACTAAATGAAAATACATTAGCTCTTTTATTATTTTAATTTTTTCAACATAAGTAGATGATATAAAACTGAAATTTACACCATACTTCCCTGACATCTTGTCTATTTAGAACCTAAAATTTTTGGTGTTGACAGGGAGCCCAATGGTTCTTGAAGATAGACTTGAAGCTGGGATATCATCAGCTGAGGATAGTGGAGAGTGACATCCACAAGACTGCATTTTGCACATGATATGGACATTACAAGTTCACTATAGTACCTTTTGGACCCACAAATGCTTGAGCTGTATTCATGAGCCTCATGAATGGAGTATTTCATTCATTTTTAGATAGGTTTGTGGTTATATTTTTGGATGACATATTGATATACTCTCGAGATGAGCATGAGCATGAGGAGCATTTGAGACAGGTCTTGCAGTGCTTGAAGGATAATCAGTTGTACGGAAGCTTGCTGAAGTGTGCATTCTTCAGGATAGAGGTTCACTATTTAGGCCATGTGATATCAGGAGATGGGATCTCTATTGATCCATATAAGATTAGGGCTATTATGGATTGGCTAGCACCTACCAGTGTGACAAAGGTTAGGAGTTTCATGGGCCTTGTAGGCTATTATAGATGTTTTGTCGAGGGATTCTCTAGAGTAGCTCATCCCATCACTTCCCTTCAGAGAAAGGGGAAGATGTTTTAGTGGACAGAGAGGTGTGAGAGAGATTTTTCAGGAGCTCAAGAGAGCACTTACTAGTGCACCTATTCTAGTGGTACCTAATCCTTTAGTAGATTTTATGGTATGCACAGATGCATCTTTAGATGGGATTGGGGCAGTTATGATGCAGGATGGCTGAGCTATTACCTACGAGTCTAGGAAGCTCAAGACTCATGAGCTTAACTATCCTACCCATGACCTTGAGCTAGCAGCAGTGGTGCATGCTATGATGAGATGGAGACATTTCTTATTAGGCCACAAATTTGAGCTTCACTTAGATGATCAGAGTCTTTAGTACATATTCACCTAGCCAAATCTCAATGCTAGATAGAGGAGATGGATGGAGTTCCTATGTGAGTATGATTTTGACGTTCACTAAATCAAGGGTAAGGAGAATGTGGTAGTAGATGCCTTGAGTAGGAGATGTCATGAGCTCTCAGCTATGACTACTAGCACAGATTTGAGAGGGTGCATACTGTAGCACTTATAGGAGGATCCCTTCTATTCAGAGGTTAGAAAGATGGTTTAGGCTCAGAGATCCCTGGAAGGGAAGTTCACAGATTATACCCTAGAGTCTGATGGCCTTCTTCACCATAGAGGATGCATTTATGTACCTTCTTCCAGAGGGTTGCATGATTTTTTCATCCTTGAGGCTCATAGAGCTCCTTATGCAGTGCACCCCAGAGTCAAGAATTTATATGCAGATTTGAGATAGCTTTATCGTTGGCTGGGTATGAGGACACACATTGCCAAACTAGTAGCTAGATGCTTGGAGTGTTAGTGGGTTAAGGCAGAGCACCGTCATCTAGGTGGACTTCTTCAGCCACATGAGATACCTAAGTGGAAGTGGGATGTTATATCCATGGATTGTATAGTTGTTCTTCCTATGACATCTCATCACCATGATGCCATTATGGTGATAGTGGATAGGTTGACTAAGGTAGCTCACTTCTCACCCATGCGTACTACTTTCACAGCACCTGCAGTGGCATAGGTATTTTTGAGAGATGTTGTCAGAATTCATGGAATTTCTCACATGATCATATTAGATAGAGACTCTCTCTTTACATCATCTTTTTGGAGAGAGCTTTAGATCACTTTGGGCACCAGGCTTAATTTCAGCACAGCATATCACCCAGAGATAGATGGTCAGACTAAGAGGGTTAATTAGTTGTTAGAGGAAATGCTACGCATGTATGTGATGGATCATTAGGTTAGGTGGGAGGATTACCTACATTTATTCAAGTTTGCCTATAATAATGGGCATCATTGATCATTAGGTATGCCTCCATATCAGGCCTTGTATGGTAGATCTTGCAGGACACCGTTGAGCTGGGATAGGGTTTCTATGGGTCTAGAGTTGGTTAGACAGATGGAGGAATAGGTAGATCTAATTAGGAAACATCTTAGGGAGGCCTAGGATCGACAGAAGAAGTATGCATATGCTGGGAGGATTGACAGAGAGTATTATATTGGGGACAAAGTCTTTTTGAGGGTGCGGTCGCATAAGAGCCCTATCCATTTTGGAAAGGGTTCTAAGTTGGCCCCTCGCTTTGTTAGACCTTTTGAGATTTTGGAGAGGATAGGCCCAATAGCATACTATTTAGCTTTCCCACCTAGCCTGTCGCACATCCATGATGTCTTTCATGTGTCTATTTTGAGGAAGTATATATATGATGAGTCTCATATTATTCATTGGGATGCTTTACAGGTGGATTTAAATGGACAGCTGGCTTTGGAGCCAATATGTATTATGGCTCGTAGGACCTTGGTACTTTGAGGTTGAGAGCTGGACCAAGTTAGGGTCCAGTGGGATTTCTATGATGAGGTCATGACATCTTGGGAGGACACAACACATATGAGAGATAAGTACCCCCATCTATTTGATGAACTCGAGGAGGAAGTTCATGCTTAGGGGAGGATGATGTGAGCTCCTACCCTGACCCATCTTAGCTTGACATATATTTTTAAATTTGATTCATCTAGATGATACATTGATTAGAGACATTTGACCTATTTTGGATTATGATTTTCTATTATTAGACCTTATCAGATGATTGTTATAGATTTATATGATGATGATGTTAGTCATACTCTTTATATGCTCATTTTGGCCCCATGCTTATCTATGATATGTGAATTCTATATTCTACATTTGTTACATTATCTTATAGAATAGTAAATGTTGATGGTATCATGGTTCAATGATTAAATTAAGATTACATGCTTATGTGAAAATAGAATTGATATTTTGATGCTTAAAGAATTAGGGTATAATGTGGATTATATAATGATTCATGAAATGCAGTTATTTATATTTGTCAAGTTTAGATGTTATTATGTCATTTTCAAAATGATTATTAATGCAAAGATTTTATGAGGTACTGACATCAGAATCAAGTGTGCAGGAATATGACCATGGTTTTAAATTCGGGGAAATAAGGATGGATCTAAGTGCAATCAGTTTGAAACCAAGGTCGGCTCTAAGAAGAGAACGACCTTGTTGTAACATGATTTTTATTTGTAAATGTGATGCATGTGTGTGTGTGTGGTTGTTAATTTTTGTAAATGCATTATTAGAAGTAAATTTTATTTTGTGAAAATATATATGTATTTTGTCCACTAAGCATGCCAAGTGTGTTATGTGATGTGTACTTCTGTGAGGTGTCACTTGACACCATTGTGATGAGATGGCATGCTTGAGTGAAATATGGACCCCACCCTTTCCTAAGATTGTTCTTGTGTATCCCTAGGCTAGGTTGGTGGTTTAGGGAACCAATATTTATGTTATCAATATTCCATTTTCGGATGCAAGTTTAACTAGGGTTTTTGAGGGGCTATGTGGAGTCCTAGAGTGTAGTTAAGGTTGGTTTTTAGTGCCCCAAGTATAGTACATGGGTTATGGGGCCTTTTTCTACCATTTCCAATTTCCTAGGCCTCCATTTTGTCTTTCTAAATCATCCATCTTTGGTAATGACGAAAATGGTAATGTTCTCTAGGTTGCCTCACTTTTCCATGTGTTGAATTTCATCCCATTTCTATAGCAAGGGCAAGTGTCATTTTATCTAGTATCTAGAAACCTAATTTATTTTGGGAAGAGGGAATGAGAGAGGAATGTTTTGAGTGTCTTTAGGAGATAGAGGCTTAGGAATGAGGGAATTCTTCATCTTGTTTATGCTAGATTTGTGGAGTGGGAGGAGAACTAGGGAGATTTGCTAGTAGATTGGAGAAAGGAAGCAAGCTAGGAATCAAGGGAAGCTCTTCTACAACCCACCAATTTTCCATTGCTTAGGAGAAAGGTTGCTGGCTCTATCATGTAATTGTTGTGTAGTTGCATAGAGAAGATGAATTTTGTGTGAATTTTGTAAATTGTAGTATCTTGTGTGTGAATCTTGTATTGAGTAGTTTTCTTGTGAGTTTATGACTTTGATATTGTTTTGACATCTTGTTTTGTTTCATGTTTATGGGTGTGCAAGTTTACTCCTCATCCTTGGGAGGATTTGAGGAGGACTTGGGGTGAAGGGCCTAATTGGAAATTCTTTATGTATGAGAACTTGGATGTATGGGCATCCTTGAAGGCCATCTTATGTTTGTTTGGGGGTCATAAGGGATGTGTTGTTGCTCATGGAGTTGAGTTGTATGTTTGGGAGGGCCTTGTGAAGGCATGTGAGTAATAAAGAAATTCTTTTTTTGGTATAAGAAAGGTGTCTCCATGTGAGAATTTTCCACCTTCACCCATCCATGGATCCAATTTTGGAATCCTTTGTGCAAGCTTGGGAAGGGAATCAATTGTGCTTAATCTTGTTTCAAAATTGTAGCTAAATGTTTATGTATGTGAAGTTTGTTTGTAACCTATCCATTTCTTATTTCCCCAAGCTCGGGGGTGGCCATGAAATGGCCTAGGCTAGGAGGTGAGCCTCCATGGCCATGTGGTAAAAGTTATGTGTTGCAAGTTTTGCTACTTGGTGAGAAGTTGAAGTTCTAGTTGGAGATTCAAAGCCATAGATGAGAGATTTGAATAAATTTTTACATTGTAAAAATGCTTGTAATCTAGTTCCTTGGATATAATTGTATGATTTTATTTATGTTGATGAGAGGAAATGTAAAGTTGATAAAACTACTCTCAAGATTTAGTTTAGCCTTTTGAATAGGGTAAATCAGTGATTGAATAATTCTATATTTTGTGTAAATATGAAAGTGTGATAATTTATTAATTGTTTTAAATTTTATGCAAGGATATTGTTAATGAAATAATGAAAGAAGATAATAATATTACATTATGTTGTCAATGCCTAATAAATTTGATAAATTTGCTAGATGTTATATTACCTGAAATATGAATGATGTTGAAATAATGAAAGTTTATACCAGATTTCTCTTCCTGCAAACTTATGTGTCAACTCTAGTGTTGATTTATTAAAAAAGAAGAAGATTATCATATGGTTATTCATCCTACAAAATTTTTGTGTTTTAAAAAGAAATTAATTAAGGGAATTATCTAAGCTTATCTGTAATATTATTGTGCAATCATGGTCCTATTAAATGTAGAAAATTAGTTATAGAATTATAAGATAGTTACTTTAGGAACTTTTAAAGAAATTTGTTGATTCAGAAAGCTATACAGAAAACATTGGACTGTTCTTTTAGAAAATTAAATTTTGTGTTTATATTCTGACTTTATCATGTAATAGTTTAATCAAGTGAAATTTTAGAACAATATTAAGTCTCTTTAGAAAAAATGAATATTTTAGTGAGATAATTGAGATTATTATCCCTCATTTTAAATGAACAGATTGATATGAGCAAGAAAATGTGAATAATTATAAATGAACATATGAAATAGAACAAGTATTCCCTTATGGTAAGAAAATGAACTTTCTAAATATATCAAATCTATATCTTTTTGAGAAAAATTTTATGTACATTAAAAAATATGTGTATATAATATAGTATTAAATATACATATACATATATTTAAAAAAAAATTATATATTAATATATTACAATTAAATATATATACTTAATGTTATGTTTGTAAATATATATATATATATATATATATATATATATATATATATATATATGTATATATATATGTATGTATATGTATATATATATATATACATATATATATATACATAGATATATATACATACATATATATATACATATATATATACATATACATATATATATATATGTATATATGTATACATATATATATATATATATATATATATATATATATATATATATATATATATATATATATATATATGTATACATATATATATGTATACATATATATATATGTATATATGTATACATATATATATGTATACATATATATATGTATACATATATGTATACATATATATATGTATACATATATATATGTATATATATGTATACATATATATATACATATATATATATATATGTATATATATGTATACATATATATATATATATATATATATATATATATATATATATATATATATATATGTATATGTATACATATATATATATATATACATACATACATTTATATATATATATGTGTATACATCATAAATAACACAAAAGTTTGGTATTATAAAACTATATTATATAAAAAAATGGAAAGAAAATTTAACAATTTATATTTAATTTATATATAAAAAAATAAAACAAATTTTAAAAAAAAAATAACAAAAAAGAAATTTGGGGGGGGGGGGGGGAGGGGGCTCGACTCTGCCGAAACCCCCACTCACCTCAGCTCCCCACGCGTAGCAGCATTGTGCTCTCCAAACCCACTGGTGTGGGAGCATAGCCCCTCCGTCACCTGTTAGTGGTGGCAGCAGGGGTTTACAACTTGGCAACCACCACTAGCGGGTGGCGGGAGGCTGTGCTCCCACACCCGCGGGTGTGGAGAGATAGCAACCCACATGCATGTATGGGGGAAATGGGTAGGCTGGCATGCGGTCATGGCTGCCAGTCTTGCCTGAATTTTTTTTTATTAACATTTATTTTTTCTAATAGTATGTTTATGAACAGAAAAGCTAACATTGCTTGAAGAAAAAAAAAAAAAACCTTGGTTTCATGGTTAAAAATACCAAAGACCATTATTTAGAAAGATACTAATAAAAAAAATATATAAGACAATATAAAAACAAAATTGGTATTAATCTTTGCAAATCTCATATGTACAACAGCAACTAAAATGCTTGTTGAATAAAAAAAATAAACTAGAAAGAGAAGTATGAGTTAAGAGACATAGGTATAAGAGAGAATCAGGGAATCCACTGAGAGGGGAAACCTAATTTCTCTTGAGCCATGTGGATTCATGGCAGAAATTGTTGAAAGAATTTGTGAGGAAGAACTCTGAGGTTGAGAACAATCTCATCTCCCAAATCTTCTTCCTCCATCTTGCCAATATGAAACCCTGCAAAAAAAAAGAAACAAAGAAATCTATTCTCAATTTAACACAAATTATTATGGGTAAATTATAGTATTTAACTTAATCCCTTTTACCATTTCTCCATCTCTAATTGATAGTTGAGCTTAAACATTATTGGACTTAAATAATTAGTAATTAATTAAATTATGTGGCTAGATTTTAAGATGAGATACTAAGGTTAAATCAGGGAGAATTAATGGAATAATTAACCTTATAACTATTTTAATTTAGTGTAGGAATTTAGTTTATATGTGTATTAACTAAGGTTAATATTTAAATGTTTTCTACTAAAACATTACCTTTATCTGATTAAAATCTTTCATTTAAGATTCTTAGAGTCATTCCATTTTAATCTTAGAACTAACTCAGAATGAATAGGAAGTTGTTATCCCTTTATTAAATCCATTCTCTTGTCACCTAATGTCTTCCGCCATATAGGGGACAAAGGCGCGCCAACGCTTGACTTGAGTTCCCTTATGTGACATTGGGTGACTAGCCCATGTGGGCTATCATTCTCGAAGCTTCACATCATTGGGCTATTTAGTAACCTTGCTCTCGACATGTGTCCTTTTTAGTGTTTCAAAATTTTTTTTGTTGTTGTGTTTTGTCTGTTAAGTTTTGGGCATTACAAAATGTCTCCCCATAATCTATTCATTCTTCTTGTGTGTAGCCTTTGCATACCAGCCTAGCTTTATTTCTTGTGATTTGACCATGCTCATCAATTTATTTTGGAACACCCACTTTGTTCCAATGACATTTTTACTTTTTGGTCTTGGCACCAGAGTCCAGGTATCATTCTTCTCAATCTAGTCTATGTCCTCATTCATTGCTTGTATCTAGTCTTCATTTTCTAATGCCTCCCTTGTTGTCTTAGGCTCAAATTCACATAGTAAGCATGCATGGTCTCTTATCTTGCTTCTGGTCAGAACTCTAGTATCTTTGTCTCCAATTATTTATTCAGGCTTGTGATGTCTCCTTACATATTTTTCCAAAATAGGTTCTTCTCTCATTTTCTCTAGTTCCTCAAGTTCACCAACAAGATTGTTAGATTCAGCTTCTAAATCCTCAACAACCTCTTCTTGATAGTCGACAACTTCTTCCCCTTGCTTGGCACATTCTTCTTGTCTCTCGACATTATTTTCCTAATGCTTGACATTGCTTACTTGAGACTCAACATTAGGTGCAAGTTTGTCACTTAACTCTCCTTCCTCTATATACACAAAAGATCTGTAATCTTTTGGTTCTTTCTTGCTTTTAGCTTCATTTTTCTTTGCATACTGATCAACTTTGACATTCACACTTTCCACAATTTTGTTAGTGTTAGAGTTCAAACACTTATAAGCTTTACTTTTTGTGGAGTATCCTAGGAATATTCCCTCATCACTTTTAGTATCAAACTTTCTATTCCTATTATCCTTTAGTATGTTGCATTTGCTTCCAAACACTCTAAAATACTTTACATTAGATTCATGCCCATGCCATAATTCATAAGGTGTTAGATTTGTACATTTTTTGATCTATACTTGGTTAAGAGTATAAACAGTTGTACTTACAGATTCTCTCTAGTACTTTTGTGCAACATTATTTTTAATCATCAATATCCTTGCACAATCCAACATAGATATGTTCCTTCTCTCAGCTATACCATTCTGTGGAGGTGTTCTAGGTGCAGACATCTGTCTTTTGATCACTCTATCATTGCAAAACAAATTAAATTCATTGCATATAAATTATCCACCATGGTCAGATCTAAGACACTTCAGGTTTCTACCCGGTCTCCTTTTCAACCTTAGCCAAATACCACTTAAAGAATTGAAAAGAATCAAATTTTTATTTTAAGAACATTACTATCATCATTCTGGTATAATCATCAACAAACAGAATAAAGTATCTAGCACCATAATAGCTTTGTACACCCATAGGTCCACAAAGGTTAGTATGAACCAAGTCTAAAGCATTCTCAAAAGTAAAGGTTTTGCTCTTAAAACTTGACTTTGTCATCTTTCCTAACTGACATTGTTTGCACATTACATTCTCAGGTTTCTTCAATCTAGGTAGACCTCTCACTTTCTTATTTTTACTAATTTCTACTAGATTATCAAAGTTAATATGACATAGCCACTTATGCCATAACCATATATCATCAAGTTGTGAAATCATACATGTCTCTTCAGATAGGTCAAGATAGAACAAATTACCTCTTGTCTATTCTCCACTTTCAATCAGTTCACCAGTGGCATCAAATATTTTAGCCTTCTTGTGATGAAATTCCACTTGGTATCTAGTGCTTTTAAGGTGTGAAACACTCAACAGATTATAGTTAAGACCTTTAACCCAATAAGCATTCTCACAAGTGATCTTATCAGTCAGCTTAATCAATCCTTTTCCTCTAATAGGACATGGTACATCATTACCAAATTTCACACTTCTACCTTTATAAAGATCTAAGGTATCAAACTTACTTTTGTCACCAGTCATGTGATGTGAACACCCACTATTTATAATCCATTTATCATTTTTGTTCACATAGGAAATCAATGTAGTTTTCTCATCCTCGTCAGACTCATCTTTCATTGCAACATAGACTACCTCTATTTCAAAATCATCACTATTAGTGTCAGTCTCTTGTTTGGCAATATAGCAGGATTTCTTACCTTTTCCCTTGTAGTCCTTGTACCTTCAATAACTTCTATCATCTCTTTTGTCTTTATGCTTGTTGTCTCTTTCTTCATTCTTATCATCCCTGTTAGGACACCTAGCAACTATATGACCAATTTTATTACATGCAAAGCATATAATAGGAAGTTGACCTTTGTACTTTCCTTTTCCCCTTTTTAGTCTTCTAGGCATAAGAGCTTCCAGTTACTCAAGTTCTTCATCAGATGTGTCACTTTCACTTTCACTTTCACTGATACACTTCTCTTTCTCTTCCTTTGACTTATTCAGAACCATTTGTGACTTAAAAGAAGATTCAACATTAGCAACAATGAAGTTATCTGTTAGAATAACTGAGAGGGGGGTGAATCAGTTATCCATAGTCCCAATCACAAAATGTATATCCAAAAAAAAATTACAAAAAACTTCTGCAACTAGATAACATAAAATAGTATTTTATCTGTGTATTTACCGATTTCTAGTTAAAACATATACTAATTACTAATCAAATCAAATATGAAACATGTAAAGTATGACAACAAACAATCATCAAAATCAACACATAACACAAGAGATTTAATGTGGAAACCCTATTAAGGGAAAAACCACCCGAGACTGGCAACCCAAAAATTATTCACTCTTCTGAAGTGAGGTCAGTGAAGACCCAACCTTGTTAAAGGTTACAAACACACTATTAGGTGTGACCTTGTTAGATTATTTTAGACCAACCGTTATCATCCAACCAATGTTCACTATGGGGTTGACATGATAACAAATGTACACTCTATGAATGACATTACAAGACTTTCCAAGTCCACTCTATTAAGAGATTTATCTATTTACAATGGTTAAACTGTAACAACAATTTGATCTGAATACAACACAACTTCAATTAAAAATTATCAAATCTATTCTTAAGCTCATTCAAATCCTCTAATCAATGTATCTATTCTGTTTCAATCAATTTTTAGTAACTTACTGTTGCTCGGTTATAGATTCTTGATGCTTGACAATTTTTGCAATATAGTTCTCCTTAACTAGTTTGATCAGGCTTGCATGAAACTTATTCATGTGATATCTCTATAGTCTCCTTCTTCGGACATTAGTTTCATTGTGAAACTCTAGTCTCTTAAATAGACATGTAAACCATTTTAATTCCTTCCATCAGATTTTGCCGCTTAATCTCCTTTGTTGATTTTTCCGCTTTAACCTTCCTCGATTGATGTGTCAATAATACATTTCAATTTTTTCCTTTAGATCTTCCTTGAATTATGCTAGCTGTGGATCTTCATAAAAAACATTATCTGTTACCTCAAATTCATAACACTTTACAACTCATCAATCCTTGTCAGCTAAACTAATCATTTAGTTCTTTTATTCTTCTTGGTTAACAAAGAAATGCATCAGTGAACACAAGCTCAGTTTATACTATGTTGGTATACACCACACTGCATCGGTGTATATTGAAATTCTTCTTTAACCGACCACACTGCTTTGTGCATTTTTCTCTTTTCTTCATCATAGATGAATGCAACATAATCAAGTCAATAACATAAAGTCATAGACTCACTCATAAGTTACTCAATGTTTTCCTTATCCTCATCTGACATGTCCATCTTCCTCCATGTAGATATATCTATTCTTCATCTCTTTTCTTCCTTTCTACAGATGTTTGGGTATAGTAATTTACAAGATAAGTACTGTCAAAACTAGTTGACATCAATAACAACATATTACTGATTTAATCATATTACATATCTAATCAGCAACTCAGTGATCTCAAATCGTAGATCTTCAAATCATATAATGTATTCAAATTAGTTGTAGTTCATTAATCTCTCCCTTTGGCATTGATGGCAACACAAGCAATATGAAATATTCCATATACACCAAATATGTATTCTACAACTTTGTTAACAAATGTTGTAGCTTGGTACAAGCTCTCCCTTAGCTTAATATGTTTAATCACTACATTACTTCAAAAAGAATTTGTAAGTGTAGACTATCTTCTATAAATAATGATCTTTTCAGTGCTCTCAAATTCTATTATGTTCTTCAGTAACTGATATTCAATACTCTCCCTGTGTGTTTCATCCTTTTGTCTTTGGTTCTCTCCTCTTAACTATATCTTCATATGTGTGTTTCATATTGAATTTCTCCCCCTTTGACAACAATTCCAAAGAACAATAAAAACATGTAGCTCTGTAGTAGCCATGTAACTCTATTATCTGGTTCATTCTCAGTATCTTTGTATACTAATGTGCAAATCTATTCCAGTTCTTCAACTTTCACAACTCTAGATAGAAATCCAAATTGTGAACTCTGCTTGCATCAACATGTATGATCTTCTGATAAGATTAGGCTGATGCAACCTCTAGATCACCTTAGTGACCAATAGACAGGGGACAGACCCCAAGTCTAGTCCTCAAGTATTCATATGTATCCTTTGGTAGAGGCATTGTAAATATGTTAGCAAGTTGTTCTTTTGATGTAAAAAATTCTAGTTTCACTTGCTTCTCTTGTACTTGTTCCCTTAAATAGTGATACTTGATAGATATGTGCTTTGTTTTCAAATGCATCACTAGATTCTTTGAAATATTAATTGCATTGGTGTTGTCCCAATATATAATCACCAGCTCAGTGATTACCTCATTCATTCCTTCCAACACTTGCTTGATATAAGCAATATTTGAATAGTTAGTAGTAGTAGCAACATACTCTGCTTCGGCTATAGACTGAGAAATACAAGACTATTTCTTACTTTTCCATGTAACAAGTCTTTCACCAAAGAAAAATGCTCCTCCGGTGGTACTCTTTCTATCATCCACATTTCCAACCCAATCAACATCAGTGTATACCTTAAGTTCAAACTTGCTTTCCTTAGGATACCATAGTCCATAATCTTCAATTTTCTTCAGGTATCTTAAGATTCTTTTTGTAGCAACCATGTGTGATTCTCTAGGGTTTGTAGAAAATCTAGCAGCTATTCCAACAACATGTGCTATATCTGGCCTACTGTGAACTACATACATTCACTTACCAATCATGGATCGGTAGAGTGTTTGGTTTACCTCAGTAGTTCCATCATCTTTAGTCAGTTTACATCTAGTAGCCATTGGTGTTCCCACAAGTTTAGCATCTTCCATGCCAAATGTCTTCAATACTTCCTTTATGTATTTAGATTGTGTGATGAATATACCATCATTTTGCTAAATCACTTGTAAGCCTAGAAAGAACTTAATCTCTCCAAACATAGACCTTTCAAATTCACTTCTCATTTCATTAGAAAAGGAATTACAGATTTGATCTTGTCCTCTAAATATTATGTCATCCACAAATATCTTAGCAATCAAGATAGTATCACCAAAATTTCCTTTCATGTATAGATTGCTATCCTCACTAGTTCTAACAAATCCAATGCTCAACAAATAGTTATCTAGTCTCTCATACCATGCTCTCAGTGCTTGCTTAAAACCATATAAAGCTTTATGTAATCTACATACCATAGCTTTGTTATCTAGATCAACAAACCCTTCAGGTTGTTCTATGTAGACTTCTTCTTCAAGTATTTCATTCAGAAAAGTAGATTTAATATTCATTTGGTAAACTCTAAACTTCTTGTGAGAAGCATATGCAAGTAACATTTTGAATCCTTCTAATCTAGCAATAGGTGCAAAGGTTTCACCATAATCTATTCCTTCCTCCTATGCATATCCATTGCATACTAATCTAGCTTTGTTCCTTGTTACCTCTCCATTCTCATTGAGCTTATTTCTGAATATCCAATTAGTACCTATAACATTCTTGTCCTTAGGTCTAGGTACTAAACTCTAGGTTTTGTTCTTCTCTATCTCTTCTATTTCCTCTTTCATTTCATTAACCCATTCATGATTTTCTAATGCAAATTTCACATTCTTTGGTTCATATTCACAAACTAGACATGTAGCTTGTCATGTTTTACTCATTTGCATGCTAGCTTGTCTATCTCCAATGATTTGTGTTTCAAGATGATGTCTTCTGAAAAATCTTGCCAGTATTTGATCTCTTCTTTCTTGTTCATCTTGTGCAGGTTCATTTTCTTGCTTCGTAGGTCCTTCTTGCTCATTGGTGTTTCCTTCCTATCCATCGGTATTGTTTCCTTGTTGACAGGTTGTCACTACCTGCTGTATCAGTAGGTACTCTAGTTTTTCAATGTAAGTGAATCTATCATAGTCTTTCAATTCCTTTGTTCTTTCCTCTACATTCTTATCATCAAATTGATCAACTTGAACATTAGTACTCTCAATCATTTTATTAGTTACCTTGTTAAGACACTTGTATGCTTTACTTTTGGTGGAATATCCTAGAAATATCCCTTCATCATCTTTTGAGTCAAACTTCCCATTTCTTTCATCTTTCAGAATAAAGCATTTACTTCCCAAAACTCTGAAATAACTTACAGTGGGTTTGTGACCAAACCATAACTCATAGGGTGTCTTATTACTATCCTTTAGTTGTACTTAGTTTAGCACATAAACATCAGTGCTAACAACTTCTCTCTAGTATGTTTGAGCAACATTCTTTTGTATCATTAGTGTTCTTGCACAATCAACAATTGACCTATTTCTCCTTTCAACTATTCCATTTTGTTGAGGTGTCCTCGGTGCTAAGACTTGTCTTTTAATACCATTCTCATTACAAAAGTTAGTAATTCATCAGAGATAAATTCACCACCTTTATCAGATCTCAAACATTTCAATTCTTTACCAATTTCTTTCTCAACTTTTGCTTTATACCACTTGAACATCTTAAATGCCTTTGAATTTTCCTTTAAGAACATGATTGTCATCAATCTAGTATAGTCTTCAACAAAAAGAATAAAGTATCTATCTCCATAATAACTTTGAGTTCTCATAGGACCACATAGGTCAGTATGCACTAACTCAAGTGTTTTCTTTGTTGAATAATCTTTTCTTTTGAAACTAGATTTAGTAATTTTACCTTTTTGACATTCATGACACATAACATGATCAAGCTTAGATGAGTTAGGAAAACCTCTAACCTTTTTATTTTTACTGATCTTAATCATGTTATCAAAATTCATATGACATAACCTTTTATGCCACAACCATGCATCTTCATCTTTCATTATCAAACAAGAAGTCTGATCATTATCAAGATAAAATAGATTACCTCTAGATTGTGTACCAGTTCCAACAAGTCTTCCTCCATCATCAAATATCTTCACTTTCTTTCTCTCAAAAGCAACTTAGTGGCCTGAATTATGTAGCTGTGCCACACTTAGCAAATTATAGTTTAATCCTTTTACCCAATAAGCATTATCACATTTAATTTTATCATTTATCATCAGGGATCCTTTTCCTCTAACCATACAGGGTGCATCATTACCCATTCTTACAGATCATCCATTGTATTCTTCAAGATAATCAAAATTTTCTTCATCACCAGTCATGTGATGTGTACAACCACTATCTATGATCCATGTATCAATTCTATTAACCTTAGAGATAACTGTTGTCTCTACATACCTTTCATCTTCTTTTGAATCATCCTTCATTGAAACAAATACTACCTCCACATCTTCATCAGTGTTGGTATCAGTGATATCTTCTTCCTCAGCAATGTAGCACACCTTTTTTCCTTTATTATTTTTGTCTTAGTTGTCTCTGTTGTAGTGTCGATAACTTCTATTTCCTCTTCTCCCATAGCTTCCTTCACTAGATCAATCTTTGTTTCTATCATCATCTTTCCTATGTGGACATCTAGAAGCAATATGACCAACCTCTTTACAGTTAAAACATGCTAAAGGTAATTTACCTCTATATCTTCCTTTTCCTTTAGGTAACCTTCTATCCATAAGAGCTTCAAGTTCATCAAGCTCATCATATGTATTGCTATCACTACTATCATTCTTATTTCCACTACTAGATTTACCAATCTTCAGAGAAGACATGAAAGAAGACTCAACAGATAGTATAACACTGTTATTAAAGTTATTTAGTTCAAAGGTTGTAAGCTTACCGATCAAATTATCAAGAGTAAGTGTATTACTAGTTGTAGACCTTGTCTCATGTATTGTAGATATTCTTATTGCATAAATTGGCAATAAGGTTCTTAAAAATTTGCTTACCACTATCTCTTCATCAATAACACCATCAGATCCTCTTATAGCATGAACTACCTCTTTTATTATATTTGTGTACTACAAAATGTTTTTACCTTCCTTCATCTTCATGTCATCAAATCTTCCTCTCAAGCTTTCAGCCTTGTCTCTTTTGATATTCACATCACCACTATAGACTTGAGCAAGTTTATCCCACATCTGTTTAGTAGTAGTACAATTCTTGATGTCTTCAAATTCAGCATTTGTACAGACAACAACAATCTCCATCATAGTAACATTATGTTCATGCCTATCTCTTAGTTTTAAAAGGGTCAAGGGACTAGTAGGCGGTGAAAGGTAGCCATTCTCCATAAGATCTAGGGCATAATTCCCAATTCTAGATATGTGCAGCTTCATTCAGCTTTGCCATATTGTGAAGTTATTTTTGTTAAGCTTTGGCACTTCCCTCTTATACATTTTGAAATCTTTGTGCTGAAGTCCTTAAAACTCTATTCTAAGCAACCAGTGCTCTGATACCAATTATTAGAATAACTAAGAGGGGGGTGAATCAATTATCTATAGTCCCAATCATAAAATGTATATCCAAAAACAAATTACAAAAAACTTCTATAGCTCGGTAATATAAAATAGTATTTTGTCTATGTATTTATCAATCGCCAGTTAAAACATATACTGATCATCGATCAAATCAAATATGCAACATGTAAAGTATGACAATAAATAATCATCACAATCAACACATAACACAAGAGATTTAACATGGAAACCCTGTTAAGGGAAAAACCATCTGGGACTGATAACCCAAAAATTATTCACTCTTCTAAAGTGAGATCGGTGAAGACCTAACCCTGTTAAAGGTTACAAACACACTGTTAGGTGTGACCTTGTTAGAGGATTTTAGACCAACTATTATCATCCAACTAGTATTCACTATGGGGTTGATAGGATAACAAATGTATACTCTATGAATGACATTACAAGACTTTCCAACTCCACTTTGTTAAGAGATTTATCTATTTACAATGGTTAAACTGTAACAATAGTTTGATCTGAATACAACACAACTTCAATTATAAATTATTAGATCCATTCTTAAGCTTATTCAAATCCTTTGATCAATGTATCTATTCTATTTTAATCAATTTTCAGTAACTTACTGTCACTTGGTTATAGCTTCTTGATGCTCGGTAATTTCTATAGTTTAGTTCTCCTTAACCAGTTTGATCAGGCTTACATGAAACTTATTCATGTGATATCTCTTTAGTCTCCTTCTTTTGGCATTAGTTTCATTATGAAACTCTAGTCTCTTAAATAGACATGTAAACCATTTTAATTCCATCCATCATATTTTGCCGCTTAATCTCCTTTGTTGATTTTTCTGCTTTAACCTTCCTCAGCTGATGTGTCAATAATACGTTTTAGTTTTTTCCTTTAGATCTTCCTTGAATTATGCTAGCAATGGATCTTCATAACAAACATTATCCATCACCTCGAATTCATAACACTTTATAACTCATCAATCCTTGTTGGCTAAACTAATCATTTAGTTATTTTCTTCTTCTTGATTAACAAAGAAATGTGTCAATGAACACAAGCTTGGTTTATACTATGTCAGTATACACTACACTGCATTGGTGTATACTGAAATTCTTCTTTAACCAACCACACTACTTTGTGCATTTTTCTCTTTTCATCATCATAGATGAATGCAACATAATCAAGTGAATAACATAAGGTCATAGACTCATTCATAAGTTACTTAGTGTATTCCTTATTCTCATCTGACATGTCCATCTTCCTCCATGTAGATATATATGTTCTTCATCTCTTTTCTTCCTTTCTATAGATGTTTGGGTATAGTAACTTACAAGATAAGTACTGTCAAAACTAGTTGACATCAATGAAAACATATTACTAATTTAATCATCTTACATATCTAACAAGGAACTCAGTGATCTCAAATCATAGATCTTTAAATCATATAATGTATTCAAATCAGTTGTAGTTCATTAGTTATCATAGTTAGAAAGCTCAAAAGCAGTAAGCTTACCAACCAAACTTTCCAAAGTAAGTGCATTGTTAGGATTACACCTAGATTCCTGAATTGCTGAAATCTTAATAGCATAGATAGGACGCAGAGTTCTCAATAATTTTCCTATATAGTTTCATCATCAATAGTTCCATTTTCTCCTCTAATAACATTTACAACTTCTTTTATTCTACCATAATATTATGCTATATTCTCATCCTCTTGCATTCTCATTTCATCAAATTTTAGCCTATAAGCAACGTAGTATGAACCTCCACTAGGATTGATCAATTTGATCCCATCCCCTACTCCTTGTTTACATTTGGAGCCATCAAACCTGAGTTTCCATATAGGGTAACTCTTGTGAGAAGTGTTGGAGATTTTCTAGCAAGCCAGTACTGACTGTATGTTTTTCATTGATGACAACATATGGTAAGTAGCATGCGTGGAAGAATTATGTAGTAAGCTGATAGAATATACATCATGAACATGTTATTAGCATGATATCATGAATGCAGAGGTTAACTATTAGTACAGATAGTTATATAGCAGCTTGTGTTAGCAGTGTTCCTGATAGAGTAACAGGCAGTGTTCTATGAATGATTGTCTGTACAGTTATCATGGAGCCTTGTGCATTTGGATATGTGATGGAGACATGTTAGTGATGTTACATTCATGGATGTAGAGTCTGATGATCAATAGAAGTGAAGTCATGCAGTCGCTATTCACCAGTAATAGTTTCCTATGTTTATTCAGAAAAGCCGACATAGATTATATTGGTTCTGGAGTTGCGCCTATCATTTCAATATGCACCCTTGGATTAGAGCTTGGAGAAGAGTTAGTAATTTTTGGCTAAGAGTGCATGAAATAATTCAGCATGAGAAGATAGATGCAGTTATTTTGGTAGAGTAGACAGTGTGTACCATGCATCTACAATTATATTATTAGACAGGTCGCAGAATGTGTTGCATGCTTAGTAGAGCCGACTAAGGTATTATTGAAGTTTTTATGGCTTCTCTAATATGATTTCAAGGTGTTTCTAATAGGTTGACTTAATTATATCATTGAGAGGAAAGATATTTATAAGCAGTTATTTATAATTATTGAAGTGTGGTTAAAGGTTGATTGGGAAGAGCAGAGCAGAGTGTGCAAAGTGTTGAGCCATCAGAAGAAGGTCTATGTGACCAAGTAAAGTATTTTTACTATACATTGGAACTAATCTACATAGTAGGTCAAAGTCCAGTTCACCAAGATCTAGATAGGGTGTGTATCTGTCAAACAAAATGTTGTAGCCTTCACCCCTTTGAGTAGTGTGCTCTCAGACAGTGCATCCTCTCCCCTAACAGGGACTATTGTAAAAGATTCCTAATAGGGTCTGACCCTTGACAAGGTCTACTGTACTAAATATATTGTAAAGGAACTTCTAACAGGGTTAAGGGTGTTCTAACAAGGATCATAAAACTCTAGTGTAGAATATTAGTGGGTGTTAATTCCCACTGGGGTTTTTACCTATTTGGATTTCCCCATAACCAAAATATTGGTGTTGTGTTCAAGTGTTCTTTCATTGTGTTTATGCTCATGTTTAAGTATACTTAATTGGATAAAGAATTGAAACTAGGAGATAAATGATTCACCCCTCCCCTCTTAGTTATCTCTTGGACTTTTCCTAACAATTGGTATCAAAGTCAAGTACCTCAGAGAGGAAGTTTAATAGCTTGAGGTTGATCAGATGGCATTCTTTAGAAAAGATAGTCCTAAGTTTGATGGAGAGAATTATCTTGATTGGAAGAACAAGATGATGACACATTTACAGTGCATTGCTTTTGAAGTTTTTGAAGTGGCTATAAAAGAAGTTTAGATCCCCTCTCCAGAAGATCTTGCAAAGGATGATGCTACTAGAAAGAAGAAGGATTTGTTCCATTAGAATGCAATAGCTAAAGAAGCCCTTATCAACACATTATCTGATAGTGAATTTTTAGAAATAAAGAAAGTAGACACAGCCTACAAGATATGGAAGCATCTAGAAGACATGTTTGAAGGAGATAAACAAGCAAAAAATGCACACAAAACAACATGGAAGAAAAAGTACAATAGTTTGGAGATGCTACCTAAGGAGAACATAAGGGCCTACAATCAAAGGATCAATGAAGCAGTTGTTGGAATTAGGAATAATGGTGGAGAAATTTTAGAAGAAGACATCATGGACAAACTAATGACTACATTGACACTAGAATATGAGAACAAGATAAACATCCTTGATGAGACTATGTAATTTTCAAAAAACTTCAAAAGAGAATCCTTAATTAGAAAGATTGCTGCATTTGAGATATCAAGTTTGAAGACAGAGCCAAAAAGTGAGACTTCTTTCAAAGCTTCAGTCCATGGTAAGAAATTTGCAAACACCTTTGGTAGTTTTGATGATAATGATGAAGAGAAAACTCTAGATGATTTTATTGCTATGATTACTAAAAGAGAAAAGAAAGGAAAAGGAAAATATGGAGGTCAATTACCATTCAAATGCTTTTCATGTAACAAGATTGGTCACTTTGCATCTAAGTTTCCTACAAGAGTTAAAAAGTACAAAAATAACTACAAACCTAAGTATACAAAGGAATGTTACTATGCTGAAGATGGAGTATCTGATGAAGAATCAACAGAGGAAGAAATTGGATTCATTGCTCTTGAAGATGAAAAGAATCCACAAGAGTTAGGACTAATTTCACAAGCTGACATCAGGATAGATAGGATCATTGACAGTGGTTGTTCACATCACATGACTGGTGATAAAGATAGGTTTGTTCATTTGGAAAAGTACAAAGGAGGCATGGTTAGATTTAGAGATAACACTCCTAAGCCCATTATTGGAAGAGGAGCCATCACCCTAGATGGAAAGAATAGCTCTAAGGATGTTCTTTATGTTGATGGTTTAAAACATAACCTACTAAGTGTTGGGTAGTTACTTGACAAAGGCTATAGATTGGAATTCAATGGAAACAAGTGCATCATTAAAAACCAAGAAGGAGAAATAATTACATCAGGATCAAAGACTAAAGGTAATGTTTTTTAGATTAATCCAGAAGTGAGTTATTTTATTGCTAAAGTAGATGATAGTTGGTTATGGCACAAAAGGCTATGTCATATCAATTTTGATAACATAGTAAAGATCAGTAATGTTAAGGTAGTAAGAGATCTACCTAGCATTGAAAAACTAGTTGATACTATCTATAGGGAATGTGTTATGGGAAAACATGTGAGGAATTCATTCAGAAGCAAGTATAACTCAACAGAGAACAAGCTGGATCTGATTCATACAGACTTATATGGACCAACTCAAACAAGATCATACTATGGTGAAAGGTACTTCATTTTGTTTGTAGATGATTATTCAAGAATGATGTGGTTTGCATTCTTAAAAGATAAGTCAGAAGCATTTGAGAAGTTCAAAATATTCAAAGCTAAGGTTGAGAATGAATCTAGACTAAAGATAAAATGTCTAAGATCAGATAGAGGAGGAGAATTCACATCTGATAGATTCTATGAGTACTGCAAAGAACATGGCATAAAAAGATAGTTAAGTGCACCTAGAGCCCCTCAGCAGAATGGGATTGTAGAGAGAAGGAATAGAATCATCCTTGATACAACATGCACCATCATGATTGAAGGAAAAGTTGTACACACCTACTGGAGAGACATAGTTAATACAATAGCCTATACAATCAATATAATACAATTGAGGCCTAGCACAGACAAGACACCTTATGAGCTATGGTTTGGTAATGTTCCCACAATGAAATACTTCAAAACCTTTGGAAGTAAGTGCTACATCAAGAGAGATGAGGCAATAGGAAAGTTTGATGCAAGAAGTGATGAAGGTATTTTTCTTGGTTACTCTACTAAAAGTAAAGCTTATAGATGTTTTAACTTAAGATTAAAGAAGATCATTGAAAGTGCTCATGTTAAGATTGATGAAAAGTTTATGGTTCAAGAAAGATATCATGATTACTCACCTATGATTGAAGAAGAACCCAGACCTTCCACTAGTGAGATAGTTGTTGAAGAAATGTTTGATAGTATTGATGTATTGTTCAATGACCCTGAAACAAGTGAAGAAGAAATTCAGAGGGAAGATGAGTCAACATCACCTAAAGTTCCAAAGTATACATCTAGATATCATTCTAAGGATGACATCATTGGAGATCAGAGCAAAAAAGTTACAACAAGATCAAAAGCTAAGAGTTCTGTAGGCAATGAGATGATATGTTTACTATCTTAGATTGAACCCTTAAGTGTTGAAGATGCATGCAATGATTCAGATTGACATGATGCTATGAAAGAGGAAATAGATCATATTATCAAGAATGATACTTGGGAATTGGTCCCAAGACCTAGTAATAAGAATGTAGTTGGAACAAAGTGGATATTCAGAAACAAGATGAATGAAGATGGCACATTAGTAAGGAATAAAGAAAGGTTGGTATGTAACGGATATGCACAAAGAGAAGGTATAGACTATTCAGACACCTTTGCACTAGTAAGCAGGTTAGAATCTATTAAGCTATGTTTGGCCTTCACAACATTCAAAAACTTCAAAGTTTATCAGATGGATGTTAAGTCAGCATTCTTGAATGGAGACTTAAAAGAAGAAGTATACATTGAGTGGCCAGGAGGATTCACCCTATCAGACAAATTGATATGGTATGTAGATTAGAGAAGGCTCTCTATGGACTTAAGAAAATCCCTAGAGCATGGTATGATAGACTTGATGGATATCTAACAAAGATCAGATTCAAGAAAGGAGAAACATATTGTAATCTTTTCATTAGAGAGACATATAAAGGACTACTAATTATGGCTATATTTTTTGATGACATTATCTTTGGGGGTAATGACAAAATGAGTGAAGAATTTTCTAAAGAAATGTAGAGTGAATTTGAGATGAGCATGATTGGTCCTATCAAGTACTTTTTGGGATTAAATGTGCAGCATATAGAAAGAGGTATTTTCATTAATTAGTCCAAGTATGTGAAAGAGATACTAAAGAAATTCAAAATGGATGATTGTAAGCTATTTGGCACACCTATGATAACACGTTGCAAGCTTACAAAAGAAGATGATTCCCTAGGAGTAGATACAACATTGTCCAAGTCTATGATTGGTAAACTCATATATCTTACCCAAACTAGGCCTGATATTTCCAATGCAATTGGCATAGTTGAAAGATTTGCAATAGAGCCTAAAAAAAGTCACCTTATGGTAGTCAAGAGAATATTCAAATATTTATAGGGCACTACCGGTTATGGTTTATGATATCCTAATTCAAAAAATCTTGAGCTTCATGTGTATACTAATGCTGATTGGATATGATGCGTTGATGATAGAAAGAGTACATCACGTGCAGCAGTGTTTCTTGGTGATAGAATTTTCACTTGGACAAGAAAGAAGAAAAATTGAATCTCTCAGTCAATAGAAGAAGTGGAGTTTGTTGCAGCAGCCCTAAATTGTTCTACAATTGTTTGGATCAAGAAAATGATAAAGGATTTTGGAATCCATATTGATTATCCTATTGTTATTCACTGTGATAACACTAACACTCTCAACATGTCGAAGAACCCTATGATGCATGCAAAGACAAAGCACATTGAGATCAAGTATCACTTCCTAAGAGAAAAAGTGGCAAAGAAATAAGTCAAGTTGGACTATGTGAGTACTAAAGATCAGTTGGTAGACATATTCACAAAGCCCTTGCAAAAGGATACTTTTGAGTATCTCAGGGAGAAGTTGGGAGTAATTCCCTTAACAACATTAGATTTCCACAATCCATTAGTAATACATTTATGAATTTTTGGATTCAATTATGTGCATATTTTTAGCATCAACATTTCAGATCACACTTTGTGATCCATCAACAGGATAGAGAAAGTGCCAGGAAGAATAGTAAAAATTCCCTTCCTTGATTCTGTTTAGAAGAAAAGAAAGAGCATCAGTCCTCAGGGACTGATGGATGGTGGACTACTCTACTTTAGGAGTAGTATCAGTGCTTAAAATTATTGGCACCCTTTTCCATTGATGTCAAAGGGGGAGTAGTATACAGTTATGAAAAACTATACTAAAGCGAGAGTAATATTTAGTCATGGAAGCAGTTCAGTTGAGGAAATGGAGAATATTGAAGAATATGGTAGTAGATGGAGGATTCATCCTTGGGGGAGCTTTTGATGAGGAAATAGAGAATTTTATAAAAGAATTGTTCATTTGGGTTGGTGGTGTATTTCATTTCATATGTTGCCATCAATGCCAAAGGGGGAGATTGTTGGAGATTTTCCAGCAAGCCAGTACTGACTGTATGTTTGTCATTGATGACAACATATGGTAAGTATCATGAATGGAAGAATTATGTAGTAAGCTAATAGAATATACAACATGGACATGTTATCAGGATGATATCATGAACACAAAGGTTTACTATTAGTATAGATAGTTATATAACAACTTGTGTTAGTGGTATTCCTAACAGAGTAATAGGCAGTGTTCTATGAATGATTCTCTGTACAGTTATCATGGAGCCTTGCATGTTTGGATATGTGATGGAGACATGTTAGTGATGTTAAATTCATGGATGTAGATTCTGACGATCAATAGAAGTGAAGTTATGCAGTCGCTATTCACCAGTAGCAGATTCCTATGTTTATTCAGAAAAGCCAATAGAGATTATATTGTTTATGGAGTTGCACCTATCATTTTGGTATGCACCCTTAGATTAGAGCTTGGAGAAAGAGTTAGTGATGTTTGGTTAAGAGCACATGGAGTAATTCATCTTGAGAAGAAAGATCTAGTTATTTTGGTAGAGCCAACAGTATGTAGCATGCGTCTACAATTATCTTATTAGACGGGTCCTAGAATGTGTTGCATTCTTAGTAGAGTTGACTGAGGTATTATTGGAGTTTTTATGGATTCTCTAATATGACTTCAAGGTGGTTCTAATATGCCAACTTGGGTATATCATTTAGAGGAAAGATATTTATAAGCAATCATTTTTAATTGCTGAAGTGTGGTTAAAGGTTGATTGTGAAGAGCAGAGCAGAGTGTGCGAAGTGTTGAGCCATCTGAAGAAGGTCTATGTGACCAAGTAAAGTATTTGTGCTATACATTGGAACTGATGCAGATAGTAGGTCAAAGCACAATTCACCAAGATCCAGATATAGTGTGTATTTGTTAAAAAGAAGGTTGTAGCCTTCACCCCTTTGAGTAGTGTGCTCTCAGATAGTGCGTCCTCTCCCCTAATAGGGACTATTGTAAAAGAATCCTAATAAGGTCCAACCCTTGTAAAGGTCTACTACACTAAATATATTGTAAAGAAACTCCTAAAAGGGTTAAGGATCTTCTAACAAAGATCATAATACTCTAGTGCAGAATATTAGTGGGTGTCAATTCTCACCGGGGTTTTTACCTACTTGGGTTTCCCTGTAACCAAAATATTGGTGTTGTGTTCAAGTGTTATTTCATTTTCTTTATGCTCATGTTTAAGTATACTTAATTGGATAAAGGATTAAAACTAGGAGATAACTAATTCACCCCCCCCTCTTAGTTATCTCTTGGACTATTCCTAACAAGAAGATGATTTAGCTTGGGCTTCTGACACAACTTTGGATGGATGAGTGCTAATTTGGGGTTCAATGGGGGTTTCTGGTAGTGACAGGTTTTCTATGCTTGGGATCTCCATATTCTCTTCACCCAGGCTTTCCCTTGCAGAGAGGGGAACCCATTTCATCTTTTGTTTTGCTTTCACAACAATGCCATACTTCATGACATGGGGGAAAGAAATCATCATCAGAGGAGCTCCATTCCTCTTGTATAGGTAATTCTATTGTGGGGACTAGAGGTCATCTATGATGAGAAGACCCATCATTACCTTAATGTTTCATTGCCTCTTTTGCTAGCTTAGGTGCTCAAGACATTTGGTTCATTACTTGAATTATCACACCTTGGCAATCGGGGCATTCAAACTCTGAATGACTCACCTGGTGCAGACGAAAATATCCTAGCAAATTAGTATGTTTAGATTAGCATCTTGGCCAAGATGTTTCATGTTTTTCATTATAATTCCTACAAACTCAGTGAGAATCTCCTCAAGAATTTGAGTATGCACCAAACCTTGTACGGGGCTATCATTTGAATTTTCTTCTTCCTTGATGTGAAATGTTAAAATCCTATCGAATTGATACACCCCCAAATCGACTTGTGAGAGCATGACTTCATTTGGGGAATTATATTTGGTTATGATCTACTTGAATTTTGCTTCAACATCAATCTTGATCTAGTTATTGAGTCCCTTCTAGGATAGCCAGAGTTGAGTGAATTCTATGGAGAACCAACCTCTTAAGGACCTGGTCCATTCTCTACTATGTAACATGTCATATGTCTCTAGGATGTCCACCACATGATGAACTATGACTAATTTAGAGCCTAATTGAAGAAAATATGATTTAAGATCACTAAGCTAATTGATTAGATATGTAATATGATTAAATTAGTATTATGTTGTCATTGATGTCAACTAGTTTGATAGAACTTATCTTGTAAGTTACTATACTGAAACATCTATAGTAAAGGAGTGAAAGAGATGAAGTACATAAATATCTACATGAGGAAGATGTATATGATAGATGAGGATAAAAAATACATTGAGTAGCTTGCTGATGAGTCTATGACCTTATGTTATTGACTTGATTATGTTACATTCATCTATGATGAGGAAAAGAGTCTAAAGACATAAAGTAGTGTTGTCAGTTGATGAAGCATTTCAGTGTACACCGATGGAGTGTAGTGTATACCAAGCATAGTGTAAATTGAGCTTGTGTTCACTGACGCATTTCTTTGCTAACGAAGCAGAACAAAATGAACTAAATGACTAGCTTAGCTGACAAGATTGATGAGTTGGAAAGTGTATGATTTTGAGATAACAGATAAAGTTTGTTATGATGATCGACGGCTAACAAAATTTAGGAAAGATCTAAAGGATGAGAATCAAATGTGTTATTGCCACAAGTGATGAGATATGCTTAAGTGGAAAAATCAATGAACATGATTAAGTGGAAAAATTTGATGGAGTAGAAGAAAATGGCTTACATGTCTATATAAGAGACTGGAGATTTCATAAGTGAATGTGATGCCGAAAGAAAAGGAAACTACAGAATCATCACATGAACAAGTTCTTATGCATTTTGATCATACTAGTTAAAGAGAACCCTACTGCAAAGCATTACCGAGCATCAAAAGTTTGAATTATTTGTTTTTGGATTATACAATTTGTATTGGGATAGTGATTAACTGATTCACCCCCCTCTCAGTTATTCTAACAATTGGTATTAGAGCGTTGGTTTCTTAGAACAGAGTTTTAAGGACTCTAGTACAAAGATCTCAAAATGTATAAGAGGGAAGTGCCAAAGCTGGATGAAGTTGCACATATCTGGAATTGGGAATTCTACACTAGAATTGATGGAGAATGGCTATATAGAACCGACCCCTGGTCCCTTGACACTTGATCAACTAAAAGACATGCATGAACACAATGTTACTATGATGGAGATTACTGCTACCTGTACCGATGCTGAATTTGAAGATATTAAAAGCTGCACTATTGCAATAGCCATGTGGGATAAACTTTCTCAAATTTATAGTGGTGATGCGAATGTCAAGAGAGCAAGAGCAGAAAGCTTAAGGGGCAGATTCGATGATATGAAGATGAAGGAAGGTGAGAATATTGTGCAATACACAAATAGATTGAAAGAGGTAGTACATGCTATTAGAGCATCTGATGGACTTATTGATGAAGACACTGTGGTAAGAAAAATTATAAGGAATTTATTGCCTATTTATGCCATCAGAATATCTACAATTCATGAAAATAGGTTAGCACCTAACATCACACTCACTCTTGATAATCTGATTGGAAAGCTTACAACATTTGAACTAAATAATTATGATAATAGTGTTGTACTGTCTATTGAGTCTTCTTTCATGTCTTCTCTGAAGATTGGTAATTCTAGTAGGAACAATAAGAATGATGATAGTGATAGCAATACCGATGATGAGCTTGATGAACTTGAAGCTCTTATGGCCAGAAGGTTACCTAAAGGTAAAGGAAGGTATAGAGGTCAGTTACCTTTAGCATATTTTAACTATAAAGAGGTTGGCCACATTGCTGCTAGATGTCCACATAAGAAAGATGATGAAAGAACCAAAAACTGATCTAAAGGAAGCTATGGGAGAAGAGTCAACATAGGCTACTGACATAATAGAGATAACTGAGATAGTAATGAAAAAGGAAAAAAGGTATGTTACATAGGTGAAGATAATGAATTTGAATCTGATTCTGATGATGATGTAGAAGTTGTATTTGTTGCTATGAAAGATGACTCTAAGGAAGAAGATAAACATGTAGAAACAACACTGATCTCTAAAGTTAACAAAAATAATACATGGATCATAGAGAGTGGTTGTACACATCACATGACTGGTGATGAAGAGAAATTTGATCAACTTGAAGAATATGATAGAGGATCAGTTAAGATGGGTAATGACACACCTTGTATGGTACGAGGTAAAGGATCCTTGATGATAAATGATAGGATAAAATGTGATAATGCTTATTGGGTAGATGGAATGAACTATAACTTGTTAAGTGTGGCACAACTGAATAATTCAAGTCACCAAGTTGCTTTTGAGAGTAAGAAAGTGAAAATCTTTGATGATGGAGGAAGACTAGTTGGAACTACAGCACAATCAAGAGGCAATCTATTTTATCTTGATACTGATGAGTCTTCTTTCTTGATGATGAAAAATGAAGATGCTTGGTTTTGGCATAAAATTTTATGCCATGTGAATTTTGATAACATGATTAAGATCAGTAAAATGAATAGAGTTAGAGATTTGCCTAACTTGTCAAAACCTGATCATGTTATGTGTCATGACTATCAGAAAGGGAAAATGACTAAATCTAGTTTCAAAAGTAAGGATTATTCAACAAAGAAGATACTTGAGTTGGTTCATACTGACCTATGTGGTCCTATGAGAACTCAAAGTTATTATAGTGATAGATACTTTATTCTTTTTGTTGATGACTATACTAGATTGATGACTATTATGTTCTTGAAAGAAAAATCTGAAGCATTTAAGATGTTTAAGTGGTATAAAGAAAAGGTAGAAAAAGAGACTGGTAAAGAATTGAAATGCTTAAGATCTGATAGAGGAGGTGAATTTATCTCTGATGAATTTACTAATTTCTATAATGAGCATGGTATTAAAAGATAGGTCTCTGCACCGAGGACTCCTCAGCAAAATGGAATTGCTGAAAGAAGGAACAAGTCAATAGTTGACTATGCTTGGACACTGATGTTGCAAAAGAATGTTGCCCAGACATACTGGAGAGAAGTTGTCAGTACTGTAGCATATGTTCTTAACTGAGTTCAACTGAAGGACACCAACAAGACACCCTATGAGTTGTGCTTTGGACACAAACCTACTGTAATTTATTTCATAATTTTTGGAAGTAAATGCTTTATTCTGAAGGATGAGAGAAATGGTAAATTTGACTCAAAAGGTGATGAAGGTATATTTTTGGGATATTCCACTAAAAGTAAAGCATATAAATGTCTTAATAAGGTTACAAATAAAATGATTGAAAGTACTAACATTTGAGTTCATGAGTTTGATGAAAAGAACATAGAGGAAAGTACAAAGGAACTAAAAGAATACTTTAGATTCACCTACATTGAACAACCAGAGTATCTACTAAAGCCACAACCTGTGATAATCAGTTAGGAGGAAAATAATATCGAACAATAGGAAACAAAAACTAAGGAGCAGGATGGACCTACCGAGCAAGTAAATGAACCTACATAGGATGAACAAGAAAGAAGAGATAGAGTACTAGCAAGATTTGTCAGGAGACATCATCCTAAGACACAAATTATTGGAGACAGACAAGATGACATGCAAACAAGGAGAAAAAAAAGACAAGGTACATGTCTAGTTTGTGATTATGAACGAAAAAATGTAAAAGTTGCATTAGAAAATGATGAATGGGTTAATGCAATGAAACAAGAAATAGAGAAAATAGAGAAGAAAAAAACTTGGACCTTAGTACCCCAACCTAAAGATAAGAATGTTATTGGTACTAAGTGGATATTCAGGAACAAGCTGAATGAGAATGGAGAAGTAACAAGAAATAAAGCTAGATTGGTATGTAAAGGATATGCACATGAGGAAGGAATTGATAATGGTGAAAAATTTGCACCTGTTGCTAGATTAGAAGGAGTTAGATTGCTACTTGCATATGCTACACACAAGAAATTCAAAGTTTACCAAATGGATGTTAAGTCAGCATTTCTAAATGGAATACTTGAAGAAGAAGTCTACATAGAACAACCTGAAGGGTTTGTTGATCCATAAAAGAAAGATATGGTATGTAGATTACATAAAGCTATATATGGTTTGAAGCAAGCACTAAGAGCCTGGTATGAGAGGCTGCATACTTATTTGTTAAGTATAGGATTTGTAAGAACAAGTGAGAACAACAATTTATATATGAAAGGAGATACTGATGATACTATTCTTATTGCTAAAATATTTTTGGAGGTTAAGATCAAATCTGTAAGTTATTTGTTGATGAAATTAGGAATGAATTTGAGATGTCTATGTTTGGAGAGATTAAGTTCTTTCTAGGACTATAAGTGATTCAGTAGAATGATGGTATATTCATCTCACAATCCAAATATATTAAGGAAGTATTGAAAACATTTGGCATGGAGATGCTAAACCTGTGAGAACATCGATGGCTACTAGATGTAAACTAACCAAGGAAGATGAAACTACATAGGTAAATTAGACACTGTACCAATCTATGATTGGTAAGTTAATGTATGTAGATATAGCACATGCTATGGGAATAGTTGCTAGATTTTCTACTAATCCTAGAGAATCACACATGATTGCTACTAAAAGAATATTAATATACCTGAAGAAAATAGAGGATTATGGATTATGGTATCCTAAGGAAGGCAAGTTTGAACTGAAGGTATACATCGATGTTGATTGGGCTAGAAATATGTATGACATAAAAAGTACCACCAGAGGAGCATTTTTCTTTGGTGAAAGACTTGTTACATGGACAAGTAAGAAGAAAGCTTGTATTTCTCAGTCTACAGCTGAAGCAGAGTATGTTGCTGCTACTACAAACTATTGAAATATTGCATATATTAAGCAAGTTCTTGAAGGTATGAATGAGATAATCACTGAGCTGATGATTATATACTATGATAACACCAGTGCAATAAACATTTCAAAGAATCCAGTGATGCACTCTAAAACAAAGCATATATCAATTAAGTATCACTACTTGAGAGAACAAGTATAGAAGAAGCAAGTTAAGTTAGAATTTGTTACATCAAAAGAACAACTTGTAGATATATTTACAAAAGCTCTACTAAAGGATACATTTGAGTACTTAAGGACTAGACTTGGGGTCTGTCCCCTATCTACCAGTCACTAATGTGATGTGGATGTTGCATCAGCCTAATCTTAATCAGAAGATCATTCATGTTGATGTAGCATAGTTCACACTTTGGATCATGTCTAAGGTTGTGAAAAGTTGGAGTACTAGAATAGATTGGCATATCAGTATATAGAGATACATAGAATGCATTGGACAACATAGAGTTACTTGGCTATTGAAGAGTTGTATGTTTATTTGTTTTCTTTGGCATTGTTGTCAAAGGGAGAGATAAACAATATGAAAGAATATACACCAATGAGAACTATCTAAGGGAGAGACAAAATTGAAGAAAGGGAGAGCATTGAAGATCAGTTACTGAGAACATAAGAAGGAATCTGAGAGTTGAAAAGATCTTATCTGCAGAATGTTAAAGCTACATTTGTAATGCTATTGAGTAACGTAGTGATTAAACATATTAAGCTAGGGAGAGCTTGTACAACATTTGTTCACAGAGTTGTAGAATACATATTTGGTATGTGTATGGTATATTTCATATTACTTGAGTTGCCATAAATGCCAAAGGGAGAGATTGATGAACTACAACTAATTTAGAACCTGATTGAAGAAACTGTAATTTAAGATCACTGAGCTAATTGATTAGATATGTAATATGATTAAATCAGTATTATGTTATCATTGATGTCAACTAGTTTGATAGAACTTATCTTGTAAGTTACTATACTGAAACATCTGTAGTAAAGGAGTGAAAGAGATGAAGTACATAAATATCTACATGAGGAAGATGGATATGATAGATGAGGATAAATAATACATTGAATAACTTGCTGATGATTCTATGACCTTATGTTATTGACTTGATTATGTTGCATTCATCTATGATGAGGGAAAGAGTCTAATGACATAAAGCAGTGTTGTCAGTTGATGAAGCATTTTAGTGTACACTAACAGAGTGTAGTGTATACCGAGCACAGTGTAAACCAAGCTTGTGTTCACCAACACTTTTCTTTGTTAACCGAGTAGAATAGAATGAACTAAATGACTAGCTTAGTCGACAAGATTGATGAGTTGGAAAGTGTATGTGATTTTGAGGTAATAGATAAAGTTTGTTATGATGATTGATGACTAAAAAAATTCAAGAAAGATCTAAAGGATGAGAATCAAATGTTTTATTGACACAAGTGCCGAGATATGCTTAAGCGGTAAAATCAATGAAGATGATTAAGTGGAAAAATCTGATGGAGCAGAAGAAAATGATTTACATGTCTATATAAGAGACTAGAGATTTCATAAGTGAATGTGATGCTGGAAGAAAAGGAAACTGTAGAATCATCGTGTGAACAAGTTTTCATGCATTTTGATCATACTGGTTAAAGAGAACCCTACTATGGAGCATTACCGAGTAGTAGAAGTTTGAAGTATTTGTTTTTGGATTATACATTTTGTATTGGGATAGTGATTAATTGATTCACCCCCTCTTAGTTATTCTAACACCACATGTATGTCAATGTAATCTTGGATCCTAGGGTTGGTGGTTAGCTATATGCATGTATCCTTGAGGACCCCAATGACATTGACCTCTATTTTATCAAGTTGGATCATGACCCTATTGGTTGGTTGTGGGATCATCCCCATCTTTTGGCATATAAATAATGGCATGATGTTACATGAAGCCCCTAAGTCAATCAGAAAATTATGTAGGTTCTTTCGAAAGATCTTGAGGCTGAGCAAGAATGGGGGTACTTCTACTCAATCTTTGAAAATAGTTGGCATTGCCTCAACCATATTGATGTTTGATGAACTTCTAGTGTTGCTATTGGATGAGGCCAATTTGGAATGGTCCAGGGATCTTAGGAGGGCTTCTCTCTACAAAGGAAAACTTTGCAACATGTCATACATTGACATATTGGCTTTAACTCTCTTTATTTCCTCTAATACACTATACTTTTCAATGGCCCAAACTGGATTCTTTAGCATGGTAGGCTAGTGTTGTGCAGTCAGGGCAACAGTGACACTGGGACCCCTAGGAGGCCTAGGGTTATTGCTAGTCTATGGATTAGGTGGAGTGGAATACATTCCTAGGGGAATACCATTAGTTATAGATTCTTTTCTACTCCTCATATTATAGTTGTTTCTATTATTGTTCTAAAAATCACAGATCTCAAAATACTTAGGCTAACTCTACTGATTGAACAGGAAAATAAATTCTTCTTCAATGGTGTTATCCGTAGGACCTCCCACTGTAACTGAGTCATAATAATTGAAGACAATGGCACTAGAATGAGTCTAGGAGTTGTCAGGATCTTGGCCTTGTTGATTGTCAAACTCTCCCTTGTATTCATTGTCTGATTGATGTGTGTCAGGGGTTTGGGTGAAATTAACCTCAAATGAACTCAAGGCATTGGAACTATCAGAGGATATGATACCATTATTGGGATGTGTGTTCCATGGCCTATTAGTTCATTGCTAACCAAATGAGTTTTCTTGAGAAGCATTCTCATAACCTCCATTGTTGTTATTGTTGTTGTAATTTCCATACTTATGATTCTAATTTTGGGAATCCATACTTATGATTCTAATTTTGGGAATAAGTGTTTGGGACAACAATTGGTCATTGGTAGTTCCCTTAGTTTTGAGGTGGATTAAGCTTCATCTTGGTGATCTCACTTGTTAGTTGGGATAAATTATTTTTCATGGCATCTAACTCATTCACTAAAGCATGGTCCAACTTATTTGGGACAACAAAATATTTTTCACACATGGCTACCTTATGTGCATCATATCCTGGGTATGTGATGGAGAGTGGTAGGGTATTGGTGTATGGGGCTAGCACCAGATTGAGTTTTGGGGTGTGTTTCATCAGGGGTTGATTATGTGCTACAAATGGACCAATCATGGTAGCATTCCCTAACGCTAGTGAAACACCATAGTTTCCACCTATTTATGGATTCATTTGTTGGGTGAATGTGATGGATTTATTACAGAATTTCTCCAGAGTATCAATGTCGCATGGGGGTAACCTTTTCAAAAATATGGAAGTTAATGGATCCAAGGTCCTTAGGTAAACTTGAATAGCATCCCCTTCAGATATGGTGTAAGGAGATTCCAATCTATGATACATCTTGTGGAAGCAGTGATTGAACATGGCAATTGGTTCGTTGTGGTCTTTCCTGACCGAAATGAATTGGTGGTGAATGTTAGCTAGATCTATGTATAGCTTGAATTAATTGAGGAATTCTATTTCAAATTCTCCCCATGTCAAGATAGATGCATGTGGAAAGTTCAAATACCAATTATATGCAAACTCCCCCAATGTGTAGGGGAAAAGGAGACACATAATATCCTGATGTGCAATCTCTTTATGATTGCATAATTCCTTGAAGGCATAAATATATTCTTCTGTTGTCTTGGATTCCCCATAGATTAAATATGGACAAAATTTCTTGGGGTTTTTTGGTAGCTCATAGAGTTATCCTTGTAGAGCCAATAGAGAACTTTGTGCATTTGTGAAGAAGGCCATTGGAGATGGTTGTGGAGTAGTAGTGAGTAGGGAAGTGATGTGAGGAAATGTAGGAAAGTTGGGTTGATGTGAAATATCCTCCCCTTGCTTCGCTTTACTATTGTGAGGTCTGCAAACTTCTCTGAGTTCTAGGAATTATCCTTTGTATGGTGAGGATCTAAGGACTCATTCAAACCTTTTGGGAGAGAATGATCCAATGTTCCGGGGTTTCCCTTTCGAGGGCCCTCCTTCTAGCACCACTTCTATTGGGAATCATTTTTACACAAGACTATGGCTAGGAATTTATGTAAGCAAATTCCCCTCTTGGAAGAGTAATGTAAATCAATCTCAAGGTTCCTTCTAGGCTGTGTCTCAATCACTTGGATAGCTCAACTGAAGATAAATGTGAATCTATTCATGAGGAGGCCTTTGCTAGTTCATATCTTGAAGGGCTAGAAAATAAACTTTGGGACACAATAATATTTCTCTTTTTGGATTTTTTGGATCTTTAAACAAAAACAATATTAATCTAATTAATCTACTATGACTGATTTCTAAAGAAAGTAAGAGGCAAGGTAATGAGAATTTGAAAGAAATTCACTTAAAATAAACTAATGGACATAAACCGATATTATGTTGTTTTGTGAATTGAAGAACCAAGAAGATGTGGAAAACCTACAAAAAAAGATCTAAATAAATCACAATCCTATCCTGACAGATGCAATCATCAATGGAAATAAACACAAACATACGATAAGCCAAAATTCATCAGATCACGAAGCCACCAAAGATGTATGCACACACAAGAAAAATTTATCTTTAAGCACTGAAAGGAGAGATCTTCCCAATAATTTGTCACAACAAAGAAATGCAGCAAAGGTAAACACCAGACTAAAAGAATCATAGACCAAAATCACCATACAATCAATTGGCTCTTTGAAACAAATGAATGAGGAAACACACATTCATAAATTCTGCAAACATAGCAAAATAAATCACACCACATTTGAAGCACCAACTATATATATTGTATTGCAATAAAAATCCAACCTTAGTTACATAAATTCTATATAATTTATAGTGTTGTGGTCTCATTTTTGTAGATAGGGTTTCGGCCACATAAAAAACTCAAAAATAAATCTAAACTAAAGATTACATGAAGGAAACTAACCCTAAAACAAGTTAAAACTACTCTAGTACAAAATTAAACCTCGTGCATTACAAATCTGGAGGAGATCATGCATAAAATAAATCAAAAAAAAAAACTAGAACTTGTGCATGCTCTTCATGAAACTCATGAGCCTACCCTTTATTCACCATTATAGCTCTCCTTCATGGACTCAACTAGAAGATGCTCTAAAATCATGCAGAAACAAACCTCTAGAAGTGATCTTTTTGATTGAAAAAAGACAAGTTGGAGAAGACTAGAGTTAACAGCGGTCGTGCCTCAGAAATTTTGGACCTTGACCATTACCCCCCAAAAATGAAGTTCTAGAATTGACTAAGTGTAGAAACAACTTCTCCTCAACTTTTGGACTTTCAAAGGCCAAAAATCTCATAGGGTCAAAATGTTGAAAATCTAGGTCTTGAAAAATGGCTAAGTGTGAAAAATGTTTTTTCCTCTATACAAAATTTAACTAAGTCAAAACTGGGTTCTTATTGGCTAGTAAGGACTTCTAGATGTGCCTTGTAGAACCTATCCATGATCTCCTACACCTCTTCAAAATCAGCCATTTTAACCCCTTTAAGGCATTCTAATTTCTTATCCCAAAAAGTGAGCAATTCAACTGCAAGCCCCTTTATTTCCTCTTCTCAAGATAGCATCTTCTGGATTTCTTCCTTCTGATAGAACATATGCTGAAGATCTTCTTTTTTACTAACTCCTCTAATGCTATCCAGATATTGGCTTATGATGACATTTATAGAGGGCATTGTTTGTTCATCATCTTCGTCACATAAGTCCAGGTCTAACCCTTCAAAAAACTTATGCATTTCCTCTGCAAAAATTAGACCTTTATCTCTCTTTTTATTCATTTTCTTCAGCACCTTCTAAAAATGGTCAAAGCACTAGTGATATCTTGGATCCACTCCTCAAAATTATCCAATTCTAACCCTTCATACACTTTGACCAAAACTTGGAAGCGTTGCTTCCTTATTACTATGAGGTCTTCTAGTGTCTCTTGCCACTTCAAGATTTTCTCCTCTAGACCATCCTCCTCACTCATAATCTCAACCAAAAATGTGATTCATTGAAGAATACGTCTGAAAGGTCTCAAAATCTTCTTGAGAGCCACCTTGAAAAACTGTTCAAAATCCACCTTCCAATTTGCACATGCCTGAACAAAAGAATGTGGGATATTTTCTAGTATACTTACATCACCCTTTTTATCAAAAATAGCCTATAATGAGGCCTCATGGTTACTAGGGTCAATGAGACCCACTTTTTTAATAATAAATGTATTCATTGCCTCATTTTTCTCCATCAATCCTTTTATCTTTTCATCGTCCTTATCCATGAAGCCTAAAGCATGCTTCATCCCTAGTCTAGCTAGAGTTTTACTCCCTTCTCTAGTCATCTATCCTAGGTCTACCTCCTCAAGCACATAATCATCTGGTGTGACTTTCACCATGCTTAAATTCATAGTAGGGAAAGCCACCTATGCCTTCCACCTACCTACCTGATCTTATGTTATATACGAGAGGGTCCTTGCTTGGGCACTAGGACCTACTTGGTGGAATGCTCCTCCCAATGCCACCATATCAGTATCATCATCTATGTATACCCTTACCCTTGGTTGAATCTCCTTGGTGAACAAAGTGGACTTTGAAAAGGCATTAATGGGCTCATAGGGTGGTACTAGACTTGAGGTGGTAGCCTAATGTTCTATCTCTATTTCCTCATGACTCTCATCCTCTCCTTCTATTTCTTGTCCTCTTTCATATTTATCTATTCCTCCTCTCCAACTTGTTTCTTTGATCCATCTTGTCCTTCCAACAGAATCTCACTGATTGCCTTTGTTTCCTTCTTTGGCTCTTGAGGCTCATGTGCTACTATTTCAGTCTGAGCAAGTGGTGGAGTAGGAGCTTGAGTTGGAGCATTTTGCATAGGAGGAGTAGAAGTGAGAGGGGGAGTGGGTGAAGGCATTAGCAGAGGAGTCGAATTTGTCATGGGGATATGAATAGCTAGAGATTTTGGTGGAAATGGAGTGGTTTGAATCAAAGGTGGAAGTGGAGTGGTAGATGGTGTTGGTCATGGAGGTAGAGGTGGAGTTTGATGCAGAGGTGGAGGTGGAACTGATTGTGAACCTGAGGGAATTTGTGCTATAATGTCTTCCTTAGAAGTGTCACCTAGCGAAGAATCTCTTCCAGACTCTGTAGTCTCCTTTCAAATTTAATTTGTGACCTCCTCAACTAACTCCTAAGAATCTCATTGAACTTCCTCTCCCACATTTCCAAGAGGACTAGTGAATTGTGTAGGGCAGGAGTCAAAGGAAAAGGAATGTCCCACAGTTAGAGCTTGTTGCTTGGTCTCTTTAAATCCATGAAGTCCTTAAAAATTAGATATTTTGAATTCATCATTGACCAGAGCATCTAAATTTATTGGCTCTCCTTGGGCTCCTCCTTTGGTATCTTCTTGTGTACCTTCATCCTGTACACTCCTTTTCTTTAAGAATCTCGTAGACCGGGTTCTTCTGCAAAGAGGCACTTGATCCTCCTCATCTTCTTCTCCTTCCTCTTGGAGATTTTCCATGTGGGTAGGTGGAGATTCCTTCATCCTCTTTTACATGTGCCCTTTTATCACCTCAGTCAGCCTAGGTCCAGTTATTTTGACTTTGGGCACCTTCTTTGGTGCACTTGGAGGTTTTGGACCACTAGAAGAAGGAGCATCTGGAGGTGCTATGCTTTGATTCATTCTAGTTTTTGGCTTCTTAGAGTGAGTAGCTGACCATTTTTCATAGGGCACTCATGTCTGTATACTATTTTTGGCCTCTATGGTGTAGCCTCTATTGGAGATTTTCCAGCAAGATAGTATTGACTGTATGTTTGTCATTGATGACAACATATGGTTATAAGTAGCATGCATGGAAGACTTATGTAGTAAGATTTGACTATATGTAGCATGGACATGTTATCAACATGATATCATGGATGTGGAGGTTAATTGTTAGTACATACAGTTATGTAGCAGCTTGTGTCAACAGTGTTCCTGACAGAGTTACATGAAGTGTTCTATGAGTGATTGTCTATACAACTATCATGGAGTCTTATGCATTTGGATATGTGATGGAGACATGTTAGTGTTGTTACATTCATGGATGTAGAGTCTGATGTGTAGTAGAAGTGAAGTTATGTAGTCCCTATTCACCAGTTGTGGTTTCCTATGTTTATCCAGAAGAGCCGACAGAGATTATATTGGTACAGGAGTTGCACCTATCATTTTAGTATGCATGTTTTTATTAGTGATTGGAGAAGAGTTAAGAATTTTTTTTTAAAAGCACATGATGCAATTCAGCTTGAGCAGAAAGTATCAATTAATTTGGTAGAGCTAACATTATGTAGCGTACGTCTACATTTATTGACTTTCCCAGTTTGTGTTCTGTGCTTAGTAGAGATGACTGTGATGTTGTTGGAGAGTTATATTTTTTCTCTAATATGATTTCAAGGTGGTTATAATAGGCCAACATGATTATATAATTTAGAGGAAAGATATTTATAGACAATCATTGGCGATTTCTAAGGTATGGTAGATAGTTGAATTAGTAAAGCATAGTAGAAGGTGTTAAGTGTTTTTCCATCAGCATAAGGTCTATGTGACTTAGAAGAAAGAGTGTGCTATACATTGGAACTGATCAAGACAATAGGTCTACCTCATAGTTCACCAAATCCACATATAATGTATATCTGTTATTCATAAGGTTGTACCCATCACCCCTTTGAGTAGTGTGCTATCACATAGTGCCTCCTCACCCCTAATAGGATTAATTATAAAAGACTCCTAACAGGGTTTGACCCCTAACTAGGTCACTATACTTAATGCATTGTAAAGATCAACTCCTAACAGGGTTGTAAGATCTTCTAATAGGGATCACTATACACTAGTGCAGTTTATATTGGGTGCTAATTCCCACTGGGATTTTTACCTATTTGGGTTTCCCTGTAACCAAAATTGTGGTGTTTTGTTAAGTGTTCTTACATTGTGTTTATGCTTAATATTCTTCTATAGCTAATTGGACAAATAATTGAATCTTGTAGATAACTGATTCACCCCCCTCCTCTTAGTTATCTCTTGGAACTATTCCTAACAATTGGTATCAGAGCCAAATTCCTCAGAGAAAAATTTCAATAGCTTGAGATTGATTAGATGGAATTCTTTAGAAAAGAAAGTCCTACGTTTGATGGAGAGAACTATCTAGACTAGAAAAAAAAAATGATGACACATTTGTAGTGCATTGCCTTTGAGATTTTTGAAGTAGCTACCAAAGAAGTTCAAATTCCCTCTCTAGAAGATCTTGCAAAAGATGATGCAACTTTGAAACAAAAGGATATGTTCACTTCAAATGCTATTGCCAAGGAAGCCCTTATCAGTGCCCTATTTGACAGTGAGTTTTTAGAAATCAAGAAGATGACCAGAGCTTATTAGATATGGAAATATTTAGAAGACATGTTTGAAGGAGACATTCAAGCCAAGAATGTGTGCAGAAAGACATGGAATAAAAGATACAATACATTAGAAATGTTACCTGATGAGAATGTCAGAGCTTACAATCAAAGGATTAATGAAGTAGTTGTTGGAATCAGAAACAATGGTGGAGAGATTTCAAAAGAAGATATAATGGACAAACTAATTACTACTTTGACACCAGAATATGACAAGAAGATATGCATCCTAGATGAAACTATGTACTCCACAAAAGACTTCAAAAGAGAGACCTTAATTAGAAAACTTTCAGCTTTTGAGATATCAAGATTGAAGACAGAACCTAAAAGTGAAACAACATTCAAAGCTTCAGTCCATGGTAAGAAATCTTTGAACACCTCTAGTAATTTTGATGATGAGGATGATGATAGAGATCTAGATGATTTCATTGCTATGATTTCTAAGAAGGAAAGAAAAGGAAAAGGAAAATATGAAGGGCAGTTACCATTCAAATGCTTTTCATGTAATAAGATTGGTCACTTTGCCTCTAAATGTACAAGAGTCAAAAAGTTCAAGAATAACTACAAGCCCAAGTACACAAAAGAATGTTACTATGTTGGTGATGGAGTATTAGATGAAGAATCAATAGAAGAAGAAATTGGATTTTTTGCTCTCAAAGACATGGAGAAAATGGCTGATGAAATAAACCTTGAAGATGAGGAGAAAGAACAAGATTTAGCCCTTATTTCACAAGAAGACATCAGGACTGATTTAGCCCTTATTTGTACATCTAGATAGATATAAAGGTGACATGGTTAGGTTTGGAGATAACACTCCCAAACCTATCATTGGTAGAGGAGCTATCACCTTTGATAGAAAGAACAACACTGATGATGTTATTTATGTTGATGGTTTTTAGCATAATTTACTAAGTTTTGGATAGTTTCTTGACAAAGGATATTAGTTGGAATTCAAAGACAACAAGTGCATTATCAATAACAAAGAAGGAGAGATTATGGCATTAGGTTCTAAGACTAAAGGTAATGTTTTTCAGCTTAATCCTAAAGCAAGTTGTTTTGTTTCTAAAGTAGATGATAGTTGGTTATGGCATAAAAGATAATGTCACATCAAATTTGATAACATAGCAAAGATAAGAAATGTAAAGGTAGTAAGAGATCTTCCATGCATAGAAAAATTAGTTGATACTATATGCAAGGAATGTGTGATGGGAAAGCATGTGAGAAATCATTCAGAAGCCAGAACAATTTAGCAGAGAACAATTTGGATATGATACATACAGATCTATGTGGACTATTAGAAATAGGGAATACTGAGAGGGGGGGTGAATCAGTATTCTAAAAAATTTATCTTTTGCCCAAATATGGATATAAAAAATTATCTTTACGCATGCATAACATAAGAAGCTAAACAACATGCATAGCAATTAAACTAAAGAACTCATAACACATGACATGTTCTCAAGGAAACCCTGGCCAAGGGAAAACCACGGTGGGGATGCTACCCAAAAAGATCCACTAATCAAAAGTATCCTATTAAGGATATTAACCCTGTTAGGAGTCTATTACAAGCATATAGTGTATTAGTCTTGATTAAGGGACTATAGGCCTTGTTAGAAGCCTCAACCCTATTAGGAGTTGTCAATACAAAATTTGATTACCCAAACAAGTCATGTATAATGTATACTAATTACAAAAATGGATTAAGGTACATAACCTTATGCTACTTGCATCAATATCTTTTTGCTACTCTTACATTTGCATCATATCACTTTATCATATCATTACAATATTACCACATCCCTTGTTCTTCTTACAATTTACAATTACATATATATAAGTTATTAAGCCTAATAACTTTACATGGTCGGCTTCCATATATATTTATCTAAGGGTTAACATCTAGGATTTCATCCCTTTATATTGTTAAGACATTATTTTGATAAACAAAATAATCCCTTAACTCTTTACCAATTCTGTCTTCAAAACTGTCATGTCGGCTTAACACTGTCTTCGGTAAAACTATTGTAAGAATTTGCAAATAGCAAATATTGAACCAAGGATCTAGAGGTTGAAGAAAAGCACAAGAGGGAGAATATGAATGCAAGGATGGATTGAATAGATCTAATGAATTGCTCAATGCTCAATGAGTGAATAATATTTACATAATTGGCCTCCTTATATAGGAAAGGCAATAAGAGAGAATGATAAGGAGTTGATAAGCTATCACCTATGCTAGGTGTAATCACATGTCCAAAAAATGTGGATCATCCTCCAATATGCAATAAAGTGTGTGCATTGGATTAGGATGATAATGTGATAAGAGCATGAAAGGTGGATCTCACACACGACGAGGTATGTGAAGAAAATTATCACACCAAAAGTGGAATTTCTCCTACACGGTGTGCTTAATAGATGTGCACACTCCTAGGTGCCTCAATCACTAACTACTATGAAATGCATTAACCTAAGTAAGATTAAGTAAAGTGTAATTAGGAATAATTAATTACACCAACACCCCCCCTTAAGTGCAACTTAGGGGAATGCACTTAAACTCACAATACAAGATGGGTCCCGACTACTAGGCCATGTTAGGCACCCATGTACAAGATACATGAAATGAAAAACTCTCATAAAGTGGAGAAAGAGCGAAAACCTCATGGGAAAAACCCTCCCCCAAAAAGAGAGAAGAAAACAAGATGCATGGATGGATGGAGTGCTCAAGACCCCCCAAGAACTACATACATCATGTATATACAAAGAAGTATCCCCCCATAAGAAGGATAGTTGGAGACATGATATCCCCCCCACAATGTAGAAGCTCCCATGTTGATGAAGAGTACCTGCAAACAATAGTTCAACCAATGCTTACAAGAAACATGTCTCCCCTTAGGAAGAAATAGATACATCAAATGATGAAGAAGCCAATCCTTGTGCAAATAGGAGGAAGAAGATGAAGGTCTCCATGCATGAATCTCTAAAGACTAATTAGGAATCTCCAAGATCAAAGAATCTATCACTTCATGTGACAAATCAAGTGAAGAAGGAGAAGAATCAAGTACACCAATATCCAAAGAAGGTGAAGAAGTATCCCCATCTAGGATGAAACTATCATCAAGGGAAAGAGAAACCCCCTCATGTATGTCTTCCAAATCTGCATCATAAGAATCAACAAATGCTAAAGATGCATCCAAATAGTCATCACACTCTGCAAGATCTAAAACACTATGATCATCCTGCTGAATAGTAGAGCCCATGTCTGAAGAAGTAGGAAGTGGAGGAGTAGGAAGATCAACACTTGTCTCAACAAAAAAATGATTCAAGTGCCCAAAATTATCCTCATAATTATCCCTTGGCAAAGGGAAGGGTACATCATGAATATCATCATCATTATCAACAAAACTAGAAAAAGAATACAAGCAGGATGTATGATCAACAACTCCCATAGCTATGACATCTCTAGTCTCCATGTCCCTAATGTAGACATAATCAGGAGTGAACTCAACAATTTTACCTTGTGCCCCATGTGTAATCTGGTAAATAGAAAGAAGATTAGTGGTCAAGGATGGTACACAAAGAACATCGTTAAATGTCCCCTCTCCCATAGGAATAGAACCTTTCCCACAAACTCTCATGAATGTGTTGTTACCCATCAAAATATTAGGAGAAATAAAAGGCTCAATAGAAGAAAACATATCCATAGAAGATGCCATATGATGTGATGCACCTGAATTAAGAAGCCATTTACCTTGCTTAGTATGTGTGGAAGCCATGAGTGCTTGTCCTTTACCTTTATCTTTGGATGATGATGGAGATGTAGAAGCTACCAAATGTGTAGAAGAAGGAGCAGACACTGATGAGGGCAACTTGATGTTGTGTTTTTGAATAATGTGAGTTAGCTCATCATGTCCCAACTTTTGACAATATGCACATTTATCTCTCTTTCTTCTAGATGATTCCTCTCTTGAAGAGGACTTGGATTCAGTACTTTTTGGTGAAGAAGATTCATTACTTTTGTCATGAGGTTTAGGATCCTTATTGTGTTTCTTTCCTTTTCCATTAGAAGCCTTTGATGTAGACTCACTTGCAATCAATGCTTGATGTGTGGAAGGCTTCAACTGACCCATGTGCCAACTTTGCTTGTTCCCTTGTGAGTTGCGCTGCAAATTTATGAAGAGAGGGAAATTTGTATGCACTACCAAGAGCATCCATAGTAGCATAGAATGTAGAAACAAAGATAGAATAATTAGGACCAAGCTTGGAAAGAATAGAAAAGATCAATTGTTCATCCCCTTTAATAATGCCACATGAAGAAAGCTCTGATCTAATAGTATTGAACTTAGAGAAAAAATCTTGAATATTGTCAAAATCACTAGGATTGAGACCTATGAGATCATTCTCTAATCTGAATTTCCTCATTCTATCAAGTTTACCAAAGAGTCCTTCCAATGTGATCCAAGCATCATGAGGATGTGTGCAAGATTCAATATGAAAGTGCAAGTCATGAGAGATGGATGATCTAAGAGAGCCAAGTGCTTTATCTCTTCTATCAAACCATTTTCTCCTTTCTAAAACACTTGTTTGAGGTTCTTGATCCTGCCCAAGAGTCATTCTAAGAAATCCAAGACTCAACAAATGATCACTTAAAGAAACTTTCCATTCATGGTAGTTATATGGAGTGAGGATTTTAACCTTTGAATTATCCATATTAACACCAAATAATGACTGATAACTACTGATAACTTCTTCAAATGACTGATGCAAATCAGAAAACTGAAATCCAAGGATTAACCAAGTGCAATTATAGCCCCAAAATAGCCTATTTATGAAAGTGATATGTCTATCCAAAATAACTCAAATCTGATTGCACATCTAGAAAGTAGACAAAAAATCATGCACTTTCAAAAAAAATTTCACCTCAAAATGTTACCGTATGTGCCCAAACGAAGCCCTAGAAGTTGTAGAAATCAGCAATAGACAGGAATAGTTAACAAGATCTACAATTTCTGACAAATCAGGCCACCAAAATGCAAAATCAACACCACCACTATAAAATTTAGGAAATTCTACCCAATTTCAAAAAAAATTACACCCGATTTGGAGCCCGGATGACCAAGTTATGGCCCCTCAAAGTTGGACTGCTAAACCAAAAATTCAAATGGTGAAGGCTGAGAATTTTCAAACTCTGATGACGTCAGTAGTCTACAAGGTTAAATTTGATGGTCTGGAGGCCATCGTAGGAAAGCCAATTTCACTTGTTTTGATGGCTAAATGACCGTCAATTTTAAGACCATGGAAAAGGTGATGTCAGCACAAAATGCCCTCCTTGGCTGACATGGCAGGTGACTGTACTGTCCATACTGTATGGACTGTCAACATGGTGATGATGTCAGAAAAAGGTGATGTGGTAGGTGCTGATAGGGCGATGGGTTTTTGTCATTGCGGTGTCTGTGTGGCATCCTCCGGTTGGCTGGTCTGCAGGGTGACTGGGTGTTGGAGTGAGGGTCTCTGCTAATTGTCGCGTGTCACTGGGTGGCGCATTGGAAAACACTGATAGAGCCACTTAGGAGGTGCATTGTGTGGTGGAATGGCCACTCAGGAGGTGCGTGGCAACTAGTGCAGAGGAGCAGAGAAGTCACTGAGGTGGTGGCGCTGGAATTAACGTGAAGGTAGTGCGGGGGTGGAGGAACGTGCTACCCGTGGGGGACTTTTTGGTCCCACATGTGATGCACGGATGCATTTTTTAACCCTTAAAAATGCAAATGCCCTAATGCAAATCAAAATGGAAGTGCAGCAATAGATTTGGGCTTGGTGTTTGGTCCTTTGACTGTTGTGATTGTGACCAGTGTCGTACTCTCTATCCCTTGTATACAGAATATACTCTGTTCTATGTAGAGAGTATGGGAACGTACCTTGCCCAAAAATAACCAATTTTTTTTGCAAGAAAAAATAATTTCAAAAATAGTAGGATAAAAAATATATATTTTTTTGAAAAATCATACTGCAGAGGCAGATCGGGCCATATAGTCTAATTTGCAAAAAAAATTTGCCTCAGATTTGACTTTCACTGAATATGGGTGAATTTATAGTTGATTTTAACCGAAACAGCCTCCTGGATGCAATGGTGAGGTCAGATCTGCTCCAAGATGCCTCTATCACATGGTGGTTGCCAGATCTAAGATTTGGACCTTCAAAGCTTGCATCAAGCTCTCTTCAAATTGGCTAATCTAAAATGCTCCAATGGCTCTGATACCATGTAAGAATTTGTAAATAGAAAATATTGAACCAAGGATCTAGAGGTTGCACAAGAGAGAAAATATGAATGCAAGGATGGATTGAATAGATCCAATGAATTGCTCAATGCTCAATGAGTGAATAATATTTACATAATATGCCTCCTTATATAGGAAAGGCAATAAGAGAGAATGATAAGGAGCTGATAAGCTATCACCTATGCTAGGTGTAATCACATGTCCACCAAATGTGGATCATCCTCCAATATGCAATAAATTATGTGCATTGGATTAGGATGATAATGTGAGAAGAGCATGAAAGGTGGATCTCACACACAACGAGGTATGTGAAGACAATTATCACACCAAAAGTGGAATTTCTCCTATACCATGTGCTTAATAGATGTGCACACTCCTAGATGCCTCAATCACTAACTACTATGCAATCCATTAACCTAAGTAAGATTAAGTAAAGTGTAATTAGGAATAATTAATTACACCAAAAACTGTCATAACTAATTTTGTACATGCCATACTAACTTGTGCTTTGAGATAGGTCATCGTTAGACATCATAGAGTCTATGTTCAAGTGTGCAAGCACTAAACTTACTCTAGTCAATGTCACAAACAAAAACTATGTTCGGGTACACTGGTGAAAATGTTGTCTCACACTTAGACAAATTTGCAATGCACTTTGCTATACTTGTTCTCTGACCTTTGCGCTCTTCATGTGGATCATATGTTGCCATAATGACAACATCTATGTACTCAACTCAGCCAAATTGCCAACAATCTCCCCCTTTGTCATTGGTGGCAACATATGAGAAAATTGGCTAAGTGTACAACTCAAAATCTCAAAATTATCTCAAAATTGTGGCCATAGTATAACATATACATATACTATGCTTATAACTCCTCAAAATATAATTTCTAATACAATAATCCCCCTAAGAGTATCAATCCATATCATATACAACAATTTTTTGTTCTATATCTCTCTCCCTTTGACAACAATGACAAAATAAAGTAGGGAGGGCTACAAAATTGTGTCACAAAAAAGATTATACCTTAGTTTCTTATTCCAAAGCCGGTAGGCTTGCAACACAATCTGTAAAATCAACTTTCATTGCTTCTATCTCCTTCTCCCATGATTTCTTAATGGAATCTTCCACATTGAGTAAAGTGCTCAGTCCATAAGCTGCTATTTGACATGCTTGAAGGTTTTCAAAGTTAAACTTCTGAAAAGATGTCTTTGTCGAAAGACATTCTTCCAATTGTTCTTCAATAACACATAACTTCATAGAAGTGTGCTCTCTCAAAAGAGTAAATCTTCTCATTTTTCTATTCCTTTCATCTTGCAAAACTCTAATTTCATCATAAAGCTTCCTAACTTTCTTCTCAATATCTAATACCTTCACATTGGGGCTAGAAAGAAGGTTACATTCATTTTGAATTTTTGCTTCTTTCAACTTCATCTTTTGATATTCTTCTGCTGTTAAGGTCTCTAATTTTGTACACTGTATGTACAAAGATTTTCCTATTTCCAAATGCTTTCTCAAGTCCTTGGTACATATATCAAGACTGTTAATATCATTCCTGATATTCTGGCTAATATTCAAAAGCATTTCAGCTTCATAAGCTACTTGAGCTCTCACTTTTGCAATATCAGATAGATTAGTGAATTCATTATCAAAAGTTCTCATTACCTTCTTAGCTTTCTCCAAAGGGTCTTGCCTCTATAATTTGTGTAGTTACAATGGTTTGTAACTTCTCAGTTAGTTCCTTTAGACTCCCTTCAAGATTCTTCACTTTCTTGTTCTTGCCAATAATCTTATTCAAAGAAGTGATCAGTTCCAACTGATCATCATCATCAACTTCTTTTCCTAAATCCTCAAATAAAGATCCAATTTCCTTCTTCTTTCTAGTCTTAGGAGTAAGACTGATGTCTTCTTTGATAGGAATAGGTTCTTGAATATCTATTGCTTTAGGTTCTTCAACAGTGGTTTGTGTCTGCTCTGCTTCTGTATCCGGTTCATCAAGAGCCGAATTGTCAACAATGTTTCCTAAATTCTTGAATACATTGTCATTAGTATCCAAGGTGACCTTTGTACCTTCTAGATTCATTGATTCATCTTCAATGCTAATAGCTGGAGGAAAGGGAATATCCTCTTGTTCTGCTTCACTTGCTTGTTTTTCTGTAATTGATGGTTCTCCAACAATTTTTGTCATAACCTTGATTATTGCCTACTCTGTATTAGAATTAACTTCTTCATATCTACCTCCCATAATTAGAATGGTTCTCCTTTTGGTTCTCAGATGGGTGCTTAAGGCCTTCAATATTTTCTTTAAGTGTGCATCATCTCTCACATCACAAAGCTTTCTTACTAGATTCTCTCTGATAGAAGTGTCTTCTTATTGCGCTCTCTTCTTTCTATTTACAAGTTTGTTATACAAGTCATAAGGTATCTGACCCTGAATAGTGTCAAACTTCTTATTTGCAAAAACCATGTGCTTTACAATTGCATTCTCCAAGTTAAGTCTGTCTCAATAATCATAAAGACTGTAGTACTTGTTCATTCTGGTAAAGTCTCCATCTTCAATAATCTACTCATTAAGCTTTTCAACTTTAGGTTTCCAAGCTTTCTTCTTAACCAAAGTAGTGTCATCATCTTTAATTATTGCAACTTTCCTAGGAACTGGTGGCACCAAAAAATTTTGCCTCTTACCAGGTCCAGTAGCAATTTCTTTCTTTCTCTTGCTAGGAGTGGAGGAGGTAGACCTAGTAGGTCTACTTGTTTCTTGTTCCATCTCTGGTTCCTCTACTTTCACCTTGACTTGAAGTTCTTTCTACTATACTGCAATTGGTTGGGTAGACAAAACTTCCTTCTATTCACTCATTCTAATTGCTACTGCTATGTTCTTTGCTATCTTAAACTCATGTTGTGTCAATCCTAAATCTTTCAATATTTTCTTCATAGTGCTGTCAACTCTCTTCTTAGACTACTTCTCCTCAATTATAGCTTTTGCAAAGTTGAAATTCTCTTCAAAAGTTCCAAACCTTTTGCACTGAGTGTCCAACTTACACTTAAGTAACCTACTAACATATTCTTCTATTTCTATCTCAGATATCTCATAGCTAAGAGGGTCTATGAACTCAATTCTAGGCTCCACTACTTCAATATAGGTAAAGTCAGTGTCAACCATAAAACATATATCATCTTTATATTTCTCCACAATAGATTGTGGAATCCTTGATCTGCTGATTACCAATTTCTGAAATGTCTTCATCACTAACATAGCACTCTCATTCACTTTGTCAATAACATGTTTCATATATACTTTATTTATCCTTTCCATAGTAGATTGACCATCATTCCAATCATTTGCAATGTTGTATGGAAATCTTCTCAATAGCTAGAAAAACATGTATGTGATTAAGGATGAAAATCTAAATTGTGCATACTTAGTTTTCTTAATCTTCTCCAAGTTTTCAAACAATTGTATTCTCAGAATTTCACACATATCAACTAGTACCTTGTCAATACACATTAAATAGGCTATGTGTACCATTCCAGCTACCATGTCATCTTCTCTAGAATTTGCACAAAACTTAGTTGTTATAAACTTGCATAAATATCTAACATCATGTTGTTTGATCTTGCTAATCACAATTCCTCTGCCATTATAGGTTGATTCCATGTTGTCCATGACTATTTTCCTCATATTCTTTTCATTTAAAGGAATAGCACCAATTTTAGATAGTCCAGTGACTTCATGAATCAAGTCAGCTATAATGTCTATCACTCTATCCTCTAGCCAAAACTTTCCATTGTGAATTCTGCTCAAAATAATCTTAGTGCATTCTTCATTATCAAATTCATACTGCAATGTATACTTAACAATCTCATTATCTTTCAAATGTTCATATCCTTATTTCAATGTCATATCCTGATTATAAATCTTCTGATATTCATTGGTAAAATCAATATCACTGATGGTTTCTAACTTGCATCCAAGATAACTTCTCACATTCTCCAAATGCAAAACTCTATCTGGTACAGATGATAATGCTAAACTAGGGTTATCTTCTTCCAAGGGTTCTACTAGTTTCCTCTTCATTCTAGGTCTATTTTTGTCTTTGAAATTATGAATTAAAGATACATCCATGATTTCTTCTAGTTCTTTTATATTGATTCAAAGATTTGACAAGTAAAATACCTCAAATTTGCAATTCTAGGGCTTGCGTAGATTCAGCGCTCAAATCCTTCACCAAATCATTGCAAAATGCTTCCAATCACTACTCTTTGCTCTCCTAAACACTTCAACTCACTTTGATGATCAAATAACATTGATCATAACCTTTTATTACTTCAATCTCACTTAGGTCTAACATTGCATTCAATTCTTTTGCTGCTTCTTTCCAAAAAGTTGTTTTTGTTAACCTACAAAAACTTAAAACTTCTTGCGATCTCGCAAAACATAATATTTTCTTTTGTGCTCTTAACCATAGCATTAGTACATCATAAAATACCTTACATTAACTATGCAAGACTTAATTCATCATAAATATACTTCTACACTAATTCTAAGTTCCTAATCTACTATAATTTTCATAAATCAAGTGCTTCCAGATAGGTCAAGTAAGGATTCATTCTTACCACTTGATACTTCACCTTTCTGATTACCTTCAATGTTGAATATGTCTCCTTGATCTGTGCCTTTAACAAACTTCACTTCATTTGCATTACTACAACAACCTTTCTATCTATTTCTTGCATCTTCATTTCTTCTTTCATGATTTCTAGGGTTAGGGTCAGGATGAAAAACTCCATTGTTCATTCTGCAAAATCTTGATGTATCTCCAATCTTGTTGCATGTCTGACAAATAGTTCCATTGTTTCCATATCTTGGTCCTTGCTGATTGATTTGTGATCTGCAGTTTCTAGCAATGTGTCCAACCTTGTTGTATCTATAACATACTACTCCATTTCTTCTATTCATATCTTCAGTAGGTCTCTTATCTGCATTGTTAGTATTCCTAAACATTCTACTACCATAATTGTTTTCAATAACTTTAGGTTTTCTACATTCAATAGCTCTATGTCCAAAACCATGACAATTATAACAATAACCATTAAAAGGTTTAAATTGCTTACCTATGCAATCTCTCTTCATATGACCAATAGTATTACAACCAAAACATCTACCTTTGAATTCTCTTTGCATACCTTTGGGTGATTCTTCTTGCTTAGGTGGTTCTTCTAATTTGTTGATCTCATCAGACTTCTTCTCATCTAGACTTTCAGATATTTTCAGATTTGGTTCCTTGTTCTCATCATTGGTTCTGAATATGTTAAATCCAAGTCCAGTCTTATCATAGGATGGTTTCCCAAAAGATACTTGTTCATCTATCTTCTCACTATTTGAATATAGCCTTTCAAGTTTTTGTTTGGATTGAGTCAGTTTGCCTTTCACAATCTTGTTGTATTTCTCAAGTTATCATACTGCAAATTGACTTTCTCAAGTTCAAATGTTACATTGCCAAGTTTAGATTTCAGTTCTTCATTTTCAATCTTCAACTTTTCATTCTTAGATCTCAGATTTTCTTCATTCTTGCTATTTCCATCTTTCAAACTTAATTTCAATTTTTCTATCTTCAGTTCATGCTTAAGGATCACATTTTCTTTTTCTAAATTGTCATCACAATCTTCAATAAGAATTTTGGATTCCTTTTCAGATTTCAGATCTTCCAACTTCTTTTTCTGTTTCTCAATGAGGTTATTTGCATCATCATATTTCCCTTTTAGAGTGTCTCCTTCATTAGTAAGCATATCAATCTATTTAAGATCTTCTTCAAGATTCTTTTGTAGTTGATCCATATCTATAGAGATCTTACTCAAGCTGCTAGGCTTTCCTTGAATGATTCTTTTTCGAGTAACTAAGCTCTAATACCAATTGTTAGAAATAGGAAATACTGAGAGGGGGGGGGGGGTGAATCAGTATTCTACAAAATTTATCTTTTTCCCAAATATGGATATAACAGATTATCTTTACACATGCATAACATAAGAAGCTAAACAACATGCATAGCAATAAAACTAAAGAACTCATAACACATGATATGTTCCTGAGGAAACCCTGGCCAAGGGAAAACCCCGGTGGGGATGCTACCCACAAAGATCCACTAATAAAAAGTATCTTGTTAAGGATATTGACCCTCTTAAGAGTCTATTACAAGCATATAGTGTATTAGTCCTGATTAAGGGACTATAGGCCTTGTTAGAAGCCTCAACCCTGTTAGGAGTTGTCAATACAAAATTTGATTACCAGATGAGCCCATTGCCCAAACAAGTAATGTACAATGTATACTAATTACAAAAATGGATTAAGGTACATAACCTTATGCTACTTGCATCAATATCTTTTCGCTACTCTTACATTTTCATCATATCACTTTATCATATCATTACAATATTACCACATCCCTTGTTCTTCTTACAATTTACAATTACATATATACAAGTTATTAAGCCTAATAAATTTACATGGTCAGCTTCCATATATCTTTATCTAAGGGTTAACATCTAGGATGTCATCCCTTTATATTTTTAAGACATTATTTTGATAAACAAAATAATCCCTTAACTCTTTACCAATTCTATCTTCAAAACTGTCCTGTCGGCTTAACACTATCTTCGGTAAAACTGTCATAAATAATTCCGTACATGTCATACTAACTTGTGCTCTAAGATGGGTCATCAGTAGACATCATAGATTCTATGTTCAAGTATGAAAGAACTGAACTTACTCCAGTCAACATCGCAAACAAAAACTATGTCCGGGTACACTAGTGAAAATGTTGTCTCACACTTAGACAAATTTGCAATGCGCTCTGCTATACTTTCTCTCTAACCTTTGTGATCTTCATGTAGATCATATGTTCCATAATGAAAACATCTATGTACTCATCTCAGCCAAATTTCAAACATGGACTAACTCAAACAAGATCATACTATGGTGAAAGGTACTTTATTCTAGAATGATGTGGGTTGTGCTCTTAAAAGACAAGTCTGAAGCATTTTAGAAGTTCAAAATATTCAAAGCTAAGGTTGAAAATGAAACTGGATTAAAGATAAAGTGTCTAAGATTAGATAGAGGAGGAGAAATCACCTCTAAGATATTCTATGAGTACTATGAAGAACATGGAATAAAGAGATAGTTAAATGCACCTAGAACCCCTCAACAAAATGGGATTGCAAAAAGAGAAGGAATTGATTACTCTAATACATTTTCCCCTATAAGTAGATTGGAAGCCATAAGGTTGTTTATAGCCAATGCTACATACAAGAACTTTAAAGTATACCAAATGGATGTTAAGTTAGGATTCCTAAATGGAGAATTGAAGGAAGAAGTATACATAGAGAAGCCTGAAGGATTCACCTTATCAAACAAACCTGATATGATATGTAGATTAAAGAAATCCCTCTATGGACTTAAGAAAGCCCCTAGAGCATGGTATGAAAGACTTGATGGATACTTGACAAAGATTGGTTTCAAGAAAGGAGTAGCAGATTGTAATTTGTTCATAAGAGAAACATCTGATGGACTATTATTAGTTGCTATATTTGTTGATGACATTAATTTTTGATAGTAATGACAAGCTTAGTGCAAAATTTTCTAAAGAGACATGGAGTGAATTTGAGATGAGCATGATTGGACCTATCAAGTACTTTTGGGATTGAATGTGCAACAAACAGACAAAGGTATATTCATAAATTAGACCAAGTATGTTAAAGAGATCTTGAAGACATTCAAGATGGATGATTGCAAGTTAGTAAGTACCCCTATGATAATAGGATGCAAGATATCAAAAGAAGATGATTCTCCAGAAGTAGACATAACCTTGTACAAGTCTATGATTGGTAAACTAATCTATCTTACTCAATCTAGACCAGACATTTCCAATGCAGTTGGTATTGTTGGAAGAATTGCAGTAGAACCTAAGCAAAGTCATCTTATGGTAGTAAAGAGAATATTAAGATACTTGAAGGGAACTGTAGACTCTGGTTTATGGTATCCTAACTTAGATAATGTAGAGCTTGATGTGTATATAGATGCAGATTAGGTAGGATGCATTGATGATAGAAAGAGCACATAAGGAGGAGTAGTATTTCTTGGAGATAGACTTGTTACTTGGACAAGAAAGAAGGAAAACTGTATTTCTCAGTCAACAACAAAAGATGAGTATGTGGCAGCAAAACTAAATTATTCTATAATTGTTTGGAGCAAGAAGATGATAAAATATTTTGGTATTCAAATTGATTATCCTATTATTACCCATTGTGATAATACTAGCACTATCAATATGTCTAAGAACCTCATGATTCATGCAAAGACAAAACACATTGAGATAAAGTATCACTTCCTCAAAAAGAAAGTTGCATAGAAAGAAGTAATCATGGAATATGTGAGTAAAAAAGATCAGCTAGTAGACATATTCACAAAGCCTTTACCTAAGGATACTTTTGAGTATCTTAGGGAGAAGCTGGGAGTAATTTCCTTCCCTAAATTTGATTAGAGTTTGCAGGAATGCATCAGTCCTCAGTGACTGATGCAGGGTTGACTACTCTACTTCAAGAGTAGTGCAGGTTCTTAAATTGTTTAGTTCCCTTTGCCATTGATGTCAAAGGGGGAGTAATATATAGTCATGAAAAACAAGAAAATAAGCATAAAGGGGGAGTATATAGAAAACAAGAAAACAAGCAGAAGGAGGATGAAGAAAGGGGAGCATTCAACAAGAGTTGTAGTAGATGGAGGATTCATCCTTGGGGGAGTTTTGTTGAGGAAATGGAGAATGTTAAAAAATAATTTTACTTTTGGATTGGTGGTGTTTTTCATTCCATATGTTTCCATCAATGCCAAAGGGGGAGATTGTTGGAGATTTTCTAGCAAGCTAGTACTAACTGTATGTTTGTCATTGATGACAACATATGGTAAGTAGCATGTGTGGAATAATTATGCAATAAGATTTGATTATAGATAGCATGGACATGTTATCAACATGATATCATGGACATAGAGGTTACTTGTTAGTACATATAGTTATGTAGTAGCTTGTGTCAACAGTGTTCCTAATAGAGTTATAGGCAGTGTTCTATGAGTGATTGTCTGTACAATTATCATTGAGCCTTGCACATTTGGATATGTGATGGAGACATGTTAGTGTTGTTACATTCATGGACATAAAGTCTGATGTGTAGTAGAAGTGAAGTTATGCTATCGCTATTCACCAGTTGAAGTTTCTTGTGTTTATCCAGAAGAGCCGACAAAGATTATATTGGTACAGGAATCATGCCTATCATTTTGATATGTGTGCTTGGATTAGTGATTGGAGAAGAGTTAAGAATGTTTCATTAAAAGAACATGATGCAATTTAGCTTGAGGAGAAAGTATCAATTAATTTGGTATAGTCGACAGTGTGTAGCGTGCGTCTACATTTATTGATTTGGATAGGTCCCAGTTTGTGTTGCGTGCTTAGTAAAGCTGACTAAGATGTTGTTGGAGAATTATATTGTTTATCTAATATGATTTCAAGTTGGTTCTAATAGGTCAAATTGATTATATCATTTAGAGGAAAGATATTTGAATAAGGTGAAATTAGGGTTCCACCTTATTGGAATTGACTTTTGAAATGGATAGGGATGCTATAATAAAGGAAAATATAAGATCTATTTCTAAATCCAAATTCCCAAGGGAGAGATCCAAATTGATCAACCAAAAGGCTAATGCACAATTAAATCAATCTATGGAGACTATGAATGAAGGGGAAAACCTTATATTTTGTTATGAAAAGTATATGTTTGAAATTTGAAATAAATGAAAGGAAAATACTAACCTCAAAATAGGGAAAATTTGGAAAATGTTAATTTATGATGTTTGTGTGTAGTTTCAGGAAATTCTGCAACCTGTTATGGAATGGAAATTTCGAGACGAAGAAAACCTAGAAAAATTTTGTCTTTCTAGAAGCAGGTAGTCTTCGACCCTTTTTCAAGGTCAAAGACTACTTCAGGATTTTGAAGGTCGTCTTTGACTTTGTTTGTAGATCTCAGAAGTTCACCAAAAAAGGTATCTAGATCTGAGCTCCAATTCATAGTTTTGTACCTATACCTACAAGAAAAAGAGGTTTTTGTTGTGTGGATGGGGAGTTTCCCTTGGTCAAACCCCAATTTAGGAATTAACCTTGAATTGAATTGAAATATTAAATTATGCATAAACAAAGTAAATGGAACTATTCACCTTGCCTATGTTGAAACCCTTGTGGAGGATTCGAATCCTTGAATCCACAAGTATGAATGCTCCAATTTGACGTAGAAATGAATATAGGATGTCTAAAATCAATGGAACTAGATCTTCAACACCAATCTTGAATAGATCTTTGCATAGGAAGAGGCTGGGATGAATGTGGATGGAGAAATCTTCAAGGGGGCTCCAAAGAGATTGAGTTCTTCAATGGCTAACAATGGATCTCCTTGATGGATGCTTGAATTATTGAATGCTTGGCTTGAGGATGAATGAATTATTGCTTGCTTTCCTTCTCCTTCTTGCTTGCTTGATTTAATGATGAGTGGATGTTCTCACAAAACTTGATGGAGAAAATGAGAGAGGAAGGCTTCCTTTTATAGTGAGCTAGGACATAAACTTCTAGAGAGGCTGACATTGGAGAATTAAATCCCAATTAATCTTAACCCCTAGAAATGGACCCAAATTAAATGTAATTTAAGGATTTACCATTATGAAACCTGAAATGGCTGACCCAGAAGTGGCAAAAGAAACTTTTTGAAACCCGACATCCTGCAACTCCCAAAAAGTTGAAATTTTGGATGTGGGGGTCAAAGATGAGGTAGTCTCTTCCCTAGGTCAGAGATGAGGTTGTCTCTCACCTAGGTTAGTGACTAGGTCATCATTGACCCAGAAGATCAGGACCTTCAGATTCTCAGGGATAGTTGCCAAAAATGAGGTTGGAAATGGGAGAGAGAAGCAGAACAAGGGGGGAAAAGCTAGATACATGAAAAGACCTGAAAAAGGCACTCAAAATGACCCCAGATGACTCACTCAGAGGGATAAACACTCTTAACATGGAAGTGCTTCCATTTTAAGATGATACATTAATCCCCCACTTTAGCAAGAGTATGGACTCAATGTAAACTCTTGGTAAAGGAGATCAAAATGAAAAGATAATCTTATCATAATCAAAGGGACAAAGGAAACCTCAAGCCCCTAGGGACTCAAGTCTTCAACAACTCCAAGATAAAAATAATAGAGACATATCTAGAGAGAGAGATAGACTGTGTGATTATCTCTCCCAATGAGAACTTATGTCCCATTGTGAACCACACAAGGAAACAATGCAACTGGAAAGATGGAATTGAACCGCCTAGTGAATGTGGCTACTCACTAGTCAACCCATCAAGGATTCACCCTATGGAATATCCTATTCCATAAGAGAAAATCCAAAAGCAAAAGAGATCCAGTATTAAGGACACCTCTAATCTTAAGGGATCAAAAATTGAAACTGGCGGCATCAAGAGATCTTGAAATATAAATCCATACTTTAGGGATTAGTCACTAATCCAAAAAGGGAGAAAATATATCTTGAAAAATAATATATATGTATCAAAAAGTGCATGTGTGCAATAGGTGATTAGAGTGTATGCCCCCATGTTAAATTCATTGCTAACACTTTAACAGGAGCAATGGCTTTAATGGAAACATAAACAACTCCACTGATTACATTTCCACTACAAGATGCCCCCAAATGAAGACAACTCAAGGGAAATATCACATAAACATACAAAGAACATAGAAGGGATCTACCTTCCATGGGGTCAGTATGATCATAAGATTATATATATATATATATATATATATATATATATATATATATATATATATATATATATATATATATATATATATATGATATGATATGATATGATATTATTTCAAATGAATTAACATCATTCCCCAAAGAAAGTAGAACTATGATCACAAAGGAGGAAAGATCACATAGGATATATGAAAAAGAATCTTTTCAAACCATGACATGGAGACCAAAAAGAATCAGTGCTACCATGTCTCAAATCCAATTAGATTACATAAGTAAACATTTACAAACAATAGCATAGTTACAACATAACATGAAACAACATATAGAAGAGTTGAGATACATATAGAGAAATTGTACAACAAGTTTGATTCCTTTATCACCTTGCACCAATAGAGCAACAAGGGTCATATAAAAGAATCTAACAACATTTAGAAAACACATCACATGAGAAGTATAGTATGGTAGAAAAACACACAACAAAGCTACCATGAAGGAAAAGCTAATCAAGCATGCTTCCTACTCTCCCCATCTCATTGTATATCATTTAGGGAAGGTGGGTAACTCACAAGAGGGACTACATCCAACACAGTTGGAATGATAGCTAGTTCCAAACAAGGATCCTCTTGAGAATCATCATGTTCGATACTAGGTGTAAGTGTTAATTCTAATGAAAGCATATTAGGTAAATCAATTTCAATGTCAATAGTCTCATATTCATCATTGTCATCATCAAGAGTATCTTCTTCATCCAGATTAATCAAAATAGGATCTAAGATACAAATAGAATCATCATAATCATGCATCTTAACATCATTATTAGTAACAACTTCTTCTAACACATCATGCATAGTCTTATCAGAAGAAAGTGAAGAATTTTGAAGAAAAAAATTATGAGCTTTAGCTTGAGCATGATTCTTTTTATGACATTCATTAGAAGACTGATTATGTTTTTCTTTACTTGAAATATGTTGAGAACTAGGAGGAACAATTACATGATCCTTTACAGGTTCTTTAGGAAGATCAATAGGATTATCAACAATAGGAGGAACTTGATTAACAAAACTAGAAGCCATAGTTAAAGGAGTTATAGAAGGTTTAGGGAAAAGACCACAATTAAGATGCATAGGAGGTATACTTAATTCAATAATCTTATGATACTTATAGGCTTGATATGAATGGAAAAGATTATCAGGTTCAGGAGGACATGAATTAGGTAATGAAGACCAAAAGAAATCAAGAGTAGCACAATCTCTAGGCCTAGAAGGTTGATATAAACTATGATTAACCGTCTTCAATCCTTCATCATGAAAAAATTTAAAACATTTATGGATAGGTGAAGCAACAACATGCATGAAATTTAACCACAAAAAACCAAGCTTGACTTAAATTGATCAAAAGTAGGAACAACAACAAAGGTAGTGTTCACAATTTTACCACAAAGTTCAACCAACAAGTTAATAGAACCAAATGATGGATAAAGAAAATGATTACAAGTCTGAATCAACACATTCAATGTATCATAAGAATCACTTTGCAAGTTTTTTATAAAAATATTTTCTTCAATAATAACATTGACTAAGGATGTAGGATCAACAAGACAACCATGAGTAGGTTTCTAAGAAATCCTAGCATAAATGTAAAGGGGACCATCAGGAGCTTTCATAGTCTTAGAATCATCAAAGGTAATCAAAAGTTCCTGAGGTCTTTTATTCTTAGGTTGTTGTCAAGGTTTAGGTTGAATTTTCAATTGCGGTTTAGGTTTAGGTTGAGGTGTAACTTGAAGTTGAGGTGGAGGTTCAGGTGGAGATATAGATTGACCCACTTGATTAACAATGTGGTTGAGATCATCCATCTTTAAATCATACACAATTTCCATAGAAGATAGATGAGCAATGGTATTAGTATGCGTGGGTAAAGGATTCATATAAATTTGAAGATTTTGATTAGGAGGAGACATAGATTTATTTCCACTACCATCAAGATTATCAATAGATAAGGCATTATAATCAATTAAGTCTTGAACCTTATATTTTAAAGAATAAAACTTCTCAGTCTCATGACCATTCTAACGATGATATTGACAAAAAGCTTTAGGATCAAATGATTTCAATGCAACCGTAGCAGGTAAGAGAGGTTGAATAGGAGGTAAATTAATCATATTAGTGGTTAACAACCTATTGATAATAAAATGTAAATATTTAGAAAGAGGAGTAAATGCATGATTTAATAAAAAAGCAGTGGATGCAGAAGTGGCATTGTGAGATGCAACAACAACTAGATCAGTAGCTGCATTTTCTTGTTTGTTTATGTTGACATAGCTTTTGAATTTTTGAAATTTGTTTGGATTAGGAGCAACATCACTCTTATCAATAGGTACTAGAGCCATTGGACTGTTTCTCTCAAATTGACTCACTTGTAATTAATAATGATGAAGAACTGCACAAAGTTGTTGAAAAGAGGTAAATTCAGTAAGAAGAATCTTATCTCTAATATCCTTTTTCAAATTTAAAATAAACATACGTTGAATATCTTTATCAGGAACATGATAGGAAATATGAGCATACAAATGCTTAAATCTACCATTAAATTTAGTCAATTTTTCCTTAGCACTTTGTTTACAATGCATCAAATTAGTCAAAGACACTTGCGAGGCAATATTGTTTTGAAATTGTTGAATAAAGGCATTAGCAAGTTTTGGAAATGAATCAATAGAATAAGGAGGCAAGGATCAATACCATTGTAAGGCCTTATCATGGAAAGTTATAGAAAATAGTTTTGCTAAAATCCTATGGTCATGAGCATAATCACTACAAAGGATTTGGAATGTTTTAACATGATGAACGAGATCTCCTTTTCCATTGTAATTCTCAAGAAGAGGCATATCAACTTGTTGAGGAACAAGAGTACAAATAATTTCTAGGGACAAAGGACTTCCCATGTCACATGTAGGAATGCTAAATGTGTTTTGAGTTAAGGAAGCAAGTTGTTGTTGTAAGGATGATATAGTTTGAGAAAAACTAATGATTTTTGAATCATTAGAGGAAATAGGACGAACAACAACATTAGAAACACTAGGTAAAGTGTAAGGAGCTATAGGAATGGAAGACACAACTGGACAAACACTTGGAACTATAGTTGGAAGTGGATTAGAATAAGTAAAAGGAACATTATGATAAGAAGGTTGTGATGTAGGAAGGGACATAGGAGGAAACCTCATAAGAATAAAGGGAACCATCATAGTCACCAAAGAAGGAGTATAGGTAGGAACACTAGGTAAAGGATTAAAAGAAGGTTCTACACTAGTGATAGGAGGAATCAACCCTAAATCTTGAGCTTCTTGAGCTAAAGGTTTAACATTTGAATGCACAAGGTGAGTAATATCACGAAGAAGATTAACACCTTGATCACTATCACATAGAAGTTTCTTAAAATCCTCTATAGCTTGAATAGAATCTTGATTAAGGTTTTCTTGAATAAGCCAATTAACCATTTTATCAAGTTCAGTTGAAAGTTTTTGGACTTGTTCAAGAGGAACTCTTAAAGCATCATCCTCATCATGAGATGAGTGAGAAGAGTTTTGCTCCATATTAGGATTAGAAACATGAAGAATCGAATTATCATCTGGGATCCTAAGGAAAGGAGAGGAAGATTCAAGATCAAAGGAACCCATGAGTCTATGACTTCTTCTAACCAAAATTTTATAAGTAGGACTAGTAGTAGTTAAGCTCATAAACAAATGTAATGTAAATGAACTAAACTAAGAACATATGATGCATGAATATTTTTGTATTTTGAAAGAAATTTTGTAAGTTTTTTGTATTTTTGAATTAGAAAAGAAAGAAATATAATTAGCATGCAAGATTTAACATAAAAGAGAAATCTAATACCAACAAGATATCTAATGCCAAAAAGAAAGAGAGTAAGCTAGTCGGGTTCACCAAAATGAATAATGTGAAATTAGGGTTCCACCTTATTGGAATTGAATTTTAAAATGGATAGGGATGCTATAACAAAAGGAAATATAAGATCTATTTGTAAATCCAAATTCCCAAGGGAGAGATCCAAATTGATCAACCAAAAGGCTAATGCATGATTGAAACAATCTATGTAGAATATGAATGAAGGGGAAAACCTTATATTTCAATATGAAAAGTATCTGTTTGAAATTTGAAATAAATGAAAGGAAAATACTAACCTCAAAATAGGGAAGATCTAGAAAATGTTAATTTATGATGTCTGTGTGCAGTTTTGGGCAATTCTGCAACTTGTTACGGACTGGAAATGCCGAGATGAAGAAAACCCATAAAAATTTTGTCTTTCTATAAGTAGGTAGTCTTTGACCCTTTTAAAAGGTCAAAAACTACTTCAGGATTCTCATGGTCATCTTTGAATTTGTTCACAGATCTCAAAAGTTCACTGAAAAGGGTATCCAGATCCAAGCTCTGATTCGCAGTTGTGTACTTGTACCTATAAGAAAAAGAGGTTTTTGTTTTATGGATAGGGGGTTTGCCTTGGTCAAACCCCAATTTAGGAATTAACCTTGAATTGAATTGACATAGTAGTATGCATAAACAAAGTAAATGGAACTATTCACCTTCCCTATGTTGAAACCCTTGTGGAGGATTTGAATCCTTGAATCCACAAGTATGAATGCTCCAATTTGATGTAGAAATGAATATAGGATGTCTCCAATCAATGGAACTAGATCTTCAACACCAATCTTGAATAGATCTTTGCATAGGAAGAGACTTGGATGAATGTGGATGGAGAAATCTTCAAGGGGACTCCAAAGAGATTGAGTTATTTAATGGCTAACAATGGATCTCCTTGATGGATGCTTGAATTCTTGAATGCTTGGCTTGAGGATGAATGAATGCTTTCTTTCTTTCCTTCTCCTTCTTTCTTGCTTTATTTAATGATGAGTGGATGTTCTCACAAAACTTGATGGAGAAAATAAGAGAGGAAGGCTTCCTTTTATAGTGAGCTAGGGCATAAACTTATAGAGAGGCCTACATTGGATAATTAAATCCCAATTAATCTTAACCCCTATAAATGGACCCAAATTAAATGTAATTTAAGGATTTACCATTCTAAAACCCAAAATGGCTGACCTAGAAGTGGCAAAAGAAACTTTTTGAAACCTAACATCCCGCAACTCCCAGAAAGCTAAAATTTTGGATGTGGGGGTCAAAGATGAGGTAGTCTCTTCCCTAGGTCAGAGATGAGGTCATCTCTAACCTAGGTCTATGAATATGTTGTCATTGACCTATCAGGTCATCATTGATCCTTCAGGTCATCACTGACCCAGAAGATCAGGACCTTCAGATTCTTAGGGATAGTTGCCAGAAATGAGGTTGGAAATGGGAGATAGAAGCAGAACAAGGGGGGGAAAGCTAGATACATGAAAATACCCAATCAAGGTGCTCAAAATAACCCCAAACCACTCACTCGGAGGGATAAATGCTCTTAACATGGAAGTGCTTCCATTTTAAGATGATAAAATATTTATAGACAATCATTTGTGATTGCTCAAGTATGGAAGATAGTTGAATCAGTAAAGAAGAGCAGAAGGTGTGAAGTGTTTTTCCACTAGAAAAAGGTCTATGTGACTATGAAGAAAGAGTGTACTATACATTGGAACTAATCAAGACAACAGGTCTACCTCACAATTCACCAAATCTAGATATAGTGTATATTTGTTATTCAGAAGGTTGTAGCCTTCACCCCTTTGAGCAGTGTGCTCTTGGATAGTGCATCCTCACCCCTAATAGGGTTAATTGTAAAAGACTCCTAATAGAGTCTGACCCTTAACCAGGTCACTGTACTTAATGCATTGTAAAGATCAACTCCTAACATGGTTGTAAGATCTTCTAATAGGGATCACTATACACTAGTGCAGTTTATAGTGGGTGCTAATTCCCACCAGAGTTTTTACCTATTTGGGTTTCCCTGTAACCAAAATTGTGGTGTTGTGTTAAGTGTTCTTACATTATGTTTATGCTTAATGTTCTTCTATACTTAATTGGACAAAGAATTGAATCTTTTAGATAACTGATTCACACCCTCCCCCCTCTTAGTTATCTCTTGGGACTATTCCTAACAACCTGTTTAAATTATGGCATCGGTACCTTCTCCCCTTTCTTCTTCTTTTCCTTGGAGGGATGAGTAGGTTGTTGTTTCATTGGTATAGAATCTATTGGAAATAGATAGGTGATCCATGCCTTAGTCACCTTGATGACATGTCTTGCCTTGAAATTGATGTCATCATTTTCATCCCTATCAACCTCTGCATTCAAAATGGCCATGGTGTATACCTTATCCAAGTTATAGATAGGATCCAAAACATCCTTAGAGTCAGATTCCTTTAAATTTTGTGGCACTCATAACAGTAGAGTAGTCTACACTAGCTCCAAGCTCATTCGATAGTAGTCACAAATTCTAACCTCATAGTCATCAAGGCAGTTTATCCAATGGTATTCAATGTGGGGCTCTTGCACATAATGCCTCCCCATTATGTGGTTATATGTACATATAGGATCGAACCTATTCCTTATGAGATTGTAGTTTTACAAAGGGTGTTCATTGATGAGACAATTTATTATTTCTATTTTGTTATAATCTGTATACTCTATTGACACTCTTTATGCTCTAATAAGACATTTCCAATACATTTATGAACCTATACCTATGTGAACTTGTGATAAGTACAGTTATAGCCACAAGGATTATGGGTAGTTAGAATGACATGTTTTTCTAAGTATTATATATATATTTGGGTAGGAATTGAAAATGTTGACTTGTATATATACCGAATGCTACTAACCTACCAAGAAAACAAGGAGCAACTGGAGAGTGGATCGACCACATTAAAGGAATGTTGGAGATCCAGCCATGATGGAGGAAGCCATCAAAATTTCAAGGATCATGCCACTACTAAAAATGAGCCATCATTCTAGAGAATATAGGAAATAGCTATGTTGTATTTCCATAGTGTTGTTATTCTATTATCTTCACTTTATTGTAATATGTTGTGGTTGTTATACTTCCTCTTTCCATGGTGATATTTAGTCAGACTTTACTTTCATGCTTTCAATAAGTGTCAACCCTCTATATAAAGGGATTTGGTTGGTTTAGTTAGGTAATGAGAAAATATATTCAAATGTTGTGTTCAATGTAATGGAGTTACTCTTTTATGTTCTTCATGTATTGTTCAATCGCTATGTAATTAGTTTATGAGAATATAATGAAAGAGTGATTTTGAAGTATCTTCTATGTTAGTAGTTAGTAGAAGCCAACCATGGGGGCCCACTTGGGAGTTGGATTAGATTAGGATAGAGTATTATTTCTTTCTATATTTTCCATGTTTTCAAGTAGAAGTTACTGTTTTACTCCTGCAACATTACTACTATGAATGTTCCTACAACACTTGTAGAGATAGACATAGTGAATGCTTTGAGTTGTTAAATAAGCTTAGGATAAGTTTACAATATTTATGTAGTAATTTCATTATGTTATTAAGTGTGCTTACTTTCCTGTAGTAATAGCATAGGTTTCTTTCATGCACTTTATCTTCCTGCAGCGTAGGTAGTATGACTCTTTGAGGAACTTAGTGCACAAACTGTGCTGTCCCATTTCAAGTCTACATCCTTGGGTTGATAATATAAATGCATTTCATGATGGGAAAAGTAATCCTTAGTATGAATACATTATTCCTGAGAGAAAAAATGGCATGATTATCATTACCTATTGTGAGACTGTTCATTTTTGGTGCCGTTGTTGGGGATGGTTTCAAACTAGGAACCTTAATGAGTCATTTATTTTTCTGATTAGTTTCCTATTCTTAGTCAATAGAGAGTAGTTGTGAGCTTGCTTCACAAGTTAATCAATTCACTTGCATACATCAAAGAAGATGAGATGTTCATGGTAGATTTCTCCCAAAAGAACCTGTTAAATTGAAAGATGAGTTTGAACAATTTGAGTTACCATTTCTTGATGCAAGTCTTGAGTTTGTTGCATCATCTTCAATAGAAGGAGATTCTCTTGATCCATTTGAACTTCATGCTTTTGTAAAGATATTAGATATTTTCCTCAATAATCCCAATCTAGGACCACCTATTGACCAAAAGATTTTGATTAATAATCCTTCCCAGCCACAGTTTCATTATCCAGCACCTCCAGTAATGGCAACTCCTACCTTTCCATTTCCTATCCCAAGTCTTATCAACAACCCTAATCTCAAGAGCATACCTCCTTCAGCCCTACCAAATTTCTATGGCCTTATTATAGAGGATCTTGACACCTTTTTGTTTGAGTTTGACATTTTGTGTTAGAGTTTTGACTATAACACTGACAATCATAAGCTTAAGCTATTTTGAGTGACACTGAAGGAGTCAGCTCTCAGATGGTTCATGGGCTTAGGAGAAAATGCAGTAATAGATTCAGCTAGAATGAGAGATTTATTTATTGAGAAATATAAGGAATACTACAAAGGTGGTGATGTCAAAGGAGATGACATCTTTTGAATGTCATAGAAAGAAGATGAGACCCTTGAGGACTACATATCATGCTTCTTATACAATTTGCAGAATAATCCTCAACATGCACTATAGGAGGATTCACAAAAGCTAATTTTTCTATGAGGAGTGAATGATAACTGTTGGAAGCATTGGACCTCATGGTTGGAGGAGATACATATGAGTCTTCTTGGGATGATATCAAGAAGATTTTTTTGAACTATTCCAGAGTAGTAGTAAAGAAGAGAAGATGATTCTGTCCAACACCGGCAAAAGGAAGTGGCTCTGGCATTTCCAAGATAGAAATCTCAAACCTACTATCAGTATTCAAGAAATACATTATTAATGATGTTGCTACACACCTCAACATGATGATTTCCAAGAAGAAACATGCAGATACAGAGGCACAAATTATTGAATATTGTCCCCATTGCTGCAAGCAAAAGAAGGATTGCCATTGCAAGCTGGTGGTGAATCTAGAGAATCAGCATCTTCCAATTGAGTACTTAAAGATAGAAGGAGAGGATGCAAAATTATTCTTTGTTTCTCAACATCATCCATGGACCATGAGACAAGGTATGCCTCAAGACCCACTACAAATTTCAAATCCTTATTATAGTCAGTGGAAAAACTGGAATGTCCAAAGTCCTCTGTAGTATACTCAACCTACTTGGAATAATGCCTGGTCCAACAATCAACAGAATCAATGGTTTAATCTACAATAAACTGAATGGAAGTCACCAAAAGGAAATTGGTAGCCTACTAACCAATGGAGAGGACCTCAATAATGGCCTAATTTGAATCCTGGATATCCATCTTTGCCACCTCCAATAAAAACACCTATAATTATGCCACCACCTGCAAACACAGGTCCTCAAAAGTAGACACAGTTACCTACTCAGCCACAACCAAATGCCAATAGTCAACAACAACAATAGAAAATGTATGCCATTGATACTCAATAGTACCCTTATTATGTTCTCAATATAGCTGATATACATCTATGATTGGGTACTACCTTGCCTGCACATAAGCCACCTATTATCACTGAAGTGCCAAACCTTCCTACAACATTAGTACCACTCCCAGAGAATGATTTTCCTAATATAGTTGCCCCAGCTAATGTTTCCAATCTAGCTAATGATCAAACATCAATTAAATCTCCTTTTCCTTAGAGGCTTAGCCTGAACAAACCTATACCAAAAGAAGACTGACCATTTGATATCCTTGACCAACTAAAGAACATGCATATCTAAATTCCTCCATTTCAAGCCATTAAGGATGTTCCTATATATGGAAAAGAAATCAAGGAAGCTTGTCTCAAAAAGACTAGAAGGAAGAAAAAGGATCCCACAATAGTTCATGTTATAGGCCAACTAGATGATATAATTATGTTGGGAAAATTGGTAATTCTAAAATATTCTGATCCAGGGAGTCTAGTTGTTAATATCATCATTAATAGTCAATCTATAAAAAATGCTTTAATAGAAATAGGTGCTTCCATTAATGTAATGACTAAGGATATTATGAATAAACTAAACATAGAAGGGTTGTGAGCTACTCCAACAATCTTGCAATTATCAGATAGCTCTATTGTCACCCGAGATGGAATGATAGAAGACATAATTGCTGCCCTAGATTCCTGGGAATATCCTGCTGACTTCATGATTCTATCACCAAAGGTCAATCTTGTTGGTTACCCTATTATTCTAGGATGTCCATGGTTAGCAAAAACTGATACAAACATTAGTTATAGATCAAGGAACATGACAATTTCATATGGGCAAGCAACTAAGAAACTAGCATTATATCCTCCAGCTAAACCCCAGCTAGATTTAAGCACCCATATATGGCTAGATTTAGGATATGGGGATGAAGAATTGAACTTTGCGGTTCAAATCATGATGTTAAATAGGAAATCCTTTCTAAAGTTGTAAGAGGAAGATGCAGTAATTCATAGCATTCTTAATAATGACTGTGTTGTAATCAAAGAAATATCTGAGAGTTATGTGTTGGAGTTAACTACATATGAGGACCATGTTGAGCATTTTGTTTTTCCCTCAGAACCCAATATTATCCATCAGTTACTACCTTGTGAATTAGTTACAATTCCTATCTCTGAAGTATACATGCTTGACCTTACAACTACTGTTGAGCTTTTCAAAGGTCACAACCTCCATGTAAATAATAAGCTACCTTCACAGTGAATGGAGCAATTAACTAAGATTCTAACAACACATGAAAAATCCTTTGCATGGGACTATGAGGGTATGAAGGGACAAAGCCCCACACTCTGTACTCAAAGGATTTATATCAATGAAGGAAGTCTACCACTCCGTCAACCTCAGAGGAGGATTAACCCAACATTAAGAGAGATAGTCAAAACAGAGTTACAAAAGTTGCTAGATGTTGGCTTTATATATCCTATTTCTGATAGTAAATGGGTATCACCTCTAGTCATAGTGCCCAAAAAGGGGGGTAAATGGAGAATCTATGTAGATTATAGGGAATTAGACAAATCCACCAAGAAAGATCATTTCCCATTACCATTTGTTGATCAAGTACTTGATACTTTAGCTAGTAAAAAGTATTTTTCCTTTCTTGATTGATATAGTGGATACAATCAGATTAGTATTGCTCTAGAGGACCAGGAAAAGACTACATTTACATGTCCCTGGGGGACCTATGCATATTGTTTCTTACCATTTGGGTTATGTAATGCTCCAACAACATTCCAGAGAGTTGTAATTAGTATTTTTGCTGACATTTCACATGATTGCATGGAGATATACATGGATGATTTTCCAGCATTTGGGGTAACCTTTGAAGAAGCTCTACAGAATCTTTAAAAAGTTCTAATTAGATGCAAGGAACACAATCTCTCCCTCAATAGTGACAAATGCTTTATGATGATGCAAGAAGGCATTGTACTTGGCCATTTCATTTTAGCAGTAGGAATCCAAGTAGACCTAGCCAAAATTGAGGTAATTCTCACATTACCCACACCTACTAAGAAAAAAGATGTAAGATCTTTCTTAGGACATGCTGGTCACTATAGGTGCTTTATTCAGAATTTCAGTCAAATATCTAGTCCTCTATCGACACTGCTTACCAAAGAGGTTGAGTTTATATGGACATCAACATGTGATGAGTCCTTCCTACAGCTCAAGTCACATCTAACAACTACACCAGTTCTTAAAGGACCTAATTGGTCTCTCCCATTCCATATACATAAAAATTCTTCATACTATACAATTGGTGTCATGATAGGACAAAAACCTAGTAACCTTGAGAATGTAATTTACTACATCAGTAAGAGCTTACATGGACCGGAGTTAAATTATACAGTAACTGAAAAAGAATTACTAGTTGTATTTTATTCATTAAACAAATTCTGCCATTATGTAATAGGTTATCCCATCTTTGTTCATACTGATCACTCAACATTAAAATATCTAATGAAAAAACCAACTATCACAGGAAGGTTATCAAGATGGCTTCTTCTTCTATAGGAATATGATATAACCATTATTAACAAGCCAAGGAAGGAAAATGTAGTGGTTGACTATTTGTCTAGAATTCACAATGTTGATGCAGACACTACTCTGGTTGATGATACATTCCCTAATGAACACTTGATTTATATAGACATAAAAAATCTATGGTATGTTGACATAGCTAATTACCCACCAACTAGTAAAATGCCCCTACATTTCTCTCCAAAGAATAGAAAAATGCTTGTAGAGAAAAGTTTCCAGTTCTCATGGATTGATAACACCTTATTTTATACTGGACTAGACCAAATTATGAGACAATGTGTGAGAGAGGATGAAACATATGATATAATCCATGCTTGTCATGATGAGCCATGTGGAGGCCACTTTGCAGAAAAAAGAGAAGCTCTGAAGATCTTAACAATAGGTTACTACTGGCCAACACTTCACAAGAATGCAACTAGCTATATAAGAAAATGTGATAAATGTAAGAGGATGGGTCACCCAACCAAATCAGATGAAATTCCCCTCAACCCACAAATAGTGGTAACACCATTTGACAAATGGGGTATGGACTTCATAGGTCCAATCAATCCTCCTTCAAATGGGAAATCTTACATCCTAGAATGTAGGAATTATTTGACCAAATGGGTGGAAGTCAAAGCCATGCAACATGCACGAGATCAAAAGGTAGCAAAATTCTTGTATGAGGACATTTTCACCCATTATAGAGTGCCAAGAGAACTTGTAACTAACCAAGGAGCATAGTTTACTTTAAATATGATTAATGAACTAATGAAGGAATATAATATTAGGCATCAGAAGTCCAGTCCTTACCATCTGTAGGAAAATGGATAGGTAGAGGTAAGAAATAGAGAAATTAAGGCCATATTAACAAAAATAGTTCAATTGCATTGCCGGTATTGGAGCAATTGACTAATTGAAGTAGTCTAGGCCTACCGCACAATCTGGAAAAAAACCACAAGATTCACACCATTTGAAAAAGTATATGGGAAGGAAACAATGTTACCAATAGAATTAAAACACAAGACATTGCATACAACTCTAGAATTAATTATCAATCTTCTTGGAGCACAAAAAGAACACCTTCTCCACTTCAATTCCTTAGATGAAATGCATAAATCTGCATTGGAGTGAATGAACCTAATCCAGAACCAATGAAAGAGGTGGCATGATTCACATATTAAGAACAAGAAGTTTCAAGTGGGTGATTGGGCATTATTGTATGATTCCAAATTCAAGGAGATTCTAGGAAAGTTGCAGACCAGATGGCTGGGACCGTATGTGATTGAATGTCTTTGACAACAAAGCAGTCCAGTTGACCACACTAGATCTAGTGCAATTCAAACTCCTTGTCAATGGACACCGGTTGCACCTTTATCACAAGCCCTAAGCAAAAGAGGACTTCCTGCAGCAGTTCAAAAAAAACACTTCAACAATACCACAGGTAACACTTCCTACAATAGAAGGTGAAAGCCTTCTTCCCGTAGCTTCAACATAACATGCCTTTAAAAATTGACCATAATAAAACTTCATTTAATATGAGGTACATTTCTTCATTCACTTTTCTTTCTTCTTCTCTCCAACCCATCTCATTTCTCTCTCTTCCATCCACTCACAATCCACGTTATCCACATTTTCTATTTTTAATGTTTTCAATAAAATTCATGTCAGCTACCACATGTGGCCGCTAGAATCATTACACTCTCACCACCTTTTCTTCATGCATACAATAAATCACTACTAGGTACAACTTTATCAATCCTTACTCACTTTTAGCACAAATATTTTAGTAATTATATATAGTACTGTGATACATATATAATTTAGGCGTTATGCTAGTTCCCCATTCTCTGCTAAAAGTACCAAGTGAGGACACTTGTAAAAGTTTTGTAGGGGGCAGGAGAAGTGTAATAAGTTCCAAATGTCATTACTAAGCCATCCTTGTCATTTCCTTGTCACTTCAACACTGTACTTAGGCCTTGTTTCATTAATTTCCTTTATTCCCACACATTTTCCGTACTACAAATTCCAATTTTTTGAAGTTGATATGACCTGAAAGGATTATCATTAAATTGCGTGGTAACTCACACTTAAAGCTATGATGTCCTCTGTTAAAAAATTCATTATTATTTTTCATGTTAATATAACAAAGGAATTAAAAGAGAGGAATTCAGTGTTTTCAAGAAGCATATTTGAATTTCTAGAAGGAAAGAAGGTACTTGCAGAGCATGAGAGACTGAAAGATTAATAGAGAAATTGGTGAGAAGAAAATTAAAGGCTGGGTATTGAAAAAAAATGGGAAAGACAACTGTCAGTGATTTCAGATCTATAGCCAGAAAATGTAATGCTTGAGGACAAGCATTATGTTTTGTAGGGGGCAGATGATGAGACAATTTATTATCTCTATTTTATTATAATCTTTATACTCTATTGACACTCTTTATGCTCTGATAAGACATTTACAATACATTTATGAACCTATACCTATGTGAACTTGTGATAAGTATAGTTAGAGCCACAAATATTATGGGTAGTTAGGATGACATGTTTTGTTGAATATTATATATATTGCAGTACTTCATATAGATACTTTAATATGTGTTCTAATATTTGGGTAGGAATTGAAAATTTTGACTTGTATATATACCAAAAGCTACTAACCTGGCAAGAAAACAAGGAGCAGCTTGAGAGTGGATCGACCCCATTAAAGAAGGAGCATTGGAGATCCAACCATGATGGAGAAAGCCAACACCATTCTAAGGATCATGCCACTATTGAAAAGGAGCCATCATTACAGAGAATATAGGAAACAACTCTGATGTATTTCTTCAGTGTTGTTATTCTGTTATCTACACTTTATTGTAATATGTCATGGTTGTTATACTTCCTCTTTTTGTTGTGAGATTTAGTTAGACTTTACTTTCACACTTTCAATAAGCATCAACCCTCTATAGAAAGGGATTTGATTAGTTTAGTTAGGTAATGAGAAAATATATTCAAATGTTGTGTTCAATGTAATAGAGTTACTCTTTTCTATTCTTCATGTATTGTTCAATCACTATGCAATCAGTTTATGAGAATATAATGAAAGAGTGATTTTAAAGTATCTTCTGTGTTAGTAGTTAGAAAAAGCCAGCCAAGGGGGCCCACTTGGGAGGTGGATTAGATTAGGATAGAGTAGAATTTCTTTCTATATTTTTTGTGTTTTCAAGTAGAAGTTACTATTTTACTCCTACAACATTACTATTGTGAATGTTCTTGCAACACTTGCAGAGATAGACATAGTGAATGCTTTGAGTTGTTAAACAGGCTTAGGATAAGTTTACAAGCTTTGTGTAGTAATTTCATTAAGTAATTAAGTGTGCTTACTTTCCTGCAACAATAGCATAGGTTGCATTCATGCACTTTATCTTCATGCAGCGTAGGTAGTATGACTCTTTGAGGAACTTAGTGCGAAAATTGTGTTGTCCCATTTCAGGTCTACATCCCTGGGTTGACAATCTAAATGCATTTCATGATGGGAAAATTAATCCTTAGTATGAATACATTATTCCTAAGAGAGATAATGGCATGATTATCATTACCTATTGTGAGACTGTTCATTCATCCCACTCGAAGGCTAATGAATTACATATCTTCATATCTTGCAAAAAATGAAGACCTATAGAAATTGGGAAGTCCCAAAAATGCTTTTTCTTATGTCTAATATGATCATGAGCATTTGAAAATTGTCGAGACATCTCCAACAATATTATCCTATCTAACAGATACCTTGGAAACTTCTTTGGAGCTAGGGTGCTTCCTGCCACCTGGATGTAAGTGAAATGCTTGAATTGAATGTTGAATGCCCCAAGGGCCTTCACCTTAGCAAAAACTTCTGTAGAGATTCTTTTGGCATAATCTCCTTCTATGTAGCATATGATGGTGAATACAAAATCATTGTTGATGATGTGGAATTCTAGACTATCATTTGTGTAATACTCCTTGCAAACTAGTTGTAGGTAGACTTTGAATGGCCACACATTCTGATCACCCATGGCACCAACCTTAACCAATCTTTTGATACACTACCCTTGCAGCCAATAGGTACACAACACAAGATGTCATGTAGAAGTGACGGTCATTTTTCACCACGATCAACTATTGATCTAGGTTGTGTTGGAAAAATGGTCATCGCCCCCCTCAAGATTTTTGACATGGTTTAACCACCTCCTATGTCTTCTATAAGTCTAGTGGTTGTATCAAGCATTAATAGGTCGATCTTTTGGTGCAATGACAACTACTACTTGTAACAAGAGGTATCAGAGCTTGGTCATAGGTTTGAATCCCCTCAGGTAACGTTGAGGGGGAGATTGTTGACAAAATGGTCAGCTCTCCCCTTGGGATTCATGACATGGTTTAACTACCTCCTATGTCTTCTATAAGTCTAGTGGTTGTATCAGGCATTAATAGATCGATCTTTTGGTGCAACGATAACTGCTACTTGTAACAAGTTGTTGCTTAAAATGGTAGCCTAGTCAAACCTTGCTTGTCTCTTGTTAATCTTTTCAATAAGTAAGATCATCCATGGTTCCAATTGTATAGATTTTGGTAGTCCACATACCTAATTGATCATGATGATGGCTTCTTGGATGTCTTCTTTCATGTATCCTCTCCTCATTTTTATCTTTTCTAATTTATTCCTGGGAAGAGGTTGTATGAGATACTCCTTGTTCACAATCTCATGGGATAATGAGATGTCTTTGTTATAAAGTCCATTCCCTTGCCAATGGAGAACCTATAAAACTTGTCTACCCCCTTGGGAAGATGGAAGACATCTTCAATATTATCTGGTCAGAGATCCAAAACCACCTCACCCATACTATTCTTGACCATTCTTTCATCTGGTATGTAGTGTTTTTGTAGTGTAATGATCAAATATGAAGAAAGAATGGACATTGGGTGTGGTGCAGCATTCACCATAGAATAGTACACTAATGAAGTGCATTCCTCAAACCTTTCTACTGGTTGTGTACATTTCACAAGGTAATAATTCCAACTAACGTTCCCAATGTCAATATCTATGATCTTCGAATGTAGATTTCCAACTTTAGAGAGCGGATGGTACCCTTTGAATTGATACCTCATGGCTGGTGAGTTGAATTTTTCTATCATTTCTATAAAGAGAAAAAAGACATGGATCATTAATCATCATATTCATAATCTAGGGGAAAACTCTGATGAAAATAAGACAAACATCCATCAAACAAAACCTTGAAAAAGACTAAGTTAAAATGCTTTGGCAGCTAGCTTTGGCCTTTTGGACCTTCAGGGGTATCAGACCTCTGAAAGGCTAAAATGCTGAAAAGAGGCCATAAGACCAAGCTTTTAGACTTTGGTGATTCAAAATGATGAATCTTTGGACTGTGAAAATCTTTGAAAATGTGAAGGAGAGAGTTGTTAATGCTAACATTTTGGACTTCAACATTTTGGGGGTGTGAAATCTTTGGAGTGCACAATCTTTGAAATGCCAAATAGGATTTAAATGATTTCAAAAAGAAAACCATCACCAAAATTTTAGACTGCAAAAGCCCAAAATTCTCAGGGCCAAAAAAAAAAACTAGGATTTTAGGGCTACGGCTCGAAGGTGAGCCCTAAAATGATTCCAACCATGAACTCAAAGATAAGGGGTTGAAGGGGACAACCCTACGACCCCAAAGTAGGACAAAAATGGAAAATAAGAACAAACCCTAGTGGAAAAACACACTAACTAAGAAAATTTGACACAACTAAAACCTAAAACAAGAAAAAGATAGAGGGAGAATGAAAAGACCAACCTAGAGTACGCTGAAGGACAAGAGGATCAAGAAGAAGATGAAATAGCTGAGAAGATGAAGATGCACGCACACAAAAGCTTCAAAAATCAAATGGTAGACATAAATGCAAGTGTGGAGAAAAAATACTTCTCAGCCTTATATAGGTGACTGACATGGGTGACGTCAGCCACCACCGTCAATCGACCTTTCGGGCTTTTGGGTGTATTAGACCTTGGAAAGGCTAAAATGCTGAAAGGTCGATTCCCTCTAGGGAATTAGACTTTTGGTGTTGTGGATCTCCAAAATTTTTAAATCCTGACAATGTGCCAGTTCTATTGAAAATGAGATTTTTGGCCTTTCGACCCTTTCACAGATGGGGGACTCTGAAAGTTCGAAAGGGCAAAACAAGAAAAAACAAGACAAGGACAAAACAAGATTGATAAGTAGAAACCCAAAACAAGCTAAAAAGTGGGGGGGGGGGGGGGGGGGGCTCTAGCCAAGTGGCCCAAAAGGGGAGCATGGTTGTGGAACCACAACAAGAAACAAACCTAGTTTCCCACTTAAACACGTATCTAACTATAGAGACCTATCAAGCTCACAATATGACTCACTAGACACCCAACTCGCCTAAACCAAGGGATACTAAAAAAAAAGTAAAGAAGAGAAAATGGGGTCCCCAATAGGCCAAGAGGCCAAAATGGAGAGTGAGTTGTGGAGGCACAACATGAAGTACATTTTAAACAATTGGCACGCCTTATCCATGATTCCAAATTTGGCACACATGCCTTCCTAAGGTATTTGTGACTACAAACATATGATGAAATCCCACTTTTTTCTTCCATGATAGATCCCACATGTTGCTTCTAAGGTTTTCATATTTCCACACATAATGAGGATGTTTCTATATTTCTGTGTGCATATCTGAATCTTTGTAACTGCTTGAAATTTTCGTGGAGCCTTTGAGGGATGTCTATAATCTGTAAATTTTAGGAGGTTTGGCATTTACACTGGCCAATTGTATTATGTTTGTGAGTTCTAAAAACCTTACCATCAAACCCTTCTATGCAGATCCATTTCTTGTTCAAATTCAATTTTGTGTATTTCACAAAAAGGCACCCATTGTATCACTCCCATTGTAACAAAGTACTTCAACAATGAATGAAATTTTAGAATTTCAAATAGTTTCTTATCTATGAGCATAGAAAAAGGGAGACTTTATTATATATGATCATATGGTGTGAGAAAAAATTTCTCGATATAGGAATCCATTGAGATGGGTCTTCCCCCACTATAGGTATTTCATTGATCGTTCTCATTTTAGGAAGCACTAATTTCTATAAAAATTTAGGGTTCCAACACCTTTAATGAGTGAAGTATAACTTTCATTAGAAGTTTTAAAGTAGTATAGAAGTAAAATAATTGTAGTTTGTGGTGCAAATTGGTCACCTATAATTATAAGGGTTCGTGTAAAAATATTGTTGCAAGATAAGTAGGTACAAGTACAAACTTGTGTCACACTTTTACAAAGAAAAATGTCAACAACACAAAAATTGTTCAACTTTAACGACATAAAAGTGGCATTTGTGTTTAGAATTTGAAAATGATGTAAAGTGATGAAATGTGTAAAATTGGATAAAGTTTATGCCTATAATTTTTTTTTAAAATTGAACAATAATTGACACAGTTTTTAAAATTTTGAAGTCCATTTTTTAGTTGCTAAAAAATGCTGAAAATATGGGGTCTAGTTCCTGCCAAACAAGTATATACAAATAATATTTGTTTCCTCTTATTTTAAAATATGTTATAGATGACATGTATATCTAGTGAAGAAAAGAAGAAAGATTGTTTTTTGATGTATATTTTCTATGATATAACTACTCAAAGTCAAACTTATCTGAAATCGATAGTTTCCATCTCCCGTCAAATTTCTCCTATCAAATCTACACCATTCAGAAAATTTTTTACATATTCTTGGAGATGACTCTCTCCTCTGGTGTTAAATATAAATTTTAAATATTTATGATATGATTTACTACTTTTTTCTTTATTTGAAGCAGTATCTTCTCGAATGTTAAAATACCTACTTGTAGTATTTTGAAATTATATTATATTAGATCTAATCAAAATACTATAAAACTTATATGAAAATAATCTTGACTATGAGCTCTACAAAAGGGTATTTTTATATTTTTTTCAAAATGTCATTAAAAAGAGTAGGAGTTATTGAAACATCACTTTTCTAAAATAATTTTATTTCTTTCATAATTGGAACAAAATTAGTATAAAACATGCATTTAATAGATATTTCCGATTGGAGAAGTTGAAGAACTTATCTAATGAATCTAGCTAGACCATATGTTTGAAAAAATAACAATTTTTAGTTAGAAATACTCAAATTTAGCTGTGCTGATAAGTTAGCCTGAAACGTGACACAACTTTGTTCTTTTATCCAAGTACATAATGAATCAGCTTAAAAGACATAACACGTAGTTCTTGTGGTGAATTCTAAGAAACTTGCAACCATAATTCTCTATAAATATGTAATGCAATTGATGAAATTATTCTATTAAACAACACATCATGTTTAAAGTATAAGCACTTTCATTAATTATGGTTTTGATGGGACTAATGATATGCAATGTTGAACTCATGATAAGATTGAGTTGTTAGGGGTTGAATCAATTCATTTGTAAACATAAATCTCTGATCTATGCTCTTAACATCTTAGTGTCTCTTGATCCTTGACATGATAGAAATAATTTAATAGTCATGGTAATGCCTTTTGGTAAGAAGAGAAATTATTAATATATAAAGAAAGAGTATCACTTTTCTTATTTTAACATATTAAGATAAATGATAGGAATATTATCCATTTTGGTTCTAATAAGAAGGGAAAGTTAGGAGTTTTGTTGTATAGCACATGCAGGTTTAATGACTAACAAAGGAAGGACAAGATACCAAAGGACTAATGAGAAGGAGCACTATAGCGAAGAATCCTTGTAGGCATTGATTGCCTACTTAGCCTACTCCTATCCGAGGCTTTGAGGAGGATAAGAAGACAGTGCCCAAATCATGTATATTGGGCTATTGTATGTATTAAAGGAAGTGTATTTCATTAATTTGTACCTGTATGTATGCAAAGGGGATTGTATAAACATAGTATATGTAAGGGATAAGTAGAGGAACTCTTTTAAGTTTAATGGAATTAGCATGTAAATGAGGAGTTCAAATTCCTCTCCATCACCTCGTATGTGTAAATGAGATGGCTATAAATAAAACTATGAATACTCTTTTGGGGTAAGACTAGAGATTTTCTCTGAAAAAGTCTTTCCTACGAGGGCTCCTAGTGAGCTAGGTTGAAAATAGGATTAAAATTAATAAAATAATTAGCTTAGGCCTTTTACTGAAAAAAAAAGGGTTGGGTCCATAAACACAAAATTTATTGTTCATATTAAATCAAACTTCCTTTTATATCAACTATCCATCTCATCAATTGGTGATCTTTCTTGTCAAATGCTACATGTTCACTATATCAAAGTTGATATTAAAGCAACTTAGCCATTAAAAAATCATTTGTAAGCTACTAACAAATAGGCACTCTCTCTACCACCTCATTTGATGTATATGTATTGATAATTCCAATGGTTTTTTTGTTGATGTTGAAGAAGACCCCAAGCCTTTTTGGATGGGTCCCAACCATATATTACTTAATAAGAGTAACATTTGATGGATAAAAATTTTACAATGCCTCTTCACATTTACTTATGATTACTTTTTAAATATGCAATCCATATTTATATGATATGACACATGATTAAGAGAAAAAATCTATTACCCTAATATCCTAAAGATAAATAATGTCTAAACAAGCACATTTCTTTCAATATTCATACAAAATGAATTTAAAATGTGGTTTTGTCAAACCCTTGATATTAGACGAGACAATAATTCATGAAAATTGTGGGTTTAAGGATGTCTCTTGGAGTCAAACTCTTGTAAAACAAAATAATTATTGTACAAAAACTAATTATCCATTAAGAGGATTTTACAAGGTGCACATTCTCTCTTGCTCCACTTTTGTTAATTGCATATAAAAAAACATACACATATTTCATCAATTAAAAATATATAATATCAATTTAACCAACATAACTCAATTTATTTTTCCACTCATAAATAAAGATCCAAATTTTGAATATCATTTGAAACTTGATACTTGACTCAAAGAGGATGATCCAATATCAAACTATAATTTTAGGGCAATATCAATTGGTTCAACATACTTGGAAAGGGTAATGACATGTTCCTTGATCATACCATTCACTGAGATTGAAATCTCCCAAAACTACAATAAATAAGGTATGAGCTCGAGATTAAACTTTGGACAACTTTGAATAAATAAACACCCTTCAATATTTTGTTCGCAATCAAAAAGATTTCAACTCAAGATTCATGTTCTTGAAACTATTAAAGTTATTTTCACATTATCACCAAATTCTCAAACATTAAAAAATCAACTAAAAAATAAATAAATTCTAAAATTTATAAATGAAACAATAAGATAGATCAAATTTCCAAAAAAGATGTTTTGCAAAAGAAATGACACCTAATCTATATAGAATGAAAAAATTTATTATCTATAATAACTAACTATAGGAACAAATTTTGATATTCTCTCAAAATAGATTTAACAAAAAGTGTCATTAAATAAAATTTCAAATTTTAACAATGACATCATCATTGCAACTTGGTATCAATAAAAATATCACCACATTGATTACTCTAGATACAAGTACTCTCTCACTACAAATTTGATAGTCTAATTTCTTGTAATTATTTGAAGCTTCAAGGATAATCTAATTTCTTATAACCATTTGAAGCCAAGATGCATAGTGCAAGATAAGTCAATTCAAAATTCTTATCCATTGTCACTACTCCAAGTTCAGTTAGGTTCACTAAGATAAAAGTCTATTTTTGTTATTATTTTCAACATCTAACATATTAACAAAAAATGTCTGCATATCAAGCAAGCTATGTATAAAATAGATAAATGCACAATTTTAATAGATGTTTGTAACTGATAATTAACTATTGATACACTTGAACTTACATTTCCTGCATGAAAATCAACCTATCTATAAATTAGAGAAATGGGCGATCTTTATAGACATTTGTAGTAAATAATTGGCTGATTTACAAATTGGGTTGTGAGAAGAGGAGTGCATCATGGATGCTCTCCAAGATCTTCTAGTGACTCTCAAAGTAGGAGAAATGTCTAAAATGGAGCCTCTGAATTTACTAAATTTTCTGAAGGAAATATTGAATGGTGATATTTATAAATTCCTATACAAGAGAGGAAGTAGATAACTAAAATCTTTAGGTCATGCAAACCTATTGTGTGCCCTGTCTATTGTTCCCCACATAATTGAAACTTTTGTTATCTAAATGACATGAATGTTGCATCCACTATTCAACCTAGATATTCCTATCATAGGTGCAAGAAACAAATCACTCTAGGTAGTGTTGGATATGAGAAAAATGGAAAGAGTTCTATATTGAGTGCACAAAATGGAATGAAGCACCAAAAACCCTCCTGTTCTACTACTGCACAAAATGGTATCATGTGGAAAAAAATCTTAGGCTTAGATAGCATTGCAAGATGTTCCAAACCAAATCATTTGAAAGATAGTGTCATTCATAGTTTTGATTTGGAAATGTTGGTGGATGATCTGTCATCATTTGCAGTGGATTTGGATTCTTGGATAAATGGAGAATATATTATAGATAATGTTATCTCTAGCCCCATGTTGGGGAATGGTGATGTATCATCATTTGCAATGAATTTGGATTATTTTCTTAGTGAAGACAATGTTGCATATAATGTTATTTCTAGTCTTCATGTGGAAAGATTAGATGATCCCTCCTCACTAGGTTCCTCATTGAAAACCCAAGAAGTATCTATCAAAAATGGGGGGCTTGATGAACAAGATGTTGCATATAATGTTACCTCTATCCCCATGTTGGAGGATGATGATCTATCATCATATGCAATGAATTTGGATTATTTTCTTGATGAAGATAATGTTATTTCTAGTCTTGATGTGGAAATATTAGATGATCCATCCTCAGTGGGTTCCTCATTGAAAACCCAACAAGTATCTATTAGAAATGGGGGTCTTGATGAAAAAGATGTTATAGATAATGTTAGCTCTATTCCCATGTTGGAGCATGATGATCTATCATCATATGCAGTGGATCTACATTCTTTGCTTAATGAAGAAAATTTTGCAGATAATGTTATCTCTAGTCCTGATATGGAAATATTGGATGATCTATCCTCAGTGGGTTACTCATTGAAAACCCAACAAGTATCTATCAGAAATGGGGGGCTTGATGAAAAAGATGTTGCAATTAATGTTATCTTTATTCCCATGTTGGAGGATGATGATCTATCATCATATGTAGTAAATTTGGATTCTTTTCTTGATAAGGCAATGTTGCAGATAATGTTATTTCTAGTCCTGATGTGGAAATATTGGATGATCCATTCTTAGTGGGTTTTTCATTGAAAACCCAAGACGTATCTATCAGAAATGATGAGCTTGAAATTCAAGTTAATGCCATTTCCAATCCTGATGTGGAAATGGTGGAGGCTTTGTTTTTAGGGGATTGATTCTTGGCTTGATGAAGACAATATGAAAGATCTTGTCATTTCTAGTATTGATGTGGAAACATCAAAGGACCCATTCTGATATTCTTTAGTGGATTCTACTTTGAATGCCTGACAAGTGTCTATCAGAAATGTGGAGCTTGATGAAGATAATAATGTAATTTCTAGTCGATTTGGAAATATCAAAAGATCCAATCTCATTCCTTGATTCCTTATTTTCAGGGGATGATTCTTGGCTTGTTGAAGAGAATATGAAAGATTTTTTCCATTTCTAGTCTCGATGTGGAAATATCTAAGGATCCATTCTCATATGCTTCTTTGAATACTAAAGAAGTGTCTATCATAAATGGGTTTCTTGATCCAATCCCATAGTTATGTAACAAAAATTGGTGGGCTAATTACTATAAAAGACTTGTTGAGGTTGGTTGTACCTTTGATTTCTATTGAGATGTAGAAGAATCTCCTATGAGGAGGAAAAAGGAAAAGAAAAAAGAATGTATGTTCATTTGATTTGAACAAGGTTGATTTGAGTAGTGAGTACTCTCATCCTGGTGGAGGCAATTGAACAATGTATATATTCATTTTTCTCTCCAATTTATTTTTTGTGTTTTATTGTTAAATTTATAAATTGGTTATTGTGATTTGTATTTTTTAAGAATAGGTAGAAGAAAAGTTCAATGGAATTGCTTGTGACATTTTCTATACCGTAATGTTTTATGTCTACATTTGTTTGGAGCCGAGTGAAAATAATATGATCAGAAGTCCTCCTTAAGAATATTCTAGAGCACAAAATGGTTTTTATGGCCTTTGTGAATTGTATTGTGAAAATTATCTTAAATTTGATGAACTATTTAAGTGAGCAACACATAAACTCTTTAATAAGAATTGTACTGGTTAAACCCTTCTTTTTAATATTTCATAGGATTTTTAAAAATATTTCAGTGGGTATTCAAATTTTTGAAGGAATTTTTATGAGAATATTTTCTGTATTTTGTGCTTTAAATTTTAAGTTGGAGGCAAATTCTATGGTAAAATCTTATCGGTTAAGTTCTTTTGTTTTATATTTCATAACATGGTTTTTTGGAGAGGATTTTTTTAAAATAATTTAGGTGTTGAAAATTTTGAGGAAAATTTAAGAGAATGTTTAATGAGTTTTGTAATAATATACAATTTCAAGATTTAGAAAAAATAACTATTTATTGAAATTGAAGTAGTTGTTGAGAGTAAACTTACTGATCTGATAATATATCTCATCTTGTATTTTATTTTATATGATTATATTTTTTATCTAGCTTCCATGGGAAAAATGTCTCACACTTAGTAATGCTAAGAAAATATGAACTGAAATTTAGATAAAGAAAATATGAATTGAACTTTAAATCAATAAAATATGCAGTGAACTATAAATAAAAAAATAAAATAAAGACAAAATCTTTTGTAGTGTTTGCAATTAGATAGTAGTAATTAAAATTACAACATAGACTCCTAATGTTGAATGGAATAGAATCATTCTATTGACATAAATTATAGGAAATATTATATGACTCACACTTACATCAAGGAGTTCCTTATTTCAAATTTATAGCTGCACATTTTCTTTGAAATTTAGATTTATTAATCTATATAAGAAATAATTTTTAAAAAATTATTTATAATTTTTTTAATAAAAATTAAATAAAATATTATAATTTAAGTTAACTTAATATTTTAATTTAAGTGGTGAATAATTTTATAAATAAATAAATATAATAAAAAATAAAAAATAAAAGATTAAAAATTATATCATCTATTATATTATTAAAATCAATTATTATTATTTTATTATAAGTAATATTATCATACACATATACCACATATAATCTTAAAATTACTTAATATTATCTTTATTATAATTCACATATACCAACTAATATATCTTCAAGGGAAGAAGAACATGGTAAAGAAACATTTTCAAAGGACGGTAAAATAGAGGAAGAAGTCAAGACAATTTTAGATTATCTAGGAGAAATAGTAACAAAAGAATTAATGGACCAATTCCTTGATGAGATTTGTGACAAGGAAGAATTGGACTTTCAGAAAGAACTCATTGAGGGTATTATGTTAGAAGAAATGAAAAAGAATGGTAGTATGGAAAAAGTGTTAATTGAACTTAAGAATAAGGAAAATAAAGAATCGGGCTCATTAGGGATTACCCTATGTAAGGAGAGCCAAAGTTCTCTGAACTGTGCAAAAAGATCAAGGAATAGGGGAAGGAAACTGAAGTTTGATCTGAGAGAGCAAGCAGGCGAGGTTGCAGGGTAGGTGAAAATCACTACACTTCTTCATGTTGGGAAGGGGAAGATCCTTCCCACAGTGCTATGAATATCCTCACTTGGAATGTTAGGGGCATGAATGCCCCTAAAAAGCAATGATTAATCAAATGCTGCATTAATACCTATAATCTAAAAATTATTTTAATTCAGGAAACAAAGATGAACAACACATAAATCCTAAACTTTAAAAGAAAATTAGGAATTAGAGAACTCATAGCCTCACCAGCAATAGGATCCTCAAGTGGCCTAGCTATTATATGAGATCCACAATTCCTTTCAGTTGATATTACATAAATTAGACAATTCTGGATGAGAGACCTTGTAAGAAACTTTAGAAATAATTTAACTTTTACTATTATTAATATATATGGTCCAATACAAAATAAAGATAAACTAGGATTCTGACACAAAATTTAATCCTTCCTCATCCAAAGCCTAGACTCACTATGGATTCTAGTAGGAGACTTTAATGTCATAACAAAAAATTCAGAAAAAAGAGGGGGAAGCTACTCACTCCCTATAGCTGCCAAGGAATTTTCTTACTGGATGGAAAGGATTTCCTTCCTAGAAATCCCCATAGAGGACAACTCCTTCACATGCAACAATAGAAGACAAGGTTTTTGTAAAATAGCAGAAAAATTGGATAGATTCTTTCTCAAAGGTAGTCTAATAAATACCAATCATTCCTTAGAGGCCAAGATCCTACCTATCTCGGGATCTGATCATTATCTAGTAATGCTAAACATCCAGGAAGGGGTAAAGCCAAAAAAATTCCCCTTTAAATTCAAACAAGCATGGCTTAGAGATCTTGAAATTGTAAACCTTATTGAACAATGGTGGGCTGAACCTAACTTTTTAGGTTCCAAAATGTTCATTGTTGTAAACAAACTAAAATGGATAAAAAGGAAACTTTTAGACTGGAATGCAAAAAAATTCGGCACTATCTTTGATTCAAAATTGAAATTAGAAAAGGAATTGATCAACATAAATTTTCAAGTAATTAATAAAGGAATGGACGATGATCTATATCTAAAAGAGAAGAATCTACTTTTGGAATATGAGGAAATTTTGGCAAGAGAGGAAATCTACTGGAAACAAAAACCAAGAGAAACATCATTGGAAGTAGGGGATAGGAATACAAAAAAATTTCATAACAGAACCAAGTAGAGAAGGAATATAAATAGAATTTCATATATCAAAGATGAAAGGGGAAACATAATTAATGATCCAAAAGAGATAGCCAAAGAATCAGTCTGGTACTTTAACAACATTTTCAATAATTGGGAACATTCAAACATGTATAATCAAATTGAATTACATAAAAATATTTTGAAAGTCATAACTAAATTTCATAATAAAGTGTTAATAGAGAAATTCACAATAGAGGAGGTCAAAACCACTCTCATGTAGATCCATCTAGATAAATCCCCGAGTCCAGATGGTTTCTCTGCTATCTTTTTCAGAAATGATGGCATTTCATAGGAAAGGAGGTAATGGAAGCATTAGAAGGTATTAGAAACTCAAGAAGGATGTTGAAAGAAGTAAATAACACATTTATAGCCCTTATCCCTAAAACTAAAAAACCAATCAGCCTCAATGACTTTCGATCGATTGCACTATGTAACACCCTATATAAGGTCTTAACAAAAACCTTATCTATTAGGCTTCAAAAACTCCTTCCCTTTCTCATTAGTGAAGAACAAACAAGGTTTGTCCCTAGCAGATCTATTTTTGACAGAGTCATCATAGCACAAGAAGTCATCCATTCGATAAAAAAAAAAAGAACCCAAGTATGCTTATCAAGGTAGATATTAAGAAGGCATATGATAAGGTGGGCTAGAGATTCCTATGTAAATGCATGGAATCTTTTGGATTTATCAGAAGATGGATCAACCTGATTTTTGAATATATCTCTACACCGTCAATATCAATACTAGTGAATGGAACTCTAAAAGGTTTTTTTAGTATCTCTAGGGGTTTAAGATAGGGAGATCCCATCTCCCCTTTTTTATTCATTATTATGGCTAAAGCCTTAGGTAGGGCTATCACAAAGGAACAAGAGAAAGGATATATTGAAGGCATAGCCATCACAATAGACATAGATCCCATGACCCATCAACATTTTGTGGATGACACCCCGCTATATGGTGCTAGCAAAAAAATGAGGTTAGATCCTTTAAAAAAATATTGGATTCTTACACCAATGCATCAGGACAAGAAATTAACCCAGATAAATCTGAAATCTTTTTCTTTAACACTGATAAGAAAGTAGAAAGGGACTTTTGTAGGATCCTAAATTGTAAGTAGGGTAAGCTCCCCTACAGATACCTAGGCCTCCCACTAGTAAAGGACAATAGAGACATAGACATTTGGGACCGTATGATAAAAAATATCAAGAACAAAATGAACTCTTGGACCTCGGCTGAAAGAGCAACCATGGTAAGGTTTGTCTTGGTAGCCATGCCAACCTATCAGTTATCATGCATTCAAATCCCCTCTAACAAATTTTCAAAAATAAATAAGCATTTGATAACTTTATTTTGGCAAGGAATTGGGGAAAAGAAGAAAATTCCCCTAATTTCCTGGGAAAATGTTTGTAAACCAAAGGATGAAGGAGGAGTAGGTCTCAAGAACCTTAGAGATCAAGGAAGAGCTCTAGAAAAAAACTAGTGTGGTGATTATTTAGAAACCTAGAGGCTAAATGGGTCAGGATTTTAATAAACAAATATCTCAAAGACAAATCCCCATTAACATTTTTAGAGAGATTAATCCTCTGAGAGGATCCAAAATATGGAATTTTTTGTTAGAATGCAGACACATCATTATGAACAAACTTACATGGAATCCAGGCATAGGTGACGAGGTACTTTTTGTAGATCCCTATAGTTTTGTTGATCATTAGTGTTTTCACACTTAGTCATATCTAGGCAAACATGGTCAGACATCACTGCGATCGAGTTGTTTTGTGTAGGCCAGGTTTCGTATTGTATACTTACCAAGTAGTAGTACTACCAAGTAAAGTCATGGTCACTATATGTTTGTAATATGCTGAGGAGTATAGTTTTTGTCAAGTTACATATATCAATGATTGCCAAGTGATAGAGAAGTCGAATTGATGCCAAGTATAGTTAATGTCGAGTGCCAGAGATAACTTTTACTGAGTGAGCCAGAATTGACATACAAGTCTAGAATAGCACAATGATCGAGGTAAACCATTTTTGGTAACAATAATATTTTGTATTTTGTCTATTGAGACAATCACGAAGGTAATTATGCATCTATGTTATTATCATTGATCACTATGTAAATCCTAGAGCCAATCAAAAAATTGTATAGTTTAGGCAGCAATAGAAATAAATCTGTACCGTAGATCTTGAAGCGGTAAAACATTTTTGTTGCTATATAAGGGAAGATCTGGATAGAGATAAGTGTGTGAATCAGAGAGAATAGAAGAGATATTGAGACTAGATGAATGTTGTAATCAGAAGAGAATAGTTAAGCATTCAGACAGAGATTAGTGACCGAGTAAAGCAGTGAAAAGAGTAGAATCAAGAAAGATCAGATAGAAGAGATCATAGACATATAGTAAAGAGAAGATTTGTAACCAACATACAAGTGCAAACTGAAAGATCAGTTACTAAGACATTTTGACTGGTGTATCAGTTTAAATCTCTTAACCGATTAGTCCTAGCAGACTTTTTGTAAATCTCTTTACCGAGTACTTATTTCATTATAAGCTTATAAATCCTTTAACAGGGTAGACTGAACAAGTCTTTTAGCTTTTAACCGAGCAGACCTTTCACAGGGTAGATCATGTTTGATCACATTTTGTAAGCCCTAATAGGAAAAACTTATTACTGTAGTAGTGAAGATTTGTGGGTGTCATCCCCACCCCAGTTTTACCTTTCAAGGGTTTTGGGGTTACCAAAATTATTGTGTTATGTGTGATTTCATGGATGCTGCTTGACATGTTATGTTACTTAGAATGATCAAGATTTGTTTACATGATGCATAAAGTTTTAACAGTTTAAAAGACATAGAGATGAGTGAAATTTGATTCACCCTCCCCCCCCCCTCTCAGTATTGCTTTCCCATTCATACTTCCAACAATTGGTATCAGAGTAGAAGGTTTCTCACAAGGAAGTCTAACCACTTGAGGAAAAAGATCTTGAGATGGAAGCCTACAAACAAGGAAAGCTTATAGAGAACCAAAAGATTAAAGTACAACTAGCATTACAACAGTTGGAAGTAGCTAGAGGAGAATTGAATAAATCATTGAGCAAGAGAAGAGAGATTGCAATTCAACAAAATGAGCCATAGTACAAAGAGGAAGACATTTCTAGACTATTTGGCAATGGTAACACTGTCGAGAGTGATAAAGCTATAAAAGAACTGCTAGAGAAAAACACCATACTAAATGATGAAATCAGGACTCTAAAGAGAGAACAAGAAATCCAATCTGTTAGACTCTGTGAAGTAGTGGAATAGAAAAAGAAAGCTAAAGATGATAAGGCAATGGCTGAAGAAGACAAAAGGCAAATTTCAATAAGGCTAGATGAAAGAACAAGTGACATGCAAAGGTTGACCAACAATCAACTAGATATGGTAAACCAACTACTGCTGGCAAATCAAGAATTGGGCAGGAAAGATATGGAAGTCAATAAACTGAAATTTGAAAATGATCAATTGAAAAATGAGTTGAGAACTGACAAAGAAATCAATGAGAGGATGAACAAACCTAATGAAGCTGTAAAGTATTTTGAAGAACTGCTAAGGTCACCTAGGAGATCTGATGATAGATCTAGACTTGGACTAAATGAACATTCATCTACTAAAGAAGGAGAATCATCAATGAATGAAGAACAAAAGACTGCTAAACCAAAGAACACTAAGCCCACTTGTCATCATTGTGGAAAACCAGGGCACATGGAAAACATATGCAAAAGTAAACATGGTAAGTCTAATCCTAAACCTAAGTTTAATGGACATTGTTTTAACTGCAACAAGCATGGACATCAAGCACATGAATGTAGATAAAAAATTAGCTCACCTAAGTTTCAAGGAAGTTATTTCAATTGTCAGAAATATGGGCACAAATCATTTGAATGCAAATCAAAACCAAGATGGACATCTAATGATCAAACTAAGCTAGTCAAAAGGCACAACTGTTACAATTGGGATTACAACACTTGGTATAATTGCCACTATTGTGGTAAGTATGGACACATTGGAGATAATTGCATAAGACTCATTTTAGAGGGAAATCTAAAAGTTGGATGAAAGGAAGCATGGTCTATTACAAATGTAATAAGGTCAGTCATTTAAAGAAAGACTGCAGATCACCCATTCTGAGTAATAATAATAACCAGAATGAAGAGATTCATGAGAAATTGAAGAATCAGATGAACTAGACATGGAAAAAGAAAGAAGAAGGAACCAAAAGTGAAGCAAGCACATCTGAGGTCACCCAATCTGATGGATCAGGTGATCACACCTCTTCTAACTGAGTGTGAAGGATATGTTTGGAATTGATTCATGCAAAGCTTATCTTTCATCAGTTCCTAACATAGTAGTAAGAAAAAGTCCATATCTTCATAGACAAAGATGCATTAGGACACATCTGAGAAAAATAATAAGTTTCACTTATGATGCTGAGCATCAATGTTTTGACCGAGCTGTCAACATTTGCTGAGCACTTGTAATGACCGAAATGCTTTATATATATGTTGAGTTGTATCGCATTGGTTATATTGACCGAGCTTGTATTTAATCGAGGTCAATATGAGTTCTACCGAGATAGCTGTACTCCACTAGAACTTGTATGAAGCATTTATCAGCATTAATGAGGCCCTAATCCTAATTTTTTGGATATATTAAAGCAAAAAATTGTCGTTATTTCATTTTACTAGGCTAATCAAGATTTGAGAGAGCAATTCTAAATTTGAGCAACCAGATCAAGAAAAGCATTTTTGAATCTTTTCAGTGTGCTGTCGGCAAAATTCATTTATAGGGTCAATGACAAAAAGGTACTTTACCGAGTAAAATATTCTATTTTTGAATATTTTAGTTTGAAATGGCATTGTCTTCATCTGCACCAGTCAAGAAATAGGGAAAGGAAGTTTTCAATGTGCAACTCATGAGAAATGAAGTGTGTAAACTAAGCATATTCAAGGGTATATCTGAAAGCACCATAAAAGGATATTTGAACAGAGCCCTGTCATTGAATCTAGAGAACATATTAATGATGAACAACGTGAGATCCTACTATATGTGCAAAATTGGGGAAATTGGTGACTATGAGATTAGGGAAGCATATGATAAACTTTGCGTCAATGGAGTGTTGAAGCCAGAACATAGGGTCATTGCCGACCGAGGGTTAGTTCATGCCCTAGATTTCCTGCAAAAATTTAAATTTGAATGGATAAAGATTGTTTTGGGTTGAGTGCACGACATGAAATTATGGCTGGAAGATGGATCAGTAAAGATCATGAAGGAAATGATACACAAAGTTACTGGTTACCCTATGATTGAAGGGAAAAGAATAATGAAATGTGCAAGCAAAGAAGAAATACAAGCACACACATAGACAACTTGGAACAAGCATGGAATGACCATCTCCACCATTACAGATTTGGTAATTGACTTTACTGTTTGAGTTATCTTGCACAAGTTTTATCAGTCTAGTCGGTTGGATAGCATCCCCTGTATGGCAGTGGACCAAGCATGGAAAATAGTTAAGAAAGGGCACACATATGATCTTGCCAAGCTCCAACAAGTTCAACTTGCCGAGAACTTGAGCTCCATTCAGATAGCAAAGAGCTCTATGTGTAAGTTTGGTTCCCTACTGATCTGTATATTCTTCTATGTCAAAAAGTTTTTTCCTACACACGGTGATGTAGTATGGGATGATAAGAAGCCTATAAATGTTCAAATTAATGAGTTTATAAACTAGATAGGTGATGATTTTGAAGGGATAATGGACAACTATTTCATTAAATTTAAGAAAAAGATGAGAAATAGGACTAGAATCCCTGTGTCTCTGATTGAGAAATATAGCAAAGACATTTGTTTTCTTGTAGACACATACTTTACTTATGCGTAGGCAGTCCTACCTAGGGTTTCATGGTTAATGCCATTACCCTATGAACTCAATATTGATGAAGCAACTGTTGCAATCACAGCACTACTAGCCAAGGAAATTAATCCTAAGGCACCTTACTTTGGTACATTTGAAGAGGCCAAATCAAATACATCTTTGGGATTACTAGTTGTTAGTATAGAGAAGAAAAGAAAGAAAATAGTGAAAAATCTAGAAGAATATGTTAAAGAATCTGAGAAAAATAAACCATTAGAGTTAACCCAAGGATTGGGTGAAGATGAAAAGAGTGCAAACAGTGAGACTAAGAAAGAGAAAGAAGAAGAAGAAAAGAAACTAGAAATTACCGAGTCTCTACCAAGAGGAAAAGTGTTAAAATGAAAAGTGATAGTGACACCATCACTTAGACCTCGAAATAGGAGAAATACTATCGAGACCCCTAAAGTGTCTTCTACATTTGTTAAGTGAAAATCTAAGGTAGTGCCAACTAAGGCCATGAAGAAATCAAGAAGGAAACTTGTTCTAACAGAAGATGAGGATGAAGAAACTGAGAGTGATGAAGAAGTGAAAAGGAAAGTCACACAAAAGGGTGCACATCAACTCACTATTGATGAATTATGTCACAAATTTACTAGTACGGCTGCAGTTGATGAGGTAAAAAGATTAAAGTTTGGACAAATGAGCATTGGTGATAAAGAGAAAGTTGAGGATACCATTCTTGAAATGTTATACATTTTCAAGATGCTGCCAATTGAAATTGAAAATAGAATTCCAAAGGAATTAAGCACTAGGGTCGCATAGAAATGGGAGTTTGCTTTACAAACAAAGAAGAAAATAAGAGAAAGCACATTGGCACAAGTTGAATCCACCCTCACCCATAAAGACATCAAGCAAATAATTAAACAATACAGAGGAAAATTTGATCCTAAGCTTAGAGCCTATCTTATTCTTCAACACAAGGTTGAAGATGTTGTGCAGGAAAGTTAAAAAATTTGGAAAATAGTGTTTGGACTATTGGATGATAAAGATAAAGGATAGGTTGATAACACTTCACAGTCCGTAGAACCTAAAGAAACACATAATAAAATGGAGACTAATACTCCTAAGGAAATGAAATCTTAGGATACTTTTGAAGTCCATATTGTTGACATACCGGAGGAGAAGCCCACTAAGAATTCATTCTTAACTGAGGATGACTTAAAGAACTCAAGTGCAACTAACACACCCCTTCTAGGTAGCAATCCTATACTATTGAAAGTCATGGATTATCCCACCATCTCAAGCACAGAATCTACCAAAGGAAATCCTACTATACCTAGAGTTGCTACTATTGTTAAGTCAGTCGGTACAAGTCTTACCAAGGAACCCATCAAGTTGGTACCCCTACCTCTATCTACTGAGGAAGAAATCAAACTAGAAGACAAAATTCAAAGTCCTCCCAAATTAGTACACAACATAGAAGAAGACAGAACAAAATCGGATGAACAAGCTATTAGTCCTAGTGCCGAGGAAAAGGAAAAGGAGAAAGGAGAAGGAAGCACCAAAGGTAAAATTATTAAAGAACAAGAGCCAAAGGAACAAGAGGCAATTGAAGCCATTATAAAAATGCTTAGTGGAAGCACCCCACCAAGAGCACAAAAGAAGAAAGATGAGGTAACAATTGATGAAGTAATTGTTATACCCAAATGGGATACAAATAATCTTTCTTTTGAACAATTACAGATAATGAAAGATTTGCTGACAAGAAAAAGAAAGAAAGTAGAACTCCGTAGAGAGCATCAGCAACAACAGGTTCTTCATGAAATAAAGGATATATTTAGTGAGTTTTATGATCTATCAGATGTAAATAGTTATGTTCCTATATTAGAACAACTTGTACATATTGTCCAAAAAGTTAATAATGATGCCTGTTTTGCTAGTGATAAGTTATATGAATGGTCAGAAAAGCAATTTGAGACCAAAATGCTAAACAATATATCTACCGAGATAGCAGTTAAACAGGTTGAACTATCAAATTTGGTAAAAGAGACCGAGTAATTAATTATGAATGGACAGTCTCTGTTGGCCACAATATGTAATGTTGAATTGTTTATAGATGAGAATAACCGTTTGCTTGAGACTCTCAAGCAAGAGATCAAAGCTACAAGTCAGTCCCTGACTTTGTATCTAGATACTAGTACTGGACATTATGTGAAAGTGATGCAGACACAAGGAAAATTAGCTGAGCTGATGGCCAATGATGGGAAGATTCGTTCTTGCCTACTTTCTATTCAAACTATCTTAACACCACATCTGGAGGCTATACAACAAAAATTGGCAAAGGCTAAAACATTACTTCAAAATTATCCAAATCTATCCACCACTGAAGGAATCATAAATTTAGCTACCGACTTAGAAGTGTAGACAAAAGTTTTGAACCTTGCTTCAACTGCATGGACGGATGCACTATACATGGTCACGGTGTTTCATCAACCATTTCTTGAGAAGATTTGTGATCTTCCTATTGATGAAGAAATTAATCATGTCAAAAACAATGGGGAATCATCATGACATGAAGTATGAATAGGGATAGGTAACACAATTTTGAATGGTAACAAAATTTTGAATATGTATATATATCTCAGGGGGAGTAATAGGAATATTAGGGTATTACAAACATACTTCTAAATATGAATGTCATGAAAAAGTGTTTTGCCACTAATGTCAAAGGGGGAGATTGTAGATCCCTGTAGTTTTGTTGATCATTAGTGTTTTCAAACTTAGTCATATCTAGGCAAAAATGGTCGGTCATCACTGTGACCGAGTTGTTTTGTATAGGCCAAGTTTTGTATTGTATACTTACAGAGCAGTAGTATTGCCAAGTAAAGTCATGGTCACTATATGTTTTTAATATGCCGAGGAGTATAGTTGTTGCCGAGTTACATATATCAATGATTGTCAAGTGACAGAGAAGTCAAATCGATGCCGAGTACAGTTAATGCCAAGTGCCAGAGATAACTTTTGTCGAGTGAGCCAGAATTGACATACAAGTCTGGAATGGCACAATGATCGAGGTAAACCATTTTTGGTAACAATAATATTTTGTATTTTGTTTATTGAGACAATCATGGAGGTAATTATGCATCTATGTTATTATCATTGATCCCTATGTAAATCCTAGGGCCAATCAGAAAATTGTATAGTTTAGGTGGTAATAGAAATAAATCTGTACCATAGATCTTGAAGCGGTAAAATGTTTTTGTTGCTATATAAGGGAAGATCTGGACAGAGATAAGTGTGTGAATCAGAGAGAACATAAGAGATATTGAGACTGGATGAATGTTGTAATCAGAAGAGAATAGTCAAGCATTCAGACAGAGATTAGTGACCGAGTAAAGCAGTGAAAAGAGCAGAATCAAGAAAGATCAGATAGAAGAGATCACAGACATACAATAAAGAGAAGATCTGTAATCAACATACAAGTGCAAATCGAAAGATCAAGTAATGAGACATTTTGACAGGTGTATCAGTGTAAATCTCTTAATTGAGTAGTCCTAGGAGACTTTTTGTAAATCTCTTTACCAAGTACTTATTTCATTATAAGTTTATAAATCCTTTAACAAGGTAGACTGAACAAGTCTTTTATCTTTTAACCGAGCAGACCTTTCACAGGGAAGATCATGTTTGATCACATCTTGTAAGCCCTAACAGGAAAAACTTATTACTGTAGTAGTGAAGATTTGTGGGTGTCATCCCCACCCCAGTTTTACCTTTCAAGGGTTTCTGGGTTACCAAAATTATTATGTTATGTGTGATTTCATGGATGCTTCTTGACATGTTATGTTACTTAGAATGATCTAGATTTGTTTACATGATGCATAAAGTTTTAACAATTTAAAAGACATAGAGATGAGTGAAATCTGACTCACCCCCCCCCCACTCTCAGTATTACTTTCCCATTCATACTTCCAACACTTTTTTGGACAGATTCTTAGGGAGGATATGAAACCTTATTTAAAAATCTTAACAATACTTCCCTAAAAAACCTCTTAGAAGAAAAAAAGGGGAT